>JAWWNF010000115.1:0-1200000 GCA_034641395.1 Darevskia armeniaca
CACCGCTTGCAGGAAGCAACCGCTTTGTGCGGTAACAGTCCAGGATCACTCCTTGCGCACAATCGTGCCCACCGAGCCCCTTTCACTTGGCTGTACTTGGGCGTGTTGGTCAAAGGCACAGCTGGAAGGGGAGAGAGCTACAGCAGGGCACTCAGGGCACAGCAACGTGTCACTCTCTACTAACCAGCGCTAAGAGCGAAGAGCTGGCAGAAAGCACAACCATTATAAACCAGTTCGCTTCAAAAGGCAGATCGTTGTTGGTGGAAGCTGGAATTTATTCTATAGCACTCAGCTGCAACTTTAACCCTTGAAGCAGACCTGCACAGGATCAGGCCTGTAGTAGACGCCAGTGTGGTGTTAGTGGTTAGAAGAGCGGTGGACTCGTAATCCGGTGAACCGTGTTCACGTCCCCGCTCCTCCACATGCAGCTGCTGGGTGACCTTGGGGCTAGTCACACTTCTCTGAAGTCTCTCAGCCCCACTCACCTCACAGAGTGTTTGTTGTGGGGTGGAAGGGGAAAGGAGATTGTTAGCTGCTTTGAGACTCCTTAGGGTAGTGATAAAACGGGATATCAAACCCAAACTCTTCTTCTTCTTTTGGCTAACCCTTGCTGTAAAATGTGGAAATGGGCATGCATGTGTTGAAGTCTGAAAGGAACCATTGGTATTGCCTCATCCTATCCAGGTGTCAATTGTAACAAGCCTTTTTCAGTGGCAGCAGATACTTTACAGCAGCTGCTGGGTGACCTTGGGCTAGTCATACTTCTCTGAAGTCTCTCAGCCCCACCCACCTCACAGGGTGTCTGTTGTGGGGAGGAAGGGAAAGGAGAATGTGAGCCGCTTTGAGACTCCTTCGGGTAGTGATAAAGCGGGATATTCAAATCCAAACTTCAAACCTCAGTTCCCTGTTGGTTAGCAGCCCGTATTACTGGAGCTACCCTGCAACCGCCTATAGCAGCCAGCATTAACCTGATGCCTGAGAGAGGTGCTGGACAGCAACTCCCATCACTCCTGCAATGGTTGTGAGGCCTGGAGGCTGACGGGAGTTGTAGTAAAAAAATATATAGGTTACCAGGTTGATGCAGGCTGGTGATCTAGCATCTTTCCCATGTGTACAGAAGGTAGAGTAATACTTTTATTTTAAAAATCTGGGATTAATATTATTGTGCTACTTTTTTTAATGGGCCTGTGTTAAAATCACATGTGCAATGCTGATTTGCAAATTGTTTAGCTTGTTGCTATTGCATTTTTATGGTGTGTAAGATCGCCTAAGCTTCCTTTTGTAGGCTATATTTAAAAAGGCAGCAGCCTGTGAGAATTATAAGCAGCAGCAACGAGCAGGGGAGCTCTCTCCTGCTACCCCATTTCCAAGACCTGACAAAATCTGATCTTTTTGGGGGAGATGAGGTGCAGGGAAAGAAGTACCACTATATACTCGAGTATAAGCCTAGTTTTTCAGCACATTTTTTGTGCTGAAAAAGCCGCCCTCCTGCTTATACTCGAGTGAGGCAGGCAGTGGCTCCTATGAAGCTTTCCCAGGTTTTTTTGTGGTAAAAATTGGGTGCCTCGGCTTATATTCGGGTCGGCTTATACTCGAGTATATACGGTTGCATGTTTTTATGTACTTATCATACCAAAAGACTTGTTATGTTTCTGGTAAAAACAGCAAGTCGACAAGATATAAACTAAAGTCTGGTTGAAGCCTTTGGGACTGTACCGTCTTTAAAAATCTAGGGGTTGGGTAGAGAGAAATAAAGCTTTAGAAGGCACAGGAGATCCAGTGGTTTACAGGACACCTACATGAGGTGAGTGCTGTCAGGGGTCCAGTCTGGTCGGTACTTTGCACCCATCTCTAGGGCTTTGTCCCGCAGCTCAGAGCGGAATGGGTTCTGGAAGCCGCTCAACACGAACACAGTTCCCTGCAGGAGACGCTGGAAAGAAACGTCTGCTGTCCCCTCTGAAGACTGAGTTTGCAGAGGCTTTTTGGAAGGTGGCGTCTTTGGGGAGGGTAGTGCTGAAGGAGAAGCTGGTAAAGAGGGGAAAAGAGCAAATCAAAGTTATTTAGGAGGAGGAGGGGATGCACAGATCTGTAGCCATTATTCCATACGAGTCGATCAAAATGTGATGCTGAACAAGCTGTGTTCCTAATCCCTGTGCAAATAGTTGCTGGAAGTGGGTGATTCTACATGGAATATTGAACTATGAGCAGCATATGACATCCTGCTATCTCAACATTATTTTTTTAAAGAACTAAGTTTCTAGTCCTTATGGCTGTGAAAGCATCCGGGCAACAGCTGGTACTGCTGGAAGTCAGAAAAGCGTTTGGGAGGGGGTGGGGAATGAAAAGGGACTTCAGTCTCTTCCATAGTATCAAGATCATCTGCAGAGGTCAATGTACCCTCAATCTCAAAGATAAGGAAGGTGTGCAGTTGTGAGGGACCAGCCATGTAAAACCTTAATAGAACTATCTTCCAAAAGCCTGGACAAATAGAAAAATCCTTAACATTTCTCAAGAATGCAGTTAAAAAGGCAGACTATCTGATTTCTCTAGGGAGGGAATTCCATAGCTGGAATGCTACTACTAAGAATGAGCATGGGCATATTAAGGACTCAGGATGCAACCCCATGCACACTTAATAAGAAGCAATGTAGAAGGATTTATCTGCTGAGTACATGTGTTAAGATCTGCACTGCAAAGTTACTTATCAATGCAAGTAACTTACAGTAACCCCAAGTTTAGCCTCCAACTTCTCCCAGAGTAAGAGAGGATTCTCAAGGCCCATTTTCAAAATGCAGCCTCCACATACACACCTTTGAGTTTCTTGGAGGCTGGCTGTGCAGGGCGGGGAGTATCGGGGTGGGGTTTACTGGCTGAAGACGAGAGACCAGAATTTTCCTTGCTGAATTCAAACTTCCTCTTGACCGGCGTGGGCTCCTGTGAGCAGAAGGAAACATGCAGTGCAAAACTATGCAGGCCTACTAAAAGGCAAGACGCCCATGAGTGTAAGAAGGCAACCTGTGGCTTTCCACATGTTGTTGGACTCGCAACTCCCATTAACATCAGCCAGCATGACCAGTGGCCAGGGATGATGAGAGCTTTAGTGTAACAACCACCTAGAGAGGAAATGCAGTGGATCATGGGATGGGACTTGTATACTTCAGGGGTTGACTTGCTCCAGATTTGTTTGTTTTTAAATTACAGCAGCTCCACACATAGAGATGTACTGTATTTTCCACTCCATAAAACACACTTTTTTCCTCCTAAAAAGTAAGGGGAAATGATTGTGCGTCTTATGGAGCGAATGTGTGGTCCCTGGAGCTGAACTGCCCAGGGGCAAAAGCAGATCGTGCTTTTTTTAAAAAAAAAAAGAGAAGGGGGTGTTGAAAGGAAGCCCGCTGAGCAGCTGCTCAGCAAACGATCGGGGAGAGAGATAAGGGAGAGAGATTCCAGCCCCGCCCCCTTGCAGAGGGAGGCTGTTTCCCCAGCGACATGTGACTGGCTGATTAATTATCTGTCTGGAAACTGTAGAAATGGCTTCCTGAAGCTGCAGAACTGTGAGTTAAACCCCGTAAAACAGGGTTTTTTCCCTTTGCAAAGTAAGCTCAACAACTTTGAGCTGATCCTCAAAAAATGGGGCTTTTCTTGCAAAAGAAGCTGCAGAAATTTGAGCTGATCCACAAAAAATTGGGGCTTTTCCCCTCTAAAAACTAGGTGCGTCCTATGGTCAGGTGCGCCTTATAGAGCAAAAAAATACGGTAGCAAGTGAAGCATTTCCCCCCCCCCCCCCAATCCATCTTCACTGGCAGGAAAAAAACTGCAGTTGCTGAATTTCTGTTAAATTAACAGTAGGGCTGGTGCTGCATAGTGGCTAAGAGACAGCTATGAATCAGAGTCATAAAATCGTAGAGTTGGAAGGGACCCTGTGGGTCATCTAGTCCTGCAATGCAGGAATTTCAACTAAAGCATCCATGACAGATAGTCATCCAACCTCTGCTTAAAAACCTCCAAGGAAGGAGAGTCCACAAACTCCCGAGGGAGACCGTTCCGCTGTCAAGCAGCTCTTACAGTCTGAAAGTTCTTCCTGGTGTTTAGTCGGAATCTCCTTTCTTGCAACTTGAAGTCACTGGTTTGTGTCCTACCCTCCACAGCAGGAGAAAACAAGCTTGCTCCTAGTCCTTGGTTCAGATCGTGCTTCTTCACTGAGCCCACTAGGTAGCCTTAGGCAAGCTCTCTTTGCCAGGAGTAGCTAAACTTTTTCAAACAGGTGGCTGCACCGACCCACCCATGGCAAACTGCCTGGCGACAGGGCGAAGTGTAAAAGTGAGCTTGGCTAATCCTCCATCCAAGCACACATATTGGCAGCCTTCAAATGGGGTCATAAAAAAACTTCTGGCATCACAGGATCACAGCTGGGGACATGCAGGAGATGCCAGTAAAAGGAATATTTTTTTTGGATGGAGAAATTTGAGGGTACACAAAAATAAAACAAAAAACCTTTTTAGCATCACAAAAAGCAATCTACGGAGCAGTCAGTAAAAATAAGTTTTTAAAACATATTTTCATTTTTAAAAATGGGGGAAATTGGAATATTGGAGAATTAAAAAAACCTCTTGGAGGGTCTGTACACAGCTCTTAGCCTTAAGTCTTAGTGTCTCAACTGCTGTGCAGGGGATAATAGTAATATCAGCTTTCCTTAAAGCAGGGGTGGGGAGCCAGTTGCCCTCCAACCATGTTGGCTGAAGCGGAGGGAAGCTGTAGTCTGACAAACATCTGGAGGGTCACATATTCCCCACATCTGCTTTAAAGAGTTGCTGTAAAGATTACAACTAGATAACGAACGTGACGCAGTTTGAACACACAAAAGTACTATAGAACTATTAATCAGAGCATAGGTAGTGAAAACAATAAAGGAACAACTGGCAGCCCTACTTTAGGCTAATACGCAAGGATAAAGTTTGGCACCCAACCCATTCACCCAGAAATACACTTTAACCTTGGGAGAGGCTTTGGTGGTGGGTTTTTCGGCGGCTGATGGCGAAGGATCGGGGGAACTGGACACGCTGGTTTGCAACGAGGCAGCGGCGTAACTGGGTGAGGGCTGGTTGTTCTGAGAGGCTGCAACAACAGTAATGAATAATCATTCTCAGTGTGTTAAGAAATGCAGTGCTGATGCTATATGGTATATCTTAAATTTGTTGACTTGGTTTACTTAAGAGGTTCATTATTGTTACACAAATGTATATGCCTTTAAGAGCAGAATGTAATTCTGTAAATCTGACTAGGCAGCTGTGAAGCTGCGCAACAGGTGTTGCAATTGTACTAACGATGGGTGTGACATACTGTATAAAAGTAGAAAGATGTGTCCACCCATTTGTCTCTGACCACCCCTGGCGGGAGGGATGTTGTTTGGGGTTATGTCCATGTAGGCTTCATAATGAAGTATGCTTTATGTTGTTTTATTTTACTTTAATAAAATCTAACTTCTGTGCAATACAGTCCTCAACTTACTTCTGTTCTAAATGCCAACAGCTGGTTATGGGCCCAGTCGTTGAGTTGACGTTTGCACAAGTTAGTGTTTGGAGAAAAGTTTGAGAGGTTTTTCTCCTGTGGGCGCGGTCCTGTGAGTTCCAAGATGGCTGACCGTGTTGCTGAGGCTGAAAAAGCTTTAACCTTCCCGCAGCTGACGGACGAGAATTATAGCCTGTGGTCCTTTCGTATGGAGGCGCTTCTAACTTCACGTGATGTGTGGAAGTACGTAACTGAAGACCCTCCTGACCCTGTGACTAATGCTTGGAAGAGTGGTGATGGAAAAGCCAGAGCGTTGATTAACTTGGCTGTAAGTGACCAGCAGGTCGTGTATATAAGAAACAAGAGAACTGCTAAGGAGATGTGGAATTGTCTTGCTGCAGTGCATGTTAGAAAAGAGTCAGCGTCTACTTTAACTTTCTTTAAACAGTTGTACCAGACGAAGCTGCAGCCTGGTGGTGACTTGGCTGCACATTTAAGACGTCTGCAGGCAATACGAACTGAACTAATTCAAAGAGACATGCTCATATCTGACATTCAGTATGTGTTTATTATTCTTTGTTCTTTGAATAAGGACTTTGATGCTGTAGCTAGCCAAATATCTGCCGTCCCACCGGCACAATTAACTGTGGAGGGAGTAACGGCAAGATTAATGGGCGAGTTGGACAGAAGGGAGGCTTGTGAGATAAGCACTCCAAATTCTAAAGCTAATGAGGAACGCCGTATGCAAGCTTGTGGTGATACAGCTGCATTTAAAACTGCTAAGCGGTGCTGGATTTGCAATAAGCAGGGGCATTTTGCACGCCAATGCAGAGCTAAAAAGAAGCAAGATGTTCCCAGGTCTGTTCCAAGACGTCAGCCACAGGCACCAACCCAGCAGTCAGCAGCGTATCGTAAAGAGGAACACGAGCCGCGAGCTTATCATGCTCAGACAAGAGGTCGTAAAACACTTAAAAGTACTAATTTCTTCATAATCGACAGTGGAGCTTCGCATCACTTGTGCAATGACCGCAGCCTGTTTATTTCTTTTGAAGAGGAGCTTGGCAACGTTCACTTAGCTAATTCTGAAGTTTTGCAGTCACTTGGCAAAGGTACTATTAAGTTAGACTCTTTAAACATTACAATAGCAAATTGCACTTACTGCCCGTCGGTGGAAAATTTATTATCAGTAAGTTGTTTTGCTCGTCAAGGAATAACTGTGAGTTTCACTGAGAAAATTTGTGAGTTTTTCAAAGGGAATGAACGTGTGTTGTATGCTCGAGAGTTTGGGGGTTTGTATAGACTGTATTTTCGAAAATACTCACAACCAACTGTAAAATGCAGAGTCATGCAGCCAAGGCAAGAATTGAGAAATATAAAGCCACATTCTGGATGTATTCATGAAGCCCATAGACTTCTAGGTCATCTGAACTTTACTGACGTGATTAAGACAAAGGACATTGTTGATGGACTAAATTTAAAGCCATGTAAATATTTCATGCAATGTATTTCCTGCTGTAAAAACAAGATAAAAGTTGCACGCAAAGGTAAATGCTCAGACCGAAAAGTAACAGAGCCATTTCAGCGTGTGCATTGTGATTTAGTAGGGCCACTCCCTTCTTCCTTAGGCCATTCTAAGTACTGGCTCACTTTGATAGACCAATATAGCAGATATTGCTGGGTTTATACAATTGCTGAAAAGTCACAAGCGTTTGAAAAGTACAAAGTTTTTTGCAACTGGGTAAGAACGCATTTTGGCAAACCTATAAAAAACCTGTTTTCTGACAGGGGAGGGGAATTTATTTCTGAAGAGTTTGAGGAGTTCCTGGAAGCGCAGGGGACTACTCATGAGTTATCTTGTCCCCGCAGTCCCTGGCAAAATGGGCTTGTAGAGGTTGTACAACGTGATTTGCAGGCAGGTGTTAAAACTTATCTGCATGATGCTAATCTGGGGAAAGCTTATTGGGCGGAAGCTCTTCATGCTTTTTGTTATGTCAAAAATCGCAGTTTTCATTCTGGTTTAGAAATAACACCCTATGAAATGTTGTTTAAAAAGCGCCCTAATCTGAAATACCTGCGAGTTTGGGGTTCAGATGTTATCATGCATTATCCTGCTAGACATAAATTGGATGAGCGCAGTGTTCAAGGAAAATTCATGGGCTACCAGCAGGGGGCGTACAGAGTTTACATCCCTACAACTGGCAAATTTCACATTACCAGAAGTATGATTGAAACTGTAAAATGGAATAGAGTTGCTGTTTTTCAAGATAATGATGGTCTAGATAATGAGGAGGAGGAGGAAGAAGAAGTAGATGAAGCAGGAGCAGGAGCAGATGATAGTAGTGAAGCTGAAGAAGTAAAACCTAAGTCTGATGATTTGTTTGAAAATTTAAAGTCACAGACACCTGAGGAGAGGTTAAGTTCTTTTGAGTTTCCTGAAAGTAAGAAAAGCTCTCAGTCTGACAGTAAGAATTTAAAGTCTGAAGCTAGAAGTCCAACTAGCTCTACTGAGTCTGAAGGGTCTAGCTCTCCTTCTGGACTAAGACGTTCAAGCAGAAAGAGGCAGGAACCAAGACGATTTTCAGAAGAACAGTTTCACACTGTGTATGCCAATAAGGCAGTGTTTGAGCCAAAAAGCTACAATGATGTGAAAAAATTACCGAGACTTGAAGCTTTATGTTGGTTTGAAGCAATGGAATCTGAGCTGGCTTCTTTAAGAGAGCATAACACTTGGTCTCTTGTACCACAAACCCCAGATATGAGAGTTATTGATTCAAAATGGGTTTATAAAGTTAAAATGAATGACAAGAATGAAGTGGTAAGGTACAAAGCTAGATTAGTAGCTAGAGGTTTTCAGCAAATTCCAGGCGAAGATTATGATTTGTGTTATTCACCAAGTGTAAAGTATGAAACTGTTAAGCTTTTGTTGAAAGATGCATCCCAACGTGGACATTCTGTGTATCATTTAGATATAAAAACTGCCTATTTGTTTGCAGATTTAAAAGAACAAATTTATATGCATGTTCCTGATGGCGTAGAAGCCACTGAAGGACACGTATGCAAATTAAATAAATCTCTTTATGGTTTACATCAGAGCGGAAGGAACTGGCACCAAACATTAGCAAAAGAATTGCTGAATATTGGTTTTTCGCAAGGAAAGGCAGATAACTGTGTGTTTACTAAGAAAAATGCAAATTCTGTGACTAAAATATGTGTTTTTGTAGATGATGTCTTAATATCGACTAAAACTAAACAGGAGTATAAACAAATAGTGTCACAATTGCAAAAGAAATTTGATGTAGTAGAACTAGGCAAAGCTAAAAATTACCTATCCATGCAGATTGAAGAAGGCAAAGATGGTTCTTTTCTGATTCATCAAACACTAAAAATTGATGATCTTGTTAAAATGTTATGTTTGGACAATGCAAATGGAAAAGAAACACCTATGGTATGTGGGTTTACTTTCACAGATGAAGATAAGCCATTTCTAAACAAGACCTTGTATCGTTCTGCCATAGGCAAGCTTAATTTCATTCAAAGGATTTCAAGGCCAGATGTAACGTATGCTTTTCATTTTCTGGCAAAGTTTGTAGAAGAACCTACTGTACAATGCTTTATTGCTCTTAAAAGAGTAGTTAATTATCTTAAAAATACCAGAGATTACAGATTGCAGTTAACACCATCTGCTGACAAAGGTTTTGAAATATATTGTGATGCGTCTCATGCAGTAGAACAGAATAATTACAAAAGTGTATCTGGTATAATTTTCTGTTACAATGGATGTCCGTTTGAATGGAAATCTCAGAGCCAATCAATTGTTTGTCTCTCCACGACAGAGAGTGAATTATGTGCATGCATACAGGCCATCCGTAATGTGGAATGGTACTTACAACTATTTGCAGATTTACAAATGCAAGTAACACTCCCAGTGAAAGTATATTTGGATTCCCAGAGTGGACTCGCTATTCTAGGTTCAGAAACTAATACGCAGCGCACTAGAGTGTTAAGGTTACGTTTACAATTTGTAAAAGATTTGATTGCTAACAAAACAGTTGTTTTTGAGTATGTACCAAGTAGCAGTCAGATTGCAGACATTTGTACAAAAGCACTTCCGAAAGTAATACATGAAAGACATGTGCGAAGTATGCTTAATGTTGTTCCACAATAATGAACCGCAGGGGATATGTTGACTTGGTTTACTTAAGAGGTTCATTATTGTTACACAAATGTATATGCCTTTAAGAGCAGAATGTAATTCTGTAAATCTGACTAGGCAGCTGTGAAGCTGCGCAACAGGTGTTGCAATTGTACTAACGATGGGTGTGACATACTGTATAAAAGTAGAAAGATGTGTCCACCCATTTGTCTCTGACCACCCCTGGCGGGAGGGATGTTGTTTGGGGTTATGTCCATGTAGGCTTCATAATGAAGTATGCTTTATGTTGTTTTATTTTACTTTAATAAAATCTAACTTCTGTGCAATACAGTCCTCAACTTACTTCTGTTCTAAATGCCAACAAAATTAATGTATGTTTCTGATAAGATTTTTCATTGAATGTTCTTATTTTTTTTCTTTTTTATTATTACTATTTTTCTTTTTTTTCTTTTTCTTTTTTCTTTCTCTCTCTTTTCTTTTTTATAACAGATTAACGTGTTTCAATATGTGTAGCTTTTGTGCAAATAAAGCTTATTAAAAATATTAATTACTATTAATTACTATTAGAAATAAATGAATACATTTCTGAATAAAAGAAAAAGAAAAGCCACCTCTCGGCCCGACACAAACTTGCTTAAGACTCTCCTTGGTAATGGCTATTAGTAGCCATGGGTAAGTGGAACCTCCATGTTCAGTGGGAGTATAATAATAATAATAATAATAATAATAGATACCCCACCCATTTGCCTGGGTTTCCCCAGCCACTCTGGGCAGCTTACAGCACATAAAATATTATAAAGCATTAGACATAAAAAACTTCCCGATACAGGGCTGCCTTCAGATGTCTTTTAAAAGTCAGATAGTTTATTTCCTTGACATCTGATAGGAGGGCATTCCACAGGGTGGGCGCCACTATTGGGAAGACTCTCTGCCTGGTTCCCTGTAACTACACTTCACACACTGAGGGAACCACCAGAAGGCCCTTGGAGATGAACCTCAGTGTCCAGGCTGAACAATGGGAGTGGAGATGCTCCTTCAGGTATACTGGGCGGAGGCCGTTTAGGGCTTTCGGATACCATTCAATAAGAGATCCCAAGGAGCAACGTTGAGAGAGTGTTGTAGATTTCATGCCCTTCTTGCGAGCATCTCAAAGGCATCTTGTCGGCCACCGAGGGAAACAGAAAACTGGATGCAATGGACCCATGGCTTGGCCTAGTAACCCTCATTAAGTTATTAGCCAGCTGGAAGAAATATACCAAACGTAGGGCCTCTCGGGTCTGTGGCCTTCTCTGGCCTCAGAACCCTCCCCTGGCCACCAAGTCATTTCCCCAGACCGCACCCCTCACTGACCCTGAGTGGTTTTGAGCAATTGACCTCTGATAATGTTTATTCCTTATCTGGATGGAGGTTAGAGAGAAGTGTGTGCAGAAACTAGCCTACTGTACAAAGACAACACTTATATTCAGGGCCCCGTCCTCTTTTGCCCCTCTGCCCCCATACTGGTATATGGGCCTCAAACATCTGCCCAGAAGGGAAACGCAGGCCTTGAGTTCCCCACCTATGCTATAGGTACTGTGTCTACCTTTAGGTGGAGAGACGAGGGGTTTGCTGGCACGGCTGAAGAAAAGCGCGCCGGGCTTCAGGGAGTCATTGTCGTCTTCCTTGACCTTGAACTGCCCCAGCTTGGTGAGCTTCTGAATACATAGAGCAGGAAGGAGAGTGAGGGTTTCAAATCAGCCAAGGAACGGCAGCAAAACAGGGGACAACATTCAGGTCACTGGAGCACTTACCGGCGAAGCAGTTTTGGAATGAACCTCGTCATTTTCTGGAGGAGAGTGGAATCTCACAAAGGAGAGGCCATAAGTCAAGGACTGAGAAGGAAAGCAAGAAACCCAAGTAAAGGTTTATCAACCAGGCAGTCCCAAGCACTTGTCGTCCCCTCCTCCCAGGCAGCACCTCTCTCTTATCAACATCACACACTCCTCAGGGACCAAAGACATCTCAGTTAACAGAACCTGCTTACTGGTATGTTAGGCATACATCAGACTGACACCACCTACCAGGAATTGCTCCCCTTGTAAACGATCATCCTGATAAACAGTTGATACTATATTTTTCATGCCAAGAATATGCACAACTCTGGAGTTTACATGTTCTTTTTTTGGAGGTTAGCCCAATTAATGCTGTTACGCACTTTCTTGGGAGTAAGTTCCACAACTCATTGGAATTTCAGAGTAAACATAAATAGGAATATGCTCAAAATAATATCCCTATACAAGAATTTAGTTATTTCCATCCCACATTAATGTTCTCTGATTTCACCTCATGGGGAACCCAGTTTCACTACCTAAAGCAGTTAAAATTTGCATCCTCTGTTCATCAGATTAGTAGAGATGCTAGCCACCAGCCTTTTTATGCTGCTGTTGCTGTTATTATTTTTGGCATTTGTACAGCACTCCATAACATAAATGTTCTTTGGGCAATTACAATAACCATTTCTATTGCAGAATGCAGCTTCAAACCACTCCTGTAATACCGGCCAGAACAAAACCCATTTCACAGATGGGCAATGGAGAGAGATGGTAACTAACCCCTGACTGGCTAGCACATCCTTCACCAACCTGGTATTCTCCAGACATTTCATACTACAACTCCGGTCAGCTCCGGTAAACATGGCTGTGCTGGCTAGAACTGATGAGGGCATGTTGTAATCCTAAGTAGCTGGAGAGTATCAGGCTAATGAAGACAAGCCTAGTAAGTCTCTTACCGAACTGAGAAACGAATGCAGGAACTCAAGCCTGACACTGGCCAGCATCCCTTATATCCTGTATCATTTGTACTTCCACACAAACCTTGGTATAGGGCTGGGTACAGATGATTTTCACCCGGTCCCACTTTCTCTCAGCTGTGGCCTTCACAAGCTTATCTGGTCCAAACATACGAACCCTGTTGAGGTTGGTGCCGCTCTTGCTCTCCGAGGGGGACATGAAGGAGGATGTGACCAGCAGCACCTGAGGTGAGAGGGAAAGGACTGGGGTGGAGGTCAGGGTGCACTGCAGGCTGAAAGGGAGTACATTTTAGCCTCTAACTTGACAGATGCCAGCCTAATAGGATTAAAATATGGGTTCACAGAGGTAGGAGATGGTGGTGGGGAACTAGAGAGGAACATCGAGTCATATTTATGGCTTCTGATGAAAACTGCCAAATGCACAATATACAGGGTGCTCCTCTCTACCCACCTGCCCCTCCGTGTCTCCATGGCACTTTCTTTGACTTATCTAACATTTTTGTTTTGCATGTGGCTGCTTTCAAGTGGCAGCTAGCCTATGCTGCTGGACTGCCACTCATGTGTGACTCTGGTCCCCACTCCCACTATCTCTAGGTTTGGGCTTTCTTTAACTAGGTTTTAATACCACTTCCAGCCTCTGTGAAATGGACCCCCATTAGTAGACTGCTTCAACCCCACAGACTAGGAAAGTAGTAGTGGGGGGGGGGGATGTTCTGCACCAAATGAGACAGCCTGAACAAATTGCAAGAAGGACACAACTCTGATCCTGCAAAGCCCCAAACCACCAGCCTTTTGTTAAAAAACAGCTTGCTTTCAGGTCGGGTGAGGAGCGAGGCCCTTCCACAGTCTCTCACACACAGCCACTCGCTCACCTCATAGTTCTGCTCACTGGAGGAGGCAGAGCTGCCAGCCAATACTTCAACAAACGCGGAGCCTTCATTGCCAATGTCAATGCTGTGAATCTGCTCCTCTTTCTCAAACTGTGGGGAGACATGACACGACAGCCTCAGCCAAGGGTTAGGGAACACACAGAAATGTTGTCTTTCAGCCCAAGCTTCTAAAGTTTCTGACAAATTGAACAGTGTCCCAGGATTGCCGATATGTATGCATGCACACACACTCACCTCGTACCAAATCAAATCTTATACCAGCCCTCCCCAACCCAGTGCCCTTCGGATGTTTTGGGATTGCAACTCCCATTAATTTCAGCCAGCAGATCTGTGCTAGCTAGGGCTGATGGGAGTTGTAGTCCAAAGCATCTGGAAGACACAGGGTTGGGGGGGGGAGGCTGTCTTATACCAGAGAACTGTCTACTTTAACTGGCAGTGACTCTCCAAGCTCTCACACAGAATCCTTCCCTTCCCAGCCCTGGTGCCCAAGATCCTTCTAACCACAGAGAATAGGGATTGAACTTGGAACCTTCAGAAACAATGTGCCCTACCAAAGGGCTATGGCTTTCTCACTGAAGGCCTGTCACACTTCCTATTTTTGTTGTAGGAAATATGGCGGTGGGGGTGTCAACAACTGGTGGTCACAATGCATAGCTGCTGGGCTGCATTCAGACTTCTGACGGCAAGTGATCCACCAAGCTATGACATAAATATGATATGCTAATCTGCTGCTTGGTTTTGGAGTTGACCTCTCAAGATCCCAGCTCACAGACTGCTTGCATGAATTCCCAAAACAGGGCTCCCCCCCCAAAGGGACAGATGGGTGGCAAAAGCAGCTCAATGGGAAGTGTGGACATGAGGACCTGGCAACCCATTGAGCACACCCAACCCAACATAGCACCATTTTTGAAGCAATGCAACCATAGTAAGCCAAATGCCAATAGCAAACCTAGCCAAACCTAAGTCAAGTTGCAACTAAACGCACGCATGAGGTTTATTATTTGCCAATGCTACAAATATTGCCAGTTCCCACCGTACGTTTCCCCCTCCACAGCCACATATTTGCCTGCAATCAATTGGAGACACAATAGCACAAATCAGGGTGTTTGAACATATTTCCACCAGCAAGCTCCATCATCATGCCAACATCCTGTCCAGCTGTCACTCTCTACGAAATCAAGACAGCTGTTATCTATGCCTACAACCTGATTCAGTTTAGCTTCCTTCCAAGTAAGGAATTTGCGTAGCCAAGAAAGAACTGCAGCTGTTTAAGCACACGAGAAACTAACTGTGCAAGCCAATCCCAGGTATTTCAGCCCCAAAGGAATTGCATCACACGCTTCTCAACCCGTTTACACTCCTAACAGTCCTGCAAGGTGCTGGTGGGGGAGATGAGGCAGATTTCAAACGCTCAGGAGGTTAACTAAAACTCACCTGTAGTATGGCAGAGATGTGCTTCTCCCCAGCCTGTGCGGCCTTCCACTTGCGATAGGTGTCAGCCTTAAGCAGGTTCTCAGCACAGTGCGTCTGGGGTGGGGGGTGAGAAGAGAGATGAGATGGGAAGGGTAAAAAAAGAAGGGGCGGGAAAGAATCCCTCAACCAGAGCAGGTACTACCTGCCCACATCATCTGCATTGTGATTTCTTCAGGTGCATACACACATTTAAAACACAATCCGCTCCTCTCACTCCCAAGAATCCTACAAACTGTAGTCTGCCCCACACAGAGCTACAATTCCCAGGACAAACTACAGTTCCCAGGACCTTTGGATGTCTGTATGTGTGCTTTAAATGTATGGTGTGTGCACAGCTGTTCTCCCCATTACTCCCCACCCCTTCCACTGGAAGTGTAGTTTGCCTCACAGAGCTACAATTCCCAGCACCCTAAACAAGCTACAGTTCCCAGGACTCTTGGGTGTGTGCTTTAAATGTTTGGTGTGTTGTCCTCTCCACCACTCCCCACCCCCCACCCTATCACTTCACCCTTCATATGGCCTCACCCAAAAGTCTCCTCTGGTCTCCTATCCCTTAATTTATCACCCACCTCTCCCCCCCCCCGAATGGGTTGTTCCAGGCTCCTCCAATCAAAAACCAACTCCCCCCGACCACCCCCATCCTAGATATGAGTGGTTGCGCCCAACCGCCCAGGGGAAATAACGGAACCTCCCTCCCCTCCCTCGGCCACGGTGCGTCCTCTTTAGAAAGGCGGCCGCGGCCTCGCCCTACACCTTCGCCCGCACCGTGTCGGAGCTGCTGGCAGACACCACATGTCGGATTGCGATCTCCGGCATCTCCCCGCCACTTTCTGTCACCACCGTGACCCGGTAGCAAAACTCCCCGGGCCGGCCGGAAGTGCTGGATCCCGAGAACGCTCAACTCTATGGTATGTTCTCGCCCGCCCGCCGCTCGGAAACTCCTCCCACCAGGAGCTTTTGCGCAGGCGCCTAAGGGCAAGGCAGCGTTGGCTCGGAGGCACGAGCGCCCCCTGCGGTGGTCCACCTTCCCCCCCCCCCCCGTTCAAGTCAGGTTTTGCTTCCCAACGGGCGAGTCCCGCCTTTTCCTGTAAGCGCATGCGCTCTCGCTCGCTCCCACAGCGGGCGCTAAACTGGCGGGAAATTTCTTATTAATTTCAAGCAAGCAAGCAATAAATAAATGCCAATAGCAAGCCTGCGAAATAAATAAATGAATGAATGAATGAATGAATGAATGAATGATATGACATGTAGTTCCTAATGTATTCAGCACTTATTTAGATGTATTAATTCAGTTGTTATTGCCACATGCTTAGAAAGTTAAGGAGATGTCAATCTGCTTTAACTTTAAAGTGTTGTAGATTATTTCTCATTCACCCCTCTGCTTTTTAGTTTTTGGATTTTTTTTTTTTTTTGCAAACCGTGCTATTGCTACAGTCAAGCAGCGTGCAAATTTTATGAAATGAGAAAAAAAATAAAAAAGCTTCCTATTTGAAATGTTACAGGTAGATAGCCGTGTTGGTCTGTCATAGTCAAAACAAAATAAAAAAATTCCTTCCAGTAGCACCTTAGAGACCAACTAAGTTTGTTCTTGGTATGAGCTTTCGTGTGCATGCACACTTCTTCAGATACAGATGTGTATCTGTATACATCTGAAAGCACACCAGTGCAAGATGAGCACCGCACCCCTTAGTCAATTTTAACTGTAGGCCTACTTAACCATCCAGGGGACTTTTACCTTTACATATTCAGTACAGTGGTACCTCGGGTTAAGAACTTAATTCGTTCTGGAGGTCCGTTCTTAACCTGAAACTGTTCTTAACCTGAGGTAAGTAAAGGTAAAGGGACCCCTGACTATTAGGTCCAGTCGTGACCGACTCTGGGGTTGCGGCGCTCATCTCGCATTAGTGGCCAAGGGAGCCGGCGTACAGCTTCTGGGTCATGTGGCCAGCATGACAAAGCTGCTTTTGGCGAACCAGAGCAGTGCACGGAAACACCGTTTACCTTCCCGCTGCAGCGGTACCTATTTATCTACTTGCACTTTGACGTGCTTTCGAACTGCTAGGTTGGCAGGAGCAGGGACCAACCAACGGGAGCTCACCCCGTCGCGGGGATTCGAACCGCCGACCTTCTGATCGGCAAGCCCTAGGCTCTGTGTGCCACTTTAGCTAATGGGGCCTCCCACTGCTGCCGCGCTGCCACCACACGATTTCTGTTCTCATCCTGAAGTAAAGTTCTTAACCCGAGGTACTATTTCTGGGTAAGCGGAGTCTGTAACCTGAAGCATCTGTAACTTGAAGTGCCTGTAACCCGAGGTACCACTATATTGCCTAAATGGGCAGCTGGATGTCGGAGTAGATGATCCAATAGCATGAAAGCTTTTGTGGGGGTGGGTATACTAGGTACTTTGTCCAGGTACCAGATGGATCAGACCTAAGAAACCCCACTGTTTGTCTCCTGCCCCAAACGTACGTGCCAACAGAAACAATTCTATCAGCCCTCAATCTGAGCTTGTTTCTCTTGACTCATCCACTTCTACTGTTACCCGATTCCATTTGGAACAAGCTTCAGCTCAATTCCTCCCTCAGAGTCTCTGCCCAAGCTCTCGGCCCCTTTCAGAATCTGGCAACAGGCTTGCCTCCTGGAAATAGCATCCCATTGTGTGCCTCTTTGGGGCCATTACGTCCCTCCGAGCTTCATTTACCAACATAAATGCTGAGCCATCCTTCTGCAACCCGATGCCCTCCAGAAATTTTGGGCTACAGATCCCTTCAGCCCCAGCAATGCAGGCTGGAAGATTTGGGGAAGGCTGTAATAAGCACTCTCATTCAAAGAATTTCATAAAAGAAACAGTTGCTTCCAGAGCAGGTGCTCAGATGCAAAGGAGGTTGGAAATCCTGTTCCTTTAGCATTCTTGCAGACAAATTCCCCCACCATGGTTGCTCATGCTTCATTTGTGAGCAGGTCCGAAAAATTGAGTCTAGTGGAACTACGACCCTCAATGATTTTTTTTTTAATGCACATGCTCAACCTAGCTGCTATGGGAGGAGGTGAAAACAACCAGAAAAGCAGACTAGAAAAATGAACGCAAATAAAACCTGAATAAAATCTGAGGCAAAAAGGTTGAAAATTAGAACGCCAGACAAAATTAAAAATGGAACAACTAAGCCTGGACTCAAGGGAAAGTGTGGATGAGCCCCAAGAGATGGGAAGGTAAATAGGCATTTATTGTGCAGCGTGCAAATAGATATAAGCACAACTAAATGGTTAAAATTGCCAAATTAAATAAAAACACAGCAGAGGGCAACAATCTTTCTGCATCCTCAGCTGCTAATGTGTATACAGTCTTGGGACTTCCGCTCTGGCGCCATACTGCGCGGCTGGGTTTTTTCTCCGCTCCGCGGAGAGACTGGCTGTATCGGGGCTAGAGGTGCCGTTTCCCGCGAAACGGACCTCCGAAGAAACCTCAAGCGGTTGGGCTTGAGGACGTGGATCCGGCAGACGCTCAGGTGGTCTCCCCAATCCTCCGGGGTGCCTAGTAAGGTCCCCGGGAGTGGAGAGGGTAGCAGACCGGAGCGCATCGGAAGACCGGCTTTCCCGACACAGCGAAGCAGCGAATTGCCGGGCAGTGAGGAGCGCCAGTTTCTTTCACAAAAAGAAGATTAGTACAACAGAATCGTGAGTAACAAAATTTGGACTGTAATTTGGAACTTTTAATTGGATTACACGAGAGAGATTTAAAGAGGAAGTCCGTCTCTCTCCGCCGCGTAATTGGAGATCAGAAAACAAGCGGCTGTAAATAGAGACTGTTGATTTTAGTTATAGAAGACTTCAAGTTTTGGAACTGGAAATTTACGAACAGTGCAACACTTGAACTTTAATTTTAGAACTTGACTTTGATAGAAAGTTTAAAGCCGCCGCTCACCCTCTGGATTAAGGAGAGCCGGGACAGAGCGGCTGATTGAATCTTTTGAGAACAAAGAGGTTTGAACTTGTGATACTTTCGTTTCCGATTTGGACGCTTTGATCTTTTAAAAAGGCTACTGTGCCAAAGTGTTACTTGGGAAGGTGATACAAGTGATTTACAGCAACATACTAGCCTCCTGGTTCTTTTTTTTTTAAGACTGCTAAGATTGCAACTTTGAAAATAAGTTAACTATGCATGGAAAAATGGCTGCTAACTTCTCCTGCTCTGGACTGGGAAGGGAACTGTTTTGTTTGTAATTTCCTGCTACTGGTTTCCCAAAACAACAGCTGCCCTGCGTAGCGAGGACTGTGACCTTGAGAAGCCAGAAATAGTTTAAGAAGAAATGCCTCCAAAAAAAACAGAAGATAAAGGACCAAGAAGA
Source organism: Darevskia armeniaca (assembly GCA_034641395.1). Classification (NCBI taxonomy): domain Eukaryota; kingdom Metazoa; phylum Chordata; class Lepidosauria; order Squamata; family Lacertidae; genus Darevskia; species Darevskia armeniaca. The sequence goes on from JAWWNF010000115.1 coordinate 19,159, forward strand.
GAATCAGCGGCTGAAGGTTTAAATACTGAAGTACTTCTTGCTGCACTAGAAGAAATTAGGAAAGACGTAAGACAACAAATATCAGATTTAAGCAAGAAGGTAGACCAGAATACAGAAGCACTTCAAAATATTGGAGCTCTTAAGGTGGAAATTGAGCACACTAAACAACAGGTGGCAAAGGTGGAAACAAGAGTGCAGACTTTGGAGGAATCCAGAGCAGCGGATCAAGCTGGACAGAAAGATGTGCAGGCGTCAATTGCTTTTATTCAAATGAGGCAGAGAGAAGGGAATGTGAAGGTGAGAGACCTCCCTCAATTGGAACAAGGAGAACTGAAGGACTACCTGGCTGAGGAATTCGCAAGACATTGGAATTTAGAGCCAGAAGAGGTCAAGGCTCTAATAGTGAAGGCCTATCGTTATGGTCCAAGGGACAAAAAGGATAGCAAGACACCCAATGACTGCTTGATTGAATTCCACAACAAACAAGAAAGAGACTATATTTTAGGCCTCCATTACGAAAACAATTTAGTGGTCCAGAATAAACAAGTGGTTTTATTTAAAGACATCCCTAAATACTTTTTGGACCTGAGGACCAACTATACAGATTTGACAAGAGCTCTGAGAAGCAAAAAAGTGATCTTCAGGTGGGAGTTCCCTCAGGGACTTTCATTTACATACAAGGAGAGGAAAGTCAGAATAAAATCACTGCAGGACAAAAGGAAATTCCTGGAAAAACACGACGCAGATTTTGGCCTACTATCAGTCCCAGATCTACCACTGCCAGGAGGGAGACCAGGCACAGGATTTGACGACCCCCAAGGAGCGGGAGGAGGAGCAGCAGAATAAACCAAGATGGCCCTCAAATTACTGACACTTAACGTACGAGGTTTAAACATTAAACCCAAAAGAAATCGTGTGTTCCACAACTTGATTAAACAGAATTTGGATGTGATTTGTTTACAGGAAACTCACGTAACAAGATTGCATAGAAGAGTTTTGCAAAACAGGAGATTGGGCCAAGAATTTATTTCTTCAGCTAAAGTCAAGAAAAGAGGAGTTGTAATCTATGCTAAGGACAAATATGATCCAAAAATGCTTTTTAAAGACCAGGAGGGAAGGTATGTTGCTATACAAATAACAGTGCAAGGCGAAAAATTTCTAATTTTGGGAATTTATGCACCGAATGATAGTAAGTCAGAATTTTACAAGGAGCTCCACGACAGGTTGCTGGACTATATGGATTATAAAATGGTGGCTTTGGGTGACTTTAATGCAGTGGCCTCCACATTGATGGACAGATCGCAAAGAATCAAATTTACGAATGATGGAAGGCTGCCAAAAACTTTCTTTGAAATGTCGGACAATATGGACTGGATAGATGCTTGGAGATTAAAGCATCCAATGGACACCGAAGCCACATTCCAATCAGAGGCGATGGGTTCGTGGAGCAGAATCGATATGATATGGGTATCCAGGGAGGTTTCTCCAAGGATACTCAAGACAGAAATACACCCTAGAACTTGCTCTGATCACAATGCCGTACAGCTGGATTTAAGACTGACAACACAGGGCTCTTTTCGGTGGAGAATGGATGATTCGTTGTTCAGGAATGGGAAGATTTGTGAGAAGGCCCGTAGGACCCTAAAGGACTTTTTTGAAATAAACTGGAATACAACAGTGGAAAAAAGGGTCATATGGGACGCAAGTAAGGCGGTGATGAGGGGCTTCCTGATACAACAAAAGGCAATAAGGAAAAAGACTCAAAATGAGAAAAAAGAAGCCATCTTACAGCAACTTAAGGAGAAAGAAAGGAAGCTGAGAATAACGCCTAAGAACACTCAATTACAGAAAGAAATTAAATACCTACAGGCGGAATTTTCTCGGCTGACCAACCAAGAAATAGAATGGAAAGTTAAGATGATGAAACAAAAATCGTTTGAATCTGCAAATAAATGTGGCAAGTTGCTGGCGTGGCAACTAAAGAGGAGACAGAAACAGAACACAATAACAAGCTTAATAATTGACGGACGTACCGTGGAGAGCCCTGTGGAGATCAGGAAAAACTTTCAGAAATTTTATAAAAAGCTGTATAAGGAAAATAATCAAAATCAAAACTTGATAGAGCAATTTCTAAATAAGAACGGATTGCATAAAATCCCGGAAGAAAGAAAGGCCCCACTCAACCAACAGATAACAGGATCAGAAATAGAAGCTGCAATTGGACAGATGAAGTTAGAAAAGGCACCTGGACCGGATGGACTCTCAGCAAAATACTACAAGGAACTAAAAGAATGGCTAATACAGCCATTGACGGAACTTTGCAATGAAATTCTCAAGGGAAACAAAGCACCTGAATCTTGGAAAGATGCTTATATAACATTGATACCTAAGCAGGACACTGATACAACACAGATGAAAAATTACAGACCAATCTCCCTCCTAAATGTGGATTACAAAATCTTTGCAAATATAATGGCCAATAGGTTGAAGAAAGTTTTAATGGAGATTATCCACAAAGATCAAGCAGGCTTTTTGCCGGAAAGACATCTAAATGGAAATATAAGGAATATTGTGGATATTCTGGAAAAGTTGGAGCTTAACAGAAATACGAAAGTTATCTTGATGTTTATAGATGCAGAGAAGGCCTTTGACAATATCTCTTGGAGTTTTATGAAGAAAAATTTTGAAAAAATGGAAGTGGGAGGGGGTTTCTTGAATGGTTTGGAAGCAATATATACTGAGCAAAGAGCAAAGATTATTGTGAATAATGTAGTATCAGACGATATTAAGATTGAAAAAGGAACAAGGCAAGGGTGCCCACTTTCCCCATTATTGTTTATAACGGTCCTGGAGGTCCTTTTGAATATGATTAGAAAAGACAATGGTATTAAAGGTGTGGGTGTGGGGGCCAGAGAATATAAACTTAAAGCCTTTGCAGATGACCTAGTGTTGACCCTTGAGGAGCCTGATTCCAGTGCGGTTAAAGCACTGGACACAATACAAGACTTTGGGCAAGTAGCCGGTTTTAAACTAAATAAAGCCAAGACCAAAGTTCTTGGGAAAAACCTGACACGAGAAGAAAAGGAAAGGATCGAGGTGAAAACAGGACTTACATTTGTCAAGAAAGTTAAGTATTTGGGTGTGACTATGACTTCAAAAAATGCGAATTTATATAAGAACAATTATGAAAAAGTCTGGTCTGAAATTAAGAGAGATATGGAAATCTGGAGTAGATTGAATTTGTCCCTGTTGGGTCGAATAGCAGTAATTAAGATGAATGTATTGCCTAAACTGTTATTTTTCTTCCAGTCATTACCGATTATTGATAAAATGGAACCTTTCAAAGGCTGGCAGAAGGATATATCTAAATTTGTTTGGCAGGGAAAAAAACCCAGAATTAAGTATAAGATATTAACTGATGATAAGAAAAGAGGGGGCTTTTCCCTGCCGGAATTGAATGTATATTTTGAAGCTGCAGCCTTCTGTTGGCTGAAGGAATGGTTCCTCTTAGAAAATACTGATGTGCTAGACTTGGAAGGATGTGATAATGTGTTTGGATGGCATGCATATCTATGGTATGACAAAGTTAAGGCCAATAGGGCTTTTAAACAACATTTGATCAGGAAAGCTCTGTTTAGAGTATGGTTGAAATATAAAGATCTGCTTGAAAAAAAGACTCCTAGATGGATATCACCATTAGAAGCTAAGGCCGACAAAAGGTTCAAGACAACTGGAAAATGGCCTAGATATATGGACATTCTCACACAAGAAGGAGAAACTGTCAGGTTGAAACCCTATGAACAATTGAAAGACAAGGTTGAGAATTGGTTGCAATACCATCAGATTAATGAAATTTATAAGATGGACAAAAAACTTGGCTTTCAGATGGAAAAGTCGAAATTGGAGACTGAGTTATTAGAGCCAAAGACTAAAAATTTATCGAGAATGTATCAATTGTTGCTGGAGTGGCATACACAGGATGAATTTGTAAAATCTGCAATGATAGACTGGGCTAGAGATGTAGGACATAATATTATGATGGCAGACTGGGAAAGACTTTGGAGGAAAGGTATCAATTTTACTGCTTGTACTTTGTTGAAAGAGAACATAATGAAAATGATTTATAGATGGTATTTGACCCCAGTCAAGCTAGCTAAAATCTATCATATGCACGACAATAAATGCTGGAAGTGTGGAACTGCAGATGGAACTTTTTATCATATGTGGTGGACCTGCCCGAGGACGAAAGCCTTCTGGGAAATGATCTATAATGAAATTAAAAAAGTGTTGAAGAACACATTTTCTAAAAAACCAGAGGCATTCCTACTTGGGATGGTCAACCACGAAATACCTAAGGAAGACCACACTTTCTTCATGTATGCCACAACAGCAGCAAGAATTCTGTTTGCGAAATATTGGAAAACCAATGACTTACCAAAGTTAGAGGAATGGCAGATGAAGATGATGGATTATATGGAACTTGCCGAGCTGTCTGCGAAACTCCGAGACCAGAGGGAAGAGGCGGTGGAAGAAGAATGGAAGAAATTTAAGAAATACGTTAATAAGTGTTGCAAAATTAGTAATTAGATAAATTTGAAGTTAGTAGTAATTGTTACAGTGTATTGTAAGACATGAGATTTTGGGAAAGTATGATTATTAACCATAGATTAAGATAGAATATTAGTTTAAGTTAAGGAAATATATTAAGAACAAGATAGGAGATATTAGAGATAATAGATGTAAATTGAAAGATAATGATAAGTATCTGATAAGTTGAAGTATGGAATAAGAAACGCGGTGGAGGAAGGCGGGGGAAGTCCACATAATAAGTAAGGGAAGAAGAAGGTGAAATAATGTTAGTATTATTGTATGTGTAGTGAGGTTTTGTTTTATGTGTTGTTTGTTTGTTTGTTATTTGATGATTATGATAAGGATTGATGAAATGTGATGAAATTGCTGTTTTATGTGTTAAAAAAAACCTAATAAAAATTATTAAAAAAAAAAATAATGTGTATACAGTCTTATTTGCCGATTGTAGCCTTATTTACCAATTGTAATCTCTTAAGGGGGATGGATTTGAAGTAGGGGCATTTCGTTTCTGATCCTACTGCCAGTCCGGACTGGGTTCGAGGGTCCTTTACCCAGCAAAATATTCTCTGGTGGGCCCCCATCTACATTCATGTCTGCCACAGAAGGTTTACGGCTCCACAGTTTGAGATAGGCAGCTGCAAGCAAACCACCATGGCAATTATCCACAAAATGCCTCCGCTGTAGTGTTGCCCCAGGGCATTGTGGGCAATTTAAATGTCTGACCTGCTCACAGACATAGCTGACTGGAGTCGTCGGTGGGCCCAGTTGAAGGGTGTAGTGTGCTGATTCCATCATGGAAGTAAGGCACTTCCCAACCTCAAGTATTTGGGGTCTCCTTCAAGGATTTTACATCAAGGTCATGTTAATACTTGACTGACATCCGTCTTTGAAAAAGAAAAACACCCAGTCTTGTATGAAAGAACCCCTCCTTCTCTTGGGGACAGCCAACACTAATGGATCACCTTCATTATTCTTTTTTTTTTTTTTTACAAAAGTGACCCTGGACCATTGAACCACTGAAATTGCAAGCAAGTAACTGGAATCCCTCCAACCTCAGTGCCTTACAATTGGTTCTGTGTTCTTTTACTTGAGTGCGCATATTTTTTGTTCAAGGTCAATCAACATTTCAAGGTTTTATCATCAGGGATGAGGAATCTGTGATGTTGCTGGACTGAAACTTCCATCATTCTTGACTATTGGCTAAACCACTGGCTGGGGCTGATGGGAGCGGGAGCCCAGCAACATGCCAAAGGTCCATCCTTGTTTTACGTCGACGGCAAGGAACCTACCGTATATTTGGAAGCTTCACTAGGCACTTGGCTGGCCTCTGTGAGAACAGGATGCTATAACAGATAGGCTGTTTTGGTCTGATCCAGCAGGGCTCTTGCATACTGTAACCTGACCTGAATGAATCCATGGGATAAGGATTCTGTGAGACAGAAATTAAAATAAGCCAATTACAGAGTTGACTTTTCCTTGTGATGAAGCTTTCTTGTGAAGGGAACTCAGCACTGAAACCATAACTCAACATCCTAGGGGTGGGGTGGGGGTAGGAGAAATAACCCAACAACAAGTTATTTATTTACATTTTTATTGTGTGTGTCTATCCATCATCTATCTATCTATCTATCTATCTATCTATCTATCTATCTATCTATCTATCTATCTATCTATCTATCATCTATCTCTATCTATCTATCTATCTATCTATCTATCTATCTATCTATCTATCTATCTATCTATCATCTATCTATCTATCTATCTATCATCTATCTATATCTATCTATATCTATCTATCTATCTATCTATCTATCTATCTATCATCTATCATCTTCTATAATCTATCTATCTATCTATCTATCTATCTATCTATCTATCTATCTATCTATCTATCTATCATCTATCTATCTATCACCTATCACCATCGGTACCAAGGCACCCAAAATGGTTCACTAAAGCAAGTACTTTATATAAAACAAAGATTGACAGAGTCCTCTTATGCCAACTGGGAGCTGATGGTATGTGTCCTGCCTTGCTGGGGTGAATAGCAGAGCTGAGCCAAAATTTCTCAGAAGTGATGTTACCGAGGGAAATCAGTGAGAATTTTCTCTTTTCTTCACCCTTTTTGTCAAATCTCGGGCAGTAGAGCATGAAACTCCTACTCTCAGGGTTGTGGAATCAAGCCCCACGTTTGGAAAAAGATTCCTGCATTGCAGGGGGTTGCACTAGATGACCCTTGTGGTCCCAATTCTACAAATCCATGATTCTATGAACATTTTCTCTCTTTCATCGCCCAGGAAAAGGGTGGAGAATCTTGGGAGAGGTCATTTCCCCTTTCTGTAGGCTCTTTCTGTAGGCAGAGACTATTCCTTGTGAGGAAGGGCTGCCTGTAGCACAGCAGGAAAGCATCTTCTTCGCATGCAGAAGTTCCCAATTTTAACCCCCAGCTTCTCCACATGGAGCTGAAGGAGACACCATTCCTGAAACCCTGGAGAACAGCAGCCAGTTTGTGTAGACAGTACTGAGCCAGATGGACCTGGGCATCTTGCTATGTTCCTAATCAAAGGGCTGTGTCACCGTTCCAAAAACTGGAGTGAAAGCTCAGCTCACTGGGACTCAATCCCAGCGGTGTTAGAAGACCCTTTCTATTTAAAAGAAAAAGGAGTGCAATGGGCTTTTAGATAGGGAAGCATTCCTCTTTCCATCATCTCTCTTTGTATCCCACAAGTTGAAACTCAAAGCTCCCGACTTCGTTGCCAGGAGTGGGAAAGGTCGGGGTGAAATGAAGGTGGCTGTGTGCTCCCTTGGCTATGGGAGAGCGAGCGAGACCCAGCTGGCTCACAAAAGGACTCCTTGAGGCAGTCAATAGACAAAGAGGATCAGCTGTCAAGGGAGCTCGGGGGCTGCCCAAGGGTTTTAAGTGCCTCTCATCAAAAGCAACAAGCCCGACGCCAAGCTTATATTTACCCGCTCACCCCCTTATGTAACTGCTGCGGCTTATATACTCCCACTTGGACTCTTCGTTGCCAGAGAGGCAACAGCTCGGAAGAGATCTTGCGTCCCATCACGATGAAGACTCTGGTCAACCTCGGCCTCCTCCTGGCTGCTCTCCTGGGTAAAGGTGAGTCCATGTCACAGGGGCAATGCTGTCCCCTGACCTGCCTATTTGGTGTAATAATAAGAATAATCATGGGCGTACCCAGGGGGGGCAGAGGGGGGCAGCTGCCCCCCCCCTAGAAGGCAGCCCTAGAAGCAAAAATGATCAGTGTCCATTCAAAGCAAACCTGAACGACCATGGCTTGCCCCCCCCTAGTTCAAAGCAAACCTGAACGACCATGGCTTGCCCCCCCCCCCAGTTTTGATCCTGGGTACGCCCCTGAGAGTAATAATAAATAATTTGTACCCTGCCCATCTGACTGGGTTGCCCCAGCCACTCTGGGAGGCTAGAATTAAGTACAGTGGAACCTCGGAAGCCGAACTCCTGTAAACACAAACGTTTCAGCTCCCGAACGATTGAAAACCGGAAGTGATTGTTCTGGTTTTCGAATGATTTTCGGAAGCCGAACGTCTGGCGTGGCTTCCGCGGCTTCTGATTGGCTGCAGGATGCTCCTGCAGCCAATTGGAAGCTGTGCCTTGGAAGTCGAATGTTTTGGAAGTTGAACGGACTTCTGGAATGGATTCCGTTTGACTTCCAAATGCCACATTTTTTATTTCAAAAATCAAAAATGAGCCCAGCTATCTCAGTTTGGAGGACCTAACCCAGTGTCTCCTTCCACTTCCTCTGCTCCTTTCTGCAGGCTCCTGCCTAATCTGCGAGACCTGCATCAGCCCCGGTGAAGGCTGCACTGGCCTGGCTCATCCCTGCAGAATGAATGAAGACACCTGCCTAACCATCGTGGGAATGAACTCTTTGGGTGAGTGATGCAAAGAGGGACACGCAAGTCCCGTCTTGGCCAAGTAGAGGGAGCAAGGGGGTCTGATTCCCGCAGATTTTAGGCTTCAAGGAGCATCAGTTTCCTTTTCCTGTGTGCTATCCATAAATCTTCCTTTAAGCTTACAAGCTTGCAGGCATATCTCTTTGCAGGAAAGGAGGACGTGAGGACAACAGTGATCTCCTGCTGTTGTTCCCCACAGACTTAAGGCAGCACCATCACCTTCAATGCATTCTTTTCAGCACTTGCTGAAGACATTATTATTTAGGCAAGCCTACCCAGATGTTTAAAAAGTGTGCATGAGTTTTAATTGGTTTTAGACTATTCTGTTGTGGTTTAAATTTCTTGTATGCTGTATTTTCTTTAGTCGTTTTATTCTTTTATCTTTTTTGCAAACTGCTTTCAAGTCCGTCCGTCCCCCAATCAAGCAGTATATAAATTTTATGAAAGAAAAAAAATATTCATTTAAAGCAGTATCATACCACTTTTAACAGCCATGGCTTTCCCCCAAAGAATCTTGGGAGCTGTAGTTTGTTTGAGATCTCTTAGGAGAACTCCTATTCCCTTCACAGAGCTGCAGTTACCAGTGTTCCTTGGGATGGGAGAACCATAGAACCACAGAATTGTAGAGTTGGAAGGGACCACGAGGATCATCTAGTCCAACCCCCTGCAATGCAGGAGTCTTTTGCTCAAGGTGGGGCTCAAACCCACAACCCTGAGATTAAGAGTCTCATGCTGTACCAACTGAGCTATTCACGGATAAAGCTGAATTGTAGCTTTGTGAAGGGAATAGGGGTCTCTTCTAACAATTCTCAGCACTCTTAGTGCAGATGGGGGTCTAATATTCAGTGGCATGATCCTCCTGATTGCTCCCACCAAGATCCTCTGACGCAAGACGGCAAAGCTGAGCAACTGGAACATACACACATTGCGATGGGAGCAAGCTTTTCTTGCTGAGATTTTTTGCAAATCTTCTCAAATCCTCAGCCTTTGTGCAAAGAAGAGAGAAAAATCTACCATGAACCAGCTCTCTTAATGGCTGTTTTTCATTTTCCAGGTGGTGATGATACCACAGAGACCCTCAAGACCTGCATTGCTGCTGAAGATTGCTATTCTGGCTCCATCAGTGTCACCACCAATGCCGGGCTCCACCTTCAGAGCATCTCTAGCTGCTGCCAGGATGACCTCTGCAACCGTTGGGAACTGACCTGTATGGAACTCTCTGCTCCTCTCCTCTGAGCGGTTTTTCTTTGACCCGTGCTTTATAGGCATGAGTCCCAGCAGCTTTCCCCTTGTCCTGCTCCTTTCTCAGGGAAAGCCTGCTCTTTCACTTTAAATTGGAGCAAACAACAATCCGGAGAATACCCAAATTGCTGTTTGCTCCAGTTCAGCACTAAAGAGTCAATCTGTGTGTTCCTTGTGGAATGCCCTCCCATCAGATGTCGAGGAAATAAAGAACTACAACTTTTAGAAGGCATCTGAAGGCACCCCTGTACCAGGATGTTTTTGATGTTTGGCTTTTTATTATGTTTTATGTGTGCTGGAAGCTGCCCAGAGTGGCTGAGGAAACACAAATAGTAAATACACAAATTCTATAAATAGTAAAATTTATTTATTTATTTATTTATTTATTTATTTATTTATTTATTTATTTATTTTATTATTATTATTATTATTATTATTATTATTATTATTATTATTATTTGCCCTGGTGGAAAGCAGTACAGTTGTACCTCTGCTTATGTATCCCTCTGGTTACATAAACTTCGAGGTACATAAGCGGCAAACCCAGAAGTATATTTCCGGGTTTTTGCCGTACGTGCGTGCGCAGAAGAGGTCTCTCCGGGATCTGGCTGGACCTCCGGAACAGATCCTGTCCGCAACTGGAGGTACCACTGTACCTAATTTCCAAACCCTGGATAGGCCAAGGACCTCTGGAATCTTGCACTGCTCAGAGATTGGGGTGGCATGAAACAATATGTTGTGCCCCACAGTTTAGGAGCGACTGGGCTTTACATGGGTTTTTCTCCACAGTGCCACCTACGAACCTCACCTCCAACGGATTGCAGTGTCCAGCTTGTTCCGTCTTTGGTTCCAGCCACTGCAAGGGGACTGAGATGCTGAACTGCACCGGAACAGACAATCGCTGCATCATGGTATCTGGGACGCTGAATGCAGGTATGAGTAAAAAAAGCATATACTGTAGTACTCTGTCAATTGATTTCAGTCACATAATAAGAAGCAACAGACACTAAAACTATGATTTCCAGCAGAGTGGCCAGCCATATTTGCCTTTCACAGCAAAAGCAACCATGAATCAGCACAGAGGAGAATCAGGCAACATATCTCAAAAGCCTTGGATGTGCAGAAACGTCTTAACCAAAAGGGAGACATTTGCTGAACGAAAACTTCTGTCATCCCTGGCTATTGGCCATGCTTGCTAGGGATCATGGGAGTTGTAGTTCAGCAACATCTGGAGGGTCAAATGTCCCCCACTCCTGATCTAAACTTTCAATTGCTCTCTGTTGCTCCAAAGGGGAGGATGAGAGCCAATGGGTGGAAATTGCAATGGGCTGCTGAATAGTTGGAGGTTGGAGCCAATTTCTAACAATGATCATTGTTTAACTGTGGAACAGGCAGCCTTGGGAGGAGATGGGCTCTCCTTCACTGTTGGTACTTAAGCAAAGTAGCCTTTGCCAACCTGGTGCCTTCCAGATGTTCTAGACTACAATTCCCATTAGCCCCAGTCAGAATGGCCATGCTTAGATGAGCATCATTATTATTTTTGAACACTATACCATGTATCGTACTAATTTATAATACTTTTGACAACTCTCGTAGAATCATAGAACTGTGGGGTTGGAAGTCGCCTCGAGTCCCTGTAAATAAATTAAACAAACAAACAAGCAGATTGCTAGCAGATCCCCTATTCCCCTCACAGAACTACTCCTAGGAATCCCTGGGAATTGTAGCTCTGTGAGTGGAATGGGGGTCTGCTAACAACTCTACATATCCCTTTGCAGGAAGCCATGTCTGTTCAACACGGTATGATATTGTTTTACATGTGTAGTGCAGATGGGACTCTGGTCAGTGTCTGGTCAGGCCATCTGAGAAACTCCTGTATGCTGCTTTCAGTGCCATGGTGGAAGAAATGTGGTACATAACTGTAAGAAGAAAAATATCTACATACAGTATTGGTTTTGTAATACTTTTAAAATCACCCAGGTGAGGATGAGGATACTGAGGATAATAGAACGGTGAGGATTAGGGCTGGGCAATATATCACCCTAAACCGGGTATCGTGATATCGCTTTCATAATTTTTGACCTGGCAATATATTGCGAGTCATGATGTGTGTGTGTGTGTGTGTGTGCACGCACGTGCATGCTATGCAAAAATCACAATGCGGGAAAAACCGTGAAGTCAGCCAATGCCTCTACATAGCTCCACCCTTATTCCAGACATCACAATATATCGATATACTATGGTACCTCGGGTTACGTATCCCTCTGGATACGTAATCTTCGGGTTGTGAACGCGGCAAACCCGGAAGTGTATACTTCCGGGTTTCGCCGTGTGTGTGTGCAGAAGGGTGCCTCTGGTTGCGGACTTTTCGGGATATGGCTGGGCCTTCAGAACGGACCCGTCCGTAACCAGAGGTACCACTGTATTGTGATGTTTAGCTGGTGATATAATGTGATGTTGAAAACCAGTTATCACCCAGCCCTAATGAGGGTGTTGATCATTTTCTCCTAGACACCCACCCCCCACCCCAGAATCATGTTCCCTAGGAAAAGAGAATTAGTATTTAAACCAGGGATAGCCAATATGGTGTCCTGCAGATTCGGCTGAACCACAGCTCCCATCACCCCTGCTCATTGGCCGTGCTGGTTGGGGCTGATTGGAGGTGGAGTCCAGCAACTTCTGGAGCAGGGTTACCAGTTCCCGGATTTGTGAATAAGCCCCTGGACAAATTCCATCCCTGGAATGTCCCCGGATTTCATGTAATGTCCCTGGGAAACGCAGCAGCAGCAGCAGTCTCAGCTGCCTCCACCTTCCCTGACCCCAGCAACTAAGCTGTGAAGGGAGCCTTCATGCTGCCTATCGGAGCAGCCTCCCAACTCCTACTTGTGTGCAAACAGGAACGGGACAGGGATCTCTCAGTTAGGCAACGGGAAGCCTCCCTTCCCAGCTGAGGGACCCCTGCCCCCTCCTGCTTGCACGCAAGTAGGAATGGGATTGGGGCTGCTCCGATGGGAAGGGAGGCATCACGCTGCCCAAGCCTCGCCGCTGCTGCGGCTCTTGGCCCTCCTTCTCCGCCTTCTATGCCTGACCCACAGTGCACCGCTTCACCCCCCCCACCACCGAAGAACCAACAACTCAGGGGCTGCCCAGGCTCATGGAGAAAGGAGATAGAAGCCTCGGAGGAAGGGGAAACGTGGCGGTTGAGGTCAAAGCGGCGGCGGCCCCTCTACCACTGCCACTGCTGCAGCATCAATGTCCCGAAAGTGTAGTGTAGTATGTACCGTATATTCAAGACAACTTTTTAATCCCGGAAAATCTTCTCTAAAATCGGGGGTCGTCTTTTACAGCAGGTATAGTTTTTCAGGCGACGTCACGTAACGCGACGCGACGCGGGGTTCCGCCCCGCCACTGGCTGGGTGCGTGGGCGGCGAGCGCGACGGGCTCCTGTGCGGTGAGAGCGGAAGCTCTCCCCGCCGCTCCAGCTGCCGCTGCCACCTCAGCCGCCACGGAGCCCGGGCTGGGCGAGTATACCCCAAATTCTGTTTTTTAACATGAAAAGTTGGGGGTCGTCTTATACGCCCAGTCGCTTTGTACGCCGGAAAATACGGTATGTATGTATGTATGTATGTATGTACCGGTATGTATTTATTTATTTATTTATTTATTTAAAGTGTCCCTGGATTCATTGAAAAAAATCTGGTAACCTTAGTCTGGAGGACTCCAGGTTCCTCATCACTGGATAAATGTGAATCCCAGTGTTCAGGGGAGAATGCTGTTGCATAGGTTGCCAAAACTGCACCTCCTAAACACACGTAAGACAGAGCTACCAGCAGATTCAGTCTAAGGTTAGGTGGTAAAAATAAATAAAAATAGAAGACCCCACACCCCCAGCCCTGGAGACCCCCACACCCCCAGCCCGGGAGGTAGTCCTAGCGCTACCTAGAGATTGAGTCTGGGGCCTTCTGCATGTGAAGAAGTTGCACATCTGCCACTGAGCAAAACCCTTCCCCATCAAGCTTTGTGCTTCTAACCAACGTCACCCTCTGCCCGCAGGTGGTCTTCCCTCTACGTTCACGGCAAGAGGATGCAGCACAGAGACGGCCTGCTCATTGCCCCTGGGGACGGCCCTTTACTCAGCAGGAGTGATCTTCAACCTCGACAAGGTGTCATGCAGCCCGGCGCTGAAAGCCACCGAAAGCCACTAAGGGAGAAGAAGGTGGTTCAGGAACACCGAGCCCTGTGAAATGCCCAAGGTGGCATCCAAACCATTCATCTCAAGCCCTCTTAGGCCACTTTAAGAGTCACAGCATCCCCCAGGGAATCCTGGGAACTGTCATTTGCTGAGGATCTCCTAACAACTCTCAGCACCCTTAACAGCTCCCAGGATTCTTTGAGACAAGCCATGACTCTTAAAGTGGTATGAAAGTGCTTGAAAGGTATGGCAGGATTCCATTGCCCTATTGGCTTTCCACCACAGTTGGAGGCAGCAATGCTTCTGAATACCAGTAACTGGATGCCACAGGAGAGGTTTTCCACAGGCATCTGGTTGGTCCCTGTGAGAAATGGATGCCGGACTAGATGGGCTACTGGCCTGATCCAGCAGGCTCTTCTTATGTTCTTACGCTTCTCTTCCTCTCATTGTGTTTGAGGCGTGATTTTTTCCTCATATCCTTCTGTGTTGTCCTTCAATAAACTGGCATGGAAAGTAGCAAAAATCACACACATCATTTTTGCCTCTGCCTCTCAAGGCCTGGCTGGGGCCAGGGGAGACTGGGTTTCGACCTGGTCCAGGAAGCTGAAATCTAAAAATATCGCTGTATATTTTATTGTGTTGGCTGGAGAAAAGCAGTCACATACCAGTAATAAAAAGTGAGAGCTGGAGCGCGGGGAGGAAAGGAAAGAAGAAAAAAACTTCTTAGGTTTTAGGTCAGTTCTGCTATCAAAGCAAGGGTGAAAGAAAACAGAGCCACTCTTTGCTTTCCTTGTTATTTTAAAAAATGTCTTAATCCTTATTATTATTATTATTATTATTATATTTTACTATTTATTGCCCCCCCCCAATCTGGGCGGCTTCCAGCACATATAAAAACATAATAAAACATCAAACATTAAAAACTTCCCAATACAGGGCTGCCTTCAGATGTCTTCTAAACGTTGTGTAGCCCTTTATCTCCTTGACATCTGATGGGAGGGCGTTCCAAAGGGAGGGTTCTACCCTGTTAATAGAGGTTTTTAAGGTTTATAGAGAAAAAATACAAAACTTAAAATCTCTCCCCCCCCCCTTTTTAAACCAAACTAAGACTTATCTAGATTCAATAAAAACACAAGGGGTGGGGGGTGGGGAGATAGAAATAGAAAAAGGAAAATAAATAAATAAATAAATAAATAAATAAATAAGAGTAGAAAAGAGGTTAAAAGAGAAAGATTGAAAAAAAAAAAGAACTTCCCATTCTTCATCTGTCCGCTATAGAAAAACATTCTTTTTGCCCAATCCTGTATAACACTCAACAAAACCGCTTTCTATTAACAAATCATAGAATCATAGAATCATAGAGTTGGAAGAGACCACAAGGGCCATCCAGTCCAACCCCCTGCAAAGCAGGAAACTCCATCAAAGCATTCCTGACAGGTGGCTGTCAAGCCTCTGCTTAAAGACCTCCAAAGAAGGAGACTCCACCACACTCCTTGGCAGCAAATTCCACTGTCGAACAGCTCTTACTGTCAAGAAATTCTTCCTAATGTTTAGGTGGAATCTTCTTTCTTGTAGTTTGAATCCATTGCTCCGTGTCCGCTTCTCTGGAGCAGCAGAAAACAACCTTTCTCCCTCCTCTATATGACATCCTTTTATATATTTGAACATGGCTATCATATCACCCCTTAACCTTCTCTTCTCCAGGCTAAACATACCCAGCTCCCTAAGCCGTTCCTCATAAGGCATCGTTTCCAGGCCTTTGACAATTTTGGTTGCCCTCCTCTGGACACGTTCCAGCTTGTCAGTATCCTTCTTGAACTGTGGTGCCCAGAACTGGACACAGTATTCCAGGTGAGGTCTGACCAGAGCGGAATACAGTGGTACTATTACTTCCCTTGATCTAGATGCTATACTCCTATTGATGCAGCCCAGAATTGCATTGGCTTTTTTAGCTGCTGCATCACACTGTTGACTCATGTCAAGTTTGTGGTCTACCAAGACTCCTAGATCCTTTTCACATGTACTGCTCTCAAGCCAGGTGTCACCCATCCTGTATTTGTGCCTTTCATTTTTTTTGCCCAAGTGTAGTACTTTACATTTCTCCCTGTTAAAATTCATCCTGTTTGCCTTGGCCCAGTTCTCTAATCTGTTAAGGTCATTTTGAAGTGTGATCCTGTCCTCTGGGGTATTAGCCACCCCTCCCAATTTGGTGTCATCTGCAAATATTATTTCCAATCCTCAAATCCAGATATCATTATTTCCTTTTCATGCAAAAGGTCTATAGGAGGTTTCCAATCCATAACAAATGTTAACAATGACTTTTCTCTGATTAAACATGTCAAAAAAAAAATATGTCTTAATCCTCATGTCTAGTAGAAGACTCATGAAGAGGTCTTCAGCAAGGGATGAACAGATCTGTCAATTTCAGTTTCTCTTAGTTTATCATTTTTTCTAACACTCAGTCCTTCACGTTTACACTTCAGTTTGTGATTTTTTTTTAAAAAAAAGCCCGAATGAAAATACACCAGCATTTTAGTACAAAGAACTAATATACACATTTTTTAATGCAATTTTGCCTTTTTTAATGTTATTTTCACCACTATATGCATTCATATGCACACTCTCCACTAGTACCGGTATATGCATTTTTTCAGTACACATGACTTGGCTGGAGAACTGCATTGCAAAATCTGGAGAAATGCGAATTTTTAATAACGGCTGTGTTGCAGGCTGCATATTATTTCAGAAAGCTCAGGTTAGGAAGGTTCTCCTTTAAATGTGAACTTGTGTCACATTTCTCCCCCATCCATGTGATTTTTCTGCCTTTTTAATAATGATAACGATAATAATGATGCTGATAATAATAATGATGATGATAATAATAATAATAATAATAATGATAATAATTTATTTATTTATTTATTTATTTATTTATTTATTTATTTATTTATACCCCGTCCATCTGGCTGGGTTTCCCCAGCCACTATGGGCGGCTTCCAACAAAAGATTAAAATACAATGATTCATCAAATATTAAAAGCTTTCCTAAACAGAGCTGCCTTCAGATGTCTTCTAAAAGTCGGATAGTTGTTTATTTCTTTGACATCTGATGGGAGGGCGTTCCACAGGGCGGGTGCCACTACTGAGAAGGCCCGCTGCCTGGTTTGTACTATGATCACAACCCCCTATGCAACCCCCCACATTTACTGTGTGGCTTTCTTGAGAGAATATCTCACCTGAAGTCTGAACAGGGCACATGGCAAATCACGGAAAATAGGTTTTTCCCCTCCCACAGTTTTGTGGGGGGCTGCTAGAAGCAAAATGGTGAGGTTGTGATCTGATGATGCAGGAGGACGGTGATGTCACCACTGAAATGTCACCACTCACATAACCAACTCCCTGCCCCCTCCCCCAAAACGTGCAAACAAACTTCTACATTAGCAATGACTGTGGATAGATAGTTACAGGTAGGTAGCCATGTTGGTCTGCCACAGTTGAAACAAAATTAAAAAAATTCCTTCCAGTAGCACCTTAGAGACCAACTAAGTTTGTTATTGGTGTGAGGTTTCGTGTGTATGCATACGAAAGCTCATACCAATAACAAACTTAGTTGGTCTCTAAGGTGCTACTGGAAGGAATTTTTTTAATTTTGTTTCAACTGTGGATAGATAAACCTTTTTCTTTTCTTTTTTAAATGTACTGGATTTGTTGCAAAACAGGAAATCTGAATTAGATGGGGAAATACGATGGGGACGCCAAGGGGACGCTAGAAAAAGCTTGCATGCATGAGCACCACCACAATAAACTGCCAGGTGGAAGCAGTCCACACGATCACAGAGACAAAGGTCCAGTCTAGAGGTCAGGGACTCCAGATGGAGAGCAGGCAACAGCCAGGTAGGGCTAGGAACTACAGCTGCTGTTTCCAGCACCTGACTGCTGCTGAGAGCTTTGTTTAAGAAACCCAGAGATAGCTGGTTCTCTTCGGTGCCTTCTGCTCTGTGACCTTGAAGGCTGGTCAGGTGCAGGTGGAGTCGCCTTTGCCTTCTCCCCCTTCAGGCTGCTGCTCAGCAGGTGAAACTGACTCCTGGTCCATGACACTCTGTTGGATATTTTCATTGGCTGCAAATCACTTCATCCCTTCTGTTATATACCTGTAGATATATAATTATTATTAAATTTTCTGTTTTATAATTTAGAATACACATTTAAACATCCTTAAAATATCAATGACTTCCCTTCTTCTCCTTCCATGGTTCATTTTGCATATCATAAATCCCTGCATATTTTACATAAACTAAACCATTCAGTATTCCATTATTACATCCATCAAAACTTATTTACACTGTTGAATTTATCTTAATGCTGCCAATGTTTTCAAGTGTACACAATTCCTCCCCATATAGTCATTAAACATTTTCCAGTCTTCTCTAAACATATGTTCTTCTTGTTCTCTTATTCTATATGTTAAGTCTGCAAGCTGCACATATTCCATCAGCTTAAGTTGCCATTCTTCTTTAGTTGGGACCTCACTTGTTTTCCATTTTTAACAAAACAGGGGCTGCAGTAGTGGCATACCTTTTTTGACACCTGTGAATTTCTGTCTGAATTATCCCCAACAAAAAGGACTCTAGGGTTTTGTTTTTTTGAAAAGTACTTTTTAAACATTTTTTTTCAATTCATTATGAATTATTTCCCAAAACTCTTTTACCCTTTTACAGGTCCACCACATATGAAAGACCGTTCCTTCAACCTCATTGCATCTCCAGCATTTATCTGATTCAATCTTATACATTTTAGCAAGGCTACTCGGAGTTAAATACCATCTGTAAATCATTTTCAAGTAGTTCTCCTATTTGACCCTTCTTTTAGTGGGAGGCAATATATAAATTGAGTAACACTAAACAGCAGTAGGGATTGGAACCAGCCTCAGGTCCATTTTGAATTGTGACTAGGTTGCAGCAGCAGGTTCAACTGCTGTGGGGATGGTGGTGTAATATGGACTCCCCATATGGAGTCCATGGAGGCACTGATGAGACATGGACAGACTCCTGCTAGACACAGGAGGCTAAAGCCCAGTCCACAGGTCAGGGTTGGGGGACCCTGTTTCAGGACATCAGCCTCAGCCAGCATGGCCATTAGGCAGGGATATTGCTGTTGTTGGCGCCTTTTTATTTCAAGAGACAATGGCGTGTGCAGGGCAGTCTTAACCATAGGGGCTAGGGGTGCAGGGCACCTGGGTACCAGGCTCTCAGGGGCACCAGGCCGAGAGTCCGGGGCCCGAGAGTTGAGTCCAGGGAAGAGCCCACCCATCGGTCGGAGCACCGCGGCAGGCTCTTCTGCTGCAGGAGGCTCTGCGCCACGAGTTCAGGGGCGACCGAGCCAGCGAGACACTGAGGCAGCCGGACGGCTCCGCCCTCCTGCGCGCCTGGGACTGGGCAGCCTGGGGAGGGGGTGCGCCGGGTGGATCTTTGCACCCTGGTGCTGCATATGCTTAAGACAGCCCTGGGTGTGTGCCTCCAGGGGTGAAGACAGACCACTGCTTTAGCAGCACCAAAGTGACCTCCCTGGAGCGCAAGCCTGGGCAACATGTAGGGAGGTACTGGGTTGCCTTGCTGATATGCTCCAAAGGAAAACAGAGCAATACTTTGGCCTTTCTTCAATGCTTATTTCTTTTAGATGTACCAAAAACAAACACCCACGCCTATTCAAGATAACATCTATTAACAAACAAAATCGAGGTTTCCGGTGTTTATATTTGGAGGGAACATGAGTGGGAGTCAGGGGTGGGAACAGGTTGACCAAATGGCCAATGTTGCCTAAGAATTCTCTCCTAAAACTGGCATGAGATCAATTGATAACAACATTTCTCACAAATCACAGCCTCTAGTTTCTTATTTCCTTGTTCCACTGAATCGGAATGTCCCGTCCCCCTTTCTCATCGTTACTGCCACCCCACCCCCTGCCACCTAGGCTCCCCTCTGCTTCCTGTATCTCCTCCCTCCCCACAGAGAGCTGGTACTTACCCTTTCCTGCACAGTGCATGCATCTATAAATACGGGAAGCGTCAGCCTCACACTTTGCAACTGAACTCTTCACCAACAGACACCAACAAGGAACTTGAAGATCTCGGAAGGGGAGAAAAACAGGTAAAAGATGAATCCTTAGCAGATAAAATACTTGTGAGCTTCCCAGTTAAGGCTGGTTGGTGTTTGAACAGGGTTTGCGGTAAGCAAATGTGACCTTAATGAAAGAAGGAAAGAAAGAAATAAGGAAAGAAAGAAAGAGAAAGAAAGAAAGAAATTTTGATTGATAGTTGAAGGATTCAGTCACTCCACCCTACCTTACAAACAGCCATCCTTAATCTTATCAGTGTTGTATGATTTTACAACACATAAAGTTTGTTGAAGTGCATGAGCAATCCCCTCAGCCAGCATACAGTTGGATCTGGCCGAATTAGTTTTCGTTTATCCCTTCATCCCTTCCACCTGTGAATAAACAGAACAGCTATTGATTAATAAATGTTTTGTAGATTTAAAAAAAATATTGCTGGAACACTTGCTATTTGATTTACTGCTTGAAGTTACCTGGTGCACACTGAACAATAATACATGATGCTTATCCTATTCTCATTGTAGTAATTTGTTTTGGGATAAATCTTCTGATTTTCTACAGAAAAGTTATTTTGTTTTTCCTTTGAACAATAATTGCAATTTTTTTGGATTTACTGCTTGCAATTTATGTTGTTCTTACAGCTAACTCTTTCCATACTAACCTGTGTTTTGAGGGATACAAGGTTTCTGGAACATATTCTAGAAGAATGGGGAACCTTTGATATTCCGGATGTTGCTAGACTCCACCACCAACATGGTTAAAAATGATGGGAGTTGCAGTCCAATAATGTCTAGATGGTTGCATGCCTGCTCTAGGTTGTAGGACATATACTCAGTGTATGCAAACTAGCTGGTGCATTTGATTATTTATTAAATTTGTATACTGCCCTTCATCCAAAGATCACAGGACGGTTCACAACATGACAACACAAAATGAGGACACAAAATACAGAATAAAAACAAAAAGATACCAACAACACTCATAGAAAAGTGGTTCTGAACCTGGGTGGGTATGCCAGTTCCATTTTTATTGCACAGCCATTGCATAAAGCTTGGTGTAATAAATTAAAACCCCAAATTTGACAACCAGTTGGGTTATAACCAAGCATGGCTCAGAGTAGGCCTATAGAACTAAGTTCAGTCATGACCATTAATCCCAACACTCCTACTCTCAGTAGGAGTTGGTTGGATGCAGCCGGCTCTCTTCAGAGAGACCTGTGGCACGAACAGTTTCATCTTGGCTTAATACATTCTGTTTTGTGCCTTTGCCAAGTAATACAAGAGCTGGCATTCTGAAGTGTGGGCAGCTGCCCAAGCTAACCAGTCGATTCCTGGCAGAGCACTCTGATCTGAATTGCAAAAATGAGGAACTCAGTCAACGCTCTTGGTCTCAATTTACAGCTTGGAATCACCAAAGTGGAGAGAGAGAGAGATGACTGCTTAAGCCAGCCAGTGCTACTACCAGCATAGCAGAAAACATGGACAAACCCACAGTAAGAGTGAAACAAACACACGAGAGACAGACAGGAAGCAGGCAGAGGGTTCAAGGGGAAGGCTGCATGGGCACCAACCATTTAAAGCACATTACTACCTCAGAAGAATTCTTGCAGAGCTAAAGATCCCAGCACCCGTAACAAACCGCAAGGTGTGTACTGTACACAGCCAAAGATACACAAAGATACTTCTGAGAGCACATGCCACAGGCAAAGGGAACAGTAGGCATGTGGGACACAGAATAAACTTCCATTTGCACACATATTAGGAAAATGGCAATAATAATAATAATAATAATAATAATAATAATAATACTTTCATTATTTCATTACACTAAAAACAGAATAAAACTTCAAATATTAAAAACCTCCCTAAATAGAGAATGCCAAAGAGCCAAATCAATTGTTTTTCTTTTTGCTTTTTTTAATTGGGTTTTTATAAACAAGAATAATGTTATGCAAACAAGTATCCCAAGTTTTCTCAGATCAATTGTTGATGTTTCCTATGCACACTGAACAGCCAAGACACATTCCAGATTAAACGTTAATCAACTGTGTTAATGAATATCCTGAGTGGACTCATATCAGTCCACAGGATTTGAGCTGCAGGGTGGTAGAAACCTCCAAGGTATTAGAATGAGGTTTTCCCCAATCTCGCTTGGCATTCCTTTGGACACCGTTGTGCTTCTATGGTGGGCTGATTCTCTCTTGCTGGCTTAACCTGTCCCTTACCTTTTCAGTCCTGCGGCTGCAGAAACCACCCAACCTTGGTGTTTGGCCATTGTTGAAGCCAGACCTTTCCGACTCCCAGAGACATGAAGCTGTTTCTCCTCCACCTTTCTGCTGCCCTTGTAGCTACAGGTGAGGCCAACAGGATGCTTCTTCACGAAGCTCGTAGTTAAACTATGGAACTTGCTCCCACAGGAGGCAGTGACGGCCACCAACTTAGATGGCTTTAAAAGAGGATTAGACAACATCACAGAGAACAAAGCTATCAATGGCCACTGCCCACGATGGCTTTGCTCTTGTGGTCAGAGGCAGTAATGCTTCTGAATGCCGGCTGCTGGAAGCCTCAGGGAGGGGAGGAGCATAGCTGTCAACCTTTCCCTTTTCTCGCGAGGAATCCTATTCGGAATAAGGGAATTTCCTGCCAAAAAAGGGAAAAGTTGACAGCTATGGGGAGGAGGGGAGCGCTTGCCAGTTTCCCACAGCAACTGAGAAGTTCTGTGAGGAGGATGTGAGCAGGAACGAATCCATGCATCCCACCTGGAAGTATTTGAATGATTTGAATGCAGCAGCTAGACTGGCAAAATATGGTCTGAAGCTCAACATCAAAAAAACTAAGATCATGGCCACTGGTCCCATCACCTCCTGGCAAATAGAAGGGGAAGAAATGGAGGCAGTGAGAGATTTCACTTTCTTGGGTTCCATGATCACTGCAGATGGTGGCAGCAGTCACAAAATTAGAAGACGCCTGCTTCTTGGGAGAAAAGCAATGACAAACCTAGACAGCATCTTAAAAAGCAAAGACATCACCTTGCCAACAAAGGTCCGTATAGTTAAAGCTATGGTTTTCCCAGTAGTAATGTACAGAAGTGAGAGCTGGACCATAAAGAAGGCTGATCACCGAAGAATTGATGCTTTTGAATTATGGTGCTGGAGGAGACTCTTGAGAGTCCCATGGACTGCAAGAAGATCAAACCTATCCATTCTTAAAGAAATCAGCCCTGAGTGCTCACTAGAAGGACAGATCCTGAAGTTGAGGCTCCAGTACTTTGGCCACCTCATGAGAAGAGAAGACTCCCTAGAAAAGACCCTGATGTTGGGAAAGATTGAGGGCACAAGGAGAAGGGGATGACAGAAGATGAGATGGTTGGACAGTGTTCTCGAAGCTACTAACATGAGTTTGGCCAAACTGCGAGAGGCAGTGAAGGATAGGTGTGCCTGGCGTGCTCTGGTCCATGGGGTCACAAAGAGTCGGACACGACTGAACGACTGAACAACAACAACAACAACAAAAACTGGCAACTGGGAGTGGCGATTCCCTCACTGTAAGAAGTGATGTTACAGGGAACCAGGCAGAGGGCCTTCTCAGTAGTGGCACCCATCCTGTGGAACACCCTCCCTTCGGATGTCAAGGAAATAAACAACTATCTGACTTTTAGAAGACATCTGAAGGCAGCCCTGTTTTTAATGTCTGATGTTTTATCGTTAATTCTGTTGGGAGCCGCACAGAGTGACTGGGGGTGGAGTATAAAAAATAAATTATTATTATTATTATTATTATAGCAGTAGCTAGAAATTTTTGGAGGAGAGGGTTAAGGAACCACTGAGGGAAGAGTCAGTGCAGAAATCCTGCACAACACACAAGCAGAAGAAGCGTTAAAAAATGCATTAAATAGTTCCAATGGGCTGCAGGCAACTAAGTCGTCCTCAGGATAGACGCATTGAATCAAATGCTAGTCATCTCCATTACTTTCAAATGGTCTGCTCTAGGTACGACTACAGTTGCAAACAACACATCATATTTCTTTTTAATAACTCGGTGCTGCTACTCCTGCTCGATAACTGCACTTACCCCTTGGCTGTGAGAAGTGAGGTTACAGGTAACCAGGCAGAGGGCCTCCTTGGTAGTGGTGCCCTCCCTGTGGAATGCCCTCCCTTCAGATGTCAAGGAAATAAACAACTATCTGACTTTTGGAAGACATCTGAATGCAGCCCTGTTTAGGGAAGTTTTTAATATTTGATGTTTTAGTGTATTTTTAATCTGTTGGGAGCTGCCCGGAGTGGCTGAGGAAACCCAGCTAGATGGGTGGGGTATAAATTATTATTATTATTATTATTATTATTATTATTATTACTACTACTAGTAGTAGTAGTAGTAGTTTTTTTTTAAAGCATACTTTAAAATTTATGAAATGAAATAATGAAACAATTTTGCTTTCTCTCCCCTTCTCCATCCCGATTTTCTTTTTCTGCTAGCAAACTCCCTAAATTGTGTCTGTACTGAAAGCCCAGCATGCGGAACTGGTACCTGTTCAATTCCAGAGTCAGGAGCCATCTGCATAACGGTGGCCCAGGAGAATAACATGGGTTGGTATATGCGTATTTCCCTTGTGCTTGCACCTGTAGCCTGCTCAGTTCTGGGCTACATTCGCAGGAGAAGCTTCCAGGACCAGTCCGATCCAGGGAAAACTGAACTACCAGGCCCGGCTCTGCTATTGGGCACATGAGGCTTTTAAAGGAGGCTCTGTTTCACGCTCTCCTACATCCTGAAGTCAGGCAGGTACTCACAAAGCACAGGGATGGGTGAATCAGCCTGTTTTCACTAATGCATTTACAGAAGTCTGTTCCGTCTCATTTCTGTATCACTCTGCAAATTATTATTAAATGGACTTAAATCTGACATCAGGAATCACAAGACAGAGAAACCAGTAGGAGAACACTTCAATCTCCCAGGACATTCTATACAAGATCTCAAAGTAGCTGTCTTATTACAAAAGAATTTCAGAAATAGACTGGAAAGAGAAGTTGCTGAATTGCAATTTATTACCAAACTTAAAACCATGGAGAGACCTGGTCTGAATAGAGGCATAGGATTCTTACCTTATTATACATGATAAAGCTATTTTTAGCCATCTCACCCCTTGCTTTTTCCTGTAAGACCAATTGCAGTCGTTAACAGTCGTCAACAGGTTTACCACAGCTACCAGCCTATCACCCATTCCCACAACCCTTCTGAATAATACCCCTCCCACCCTCTCACTATATATAAGGGTCTGCTGACTTCTGTTACAATATATCTAAAGAAGTGTGCATGCCAATAACAAACTTAGTTGGTCTCTAAGGTGCTACTGGAAGGAATTTTTTTATTTTTTATTTTGTTTTGACAATGACAGACCAACACGGCTACCTACCTGTAACTTTATTTTATTTATTTATTTATTTATTTATTTATTTATTTATTTTAAAGAAACCCACACCCAAAATAGTTGGAAAATGTACTTTTCTATCAAAATATATGCAGGAAAATGTCTTGGGCTGGCCTTGCAGATGGGTCCCCTCACCCCTTTGTGATTTCCCTCCATTTTTATGTGTGCAGTTCTGCTCCATCCAAATTGTCTTCAGCAATGGGTGGCGGCGGTGACATCCTGTCCTTTTCCTCAGGCAGGAAAATGTCTTGGTATGACGTGGTAGGCACGTTCCCCCACTCCTTTATGATTCCCCTTTGTTTCCTTTTGTTTTTTTAAACAGGAGGAATCGTTGCCACAGGAATATCCAGGGGCTGTCAGGAGGATTCTCAGCTTTGCGGTGAAGCCGTCTCTGTTACTGTGGCTGGAGGGTTTTTTACCAGGACCGTTTCCAAATGCTGCACGACAGACAACTGCAATAATACCCCCCTTGAATGTATGCGAAGGGAGGTCCGGACCTTGATAAGTTTGCTTTGGGAGTGGGGACAGTTAGCCAAGGACATCAGGACTGTGGCACCTGCCATTGTATGAACAAGGTCTAAGGTTCCATCCCCAGCATGCCCAGGCAAGACTGGGAAAGGCCTCTGTCTGAGACCTTGGAGAGCTGCTGCCAGTCAGTGTAGACAATACTGGCCTAGATGGCCCCATGGTCTGACATGCTTCTCTGTTTGCTCTCACAGCACCAGCTCTTTGCCACAGCCCACAACAAAAGGACCTGTTGCTAGTTTTCCATTAAATGGCTCTCAATGGCAAAGGGGATTAATGATCCCTGGTGGCTAATTACTTATTTCAAGACCAAGCCAAAACAATCAAAGGCTTGATGTCGCTCTCTAACGATGGCTTACAATTTCACAACCTTAAGCTATTGGCCTGGGAGTCAGGCAGCAGAGGAATCAACCCCCATGGCAGGTTGCCAGGAATGGACAAGACAAGGGAAACTTCTTACCAACTGTGTTTTATTCAATAGTCACAGAGAGATGCTTAGAAATGCTTCCTCTTGGAATAATGGCGTTTCTGCGAGTAAATCTTCCCTCCCCTTCTCTCCCACTTCCTCATTCGTCATCCCTTCCATGGGTGGCACTGAGGGCCCTTTGCTTCTGAGGCCTTTGCTCTCCTAATTTGAAGGCTCGCCAGGTTCTGGGAGAAGGCAGGTCTGGAATGCTTTCCAGTGATAATGTGTCAGCCAGCTGCTCCAGCTCTGCCTCCTCCTCCTCTCCCATTATTTCCCAACTTCTCCCTTCCTCTTCCTCTGAGCTGTGATCTCCCTCAAACCCCTGTTGTAATTCTGAACTATCTTCTTCTTCTCTAGAAGGGTCAGTCTCCACCATTCCTCCATTGCAAATAACAACAACAACAACAATTTATTTATACCCCACCCATCTGGCTGGGTTTCCCCAGCCACGCTGCATGGCTTCCAACAAAATATTAAAAATACATTAAAACACCAGTCATTAAAAACTTCCCTAAACAGGGCTGCCATCATATGTCTTATAAAAGTCGGATAGTTGTTTATTTCCTTGACATCTGATTGTATCCTCATGGGGGTGGTAGATGGTTGATGGATGATCCTGGGTGAGAGACAGGGAAAGGTCGGTCTCCCAGAGTAAAAGGCTGGGAGGAGAAAGGAAATATCCCAGGTGAGAGCTGGGAGAAGCTACTGTCCTCTGTGTCTGGTAAGAGCTAAGAATTACTTTTAAGAGAGGACTCCATATTCTACTTATTTGATTTGGGGTTGTTGTTTTTTTAGGGGGGGGGGTTGGTAGCCGCTATTTATGGAATTTTTAAAAATACAAATTTCGTATTAAAAACCCCTGCACATTTATCATGGCAGAAGCATTTGTGAAGTGCTCACTTCATCAGATTCATGAAGTGTTACTCTGATTTAGCAGGTGTGTACACATACACACGTTTACATAAATGTATATTCCCTGCTTGGAACAGGGTGCAGAGCCAAGGCAGGATTAAACCATGTCCTCCCACCCATTACTGATTTCACTGGTGATATCTGTTGGTGCCTGAGTGGTCGTGGTTTTGGAGAATGGCCTCACGGGCCAAATTGGACCCCCACCCCCAAGTGGGCCACAATTGGCTGGCAGGCCAGAGGTTTTCCCCTCACCCCTTGCCATGCACAGCTGCTACTGTTCAAGCGCTTTGGGCTTGGGATTCTTTTATTAATTATTCCCAATTGCACCTGCTTTGGCAATTACTGGTTTTTTTTAAACACGGTCTGCTTTCTCTCTGTCCTGTGTCCCTCCAGTACCACCCAAGAACCTCACCAAGAATGGAGTGAATTGTCCCACCAGTTTTATACTTGGCTCTAACCACTTAGAAGAACCTGGGACTCTGAGTTGCACAGGAGATGAAAATAACTGCATCTCTGCGGCCGGGGAGCTAACTGCAGGTAGGACTCACTTTCTCTAGTATTGCAAAAGACGGACGTCTTGCATGTACATCCCTGGAGAATTCAAGCACTAAGTCTCATAACTGAGTGGCTCCTTTCCCTCGGAGAAGCAAAATTCTTTCACTTATTCTGTCAGCCAAGAGAATCAAAGGATCAATTCCTGCCACCTGTCAGGAATGCTCTGATGGTGTTTCCTGCTTGGCAGGGGGTTGGACTGGATGGCCCTTGTGGTCTCTTCCAACTCTATGATTCTATGATTCTATGACCATCCCTTCCTAACAGCTGCTGCAGGAAAGTCCACTCCTTCTCAGTTTGGTCTGTTTGGAATAATACTAATAATACTAATATTCCTTTTTCCTAGTCCAGGACTCAAGACAGCTTTGACAGATAAAATAGAACAAGCTAAAAACATTAAAAAGACAATTTTAAAAATGTTATTAAACACTAATAGAATTGATATTGTTATAAAAGTTGGGTGCCATCCCCACTCTCTGCCGAGCTGCAGCAAGATTCCAAGGGATAAGATAAGATAAGATAAGATAAGATAAGATAAGATAAGATAAGATAAGAAGATATATTGTCATTGTCCCCTTGCGGGAACAACGAAATTACTCGATTGCTCTATCCACTTAGATAAGGCATTCTACATAAATTTAAAATAACTACAAAACACTAATTAAAACAGTACAATACGATAAAATATAACAAGTAAAATAAGATGACTTCAAAGTCCAGAATTTCCATTTAAGGATACCAGGCACTCACCCAGGGTACATGCTCCTTTAGAGAATTGAGACACTGCAGAGACTGTTGTGGCTTCAAAAAGCATGCCTTATTCACATATTTACACCTTCAGTCTGCATGGAGTAATAGTAGTAGTAGTAGTAGTAGTAATAATAATAATAATAATAATAATAATAATAATAATAATAATAATATATTTATACCCCGCCCACCTGGCTGGGTTTCCCCAGCCACTCTGGGTGGCATCCAACAAAGTATTAAAAATACAATAAAACATAAAACATTAAAAACTTCCCTAAACAGGAAGTCCATATCTTACAGCATGGTCATTTCAAGAGCGGCTTGTCCCCACACCCAAAGCAGCCTGCCCAAGATGGACTCCAGTCGTTTTTCTTCCTTCTCCTTCCCAGAACACATTCTTCTACAGGGACCCAGGGACCCAGTAGCGCCCTCCTGTCAGATGTCAAACAGATAAACAACTATTTGCCTAAAATTGTGTTGGAAGCCGCCCAGAGTGGCTGGGGTGACCCAGTCAGATGGGTGGCATATAAATTATTATTATTATTATTAATAAGTAAAACACCTTTTTGTTTTGGAAGGTATGTGTCAGGGCTGACCTTTTAATGGGAACTGAATCAACTTTTGTCTCCACCTCTATTCTCTGCCTTCAGGAGATGCTGCTGCTCTTCCCTTTATAGCATCAGGCTGTGCCTCAGCAACTGCCTGCAGTTTGCCTGTGAATACGTACCTCGTTACTGGAGCCATGGACTTCCTCCTGAAGCAAATCAAATGCAGCCCAGCCTCGGCCACCAACAGCGGCTGAAAGCAGCAAGCGGGAGCAACTTCCTCCACTTTTTGCAGGGTCACTGTGATCCTTTGTCATGCCCTGCTGTGAATTCTTTGAATAAACTAGCATGAAAAAGAATGCCCCCCTCCAATCGCTACCCCAGTTTACATTGCTTTAAAGCAGGCATGACGAATGGTTGGCTCCAAACTACAATTCCCATCAGCCCCAGTAAGAATGGCCAGTGTCCAGGGATGATCAGAGTTGTGGTTCAGCAACAATCTGGATGGCCAGAGCTTCCTCATATCCTTAGGAATGGAAGACTTCCTTAGGAAACTACATCTGATCTGGTCAGCCCTCTTTCCTTCTTTGTCACACCTCCCTGTTTCCTTCTTTATCATACATTTCTCTTCACCTTAAAACGCCCTCCTCGAAACTGCCTTTTCTTCTCATATCTTCTCCCTGCCCACTGATAGCAGCTACTTACTCACCTTTTGCTGGAGAGTATATATATATTTCACACCACCAACCTAACGCCTTTCAGCTGGCGCGTCGGCATAAAGATATCCTGTCAACAAAGCAAGGGAAGGAAAACCAGGTAAGGGAGGAACGCTTTGCTATGGATATTAGTCCACCTTACACCCAGGACATTGCTGGTTCTTGGGAAGGGGTGATTGCATAAGGCCTCAATGGCAAAGAGGAGATATTTGGGGGGGGCAGCATGAAGCTCTTCTGTAGCATCCCTGAATAGTTTGGCACTTCTGCTTACAGGGAACAGCAGATTCCAGGGAATGTTCTAGGGTGGTCCATTGTCAGGCGCAGGGTGATCTTGCCACAAGTGCATCCTAGAACGTACACAGCACATACCCAGAGCCCTGCATGGCCAGGGATGGTCAGGAGTGGTTGGCAAGCTGGCGTTATGGGCACAGTGGAAAAAAACAACAGCGCTGGCCCACTCACTCTCAATGCTGCTGGACCACTGACTCCAAATGTGCTTTCTTCTTTTGCAATCAGTTGTTTGGTCAACTTTTTGAAAGGGGGGAGGGGTAAGACATCATAGGGAACAGCCCCATCCTCTTCTTTCAGATGCTGAAAAATGTGCAAGGTGGTGAAACCACAGGGAGAGACTTGTGTTTGTGCATGCTTCAAGGACACCACTCCTTTTTACATTTAGCATGCCATGCCATATGCCAGCAGTTTACTGCATTCGAAAGGGACATAGGAAGTTGCCTTAGACTTCTCCATCCAGCTCCATCCAATATTCCATCTAGCTCACTCGCCTACTCGTGATCCCCAGGGACTGGTCTTGAGAAGACCTGCACAGAATCAGAGAATTTGTAGAGCTGGAAGGGACCACAAGGGCCATCTAGTACAACCTCCTACAATGCAGGAATATTTTGCCCAGTTTGGGGCTCGAATCAATGACCCTGAAATTAAATCTCATGCTCTGCCAACTGAGCTATCCCAGGAACCTGTGGCTTCGGATACTGGAGGCAATGTAGCCTTCATGAATAGTAGCCATTGATGGTCATCAATCATTGGTTTATCTATCCCTTTTAAAGCTTTTCAAGTTGGTGGTCTCCCCTGGCACTCACAGGGCCCCCTACACACGGAAGTAATAATAATAATAATAATAATAATAATAATAATAATAATAATAAATTTATTGGTTTTCATAGATATATAACAAATATAACTAGACAGCTAAGCATAATCATAACACACCTGCCCCAATCTTCTTACCTGCAAATCAATCAATCAATCAATCAATCAATCAATCAGCTTAGTATTGCTTTTATGGGGGAGCACCAACCAGAACTTAGTTCCATCACCTCTCAGGTGGGTGCCATTGCCATCATAAGAGAACAAGGGATGTGTTCATGGTGAGTTCCAGCACCTCTTTTTCTAGAAAAACAGCACTGGGGAGCACCAAAATCTTTTCAGTGCTTCAGGCCTCTGAAGGTCTTAATCTGGCCCTGATTCTGCCCTCACAGCACTGAAAAACCTGTAAAATAGTACTCTCACACTCAGGATCCCCAGTGGCTTGTACTGAGAGCCGTGTTGCCTCAGATCATGGGGATAATGTAGCCACCATGATGGGCAGCCATTGACTTTCATCCTCCATTCATTTATCTAATCGTCCTTTAAAACAATTAAAGTTGGATGCCTTCTCTGGTTCTACAGGGCCCCCTCCCCACTGAAATTATTATTATTTTATAAGTATTTGCGTTGGTTTTAATAGCTGCACATCAAAATACAACTAGCAAATTAAACATAATCCTGGCACCCCCTTCCCTCTGCCCCCAACATCACCAGTGTTTATAATATCTTTTATCAGGGTTGTAGTCCATCCACCGATCACAACATCCAGATATTTAGCGATGCAGCCAAAAACATATTTCGCAGATCCTTTCCCCTAGCATAGGAAATAAACGGCCAGCAGGTGGCATAAAAGGCATCTGCTTTATTTTGCTTTCCTTTCAGCACCATTACATTGCATGCTACATTACAGGTATAGCAAAACTGCACACATTTTTACATCATAGGTCTACTCTCCGACACATCTGGGCAATGAATAGCATTGTTGCAGCAAGCACAAATATCAATAGATCTCTTGTCTTTACAGACTTATCAGATCCTTCAAAAAGTGAAAGTAAATGCAACTGTGATGTAAAATTTATTTCCCCCATAGAATATTAGAGTTATTTTTTCTTTGCATGCAGAAGGTCCCAGATCCATTCCTCAGCATCTCTGGGTTCAGCTGGGAAGGCCTTCATTCTAAAACCTTCAGGAGCAGCTGCCAGTCCTTGTAGTTGATCCTGAGCTAGAGCGGTGATCTGACATGCTGTAAAACACTGCAGTGCCCATGTAACTCAGGACTTAACCACTCCAGAATGAAAGCTGCAGATGTGGGGAACCTTTGGCCCTCCAGATGTTGCTGAAGTACAACTCCTACCAGCTCCAGCAAGCATGACCAATGCGCCACAGATGATGGGGAGTTAGCAACATCTGGAAGCCCAGAGATTCCCCACACCCACAACACGGAAACATTTTGGCGAGGGCTCCACTGATCTTTTAAAATGCAGAACATCTGACAAACATAAGTGCTGTGATGCCCAATGGTGGCAGAAGGTGTTTGACAAAACTTGGGAGATTTCAGAGGTGGAATACAAAGCCGCAGCATGGGTTTGAGTTAAACATCTGGGGTGCACCGCTGTCCCTGCAGCAGCCCTGTGGGTCTGAAAATTCCTTTGTTGGGACAACCTCCTCTTTCTTGTCAAAGTCTCCTTATCCAGGGCCCAACCTGAAATGCAGCAAACTGGCTTCCATGAAAGTGAGTTCTGTTTCAATTTATCAGCATTGCAGAGATGAAAATCCCAATAAAGGATCAAATGCCGACATAGAATCATAGAGTTGGAAGAGACCACGAGGGCCATCCAGTCCAACCCCCTGCCAAGCAGGAAACACAATCAAAGCATTCCTGACAGGTGGCTGTCAAGCCTCTGCTTAAAGACCTCCAAAGAAGGAGCCTCCACCACCCTCCTTGGCAGCAAATTCCACTGTCGAACAGCTCTTACTGTCAGGAAGTTCTTCCTAATGTTTAGGTGGAATCTTCTTTCTTGTAGTTTGAATCCATTGCTCCGTGCCCGCTTCTCTGGAGCAGCAGAAAACAACCTTTCTCCCTCCTCTACATGGCATCCTTTTATATATTTGAACATGGCTATCATATCACCCCTTAACCTTCTCTTCTCCAGGCTAAACATACCCAGCTCCCTAAGCCGTTCCTCATAAGGCATCGTTTCCAAGCCTTTGACCATTTTGGTTGCCCTCCTCTGGACACGTTCAAGCTTGTCAGTATCCTTCTTGAACTGTGGTGCCATTGACATTGCACTGACATTGCAGTACCATTTGCCACCTCACTCCACTCACTGCTCCCCATCCAACCTCACTTTTCCCCTCAATTCAGACAACCAGCTATGACAGCCTTGAATGTCTTCCTTTCTCCTTGGCCCACTGCCCCATCCATTCCTGCCATCTCCGTTACATGGTTTTCAGCCAAAATGTTCTCCCCCCACCCTCTCCCAGAGAGTTGTGTTTGCTATCAGGGTGTGACCCTCCTCTTGCTCTCAGGTGCTGTGTGTCCACACAAGGCACATTCTGCTTGTATTCGCACTTCTTGCAGCACACACCCTGGGGACCTGCCTCAAATTGTTTAGCTAAGAGGGCAGGACAGCCCTTTGTCTACTGGCCTTGCCCAGATATTCTCTTGGGTGGGAGCAAATGGGATTGCTACCTGAGCTATTGTCATGTAAACTGCAGAGGGCAGGTAATTTGGGATGGGCAAATCTGTCAATTTCAGTTTCAGTTTCTCATTTCCAACTTTTCTCTACTGAAGAGTTATCAGCATTTGGGTGTGACTTTTGCCTGATACACACGTTTCTATGCAATTTTGCGTGACGTACGCAATTCTGCAAGGCAATTTCCCATAATATACAGGTAACTCCCAATGTACATATGGGTTGCATTCCAAGTCACTGTTTGTTTAAGTGAAATCATGTATATTTGAATCACCACTGAAAAAAGCATGCAAAGACCTTGTTCCCCCCTCCCACCCCTCGTTCCACCCCTTTTTGTGACGTTTCTGGGTTCAGTGCAATGTGCACACTTATTGAACTCGTGTGAATGGGGACTTGCCTAAAATGCATTTTTGTATGTTATTTTCATGAATAGATGCATTTTCACACACTCTTTACCCTAGTGTATGCATTTATGTACAAAATATTTGGCTGGAGAATTGCATCGCAAAATTCAGACAAGTGTGAATTTCAAAGGATGGTTGCGTTTTGGGTGACTGATTGCTTTTCAAAGTGCAAATCAGGCAGGTTTGCCTGGAAATGCCGACTAAATCAAAATTCTCCCCAATCCTTAGAGGTAACCCAAGGTAGGCTTGACTACTCTTACTCTGGGACTTAGGAAGCTACTTTTCTCCAAGTCAGAACATCGACCCATCTAGCTCATTACTGAACAGGTCCTGTCTCCTTACACACTTAGTGTTCACCAGCTGGTTGCCCCAGAACCATGTTTAGGCAAGATTTTCACCATTATTGCTGAGCCCACAAACATCTCCCTCTCTCCACACACACACAGATCCACTTCTGGTTTTCTTCTTGTCCCACTTCATTTGAGAATGTTTGTTTAAGGAGCACAATGACGTTGTTCCTTTGCTTAACACTTTCCTCTTGAAGTTTATCGGATAAGGTGTGGCTGTGGAAGGCTGAAGGAGCCTCAAAATTCCCTTAAAAATTGCCTGAATTCTTGGAGCCTCATTGCTTGTCTGTAGACAATATAGAGACAGGTGGGCTTGGCATAATGCAAGTATTAATGTTACTAAGGCTCTTGCAATCCATGAGTAGCTGCTTTCGCCCAGTGGGTGGGGGAACAGAAGACAGATGAGAGAGGGTGCTCCTCTAAGAGATGTGCAGCTCAACCAGCAATCATGGAAAGAAGGCTTATTTGTTCAGGTGTTAAGGTTTCACAGGCATCCTCTATTATGGGGATAACAACAACAACAACTTATTATTTATATCCCGCCCATCTGGCTGGGTTTTCCCAGCCACTCTGGGTGGCTTCCAATAGAACATTAAAATACAATAATCTATTAAACATTAAAAGCCTCCCTAAACAGGGCTGCCTTCAGATGTCTTCTAAAGGTCTGGTAGTTGTTGTTGTTCTCTTTGACATCTGAAGGGAGGACGTTCCACAGGGCGGGCGCCACTACCGAGAAGGCCCTCAGCCTGGTTCCCTGTAACTTGGCTTCTCGTAGCGAGGGAACTGCCAGAAGGCCCTCGGCACTGGACTTCAGTGTCCGTGCAGAATGATGGGGGTGGAGATGCTCCTTCAGATATACTGGACCGAAGCCATTTAGGGCTTTAAAGGTCAGCACCAACACTTTGAATTGTGCTCGGAAACGTACTGAGCGTAATGTTAGTCTGTTTCTTCGTCACATTGATGGGACTTTGCAACGGAAGCCTAGAGCAGCAGAGTTGGGAAATGCTCTAATCTGCACATCCCCAGCAGGTGCGGGGAAGGTTTGGCCCTGCAGATGTTGCTGAACTACAAATCTCATCAACGCTGAACACTGGCCATGCTTGCTGGGGCTGGTGAGAGTTACAGTTCAGCAACATTTGCAGGACCAGAGGTCCCCCACCTGTGTAGTAAAGCTTTAAAGTGGAGAGATCAAGGGGGTGAAAAACAAGTTCTGCCCCAAATAGGGTAATCTGCAGCCCTCCAGATATTGTTGGGCTCCAATTCCCATCAGCTCCAGCCATTGACACTCCCTGCTACATGATACATGACAGCTCCATTTGCCTGGCTGTACCTCCAAACTCTGTTTTGTTAGGTTGTCCTCATGTTGTTTCCAGCTTGCTGTTTCAATCACTCATCATTTTGGTCCTGCAGCCGCAGAAATCGCCTCACTGGAACGTTTCCCCTCCATTCAAACCAGACCTCCTCAGTTCCCAGAACCATGAAGCTCTTTCTTCTCTACCTTTTTGCTGCCCTGATAGCTTCAGGTGAGTTGAGTTGTATAACTAGGGGTATAACTAGCCTCTGTTAGAGCAGGTGGCTCAGAGTCCTCTCACCCCAGCTCTCCCCCAGATGAAATGAGGAATGAAAGCAGGATTCTACTCTAATCAATACGGTGGGGTAGGAGAGCTGGGGGAAAAAAATCACACCTGGCAACCAATGCGCCTCTTTGGTTTCAGATAGTACATGGGGAGACGAATCCAAAAGGCCTGGGACACAAATTTTCATGGCTTTCTAGTGGCTATGGTGACTCATTTCCCAGAAGTAATGTATTTAGTATTAACTCTGGATGTATATGCTCGATTCTGATGAAACTAAGCCTCCTAGAGCAAAACATGCATTAGGAGGCTTCGTTTGGTCAGAATTGAGTAAACACTTCCAGAGTTAACACTAAATACATCACATCTAGTAAATGAGCCACCATAGCTGCTAGAGGGCTGTGAAAATTTGTGCCCCGGTCTTTTTAGACTCATCTACCCATGTGCTATCTGATACCAAAGGAGTGCATTGGTTGCCAGATGTGAAGAATATTGGCATTATTTTCAGCTCTCCTGCCCCACTAATAGACTAACATACTTCACAGAGCTGTTGTGAGAATAAAAGTAACTGGAGAAGGGGAACCCACATACACCAAAGGTGATAACCCTGTAGTGCTGGGGAGCTGCAGGCCATGGCTTCCC
Source organism: Darevskia armeniaca (assembly GCA_034641395.1). Lineage (NCBI taxonomy): Eukaryota > Metazoa > Chordata > Lepidosauria > Squamata > Lacertidae > Darevskia > Darevskia armeniaca. The sequence goes on from JAWWNF010000115.1 coordinate 55,886, forward strand.
CCAAAGGATTGTGGGAGCTGTAGTTCATGAAGGCTACTGAGAGGTGTTAGGAGGCCCCAATTTGCCTCATAGAGCTGCAGCTCAACCAGATGCTATTCATATAGTGGTTTAACAATCACTCCCAGGGAACTCTAGGAACTGCAGCTGAGGGAGGGGAACAAGGGCCTGCTAACAACTCTCAGCACCCTTAATGAACTGCAACTCCCAGAATTATTTGGGGGAAGCCATGACTACTTAAAGTGGCATCACAGTGTTTTAAATGTGTGGAGTAATTGTGGCCTAGGTTGGGTTGGTGTGAAGCAGCATTTTCTCCAGCACATCACCCTGAATTCCTTTGAGGAAAGGTCGAGTTCAGAAAGTAAAACATAAGCAAAAGAAATAACCAATCAGGTTGTTGCTACCGCCATAATTGCAGTGGTTGCTGTCATTTACTGTTATTGATATTATTATTTTCCCCTCAGCAAAATCCCTGAGTTGCGAATGTACAAACTGCACAAGTGGAACAACTTGCACAGCCGACAAAGAGGGAGCCTGCATCGCTGTGACAGGGAACATTAAAACTGGTAGGTGAATGCACCTCTGAGGGCATTTCCAGATAACACTAACAGAACGCTTGCTGGAAACGTAGATTTTTTAAAAATGTGATTGGTGGGGGGAGAATACAGCCAAGATTTTCATGATATTGAACCACATGTCCAATACCAAGCTCTTCATTTGAATAGTGCAAACTTGACAGCGTATTACAGATTGTAACAGGCTATCAGGCACTAGTTGGATAACAACAACAACAACAACAACAACAACAACAACAACAACAACAATTTATTATTTGTACCCCACCCATCTGGCTGGGTCTCCCCAGCCACTCTGGGCGGCTTCCAACAAACATTAAACTACATTAACACATCACAGATTAAAAACTTCCCTAAACAGGGCTGCCTTCAGGTGTTTTCTAAATGTCATGTACGGTAATTGTTGATCGCTTTGACCTCTGATGGGAAGATGAGGAAGAGTGGTGGGAGCCGCCCATTCAATAGCCTCCCAGCGAGTGCACAGAAGATGCCGACTTAAGATTCTGGATCCTGATGGTGGGACACGGAGAAGCAGTTTGCAGAAGGGTCGAGCTGGGAGGTGCTGGAATCAGGGGGTTTGAGCGACCAAGAGGGGTCAGGAGAAGGAGGGAGCGTCACAGAGGCTGAGCGTCACAGACTCACATAGAGAGGAGTCAAGGATTGGCTAATTGCCTTCCATGCCTGCTGTGTGTGTGCCTGCCCTGTGGTTGACCTGGCTCCTTGACAGCTCCTTGACATAGGAGCACTACTGCCCTTATACGAAGAATCACTGCTGACCAGAAGTGTAAATACATCCGTGCTTGACCATGGTGCTTCTTGACAGTATGCTTTAATGCAGGGGTGGGGGAACCTCAGGTCCAGGGCCCCAATGCAGCCTTTTTTACCCACCCCTTGGGGCTCTCACTAGGCCCAGTCCCCTTTTTCCAGGTTCCCCTCTTTCCATAGGCCCCACTCTTCACTGGCTGTGCTCCATCTTTGAGTGCTTTTGCCCAGTTGGAAGTGTCCTTGGCCAGCGATAATACCTCTTTGCTTGCCTGGAGGCAGTGAGGTCTGTGTAGAAACCCCTGACTTTTGCAAGACTGGAATGCAGTTGAGCGTACAAAGGGAAGAATGCTGTAGCTTCACCCACTTTTGCCCCTGCCCCCACTGGCCCCTGGAAACCAGTCCATGATGCAATGCTGCTCTCAGGCCGAAAAATGTTTTCCTTCTCTGCTTTAATGGAAAGGTGATATTGCTTAGTCATTGGTTTTGACACATGTTGTTGTTATTCTGATGTCTCTAACTCCTTTCTGATTTCTATATTTTTGAAGCTGAAGGCTCCAGTGCAACACCAGGTATATTCAGTGGCTGTTGGAGCAGCCAGACCCCTTTGGCATGCAAAGAGGAGAAGATATTCATCACAGCGGGGAAACAATTTTCCTGGAACACTAAAACAAAATGCTGCCACAAGGACAACTGCAATGCTGTTAACCTTGAAGGTATGTGGGGTCCAGGACTGATTAAGGCCAAGGAGGACTCTTGGAAATGGATAGGTGTATTTTCATGCAAAATACCCTGGGAATTTTTCTTGAAGGGCGTTATGAAAATTATTAACAATGTATATAATAAGTCAGGAAAATGAAGGATATAGTACAAGAGCGTTCTTGTCTTGTTGATTGTGAATAGAGCTACTGCCCTGGCTTTGCACAAGCTGAAAAAAGGGCTTAGGGTTCTTTACTGGCTGGAAGTCTCTCTCCAAACTTTGCAATGTCACACCATTCAGGTAGCATGGGAGGCAGAATATGTTTTAAGCTGGTCCAAAATTGGGGAGTTTATCTGGAGAAGCCCACTTCCGCCCTTGAGCAGGAGGTGGAATTGCAGGCGTCATGACTCGATCATGCGGACAGGGGCTGAGAGCTCAGCCCTGTCTGATTGGAGGATTTCCCGCCCGCATCGCTCATAGGCCGACCAATCGGGCCGACCTGGGGGTGTGTCTTGCTTCCTTTAAGCAAGAAGCGGGCGAGAAACCCTCCATGATGCGGCCAGCTGGAGAAGGCTACAACTTGCACTTTGGAGATCTGAAGCAAGTCGGCTTGCCGACTGCTGAGTTGGCCACTGCAGATGTTCTTTCTGTTTACTTACTCATTTCATCACTCCTGCAGCGCTACAGGAAGACACCACTCCCAGCGAACTGATGTGCCCAACATGCTTTGTTCTCGGCTCTGAGTCCTGCAGTGCCACCAAGATGAAATGCGCCAAATCCCAGAACTATTGCTTTACCATTACTGGAACGATCACAACAGGTAAATCAGAATGTAGAATCATAGAATCATAGAATTGTAAGGGACCCCAAGGGGCATCTCGTCCAACCCCCTGCAATGCAGGAATCTCACCTAAAGCATCCATGAGAGATGGCCGGTATGATGACTGCGGATTATAACTATTCATTTCATTTTAATCCAGCTCTTCTTCCAAGGAGTTCAGCCTTTCCCTTCCTCTTTCATAAACCTTATGAGGTAGGTTAGGCTAAGAGATAATAACTGGCCCAAATCCAGTTATTTCAACCCAGAATCTAAGTGGATACTCTAACCACTGCACTGAACTGGCTCTACAGTGGGTGAGTCTGGGTTTATTTCCCCTAAAATAATGCATTTTGATTGTTATTTTCATTGATATTTGCATTTGTTATGCACACTTCCCCCTAATATAAGGGGTTTTTAAAAATTGAGAACTGCATTGCAAAATTCAGAGAAGTGAAAATTTCAAAGAACAGCTGTGGTTCACAAAAGAGACCCAAATAACTGGCTTGGCAAGAACTCACTGTTAGCCTGGCTCAAAATGGTCACATTTTTTGAGGTGCTATTTATATCTTTTTGCAGCATGCCCCAGATCCCCTTTGAAAAGACCTCAAGGTAGCATAGAACTTAGCATGCAGGTATATAGGGTGGCACATTAAGGTAGACGAGAAAGGTTTTGTGAAGCTAGATTAAAAGTTGACCAAAAGGATACAAAAGGTTGGTCTTAGGGGAAAGGTTTAAAAATACGAATGGTTCCAAGCATGCAAAGCAAACCCCTAAAATGGAGTAAAAGTACAGAAAGAAATGGAGGATGCTTGCAGCTTTCCCTCTAGACACAGTTCCTATAGTGAAAGAATGGTGTTAAATTTGTGGTTTCTTGTACCCACCAGCCGTTGGCATTATGACACCTGCCTTCACCTCTTTCTTTCACTTGGTTCCCCAACATACCCTCTGGCTACGTGATGCCCTTGGTTCCCAGTTCACAAAACTCAAGGAACACAAAGCTCCTTAGTCCCAACTGCCGGCATTGCCTATGTGAAATCCCACCCTGTACCTTCCTCAAAGATTTTACCATCTTCTAATTTGATTCCTGGACAGGTCAGGTTTAACAGGTTAACCTCATAATCCCCAAATCAACCCAGATGCAAGGCTTTTCTTCTTCAGAATGGTCCATTTCCTTTACAGCAGGGATGATATAATTTCTTTCCCCTATTGTCCTTTTGCAGGTACTACAACTGAGCTCTTTTTTGGGGAAGGGTGTGCTACCCCTACAGCAAGCAACCTTGCCAGTGGCACGAAGCTGACCTTTGGAGAGGTCACTTACATGATTACCAGCAGCCGCATAGAGAAAGCTAAAAATGGGACCAGCCAGGACATCCCCGCATCCTCCTCTAAACCTTCCACCACCTTGTCTTCCTCCAACTCTTCCACCATCCCTACCTCCTCTAAAACACCCACCACCTTGTCTTCCTCCAACTCTTCCACCATCCCAACCTCCTCTAAAACACCCACCACCTTGTCTTCCTCCAACTCTTCCACCATCCCTACCTCCTCTAAAACACCCACCACCTTGTCTTCCTCCAACTCTTCCACCATCCCAACCTCCTCTAAAACACCCACCACCTTGTCTTCCTCCAACTCTTCCACCATCCCAACCTCCTCTAAAACACCCACCACCTTGTCTTCCTCCAACTCTTCCACCATCCCAACCTCCTCTAAAACACCCACCACCTTGTCTTCCTCCAACTCTTCCACCATCCCAACCTCCTCTAAAACACCCACCACCTTGTCTTCCTCCAACTCTTCCACCATCCCTACCTCCTCTAAAACACCCACCACCTTGTCTTCCTCCAACTCTTCCACCATCCCAACCTCCTCTAAAACACCCACCACCTTGTCTTCCTCCAACTCTCCCACCATCCCAACCTCCTCTAAAACACCCACAACCTTGTCTTCCTCCAACTCTTCCACCATCCCAACCTCCTCTAAAACATCCACCACCTTGTCTTCCTCCAACTCTTCCACCACCACCACCTCCTCTAAAACCTCTACCATCCGATCCTCCAATAAGCCCCCGACAAAATCTGCTAAACCTGCGACCACCAACTCTGCCACCTCTGCTAGTTCTGTTTTCACCATCCTACTGCCAAGTCTCCTTGGGCTCCTGCTGGACAAATACCTTTACTGATCTCATTTGGCCCAAGACACCTTCTTTATCCAAGTTAAGAAGAGCATCTTCAACACGATACAAGAACTGAGGGCACCAATTCCAGAAGTTTAATGTACATTTCTCCCCAATATACCTTTTGGTAAACATTTTTTGGTGGGTGAACGGCATCACAAAGTGAGGAAAAGTGTGAATTTTAAAGGACAGGTGCATTTTGATTCACCTATTGGTGAATTTGGTGGGTTCTCAGTAAAATGAGAACCAAAGCAAATTTATTTGCCTTCATTCCCTGGTGGAAGTTGCACCAAACTTCCCAATGAGACTTACTTCAGAATACCAGTAGATGTGCATAGCCTTGCACTCTTAGTCTCCTTACAATCACCTCTGAATGTGGAACAATTATTACTTTCCCCAGGGATTGTGAAAGAAACGACCCAAAATTTGTAGTTCATTTTATTTTGGGGTGTGTATGTTTAATTTTAATTCAACTGTGTTGTTTTTTTTCTTTAAGTCTTTATTTGTCAACATCATTAAATTATATGCTCTTGATTACATAGAAAGAAATATTTTTAAAAGCACAGAATACCTCTGAATGTGGAGCAACAACTGGAAAGTGTGTGACCGTTTTTGGTCAAATGCAAATATAAATTCTATAAGATGGACTCACAAACACAAAGAGGGAAATATTCCTCATCCTTTAATAGAGACATGTGCCTTGCCCCCCCCCCCCCCCCGGATCTAACCACCCTTACATGCTGACGTGGCTCTTTTCATCAATAAGCAAATATCCCTTTGGTAAACAACATCCTTTGCCTGGTCCAGCTTTCTCGAGTTCTGCACAAGTCCAAAGTCCAAGGGGAAAGGAGACGGGTCTGCAGTGGAAAATGTTTACATTTCCAAGGGAGCACAGAGCTGATTTGCATCCTCCCCAGGAGACCTGCTCAACAATCATTAATATCCGCGGACACAGAGAATTGGTAGTCCAGGATCTCAATTTGGCTTTCAAGGGCTTCCCATACGTCTAAACCATGGCCGGAGAGCCTGTGGCCCCCGAGATGTCACAGAAACACAGATTTGTAGAGTTGGAAGGGACCATGGGGCTTATCTAGTCCAGTGTTTCCCAACCAGTGTGCCTCCAGATGTTTTGGGACTACAACTCCCATCATCCCTCGCTAGCAATACCAGTGGTCAGGGATGATGGGAATTGTAGTCCCACTGGTTGGGAAACACTGATCTAGTCCAACCACTTGCAGTACAGGAACTCCAGCTCCCATCATTTCTGACCAGTGCCCATACCAGCTTGGGCTGATGGGAGAAGAAGTCCAGCAGCATTTTGAGGACCACAGGCTCCAAATCCCTGCTCTAAAAGATACAAGTTTCTACATATGAAGAATGCTACAGAATACTGAGTATTTTAAAATATGCATAATGAAACCAAGCTTTGTAAACATTTTTTCCCCTTTTTGCTTCTTGGATTTTATTTTATACATTGCTTTGAGGTACATGTGGATGGCAACAACCAACCAACCAACCAACCAACCAACCAACCAACCAACCAACCAACCATGTTAAAAGCAAACTCTTGTTAAGGAAACAGACCCCTGGTGTGTGTGTGTATCTTCCTATATGCATAAAAATGTAAGGCTGTCTTCACGCAGCTCCCATTGGAGGTTTTGTAGTGCAATGTCACAATCTGGAATCACATAAAGTCAAAGTAGGGCATGGGAGCAAAGGAGAAAGCAGACTGCTTTTTGAGTGGTCTTTGGCTGAGGGTCTGGGCAATTTCTAAAGTCTTTAAAAGTTCTTACACACCTTTGCCCTGGGTCCTCATTTCCTTGCAAAGGGGCAGAGGGCGGGGACTCGGTTGCAGCAGGAAAACAAAGATCTTCCTTGCTTTCCTTCTACTGGTTCCTGTTTCCAATTTAGAAGATAGACTTTATTAACAAGCAAACACTCATATATGTATAAAATTCAGCAACTGAACTTAACCTTCTCTAATTGAACAAGATAACTGACAGACTTTGCTTTTAAGATTGCCTCTGATAAAACAACCCTTTAGAACTGCAGCCAGCGAGAATGACAATAGAGTTTTGCTAAGTTTCTATTTCCTGTAACAACTTAAGTTTCAGTTTCCTGTTGAACTTCCTGGCAAGGACAGTCTCTAGTCTCCTAGACCACTGTCTCCAGCTGAAAACAAAATGGCTGAACAGTTTCATTCATTCACGAGGAGATTAGAAAAAGCCATAGAGAATATGTCTATCAATACCCACCAGCCATAGTGGCTATTTATCCGTCTGTTTGTCGGACATGCCTCTGAATATCTGGGGAAGAATAGCAAGGGAGGAATACTGACAGCATTTATACTCCATCATTCATCTAAAAAATGTGGCTTACAAAAACCAGCTCCTTAATGTTCTGATTGTGGGCTTTCCCTTGCTTCCTGTAGGAAACAGGAAGTAGGACTAGACAGGTTTGTGGCATGATCCAAGTGGACTCTCCTTATTAGTTATTAAGTTTCTATCCCACTCTTCCTTCCAAAGGAACCCAGGGAGACAAACACCAACATGGTAAAACAGTACAGTGGAACCTCGGTTTTCGAGCGTCTCGGAAGCTGAACGATTTGGAACCCGAACGCCGAAAACCCGGAAGTAATTGCTTCTGTTTTTGAATGCACCTCGGAAGTTGAATGGCTTCCAAGGTGTGTTTCTCCATTTTTTCAATGGATTTTGCTGACCGCCCATTGATCCTCGGTTTTCAAACGTTTCGGAAGTTGAACGGTCTTCCGGAACGGATTATGTTCGAAAACCGAGGTTCCACTGTACAATATAAATATACCTGAAACACTGTGCTATACATTTAAAGTACTATGGTACAATTTTATATAATAATAATAATAATAATAATAATAATAATAATAATAATAAATAATAAATAATAATTTATACCCTACTCATCTGGCTGGGTTTTCCCCAGCCACTTTGGGCGGCTCCCAACAGAATATTAAAAACACGATAAAACATCAAACATTAAAAACTTCCCTAAACAGGGCTTCCTTCAGATGTCTTCTAAAAGTCAGATAGTTGTTTATTTCCTTGACATCTGTTGGGAGGGTGTTCCACAGGGCGGGCGCCACTCCTCTGCCTGGTTTAAATAGTCATTTTAAACAGCTTCCTACCACAAGAATCCTGGAAACTGTAGCTGGTTAAAGGTGATGAGAGGTTTTAGAAGATCCTTAGACCCCTCACAGTTGGAAGTCAGCTAGGGTCAGGAAGGATGAGACTATTTCCTCATCCTCATCCTCCTTTTTAAATTGAGCTTGCAGGCACGGCTTGCTGCAAAATGAAGGGACTTCTTTAGTCAGAAGGGCTACTTTACCCTTACATTCCTTTTGCAGGCACTGCCCTGTCCTGGAAACCTTTTTGCATAATAAGGATGGGGGAGAAATTCATTTCAGTTTGTGTTTTGAGGCGAACCTCCCTAAACTGCATTTTCCGACTCAATCCACAAACCATTGAAATTCACAGTTCTCCAAATTTTGCAGTGTGGTTCTCCAGCCCAGGAACATTTACAGAAATGCATATAGCAAAGTATTAGAGAATTGGGCCAAAGCAAACAAGATGAATTTTAACAGGGAGAAATGTAAAGTACTACACTTGGGCAAAAAAAATGAAAGGGGTGATATGATAGCCATGTTCAAATATATAAAAGGATGTCATATAGAGGAGGGAGAAAGGTTGTTTTCTGCTGCTCCAAAGAAGCGGACATGGAGCAATGGATTCAAACTACAAGAAAGAAGATTCCACCTAAGCATTAGAAAGAACTTCCTGACAGTAAGAGCTGTTCGACAGTGGAATTTGCTGCCAAGGAGTGTGGTGGAGTCTCCTTCTTTGGAGGTCTTTAAGCAGAGGCTTGACAGCCACCTGTCAGGAATGCTTTGATTGTGTTTCCTGCTTGGCAGGGGGTTGGACTGGATGGCCCTTGTGGTCTCTTCCAACTCTACGATTCTATGATTCTAAGTATGCACGGAAGTAGCACATTAGTGAATAGGTGCGAAAGGTGTGTGCCTTAGGTACAATTCTATCCAATGTGTGTATATTTAGAAATAGTTGCATTAAAATGCTGATGAATGTTTATGAGAACTCTTTTTTAATAAATTAAAAAATATGCACACTGATGTAGAATTGTGAAGAACTGAACTTCAGGAAAAAAATTAGAAACTGGGAGAAACCAAAATCGACAGATTTGCCTGTCCCTATCTCATGCACCCCACCTTAAAACCTCTTCAAGTCAGGGCAGCCCCTCACTTCCTTCTGGTGTTTGGAGGAATATAGTCCTAAACAAACCAAGAGTTATTTTCCATGGCAGAATTGGATTCTCAGATTTCTCCTCAAGTTTCCCCAGATATTTCAACCTTGTTTCCTTCTTTACCACACCTCACAATGAATCACAGCATCTCTCCTCCACCTTAAAAGTCTTTCACTGAAGCTGCCCTTTCTTCTCATATCTACTCCCTGCCCACTGATAGCGGGCACTTACTCACCTTTCCCTGGAGAGTATATATACACACACAACCAACCTAATGCCTCTCAGCTGGTCTCTCTGCATAAAGATATCACATCAACGAAGAAGGGGGAAAACCAGGTAAGAGAGGAACTCTTTGCTATGGATATTAGTCAACTTTACAGCCAGGACTTGCTGGTGCTTGGGAAGGGATGCTTGCCTAGGACCTGAACAGCAAAGGGAAGATATTTGGGAGGGTCTGCATGAAGCTGTTCTATGACATCCCAGCACAACTTGGTGCATTTGCCTACAGGGGACTCTTCCAGGGTGCATGACCCGTTTCTGTGGTTTGCTGCCAGGAGCGTTGAGCTACACAGTCTTCCTACACAGACATCCTAGAACATGCCCGGCACCCACCCGGTAGCTCTGCATGGCCAGAGGTGATCAGGAGTGGAAGGCAAGCTGTCTTTGCAACATCCTCCATCCTCCAGGCCATGATGGGCATAACTTGGAACCACAGTGCTGCCCCATTCACTCACAATATAATGGTTTGCTGTGTACAGTCACACTTTTCTTCAGTCCCAGTTAGCTTCTTTACTCCTGCTCTGGAAGGTAGGACTTGAACAATGGCTTCAAGTTACAAGAAAGGAGATTCTGAGTAAACATCAGGAAGAAATTTTAAGAGCTGTTCTACCATGGAATGGACTCCCTTGGAAGGTGGTGGACTTTCCTTCCTTGGAGGTTTTTAAAGCAGAGCTTGGATGGCTCTGTGCAATGCATACTTTAGTTGAGATTCCTGCATTGTATGGGGTTGGACTAGATGACGGTCAGGGTCCCTTCCAACTATATGATTCTATGATTCTACGAACTGATCATCCTGATTGGTATTTTATTTTCCATGGACATTGCCACCTTAGATTTCCACACACACACAAAAAGAAAACAAGTGGGGAGTTGTACTTCTGCAAACCTTTCAGTTCCCATGAGCATTCTGATATTTGCCTGTTGTTTCTCGGTGGACTCATTTTGGTCAGCATAGCTTTTAGCCCCCACCAGCTGAGTTTGCTATTAGAGGAGGTCACCAAGCTTTTAACGCCTGTAGGTGGACTTGCAAATCAGGGAAACTGTGGTGTGCAGCACACACACGCACAGCCTATTCTACTGGCTACTCGGTAGCCACCTTTGCCTGGTTTCTCCAAAATTGAAAAACCAGTGGAATTTTGATATTGGTGGTTGAAATCAGTGCAGTTTTGAAAGGTTCAGTCTTCTATCTTGATTCAAAATGGCGTCCAGTTGCATTCAAATATAGTTCAAAACCTGCCTCTTGGTCTCAGGTACCATTTTGTAAAATTTAGTTAAAATCAATGCGATTTTGATAAGCTTCAGTTCACCCTCTCGATTCAAAATTGCATCCAAATGAAAACTTGATTCCTGTTCTTGGGCACCATCATGAAAGAAAAATGGTTACAGTATCTTAAGAGGGGTCCAAATGCACAGTGAACAGAGAAACAACTTCCCCTAAAAAAATGTTTCTTTCAAGTCTAATTTCAGTGGGGAGGGGGAGGTGAATCTGTGGGAATCAGGAAAGGTCACCAATCTGAATAGCTTTAAAAGGTGAGGGGTAGATAGACCAATGGTGGATGACTATCAGCGGCTACTAGTCATGATGGCTACATTATCACCAGTATCTGAGTAGCATGCCTCTCAATTCCAGCATTTGGTGATTCTGAGCGGGAGAAATAATAATAATAATAATAATAATAATAATAATAATAATAATTCATTTATACCCCACCCATCTGGCTGGGTTTCCCCAGCCACTCTGGGCGGCTCCCAACAGAATATTAAAAACACGATAAAACATCAAACATTTAAAATTTCCCTAAACAGGACTTCCTTCAGATGTCTTCTAAAAGTCAGATAGTAGTTTATTTCCTTGACATCTGATGGGGGAGGGCGTTCCACAGGGTGGGCATCACTACCAAGAAGGCCCTCTGTCTGGTTCCTTGTAACTTCACTTCTCACGGTAAGGGAACCACCAGAAGGCCCTCAGAGCTGAACTTCAGTGTCCAGGCTGAACGTTGGGGGTGGAGATGCTCTTTCAGGTATACTGGGCCGAGGCTGTGCTGTTGCAGTCATGTTCTGTTTATCTGGGATTCCCACAGGACAAAATGCTGGAAGAGATGGGCTTTTGGTCTGTCAGGGGTCTATACATTTTCTGCATGACATCCCTTCATCAAGACACTATCCTGTTCCTCCAGTTCTCCCAACACTTCCTCATAGGACTTGGGGTCGTAGCTGGTGTTACTTCTCCTCCAAGTGTGCCCATTGAAATCTATGGACACTTTACTTTCAATGGGTATACTCTGAGTAGAACTTAGTTGGATGCAACCCTTGGTTTCCAGACCTCTCAGCCACCCTGGTCACCCTCCATTAGACAAACTTCATTTTGTCAGTCCTCCTTAGAATGTGAACCAGTGTTCTAGACCCAACACTGTGGTTGTTGTTGTTTAGTCGTTTAGTCGTGTCCGACTCTTCGTGACCCCATGGACTAGAGCACACTTACGTATAAATGCATGTGGATGAATACCAAGGTACCATGCAGTGCGCACTCCACTTTCTCATGCTCTGCGGTTGCCCATGTACTGCTGATAACACTGTTGATAGCTGTATGTTTGCCTAATGTATCTAAAAAGAACAAACACCTTCCTTGTTTTAAATGACATCAGGGTAACCTACAGCACAGTAAATGGTGTTAGCAGCTCACAGCAGTGGGTGGAGAACTCTCACCAGTGGGTCATGGGTTTTGGCTCAGGCAATGACGTCAATGAGAGTGTTAGAGCACTGAGGTGGGCTCAGTTTCCACTGAAATAACCATCCCAGTGGGCAGATGTCAGGGGGAACAAGGCAAAATGTCTTTTTGTGGGCCCCGTCCTCTGTTGGGGAGTAGTGCTGCAAGTCAGCAGCAGTGCTCCAATTGCAGGTGAGGGGAATCTTTGGCGCTCCAGATGCTGCTGAACTGCAACTCCCATCAGCTTCAGGGAAGGTTGGCCAATGGTCAGGGCCAAAAGTCCCCCATACCTGATGCAATACAACCTTTTGTTGAAGACTCCACTTATCTTTTAAAATACAGTGCAGGCACCATGAAACCCAAGGTTGGTAGTAGGTGTTTGTTTGACAAATCTTGGGAGAATTCAGTGGTGGTGCACAAAACAGTGTTATGGGCTTGAGATCAAGCCCAAGCCTTATGAGGAACAGTTGAAGGAGGTTGAAGGAAGAACTTTCTGACAGCAAAAGCTGTTCAACAGTGGAATGGACTCCCTTGGAAGGTTGTGGACTCTCCTTCCTTGGAAGTTTTAAGCAGAGGTTGGATGGCCATCTGTCATGGCTGCTTTAGTTGAGATTCCTGCATTGCAGGGAATTGGACTAGATGACCCTTCCAACTCTACAGTTCTATGATTCAACATTTGTCCCCAGAGGGGTGCAAATCCCTTTGTTTAGACACCCTCCTCTTTCTTGTCAAAGGTTTCTTATCCAGGACCCACCCTGAAACGCAGCAACCTGGCTTCCCTGAAAGAGAGTCCCATATCCATTTATCAGCATGGTAGACACGCCAGTCCTGATAAAGGATAAAATGCAAACATCGCAGTACCATTCTCTGCCTCTCTCCGGTTTCTGCTTCTCATATAAGAACATAAGAAGTGTCCGCTGGATCAGGCCAATGGCCCATCAAGCCCACCATCTAATTCTCACAGAGCTACGCAGGTGCCAATGAGAAGCCTAAAAGCAGGACCCAAGCACATAGCACTCTCCCCTCCTGTGGCTTCCAGAACCTGATATTCAGAAGCATTACTGTCTTAAACCAGGGAGAGCATAGCCTTATACTCAATGAATCCTCTTTGAAAGCCACCCAAGTTGGTGGCTATCATTACCTCCCAGGGAAGTAAATTCCATAGAATGTGCTTTCACCTGTCCCAAATCTTCCAACATTCCACTGGATGTCTATGAATTCTAGTGTTATAAGAGAGGGATAAAAAGTTTCCTCTATCCACTCTCTCCATGGGTATATCATAACACTATCTACCTCCAGCCTCGCTGCTACCCCTCAATTGAGATGACCATCATACCCAGCTATGGCAGCTTTGAATGTCTTCCTTTCCCCTTGGCCTGCTGCCCCATCCATTCCTGTCATCTCCGTTACATGGTTTTCAGCCAAAGTGTTCTCCCCCCACACTCTCCCAGAGAGATGTGTTTGCTATGAGGGTGTGAACCTCCTCTTGCTCTCAGGTGCTGTGTGTCCACACAAGGCACATTCTCTTTGCATACGCACTTCTCGCAGCACACGCCCTGGGGTCCTGCCCCAAATTGTTTAGCAAAGAGGGCAGGACAGTCATTTGTCTACTGGCCTTGCCCAGATATTCTCTTGGGTGGGAGCAAATGGGATTGCTATCTGAAATATTGTCACACAAACCGCAGGGAGCAGTTAACTATTAGTGACGAAAATTCACCTGCATTTTAGGCAGACTTTCTTCTAATATGCACATATTTCAATGCAATTTTGTCCGATATACCTATTTGTGCTAATGCATTTTCATTCGTTATTTTCACTAATAGATATATTTTAATGCACATTTTACCATAGTACCCTTGCAGTGTCTAGGCTAAGGTCCAAGGTATCTCACAGACTCTATTCTGTCATATGAACCTGCCTGGGTTTTGAGGTCTTCAGGGGAGGCCCTTCTCTCAGTCCTGCTACTCTCACAGCAGTCTTGGTGGGGACACAGAAGAGGGCCTTCTTGGTGGCTGCTCCCAGACTTTGGAACTCCCTCCCCAGAGAAGTGAAACTAGCTCCCTCCTTGTTGTCCTTCTGCTGGCAGGTGAAGACCTTCTTGTTACAACAGGCCTTTGGGAATGTACTGCTTTTTATTGTAATTATTTGTATTGTTTTTATTGTAATTATTTTTGGAATGTTTATTTTCGGGAGTCCGGTGTGCTCTTTTGCGCACTCTGAACTCTAGCCCCATAAATCTTTCAGCAGAGATAAAACACGCGAGCTTCGGCGCTTTGAAGACGAAGCCAGGTAAAGTAGACACAGTCCTTGTCTCTTTAGTCCAACGTAGCTTTATTGAAAAGCATCAACAAAGAAAGAAAATTTCTCAGCCAGGAGAAACTGCTGGCATCCTGCCTGTAGCTCCCAACATCTAGGACTGGTACAATACATGGGAAATACAAGAGTGATATAGAGAGAAGCTTCCGTTCCCTCGGAAGTTACCCCTCCCTTATCCCCTGTGTCGCAGAACGAAATACTGAGCTGATAAGACTCAAAACCTCACATTATTTGTATTGTTTTAATAGATTATGGAGAGAAGGAGAGAGAGAGAGAGAGAGAGAGAGAGAGAGAGAGAGAGAGAGAGAGAGAGAGAGTATTAATTCTATCAATGCTTACTTTTTAAAATGTTTTTAGCAATTCCTATTTTTATCTATAAGCCACCTTGAGTTCCTGTTAGGGAAAAATGTGGAGTATGAATAAATATGTAATATTAGTAATAACATCTGGAGGTCACATCTGCAGTAAAGCTTTAATATGGAGAGACCAAGGGGGTGAAAAACAATACATTTTGCAAATTTATTTACCCCAAATAGGGATGGAGACCCTGTGGGCCTTCAAATGCTGTTAGACTCCAACTACCATCAGCTCCAGCTGGCATGGCCCAAAGTCAGGGATGATGGGAGTTGTTGTCCTGCCTGGGAGACCATAGGGTTCAAATCCCCCTATGGTCATGAAGCTCACTGGATAGCTTTGAGCCAGCCACTGTCTTTCAACCTATCCTACCTGAAAGAGTTGTTGTGAGGATGAAACATGAAGAGGGAGAACAATCTGTGTCACTTTGAGCTTCCTTGGAGGAAAGGTGGGATAGAAATGTAACAATAAAATTAATCAAATAAATATCTGGAGGGCCAGAGCTGCCCTCCATCCCTGATATATATTATCATGGGTTATTTTGGAGGCAAGTTGAGATTGGAAAGAAAAAAGAAAAAAAGAAAAAAAGAAAGAAAAGAATAAAGGAGAATGTCATCCTCATTACTGCTTCAGGTAGCAAAATGCTTTGACCCAGGTCTGCTAGGGAGAGACTTCAAAAATACAAAAACAAGACAATTGGAACTCACAACCACATGACACACTAGAGTGCCATTTGCCCAGCTGTAACCACCATATTCTCTTCTGTTCATTTGCCTTCATGTTGATTCTTGCTTGCTATTTTTTTTTTAATAATAAAAAAATCTCACATCATTTTGGTATTGCAGTCGCAGAAACCTCCTCTGTGGGATATTTTTCTTCCATTGACACCAGACCACTTCAGTTCCCAGAATCATGAAGTTGTTTCTTCTCTATCTTTTTGCTGCCTTTATAGCTGCAGGTGAGTTGAGTCATATTACTGAAACCTGGTGGGATGAAACTCATGACTGGAATGTAGCAACTGAGATGTATAGCTTGTTCAAAATGCATAGACCAAACAGGAAGGAAGGAGGAGTAGCATTATATGTAAAGGATGTGTACACTTGTGAAGAAATCCATGACCTGGAGCATGGAAAGCTGATAAGAGAGTACAGGATTAAAAATTGTAGCAGAGAGAAATAGTGACCTTACTGCTACAGACTGCCAAGCCAGACAGAAGACTTGGATGATGTCTTCCTAGAGCAGACTACCAAACATTCACAAAGGAGATATATAGTAATCATAGGAGGAGATAGCCTGGAGACAGAGGCTCAAAAGGCTTCAGTCTGCAACCAGCCTTTGTCAGATGAAGCTGCTCATTGGGTTCTGTCCATGGTCCTGAAGCTGCATTCTCTGTCATTGGACCAGAACACAACAGCAGAGTCCTCTTGCAGCCAATAGACCAGGCATCCCCAACCTTCGGCCCTCCAGATGTTTTGGACTACAATTCCCACCATCCCTGACCACTGGTCCTGTTAGCTAGGGATCATGGGAGTTGTAGGCCAAAACATCTGGAGGGCCGCAGGTTGGGGATGCCTGCAATAGACTATGGCAACACATTTAAAGTGCTATGATAGAACTTTAAGTAGCCACGGCTTCACCCCAAGAATCTTGGGAACTGTAGTTTGGTAAGGGTGCTGAGAGGCCTCCATTCCCCTCCCAGAGTTGCAGTTCCCAGTGTGGTTTAACAATCAATCCAGCACAGCTCTGGGCAATAGGAGCCTCCTAACAACACTCTGCACCTTTCGCAAACTGCAGAATTCTTTGAGGGGGCGTCGTATCGCAACACTTTAAATGCATGGAGTTAATGAGGCCTAGGTTGTGCTGTTGTGATTGGGTGTGGCGACTGCAGCAGTGTCTCTGGCACATAATCCTGAATTCCTCAGAGGAAGATTGGGGTTAGAAAATAAAGCAGAAACAAAAGAAATAAGAACCAGTGTTGCTCATCATTGTGGTAGTTGCTATTGTTTACTGTTTGCGATGTTATTATTTTCCCTCAGCGAATTCCCTGGAATGTAACTGTATTGATGCAAAAGACTGCATAAAGGATGCTTGTACAGTTGATGATGGAGGATCCTGCATTTCAGCAGCATGGAATTATACATTGAGTAGGTAGATGTGTCCCTGGGGACATTTCCAGAAAACACTAACAAAAGCCTTTCTAGAAACCTAATTAAAAGGTGTGTGTGTGGGGGGGGGGAGGAATGCAGCCATGATCATTATGGATCTGAAGAACACATCAAATGCCAATTGCACTGTCTGAATAGTGCAAACCCACCAGCATATTACAGATGGAATCAGCTACACTATCATGAACATGGTTGCCCTTACACGAAAGATCACAGCTGACCACAAGTGTGAATACACCAGTGCTGGATTATGTGCATTTGCAGTACATTTTAATGAAGGGGTGGGTAATCTCAGGTCTAGGGGCCAAGGGTCTGGCCCTCCAGTCTTTCCCCAGGCCCCACTCATTCTGCCCAGGCAACACCCTTCACTGGTCCTCCTCCATGTCCTCTTCAGTTTGGAAGTGCCCTTGAGGTAGAACAATGTTTGTAGAACCCCTGACTTTTGCATGGCTGGAATCTAGCCTAGTCCACAAAGATAAGAGTCACGTCTGCAGCTCCACCCACTTTTACCCCGGCCCCTCCCACCCCTAGCACTTGTCGATGTTAGACTGCGACCCTCAGGCTGAAAAGGTTTTCCCTCCCCTGCTTTAATGGATAGGTGATATTGTTTGGTCATTGGTTTTAACATGTTATTTTTTATCTCCCTAACTCCCTTCTATTCCCTTCCCCTTTTTTTGAAGAAAAAACAATCCGTAATAAAATCCAAGGCTGTGAAAGCAACAAGACCAGTTTTGATGTATGCAAAGAGGGGGACTTGGTCTTCACAGCAGGGGAAACATTTTCCTGGAGCTCTGTATGCTGCAATACGGCAAAATGCAATAGTGGTCCACTTGCAGGTATGTGGGGTCCAGAACTGATTAAGGCTGAGTAGGAGTCTCAGAAATGAGTATATCAATTTATTTTCATATCCCAGGAATCCTAACTGAAGGGCAATAGGGAAGTTATTTACACTGCATACTAAGTAAGTGAAATTGAGGATGAAGCACCCATAAGAAAAGTTTTCAATACAAGAAGAGCTTTCTTGTATTGATGATTGTGAACAGATCTATTGCCCTGGCTTTGCACAAACTGATGAAAGGGCATGCTGTTCTCTCTCCAGATTTTAGAATGTCACATCATTCAGGTAGTGTGAGAGGCAGAGGAAAAGTCTGTTGATGTTTTAAGTTGGCCAGAGAGTGGGGAGTTTATCTGGAGGTTATCTGTGATGCACCAAGGGCCATCTTTAGCATATGCGCCGCAGGGTGCAAAGATCTGCCCAGTGCCCCCAAATTTAGTTTAGCCATCCCCAAATTAACTTTTATTGAGTTTTTGGGGAGGGGGGGAAGCCAAAGTTGTTGACCTTTTTTTAGTGGGGGGGGGGCAAACTCAAAGTTGTTTCCTGACTCATCAGGAGTATTTAACACTATGGAGTAACAGAGTGATGGGGGGGGCGGGGACTTCCGCTCCATTGCTTTTCACTGCCGCTGATCGAAAGGGACCGATATACAGTAGGTATACATTTGGCGACCCCCAGAATTCGGCTCCCAGGCGCACTGCACCCATTACACTCCCGGGTAAAGGCAGCCCTGGATGCACCAAACTCTTCAATCATAACCATGAGCCCGGTGTTCAATACACATACGATATATGCTGTAGCATATCTAAACACATATGTATCACCCTGGTTGGAAAATTTTAACGATTTTGTATTAATGTTTTATCAGCTGGTCTTTGACCGTTAAATAAAGAATCACAATCACCAAGCTGGACGGGGTTACAACTTGTGCTTTGAAGATCTGATGCAAGTAGGCTTGCCGACTGCTGAGTTGGTCAATGTAGATGTTCTTTCTGAAGCAGTTTTACCTGCAGGAGTGAGCAGGTGACCAGGGGATAGCTCTGTACCATGAAAACCTTCACCTGATGATTCAGTACCCGAAATCAGTGCAAGGAAGAGAGAGGAAGAGGGAAAGAGAGGGAATGGGTACAAGTTAGCCAGGTCCCTTTCTAGCCGGTTGGTATTTCTTGGGTGCAGGATGAGCTTCTGTGCTGCCTGTGTTAGGAATGTATGTGCTTTCAACATGCCCTGCCCATATTTCAGAAAAGGCACTAACATGACATTACTCTAGCACTCCTGCTCATCACCAAGAAACAGAAGGTTATATCTAGCCATAGGAGCCAACTTTGGACTCCTCAATAAAATATTTGAGGAGGGCCAGGGGCCCCCAAAGTTAATGAGCATTGCCATTCAAATGGTCTTGTGATTAATTATGCATGGCAAGGCTTACCTGCCCCCCTTATATTTTATTCAAGTTGGCACCCCTGTATCCAGCTAACTGCTACTCGCTGTAGACCTGTTGAAATTAACGACCAAGTCTAACTTAATCTCACTGATTTCTATGAGGCTACTCTGAGTATGACTTACAACAAACCAGAACTTGTAAAGACCCCCCCCAATTTGGGGAGCGAATTTTCATTAGGAAAATTCAATGGGATGGAAGTTTGACCCCTGCATCCAAATCATTATCTCATTTGCTCTTCTTCCTAACAGCTAGTTTTGGTTAAATGAAAATAAACCTGGAAAATCACAAGCATTAGATTTAAAGAGTCATTTGGGCTGCAATCCTATATCTATCTTTGCCTGGGCATACGGTAAATCGAATTGAACTCAGCGAGGATTATACTGAGGAGACAGGATTTTGCTGTTGAAGAAGTTTTAGGCTATGGTTTCAGCGGGCAAAATAAGGATGCAAGTTTCTATAAAGCCAGCAGAGGGAGCATGTTGCAAATACATTGTGTCTCAGACATCAATAAAATTGCATGTTGAAACACAAGATGCCTCACCTGGATTGGCGGAAAAAAGAAGAGCCTAGGCTCTATCGTGACACTCCCTAATGTGGGATATAAGGAATGAAATAACTAAACCAACATAACTCATTATTCAAAGTAGATAGGAACAAAAAGCAGCAAAAGTATAGGATAAACTATTAAAGAGATAAATTACAATTAATTGAATAGGGCTGTTCAGCAGTCTTTAGTTTGAGTTTAGCACTTCGGGTGTAGAAATGCCGCTCCTTATGATTTAGGTATAAGTTTGGATAAACAGGCACGACTGCCATTAATTATTTGAAATATGCACAGCTGGTTTCATAAGATTTCGTAGAGATTTATTGATCCTTTAAGACTGCTCATTTTCTTTTTTCTCTCAGAAAGATACCTTTGCAAGCTCTTAGAGCTTTTGGAAACTACTACCTTTGAGAAAACTGACAGCCCTAGTGAAACGGGAATATTAGCCGGCCTCTCGTTAGGTTATTTAGGTTATTTATTGTATGAGTTTAAGCCTTATCTCTTTCATTTTGCAGCCCAAGTTATTCAATTAATTGTAGTTTATCTCTTTAATAGTTTATCCTATACTTTTGCTGCTTTTTGTTCCTATCTACTTTGAATAATGAGTTATGTTGGTTTAGTTATTTCATTCCTTATATCCCACATTAGGGAGTGTCACGATAGAGCCTAGGCTCTTCTTTTTTCCGTCGTTTTTCTCGTGACTGTCTTTTTTTGTGTCACCTGGATTGGCAGCATATAGCAAATGAACCTCTCTGGAAAAAAAATCACTCAGAACATCTGTGTGGCAAAAAGGGAATAATCCTTCATGTACAGCTGATTTGTTATTGTTCCTATAAACAACGAGACTGCACCAAACAAACAAAAACTGTTTATAGGAGTGAGAATAATGGAAGAGTTATTTAGAATTACAGATTGTCTAATTTTGGTTGTGCCTTATTTTTTGGTCACTTTGAAATCTTACTCCCTCCTCCTTTGGGATTCCTGAAATTTTGGGATGTCAGCATAAATAAGTGCAGGTGCTAGAGATCAAATGCAGCACAGATGTTCTACCACTGAGCTCTGGCACTTAGTAGCATCGGTCTAAGGGTATTTCTGGGCAGGACTGGATCAAGACAACTTGCTGCCTGCCCTGAGGAACAATATTATCCCCCACCCCCCTCATTCCACATAGGCACACAAGAAGAGCCTGTTGGTCAGGCCAATGACTCAGCTAGTCTAGCATCCTATTCTCATAGTGGCCAACCAGTTTCATGTGGAAAGCCAGCAAGCAGGACCAAAGTGCAACACTTGTGATTCACAGCACCAGTGGAGATAGAATGATCTCACTTCAACCCTGCAGACCAGGTAGCATCCTGCACTGCATATGAGATCAGCACGCTAGCTGAGGGAGCACAGGGCAGGCGAAATGGTACACACAGGTCTGTTGTTCAGCATCTCCTGGCCACTCACTGCAGCCCCTGCCTGAGGCAACTGTCTCACTCTGTCTCATGGGAAGGCTGCCCACCAGTAGGGGAACCATATGCATTGGTTAAAATAGTTCTTGTTTATTAAAAGGACCAACCACAACCCAAGGAAGTGGAAGGCCTGGACCGTTCAGAAAATATTTGATGCCCACCCCACACCAAATTGAGAAATCCCATGCTTTTTCCATTTTCCCCAACTACAAAAGGGGAGGGTTGTTGTTGTTGTTGTTGTTGTTGTTGTTGTTGTTGTTTTTGCAGAGTGTTTCCCCCTTCAGTTCAGCAGTATGTTTCATCACTCATTTCATCACCGTTGCAGTAAATAAGACCGCCACCAGTAAGGTGTGCCCCACATGCTTTGTTTTCGACGCTAAGCCCTGCCATGGTAAGAAGACATACTGTACTGGATCCCAAGACTACTGCCTCACCATTTCTG
Organism: Darevskia armeniaca; assembly: GCA_034641395.1. Lineage (NCBI taxonomy): Eukaryota > Metazoa > Chordata > Lepidosauria > Squamata > Lacertidae > Darevskia > Darevskia armeniaca. The sequence goes on from JAWWNF010000115.1 coordinate 77,746, forward strand.
GGAATTTCCAAGGTAAATGAGAACGCGGTATGCTGACTGAGGATTATTCAACTTCGTTCTATATTAATCCCAAGGAGTTTAGCTTCTCCCCTGTTCTCTTGGCAGTTCTATGGTGGGTGAGGCTGAAGGATGATGATGATGATAATAATAATAATAATAATAATAATAATAATAATTTATTATTTGTACCCCGCCCATCTAGCTGCGTCCCCCCAGTCACTCTGGGCAGCCTCCAACAGATATTAAAATACATTAAAATATCACAGGTTAAAAACTTCCCTAAACAACTGACCCAAGTCCAGTTCTTTCAACCCAGACCTTAAGCAGGTCCTCATAAGTACTGCACCAAACTGACTCTACAATGGAGGAGTTTACGCTTATCCACAGGTGAACTCTGTGCTAAACCCCAACCCTTGTTCCACATCAAATCAAGCCCTCCTGGTTAGGGATGGACAAGCCCATGAATTCCGGTTCCTCTCAGTTTTCAATTTTGCCCTTTTTAAGTTCAGTCGCATTCTGCATCAGTTTGTGATTGGAAAAGATGATACTCATTGAAATGGATGTGAGAAACTTAGACCCATTAGTTTCAGCGAGCTCATTCTGAGTGGAACTTGGCTGGAGACAACCCTTTGCTCCTAGAGCGGGTAGAAGCAAAGGAGACTCAATTGCTCAAATGCAGCCACCCATCATCTTAGCTTCCCAGACGTAGCCCTTAAATGGAGCAGAAATACAAAAAGAAATGTCAGTTTAAAACACTTGCAGCTTTCCATCTAGAGACAGTCCCTAAAGCTAAAGACATATGTTAGAATTTGCTGTTTCCTCAGCCCAATGTGTATATCTCTTGTATCCTGAGACCAACCATGATCTCCTCAAGTTTCATCTGGTTCCCAAACATATCCTTCAACTCCCTTGGTTCCAAATCCACAAAACTAATGGAAGTACTTGGGTCTGAGTCCCAACTGCAGACTTTGCCCATGCACAATTTGACCACCTACCTATTTATTCCCTGTACAGGCTGGGTTTAAACAAGTTAACCCCACAATTCCCCAATTAAGCTACATGCAAGAATTTTATTTTTCACAACTGTGATACCATTTCTTTCCCGCATTGTCCTTTTGCAGATACTGCACATAAATCTCAGGCCTTCTATGGGCAAGGCTGTGCTACTCATTCAGCAAAAATCCTTGTCAACGTCACCAAAACTTTTAACTTTGGTGGAATCTTTAACATCACGATCACCAACAGCCGCATAGAGAAAGCAAAGGATGGAGCCAGTCTGGTACACGGGAGCATTGCTTTCACCGTTCTCCTGCCCTATCTCCTTGGGCTCCTGCTGGACAAATTCCTTTACTGATTTCATTTGGTTCAAGGCGTCTTCCTCAGCCAGGCTGGGAAAAGCATCTCCAATGCAATGCAACAAAAGAAGGCACCGTTCCCAGAAGTTCATTAGCATCTGCTAATGTCTGTTTGCAGGCTTGCATGTGATTTCAAAGAGCAAATTAGTTAATTAGTTAAATAAAGGGGGATCCTAATGCATCTGTCTTTGTGTGTATGTTTGTGTGTGTGTGTGTGTGTGTTGTGTGCACGCACCCCTGTGTGCATTAGAATGTGTAAGCTGAGAAACTATTTGCATGAGGGCCATTGGCCCTCCAGATATAATAATAATAATAATAATAATAATAATAATAATAATAATAATAATAATAAAATAATTTATTATTTGTACCCCACCCATCTGGCCAGGTCCCCCCAGCCACTCTGGGCGGCCTCCAACAGATATTAAAATACATTAAAATATCACAGGTTAAAAACTTCCCTAAACAGGGCTACCTTGAGGTATTTTCTGAATGTCAGATAGTTGTTTATCTCTTTGACATCTGAAGGGAGGGCGTTCCACAGGGCGGGCGCCACTACCGAGAAGGCCCTCTGCCTGGTTCCCTGTAGCTTTGCTTCTCGCAGTGAGGGAACCGCCAGAAGGCCCTCGGAGCTGGACCTCAGTGTCCGGGCAGAACGATGGGGGTGGAGACGCTCCTTCAGGTATACAGGACCGAGGCCGAGATGCTGTTGGATGTCCATCAGACCAACCCAGTATAGCCAATGATCATGAATGATGTGAGCCGGTGTCTAACCACATCTGGAGGGCTGCAGGCACCCCATCTCTGGATTACAGAAACATTATGCCTCTCTACTCAGAAGGGAGTCTCATTGGGTTGCCTGGGATTTGCTCCCAGGTAAGTTTGCATAGGATTGCTGTGTTAGCTGATTAAGCAAATACGTTTTAACTGATTTTAACTGATCAACTCAAAGTTGCATAGATTTGCATATAGCTAGAACAAAAGGTGGAGCATATTTTACTTGGTTTTTTAGATGGCATGCTTTAGGAGTCACCAGTTTGCAGCACTTGGGCACCCATATGCCCTCACAGGCCTTCCCTGGCTCCCACAGAGTTCCCTCCAGCTTCTGAAATTTTGCTTGATGATGATGATGATGATGATGATGATTATTATTATTTTGCTGTTGTAGCAAATGTTGCAGGGTATGTGAGGTGCCCACAGAACTTTCTTCAATTTGCAAATGTGCCCATTGGCCCCCAAATGATGGTGACATTTAATGTGCATGTGCGTGCGTGCGTGCGCGCGCACACACACACACACACACACAAACATACACCAGTTGCAGCAGGTGCCAACTTAGAAGAGGCATCCCTCCTGAATGAATCAAATGCTTCTTATTAGACGCTGGCTGCCAGCTGCAGTTTTTATAATTACTTCTATCAAAAATTATGGTTTTAAATAAATGAATGAATGCATCTCTAGTTTAACTGGGCAGGCTTTTTTAAAGGCAATTGAAAAGGTGATTTTAATCAGTTAATGTAATGAATTGGTCAATGAAATGAAATGTATTGTGATTTCTTCTGAACTCTGTGGCAGAAAACATGCTTTGCGGATGGAAGGTTTCATGCTCAATCTGTAGCTAACAGACCCTGTGTACCAAGATCCATTGTACCACTGCAGTGGGAAGGTAAATGGCGTTTCTGTGCACTCTGGCTTCCATCACAGTGTTCTGTTGTGCCAGAAGCGGTTTAGTCATGGTGGCCACATGACCCAGAAAGCTGTCTGTGGACAAATGCGGGCTCCCTCAGCCTGAAAGCCACAACCCCATAGTTGCCTTTGACTGGACTTAATCGCCCAGGGGTCCTTTACCTTACCTCTACCAAGACCAGGAATGAATCTCTGCTTTGAGACCTCAGAGATGATCTGCCAATCAAAAAAGCCAGCACATGAAGAGAAGGACTAATGATCTGACTTCACATATATGACAGTTTTGCATGTGTGCTTTTTAGAATTAAACGAATCTCACATGAATGTTTCCCTTTTTAAAAACTACTTAGAATCATAGAATCGTAGTGTTGGGAGGGACCCCAAGGGTTAATTTACCCCAACCCCTGCCGTGCAAACAAGAATCATGGTTGTGCAATCTTATGGACGCTTACTTTTTAAGGAAAGTCCTGTTGAAACAGAGACAGCATAGGAACAGTCACAGAAAATACAGACTTTGCTTTCTAATATGGGGGAAACAGAGTATATAAATAAGATGGGTTCTGAAGGTTATGGCTCACATGGGGGGGGGCTTCCGTTAGGAAGGCAGACCCTCCAAGTGTTCCTATTTCCCAGAGACCATCCCAGATTTACTGAAGCTGTCCCAGTTTCTGATTTGATCCCAGAATGTCCTGCCTTTCCTTACAGTGATGGCTAACCTTGACACTCCAGATGTTTTGGAACTACAACTCCCATCATCCCTAGCTAACAGGACCAGTGGTCAGGGATGATGGGAGTTGTAGTTCCAAAACATCTGGAGTGTCAAGGTTAGCCATCATTGCCTTAGGATGTCCCTGTTTTCATTGGATAAATGTTGGAGGGTATGGGGTTATGTGACCCCTGAGCCTAGGAGATAAATAACTACACAACCTTTAGAAGACACCTTAAGGCAGCCCCGTATAGGGAATCTTTTTAATGTTTACTTTTTTTATTATGTTTTTATATATGTTGGGAGCCACCCAGAGTAGCTGGGGCAACCCAGTCAGATGGGTGTGGTATAATAATAATAATAATAATAATAATAATAAATTTTCATTGGAGAAATGTTGGAGGGTATGGAAAGGATAGGCAGGCATTGGGACAAGACCTACCCTAACCATCAGCTGTGTGAAGGCAGGAGCCGGCCACCTGATTCTCCTTCCTGCCTGTTGCATAGTGTTCCTCTGCAAGCAGTTTCTCTGAAGATGTGCGGCTTGCAAATGTGCAGGAATTGTGGCTCTGCTGAGCAGCTCTTCAGCATAATCACAGATCCTTCCTGGTGCAGGTTGGTCCCGTGCAAGTGCCTTCTGCCTTCTATATTTCAGGCTTCCTAACACAACAAGCTGGTTTGCACAAGAAATAAGCTCAGGAACCATAGGTGACCAGGGGGATCATTTGGGTGCTCGGGAAAGGATCGTCAACATTTTGGGGACCCATAGCCTCATATTAAATTTTGAGAGTGGGCAACACCCGATCTGCCTTTCAGACGGACAGAGAGAAAGCACAACCCCACTTCGTTCTGTATAGTAGAATGAAAGATCCTCTGAAAGCAAGCATTAGAGAGAGATGCTTCTCCTTCAAAGGCAAACCAGAGGCAGAATAGAAACAACAACCAGAAAATAGGGTACATAAGGCTGGTTCTGAAGAGTGTTTGAAGTGAATGTTGTGTCATGGTTGAGCCGGACAAGGAGGAGTGGTGGCAAGCCCCCCCCCCCGGCAAGGATGCACCCACGGAAGAATCTGGGGAAATGGAGGAATCCATAACTGGAGAAGACTGGTGGCGGCACTCCTCAGAAGAGGAAGAATCAGATAGGGAAGTGGAAAGACCTGGACAGGAGGAGGAAAAAGTCGAGCTAGAATCAGGCCCTTGTGAGGAGAGGAACTGGCTGGCCCCCTCCCCTCCTCCCTTCTCAGCTGTAGAACGTAGAGCTGAGAGACGTAGGGAACAATTAGAGGCAGCTGCAGCTCGTAAGAGGCGTGGTCATGAGCCGGCTACTTAAGGAAGGCTGGCTGCTCCATTCACCAGCACCTGCAACTGCTGTGCTGGAGCACGTGGTTGTTCTTCCTTGTCCTGTTCCTGGTTCCTGTGTTTGTGACTTCGGCTTTCTGACTCCTGGCTTAATCCATGCACACTTCTTCAGATACACTGAAACAGAAGTCATATAAGGGTCTGGTGATGTCTGTTTCAGTGTATCTGAAGAAGTGTGCATGCACACGAAAGCTCATACCAATAACAAACTTAGTTGGTCTCTAAGGTGCTAATGGAAGGAATTTTTTTATTTTTTATTTTTAAAAAATATTTATTTTGTTTTTCAGATTAAAATTTTACAATCACATATCCAACATACAACATAAAAACAAGATTCCAAAGAATCTCTTGGACTTCCCTCTTCCCCTTTGTGGGTCCTATTGTTAATCATTTCCTCCTGCATCTTTGATGATAATCCAAATCTTTTACATTTCCATTACCGGTACGTGTCCAAAATTCAGCATTAAACTACAAGTGTTATTCCAATCCTACTAACAATTTTAGCTGTTTGCAATGGTTTTTAAGATTAATTATACTTTTCCCCCACCCAATGACCCATCTAGTCCAACATCCTGCTCTCACAGTGACCAGCCAGATGCCTATGAGAAACCAAGGAGCAGAACATGAGCACTGATAACTCTCCCCTCCTGTGGTTTCTAGCAACTGATCAATCCCTATGAATATGATTGTGAAAATGGTTTCCCATATACAGCATGAAGAACACTGGGAATAACTTGTCGCTTAGCAAAATTCCGTGGTGTTCCTGAAAAAGATCGCATCCAGTTTCAAAACTGCAGTGTGTTCCAATATCACATCACAGGCTCTCTGGGAAAACATACAGATTCCATTTGTGTCAGTTTCCACATCTCACTAAACCAGTTGTTCTCAAGTGTTGGCTGAGGCTCCCATCCCTGACTTATAAAATCCCTCTGTGTAAGCTCATAGCTGTATCCATTGCCTTTTTCGGAGCAGATCTTCTCGAAGTCCTCCTTAGCTTTTGATCATCCCAACACCATGAAGGCTCTCCTGTGCACAGGCTTCCTCTTGGCTTTGTTTTCACTAGGTGAGTAGAAACCAGACACCCTGGGTTCCAGTAATTTACTCTAGAATAGGGAGTGGTTGGTGGAGCTACAACAAGGAGGCTGAAAAGCTAAGGGGCTCTTAGAAATGAAAACTAGCAGACGGGCAAAGCAGCGAAGAGCAGGAGGATTTGGGAAGCAGGGCTACCATCTTGAAGTAGGAAGAAAAAATCAATTACTATGCAGACAACTAGGGTTGCCATATGTCTGGAATTTCCCGGACATAGGTGGAAAATGGCGGCAGAAAACAGTGTCCGGACAGAAATCTCTGAAATGTCTGGGAAAATCAGGATGCATGGTAACCCATGACAGAAGTCTAGATAAAAAAGCTTAATAACTTTTGTGTCCAGATTTTCACTTTTTGAAATATGGCAACCCTAAGACGACTATGTTTGGAAGTGTGGCTTCTGGGTTACAGTGTCACAAAACTGCTTGTTTCTAGAGCCTTGGAAGCTACTGTTCTCTGAGGGACGAGGCCCTTGTTCCCAGGCTGCAGCTCCGTGGATGGTTTCCTTAACCCCACTGAAGCTGCAGGAAAGGGACAACGCCTCCTTGGGGGCGAGATGAGAAGAGGAAACGAGGAGAAAACATGAAAGGAACGAAGCGAGAGGTGGTTTCTCCAGCCAAGCCAGCAATGCCTTCCCTGTAGTAGTGGGGGTGGCTATTTGGAGATGATTCTTACTTGGCACACACACACAAACACCCACCCACCCAGAATGCACAGAGCAGAAATACAGGAAATACAGGGCAAACTGTGTCCTGTATTCAATCAACACATAGCATTTTACATTGAAATCTGGGATGATCCTGTATTTTAAAGGATGGGCAGCAACCCTATTCCAAAGTGGGTCTATTTTATAAATAATAGTAATATTTGCGGTCTCGTTTTGTATTTGTATTTTGTGAAGCACCCTGTTATCTCCGGGTGAAAATTGGTATACAAATTTAATAAACATAAACGACAACAATAAGCAGGGATAGCTTAGTCGGTAGAGCACAAGACTCTTAATCTCAGGGTCGTGGGTTCAAGCCCCACATTGAGCAAAAGATTTGGGAAGAACTTTCTGACAGCAAGAGTTGTTTGGCAGTGGAACCGATCATCCTTCAGAAGGTTGTAGCCTCTCCTTCATTGGAGGTTTTTAAGCAGAGGTTGGATGGCCATCTGTCATGGATGCTTTGGCTGAGATTCCTGCATTGCAGGGAGTTTGGATTAAGGGACTGTTGTGGTCCCTTCCAACCCTACAATTCTATGATTCTAATAGCACCTGCCAGCACTGGCTATACTGTTTGTCTGTAGCTGTAGGGTAGGTGTCAGCCCTAGATTGTTCTGCTGAGGCGCATGAGCTGTGGCAGGTTCCCAAGCATCCTAAAAACTGATTCCAGACCTAAATGATTTGGCCTGGAGTTGTGTATTTGTGGATATCCCAGTACATCTCCCATGGATGTTATACCTTTGTTTTAAGAGTGCATAAAAGAACCTTCCATCCCCTTTACTTAATGAAATATAAGGTAAACTTTGCTGGCAGAATTGTACCCAGCTTCTGAGAAAGGAAAGCCTGCCAGGAGTTGGGATGATTGATGTGAACCTGGTGCTCATTTATTAAACATAATTTCAATTTTCAAATTATTTATTAAACTGAATTGCCTTAATTCAAAATAGGTTAACGTGGTTTCCAAAGGCGAGGGAATCTGTCGTTGTCTCCCATCTTAAGCCCCAGACCGTCTGGCTCCAAGGCTCATGTGTTGTGGTGTATGTTAATGACACTGAGCCTTTTTGACCCCCTTTCCTGTTTGTAGGGGCACCGCTACAATGTACAACTTGTCAGTATGGGCTGAAAAACTATTGTGAAAACCGAGAGGCACATAGCTGCCCAGCTGATACGTGCCTCAAAGGTGTCCTGGATAACAATATATGTGAGTAAGGAAGGTTTCGTTCTTTCTACTGAATGCGTACACAGCCCTTTTCAAAAGATGCCTTCCACATGTAGTAATTGCATGCTGGGAAATCAAAGAACTAAAGCGAGGTCCATGCATGAATTAGCCCTAAAATACACAGAGCTGTCAGTCTTCATCCTGTAACTTTTCATCACAGAAGGATGGGGACTGCCGTTTTGTCAGTCTATGGCTTTTTGGTACTGGTTTTCATTGTTTTTATGATGATATGTATTTTGTGTTTTCATTTTGCATTTTAACACTGTAAACTGCCCTGTGATATTTGGATGAACAGTGGCATATAATTTATAATAATAATAATAATAATAATAATAATAATAATAATAATAATGCCAGTTCCAGATTGGGTTGATGACTTGGACAATGTGCCCCCAGTAAGTGACACTTTTATTGTTTGTCTCCACTTCCATTATTTTCCAACATCCCTAGCTAGGAGTGCCTTTTGTCACCTTTGGAGGGTGCGATGGCTGTGGCCACTTCTGTATTTAAAATACTCCTTTGGCCACCCTACAGCTTTGAGAGTGCCACAGTTAATGCCAGGACAAAGATGATTGACTTGAACCTCCTTCCTAATTCTCTTCCACAGTTTCTCAGTACAGAGAGCAATTTAATTACAGTGACTGTGTTGACTCCCAGGAATGCCACCCAGGCTATTTTGGCTTTGCTACAGCAATGAGGAAATATTTTCGGGTGAAGTTCACCTGCTGCCATTCTGCTGCATGCATTGAGGATGGATTCGGATGTAAGTTTCATTGGGGGAATATCGGGGTTGAAGCTAGATATCATGGGCTGCCTGAAATGGCCAATAGAATCCAATTGCCAGTAAAATGGGGCATTTAGATAAGAATGGCTGCACAATCTAGTCTAGCAAGTAGTGTTGCACCAAGTATGAAAACAGCACAAGCATTTATACGCTTACAAGCAAAGGAAGCAAAGGGACAGCTAAGTCCATATATGGCAATACTTCCGCCTTCCACTAACTTCCACTGGCTTCTAACTTATCCTGGGAAAATTTGTTGTCAATTAACCTTGGGGGAGGGAAGAGATAACAGCAAATTTCAGCACGGGCAAATATAGCAGCATTTTCATTTCATTTCATTTTTAGGGGCAGGGAGGCTATTGCCTGCAACAACCCAGTAGCCTCATTCCTAACAAATGAAATTGTTAATGGTAATGATCACAATGAAGATGATCAGAGTTGATTGCTGGTCATAATTTACCCAAGAATGAACCCAAAAATGGTGTTACTATGCACAATTTCAAATAGGTGGAGTGATGGCAGGGTCCCCCCCCCCAATTGTTGTTATATTGTAATCACAAGTCCCCCTTGAAACTTTTATATAAGATTTTCCCAGCTGGAACATTTGACTGTAGTTGTAGAACACCCTGGTGGGTGTCATAATCCTTTATACAAACTGGAAACTAAGGGCCAGAATGGACTTGGCATGCCAAAGAAAACAGAACTCTAACCAGATTTCATTTTGACAGTGCATCCTGGGAGATATGGTCCTCTGGAGTGCCCAGCCTGCTTCTCTAACAGCACCACTGATTGCGAGAGCATGACATCCCGCAGGTGTCCTTATAAAGCGACTAAATGTATAACCTTTGGTGGTATTATGAAGCAAGGTGAGTAGAACTGCCAATCAGTGCAGGGGGGGGGGGGAAGCAGCAGTCAGCCATCAACTACCCGCCTCCCTTTTGGCCAAATATGAAGAAAGCAAAAGGAGAAGAGAGCTGTGTTTTATTTGAGGGAAAATATTTAATGTTTTCATCAACATGATGTTTCCTTGCTAGAAATGAATTTTGGGGAACTATATCTGTCCCTGATTTCTGTATGTGAGAAAGAGAAATAAAGGGATAAAAGAAGGACCCTAGGAAGGTGGGATCTCCTGATTATTGGGGAGGAACACAATGTTGGCCCCAGTCCTCAGTCACTGGCAGGCTATTGGCCTCACTACCAGACCACCCTGATCACATGCAAGCAGGCATGCAAACAGCTGTTGTTCCCATTTTGAGTTTCCCCAGGCCCTGGAGGGATGCTATATTGTGGGCCTTATGAAAGGTTCAATTGGTGGCTAAATTCACATTTGTGGGCTTCACCGAGTAGCCTTGCTCTGGTCAGAGTACCGGTAGACAAGGAAGAAAGGTAAAGCAGGGCTTATGGAAGACATCAATATATCAATATATCTACTTTGTTGTGATTATGTTGTGATTTTTATTGGTGTTAGCCGCCCTGAGCCTGGTTTTGGCTGGGGAGGGCGGGGTATAAATAAAATTATTATTATTATTATTATTATTATTATTATTATTATTATCAGGTGCGGACTGTTCTCAAGTGCAGTGGCCCTGACATTTGTCCAAGGATGCCTGACCCTGATGCCAAGCCTGACTCATATTACCCTGCTGCACCTTTCATTTCAGTGTCTTTTTTTGAGTGAAAATATATCTTCTGAATATTCAGAGAACATAACTGGGTTGGGGGTAAAGGGGGACGCATGAACCCAATGGCCCTGCAAGTTGCCTGAGTGTGCCGGGTCCTTAAGTCAACCCTGACTCATATTATCATTCTTCTTTTTTCAGTGGGTAAAAGTGAAGTGGCAGCTGCTTTCAAAGGATGTGCAACACCAGATTTTTGTAATTACATAACAGCAGTTCCAAAAGGAGTAATGCAAAGTTTAAATAGCTGGGTTTCTTTCAATGTCATCCGAGCAGCATGTGTTGATGCCCAGTCATCATCCTATACTTCTGGCCTGTAGATGTGCCCTTCGTGGGACTTGGGAGGAAACTGTGCTCCCAGCGGCGGGGGAGTGGAAGATCTCTGAAGATGCTAAAGAGTGAGTGTTTTTCTAGAAGGCAGGTGCAAGTGGGCAGGAAATGGGGGTTTCAGAGCTCTAGTTATAGAAAATATATGACACGGGAGTTACATTTCCATTGAATTGTGATCTGAATAAATTCATAAAGGAGACAAATTCTGTTTCTTTGCATTGAGGATTTTCCAGCAAATAATTTCTATGCAGATAAGGCATGATGAATGTTAATTTCTGAAGGCAAAGAAGGAGAAGAAAACTGAAAATTGTAATCTGGGATATCAATACGTTTTTCCTAATGGCACGTGTGTGTGTTTTTAGTAGGGGGAACTATTTCCACCAGGAAAGCTGGACGGAGAGAAAAGCATTACTCTCTACTCAGTCCAGATTGCTTGTTTTTCCATTGCACCATTTCAAATATGTAAAGGAACCAGAGATCAGAGCAAAGACCTCAGTTGTCCTGTCCAGTTACATCCTGATGTCAAAATGGTCCTGTCCTCCTGGTGAAAAAAAGTATAATAATAAAATAAATAATTGACAATTCCCCATCATTTCATGTAACTACAGAATCTGTAATATGAAACAAACTATCCCACCCAGCTTTGGTTCTGCTACTGCTTGGTCAGAATTAGCAGAAGTAACAGCCAGCTATATTGGTTGAAATATGAGGACCTGAGTAGTCCTCATATTTTTTGGGCTCCCCCTCCCCCTGCCCCACTCAAATGTTTCCAGAAACTCAGATTCTGTGCAAGATTCAATTTGATTATAAATTAACTAGCAGCCTTGTACCTGATAGTGTCCAGAAATTCTGTACTGTCTGGAAAGGTGCATAGGTTGAAACTTGCTCCTTGATCTCAGGAACCGTCATGCCAAATTATCCCAAGACCATTCACAGAAGCAATAAAAAAAAACCCCAACTGGTCTAACACCCAAACACAGGTGCAACATGAAAGGCAAGGTCCAGAAACCACCCAAGGTCAAGACACAGTAAGTGCAATGTTTGTCAGAGGTAAAGGTATAATGCAAAGTCAGATCCCTATTGACAAAACCCTTTGAAAGGCTGTTGGCACCAAGTCCAGTTCTTCATAGATCCCCACAGGCAACATGAATGAAGACATGGAACACAAGTGGTCCACAGACTACAGTTTGGGAACTGTGGCACGTGACAATGTCCACACATGTGCTGTAGAGGGAAGAGAGGGGTGGATGGGGCTCATCAACCTGGGTAGGTAGTCCATCTAGGAGAAGGAAAACTCTAATCCTAAACCTCTGCTGCCTTGCTAAGGAGTAAACCCTACACAAATCTGGACTGGACTCCTTAAGATTGTCAGATGATGTCTTGTACACCTCCTTCCAGCAACATTTGCAGCTGCTCTGCTTTCCTTTGGACTACATCAGTGAGGCCAAGAGAGGTGTCTTATCCTCTGGGCAGCCCAGGACCTCCATACACACTGCTGAGGCCTGCACCCCAGAGGCATCACTTTTGCGGCTCCTAATGCAATGGTTTGACTTCACCCCTGTAGGTGCACTCCATTGTCTCTCGAGATGGATAGATGCATGCAGTAAGGGGTGGGAAATAAACAACTGTGATCCCTGCTGTGTCATGGGCATGTTGACACACTCCATTGCTGCATTTCCAAAACATCTTATGCTTTCCCTTTTGCATTAGTAACCTAGATATTTTTCTACTACTCTTATCATGATGCTAAGGTTTCCATTGTTGTTGTTTAGTCATTTAGTTGTGTCCGACTCTTCGTGACCCCATGGACCAGAGCACGCCAGGAACTCCTGTCTTCCACTGCCTCCTGCAGTTTGGTCAGACTCATGTTAGTAGCTTCAAGAACACTGTCCAACCATCTCGTCCTCTGTCGTCCCCTTCTCCTTGTGCCCTCCATCTTTCCCAACATCAGGGTCTTTTCCAGGGAGTCTTCTCTTCTCATGATGTGGCCAAAGTATTGGAGCCTCAGCTTCAGGATCTGTCCTTCCAGTGAGCATAAGTCTTATCTAAAACAGCAAAAACGTGATCAAAGGTCCACACAGCTGCTACAGAAGAGACACAGATATGGCATAGTTTCATCCATTTTAATCCATCATGGCTGCTCTATTGCGTGCATGAAACATACTCTAACTACTGTGTGTGAAGGATATATATAGAGAGTCTAGGAGGGTCCAGATTAACAATGAATACATGAAAGATGGTCAGGGTTGATAGACTTAAAGGAGCGACAGAATTCATATTTCAGTTTTTTCCTGGAAATGTATTTTGTAAATCACCCACTAAGGTCTCAGTAATACATGCCACATCAGCACCCTTGTCAATGTCATCAAACGGTCTCTACTTACGAGTAGAGGCTCAGCAGAGACACATGCCCGACTGGCATGTTCTCGCCTTCCTGGACAATCGTTCGGGAGCTTCTCAGCTTCTTCAGCCCGAACATCACAGTGACTGGGGTCTGAAGACATCCACCACACTTAGGGATCCGCAGAGTGTGCACAGTAACGTAACAGACCACAGCAGCTCAGCATCTTGGCTAAATCTACTTTATTACATGTCTACACATGGAGCTCTACATCATGACTCCCTCTCTCTCTAGCATCAGGCAGCAAAGAGAAAGAACAAAGGACAATAATCCTACTTTAGGGAACATAGCAAGACAAGACATCCTGTCTGCCGTCACTTCCCACTCTGTGGAATGAAAACATATACCCAGTCATGTGAAAAACAATAAACCCATGACTGCACACAGGAAATGGATATTACAACAGTCAATGCATCAAATCGTGGCTGAATGAGGTCTTAATCTGGTATATAGCAATATCCCACACAGATTGATGGGCACAGCAGATGAGCAATCAGTTACAACCTGTAACATTATTACTCTGTTACAGAGAGAAATATTTCCTTCACCTTTTGTAGTTTGCAACATTTTTCCTAATCATGAAAAGTAATCAGATGACCAAAGGTATAGGGAACTCTTCCCAGCAACCTGGTGAAATTGGTTAGCAACAAAACAGGCAGGTTGGAACAGTGATCTGGAACAAGCATTTCATCAAACGACACCAGTGAGTTTACAGTCCCAGTAAAAGAGGATGATGACCATCACCACTATATTCCAGACACTGGTCTCCACCCCATCTAGTTATGCCAGCTGATAATTGTCTCCAAACATCAGTTTACTCTTGGCAAGGGCGTCAGGAAACCATAGAAAGATTGGACTCCCATGCCAAGTGCCAATAAAGACAGTGGGATTTGAGCGAGGCCATAAACTGATCCTGGATGAAGGAACTATCTGATAGGACAAATTTTTCACAGTAGACATGCCATGTGAAAAGTAATGATTTTGCCCCAGAAAACACATTATTGGCTTCACTATGGAAATACTGTTGTCTTTGTCCATGGAGTTTTCTTGGCAGGGATACTGGAGTGGCTTGCCAGTTCCTGCTCCAGGTGGCGTGCCTGGCGTGCTCTGGTCCATGGGGTCACAAAGAGTCGGACACGACTAAACGACTAAACAACAACAACATGGGAATGCTCCAACCTGTTCTACAGAAGGTACTTTGGAATATATTCAGAATGTGCTGCTGCTGCTGATTCCATTTAAGTGTTGCCGTGGGTGCTATTGACAGATCCCATTGAAAGGCCATTGGCTGCAAGTCTAGTTCTCCATAGACCCCCCACAGACAACTATGGAGCACTAGTGGTCTGCAGATGACAGTTTGGGAACTGTTGCATTCTTTTATTAATTAAATAAAGAAATTGCGTAGCCAAACATCTAATTACCTTTGCCCCAGCAATTTGCTGAAATTGGCTAAGAGTAGAGCACATGGGTTAGCACAGTGCCCCAGGAAAATAATTCCATCAAATTTCTTCAATAAGTTTGGAACAAGGTGACAACCATCATCTTGATGTCCTGGACACCTGTTCACATCCCAGTCTAGTTTTTCCAGCTGAGAAGTTCCCTCTAATATCAGCTGTCTTTTAGCCACATGCCTGGGAAAGCAGATGAAATATGTGCTCTTTCTGATTATGCTGGACCCCCACCAATTTCCAATAAAACTGAGGCACTTGCTCTTGATTAATAGGGCCTTAATTGATTCAGCATTTTGGAACTGACTCCACTGTCAAGGACAGGTCCCTAGATCCTTGTGTTGCAGCTGTGTCTAATACCCCAAGCCTGCCAGCTCCATTCCCCACCCACCACCATTCCTTCTGTCAATCAGACTGGGTCAGGAGATTGTAAGATTTTGGAGAAAATGGAGATCTCTGCTCTCTGAACCTCACAGTTGCAAACTTGCTCAATAGCAAGCAAGAAGTTAGGAATTGGATTCAATAACAAGGCTGTACCCAAATAAACGCACACTGATTTGAAAGGAAGTATTATTATTCGGAAACAAAATGTTGCAGTATAAAATGGGACTAAATGGCCCATAAAACTAGTTACAATTTCCAACTGGAAATGTACAAACCAGACTAACTTACGTATCTGTCATGGATGCTTTAGTTGAGTTCCCTGCATTGCAGAGAGTTGGACCAGAGGACCCTCAGGGTCCCTTGCAACCAGGCAGTTCCACAGAACATGGAGATCTTATCAGTTAAAATCTGAAGCAAGGAAGTCACAGCATCCCAGGTGTTGCAAAGCAGCCCTGTTTAAGGAAGCTTTTAATATGTGATATTTTAATGTATTTTTTATTTTTGTTGGAAGATGCCCAGAGTGGCTGGGGAGACCCAGCCAGATGGGCGGGGTACAAATAGTAAATAATAATAATAATAATAATAATAATAATAATAATAATTAGAAAGATTGACCCCAAACCACCAGTATAGGCTTGATTTGTAATAATAAGCATATTAACTGGGGTGAGTTTCTTCAAGCAATCAGGTTTCAAAATTAGAATCTCCTGGTACTTTCACATATACGCTTTCCCACAGATGAAACTGCTTCCAAATTTTCAGGCCTCATCCCTGGCCTCAAAGACAGAAAACCTAGATGAAACAGCTGCCTCAGAATAATTGCCAGCTTTTAGCCAGGGCCCTAAGGGGGCGAACAATTTTCTTGACACTCTGTACATGCTCGCTGCAGCTCACAGGTGCCAGCAGCCAAAGAACATTAATTTTGGTGGCTCCTTGAGTTCTGAAATGAGATTAAATATGGAACAGCAGAACCTACCCTTAACCTAAACAACAGAAGAGCCAAAGTTCAACCCATTTTCATTAACTTCTGAAAAGCCTCCAAACTGGGATTTCATAGAGATGTAAAAAAGCTATAAGGCCATCTCATGGCTCAAATGCATATGCTGGAGAATTTGTAAAGGAAGCCTTGTGTACATGAAATACATAAAAATTTTCTCCATCACTCAGCTGGGACAGGACGCTCTGTGGGGCCTCCGAGGAGTCTGCCTGCCCTACAGCTGAGTGGGAGGAGGTTTGTGGTATTGTTTGTGGACTCGCACCACAGCGGAACCATAGAACACCTGGCGCGACCAGTGCGAGGGATCAAAATTGGGGCATTCGGGATTGGGAACAGAAGCCGGGGTAGCTTCTGCCAGCCCGTGATGTCCCAAATAAATCAGGATACTTGAGGGTTCTCTGACCCCTGTGAATATGATTGTGAAAATGCTTTCCCATATCCACTGTGAAGAACACTGGGGATAACTTGGATTCTCATTTGCCAACATTTCATAGTGTTCCTGGAAAAGATTGCATGCAATTTCAAAAGTGATTGGTGTTCCAATATCACATTATCACAGGATCTCCGGGAAAACAAGCAGTCTCAATTTGTGCCAATTTCCACATCTCATTAAACCAGTCGTTCGCAAGTGCTGCTTGAGGCTCCCATCCCTGACTATAAATTCATCTGTAAGCTCAAATCTGTATCCATTGCCTTTTTGGGACCAGGTCTTCTTGAAGTCCTTCTTAGCTCTTGATCATCCCAACACCATGAAGACTCTTCTGTGCACAGGCCTCCTCTTGAGCTTGTTTTCAGTAGGTGAGTAGAAACCAGAGATTCTGTGTTCCATTAACTTCATTTAGAATAGGGAGGGGGTACGTGGAACTAGAGAAAGGAGGTCAAGAACTTCATGTGTTCCTGGCTGGGATATTGAATAGATGGATATTGTGATGAAGAGCAGGAGAATCTGGGAATCTTGGTGCGATGAGAAAGTGAATCATGCAAGTTACCAAAGTCCCCTAACACCATCATAGCTATCTCTACACCAAAGGAGTGCAGTCTAGGAATGCTGATGCCAAGCAGACTCCCTCTGCTGCAAAGATCTCCTTCCTGTCAATGAAAAGTCCCTAAATGGAGTGTTCTGGTGTCATGGAGGGGTTGAACTGCCCCAGCATCCATTGGACCCTGTTCTTGGCTGCTGGGGGTCCCAACCTCCACCTGTTGCACTTGCCAGCATGCTATGCTAGGGCTTGGATTGCTCCATTAGGGAGCAAATTGGGCATGCAGGCAAGGTAGTGGGGTGGAATAAAACTTCTCACTACACATTATTTTGCTTTTAATGAGCTATTCCTCCAGAACTGCAACGGCATGTTAAGAGTAGAGATCTAAACAAACAACAGCTAGCTTAATTCCAGCTGCGAGCCTGGGAAAATGGCGGAGGAAGATTCTTATACGAACTTGTTGAAGGAAATTCTGGCTCAGATTCAAGCCTTGAAGTTGATTCAGCAAGATCTGGCAGAAATTTAAAAAATACTTTCAACAGATGCAAGAGGAAGCGTCTCATTATGAAGATTGCTTGACTGTCCACATAACATTTATGCAAGGAAGTCGTAATATTTTGAATAAACGAATTACTTATTTAGAGTCACTGCAGGGAATCTTGAAGAGTTGGTAAGCAATTTTTTTTTAACCTTACTAGAACCCAAGCTAATGGATTCAAGTTACAAGAAAGAAGATTCCAACTAAACATCAGGGAGAACTTTCTGACAGCAACAGCAGGTTGACTGTGGAATGGTCTCCCTTTGGAAGTTATGGACTCTCCTTCTTGGAGGATTTTAAGCAGAGGCTGTATGGCCATCCATCATGGATGCTTTAGTTGAGATTCCTGCATCATAGGGGGTTGGAGCAGATGTCCCCCGGGGTCCCTTCCAAGTTTAAAATCCTATGATTTTATGTGTGGTCTTTCTCTATGCAATTAAAAGAAGAGAACTTTGAAAAGAACTTAGAAAGTTATATATTAAAGGTTTATTTTGCTGTCTATTTTGTGATTTTAAGTTGCTACTGGGGTTCTCTCTTGGCATCCAATAATTGTCTGTTTATACTTTTTTTTCTTGAGTCAGCAAAATGGAAATGCCTTGTGGCATATGATCGTGACACTGAGTTTTTGTGATCTTCCTTTCTCTCTGTAGGGGCACCACTACAATGTATGACATGTCAACACCTGCTCAACAACACTTGTATCCTGCGACAGGCACGTAATTGTTCAGGAAATACTTGCCGTGAAGTTGCTCTGCAAAGCGATATATGTGAGTAAGGTTTCTCTCCCCCCCCCACTACCATGTACAAAGAACCCTTCTCAACAGAGGCCTTCCACACATTCAGAAATTATCATGCTCTGTGCAATCAAATAATTACAGTAAAATCCATACATGTGCAACTCAGCCCGAAAGTCTTCTATAAAATATACAGGTGTGGTTAGTGGTTAAGAGCGGTAGACTCGTAATCTGGTGAACCGGGTTCACATCTCCGCTCCTCCACATGCAGCTGCTGGGTGACCTTGGGCTAGTCACACTTCTCTGAAGTCTCTCAGCCCCACTCACCTCACAGGGTGTTTGTTGTGGGGGAGGAAGGGAAAGGAGAATGTGAGCCGCTTTGAGACTCCTTAGGGTAGTGATAAAGCGGGATATCAAATCCAAACTCCTCCGCCTCCTCCTCCTCCTTCTTCATATTTTCCTCACAGAAGGAATTATGTGGACTACAACTTTATTAATGGGGATGAAGGATTCTCCAGAAAGATTTCTGAGTTCTATGATGATATTACAAGGGGAGCACCTGACATATTTAGTGATTCATCTCTTAACCAGGATTTCCCCCCTCCAAATGTTCTGTGAAAAAGCTAAAAGATTTGTTTAGGTTTTTTAACACTTCAAGGCTGAGTATGTGGGGGTCCATTTTCCAGTAGCCTCCTAAATATGGTACAATCAGATAATGTAGACCAACAATTCTATATCTGATTTTCTTAGATCAGAGAAATCAGTTTCTCCCCTGTCTCCCTTTTGCTGGTTGGCTGCAGCCATTTCAGGAAGAAAGAATTGAAAAGGGGTTGGGGAGATCAGAAAAACCCTGGACTAAAAATGTTCCCATAGGAATCAAAGGAAATAACGAACTCATTAAGCCAACGCGTGACTAAGGAATGACCAGGGAACACATTGAGTCAGCATCCAGTCAGCCCATGACACCACTCTTATAGCATCAGTGCAAAGCATCAAATTAAGCAAAAATTATTGACTTGATATTCCTCTCTAATTCTTCTTCACAGTTGCTGAAGACATCCTCAGACCTACTTACAGTGACTGTGTTAACGCTCAGGATTGTATCCCAGGCACCTTTTCTTTTGCTGGAGGAACCCTCCAATTCCTTCGGATGCAAGCTGCATGCTGCAATACTGACCTATGCAACAAAAACCCCATTCAGTGTAAGGGCCCTTGTATTTTGGACACTTTCTGTATCGACAATTCTTGCCCAGAGGTAAAATATAGAACTTTCCAAAGACAAAATGTAATAATAAGACATTTATATTCCACCAAGTGTCCATTCCTTTAAATATAGCCTTTCCATAATATATGCATAATATACTTCAGCCCTTACAGAATGTGTATGGAGCTGACTTACCTACCTGAGCAAGTGTTTTGCTGTCTTATCATTCCATTGTGGGCTGACTGGAAGAAGACATTCGAAACAGAGATTTGCATCTGGTGATCTCGTCATCGGAACCCCACTTGGGATTTCACACAGCTGAGGCTCTATCACTGTGGTTTGAGTGATTGAGAGTAAGGCTACAACACTCATTGGGAAGTGGATTGTTTTCATCCAGTGTGTGGATTATCCTTTAGCAACAAGGATATTTGTAGAGATTCTATTCTCTTTTATTGAATGAAGGTACATTTGTCTGGAACTTTGGTTTTGAGACATCCCGTATTATACTTGAACATGAGTTTGGTTTTGCAGTTGTCCCGCAAAAATGCTCACCAACTCTGGTCACTCTCCCCTAAAAAAAACTCAACAACTCTGGTGAAACCTCCTCCCTCCAATGACAATGGGTAGATCACTGCCATTATTATTATTATTATTATTATTATTATTATTATTTAATACTGGGAGTAGATCGCAGTTTCTTGGGAGTTGGACGTGCCTGGCATATATTATGTAAAAGCTATATTTAAAGAAACAGACACTTAGAGGAATATAAATGTCTTGTCCTTCTGGATTTCATTTCTAACCAAACAAGACACAGTTTTAACAGCAGGAAAAATATAAAATTGATTAAAACCAGTTAAATATTTTCCCCTCCCAAAGACTTCATGTTTTTGCCCCAAATCTGTAACCTAAAACTGCTGAGAGTCAGTGAACTTGGGATTCTGGGAAATATTAGTGGAGAGTTGAGGAACCAGATTATTTGAGAATTGAGGGACACAGTTTTGTTTTAATGTAGAATAAAGCAACTATAAATGTGTATCATGGATAGTAGAAACGTATCATCTTCCATTCAAAAGAGTTAGCCTGGATCCTAGAATCTATGGGGAAGCCTTGTTTCATTTCATAGGCTGGTAAGGATCAATGCCAATCTGTTTTTGTCCTGGCTGGCAGAACTGTCAATCTCATTTTACACAATTCCCAGATTCTCATACAGAAGCCATACTCATGAGCAACACTAAACAATATTTATATTAGATTTTCCCCAGCTGGCACATTTGATGACACTTTTAGAACACCATGCCGGGGGTGGGGGAGTGATAACCCTTTATATGAACTGGAAACTAAGGGCCAGAATGGACCAGGCATGCCAAAATAAACGGAATCCACCTGCTGACCATAGATTTCATTTTGCCAGTTCAACCTGGGAGTTTTGGTCCGCTGCAGTGCCCATTCTGCTTCACGAGGAATGCAACTAATTGTGTGGTCATCAACACCCATAACTGCCCTATTAGAGGGACTAAGTGCATAACATTTGCTGGTACCATTCAGCAAGGTAAGTAGAACTGCCAATCAGAACAGGGTGGGGGTGAGGGAAAGCAGCTCTCAGCCATCAGCTACCCGCCCCTTTTCTGGCCAAATGTGATAAAAACAAAGGGTGGGGAGGGGATCTGTGTTTTATTTGAGGGGAAGTATTTAAGGTTTTCTTTACACTGCTTGCCCCATTCTTCAGTCAGTGGCATGGTGTTGACCCACCCTCCCAGACAGTCCTGGGAAATTCCTGGGAAGCAAACATGTACAAAGCTGTCATTCCCATTTTGATTTTCCACATGTCTTGGAGGGATGCTGTATTGTGGGCTTTGGGGGAAATTGAATTGGTGGCTAAATTTGCAAATGTGGGTTTCACCCAATAGCCTTGGTCTGGTCAGAGTACAAGCAGACAGAGAGGAAAGGGAAGGCAGGGCTTGTGGAAGACATCAGAAGTGGGCTGTTCTCAGGTGCAATGGTCCTGAAATCTGCCCAAGGATGCCAGGTCCTGATGCCAAACCTGACTCGTATTACCCTGCTTCACCTTTCATTTCAGTGTCTCTTTTTGAGTGAAAATATATCTTCTGACATTCAGAGAACATAACAGGGGTGGGGGTAAAAGGGTTCTGCAAGTTGCCCGAGTGTGCCGGGTCCTTAAGTCAACCCTGACTCATATTAACATTCTTCTCTTTCTAGTGGGTACAAGCGAAGTGTCGGCTGCTTTCAAAGGATGTGCAACACCAGATTTCTGTAATTTCATAACAGCAATCCCAACAGGAGTAAAGCGAAGTCTAAATGGCTTGCTCTTGTTCAATGTCACCCAAGCGACATGTGTTGATGGCCAGCCATCATCCTATACTTCTGGCCTGTAGATGTGCCCTTCGTGGGACTTGGGAGGAAACTGTACTCTCAGCGGCAGGTGTGGAAGATCTCTGGAGATGCTGGAGATGGTGGAGGCAGATGCAAGAGGGCAGGAAATTGGGATTTGGTAGCTGTAGTTACAGAAAACATGGCACAGGGATTTCCATTTGAATTGTGATCTGAATAAACTGATAAAGCAGACAAATTCTGTTTCTTGAATTGGGGCTTTTCAAGTGAATAATGTCTATGCAGTGATGGCACAATGAATGTTAACTTCTGAAGGCCAAGAACGAGAAGAAAACTGAAAATTGTAACCTGGGATATTACCGTAATAGTTTTTCCCTAAAGGCACAAGCTTTGGTTTGGGTTTTTCTTTAGTAGTTCCACTACTAAACTAGTTCCACTATGAAAGCTGAATGAAGAGAAAAGCATTACACTTTCCAGCATTGTTATGTGCTCAGTCCAGAAAGCTTGTTTTTCCATTACACCACTACTATCTGCAAATATGTAAAGAAACTAGAGATCAGATAAAAGATCTCGGTTGTCTGTCCAGTTACATCCTGACTTAACTAGTGACTGATTTATTTGGCTCACCCACTCTCACCATTCAAATGTTTCCAGAAGCTCTGATTCTGAGGAATATTCGATTATAAATTAACTAGCAGCTTGTACCTGGCGGTTCTCAGGAATTCCAAGGAACCAAAAATCTGTACGGTTTGGAAAGGTCTATAGACTGAACCGTCCTCCTTGATGTCAGGAACCCTCAAGACAGATTGTCCCAAGACTATTCACATTCTAAAGCCAAAACACAGGTGCAACATGAAAGGTGAGGTCTAGATATCATCCAAGGTCAAACCACAGTAAGTCTTGTGTTTGTTAGGGGTAAAGGCATAATGCAAAGTCATATCCCTTAAGGGTGCCCTGAACCCAATAATGTTTCTGTATACTTAATGTGGGGTGCATGAGTTGTTAGGGGAGGGGTTGTACCTCTGGTGGAGGACACGTGCTCATTCTGGGGTAGTGTGTCCACCTTTGGCCGCCACCTTGCACTCAGCTCTCACCTGTGGCTGCTGGAAGCTGTCAACAAGTAACAGCATCCACACCCCAGGAAATGGCTTTGAATGGCTAGCTAAACCAGGTGAGGGTAGCCATTGGGTCTCAAACCCTTGTTGAGTTAGGGATTTCCGCTGCATGCAAAGGCAAGCTCTGGTGGATTGAGCAGATGAGAGCAATGGTTAAGAAGCCTTTTTTTTCTTTTTGCACATGATGTAGAGGGAAGTGAGGGGCAGATGGGGAACATCAGCCTGGGAAAGTAGACTATCTAAATGGAAAACTCTGACCTCCACTGCTTTGTGGGATATCTTCAGGAGAAGAAAAGGCTAAGGAATAAACCCTACACCAGTGGTTTTCAACTTTTTTTAGTCCACAGCACCCGTGACCAAATGCATTCCTTCTGTGGGAGCCACTTACAATGGGGTTCCATTACAGGGCATGTGTAAGTTGGCATTCCACTGTTCCGCCCCTGTCCCATTCTGCCCCACCCCCTTTCAGTGCAGTTTTTGGTGCAGGTGTAAGTGTTAACCACACGTGCCAATTGCACACAAGTGGTGATCCCCATGTACCTGGTGAAAACTTGTGTTGTTTTGTCATTTAGCAGTTTTAAGGCTTAAAATTTAAGCAGTAGACCTTTGAAAAAGCTTTTTTTAAAAAATAAATAAATGACGAGTCATTCATTTCTCTGCAAAATATTGTATTTGTAAGTTGGAGGAAAATAAAAACAAATTTAAATAATGAACAATTTATTAAGATGCTCTGGGAAAAATTATACCAACAGAAAATAAATACACAAACAAATTGTACTTTGAAAAACTGATATACTGATATACTGCAATGGTGATGAGGTTGGGGAGGGCAGACATTTCTTTCTGGCCTGAGATGACCAAACTTTGTGACTTTTGGGTTGCTGCTAATATTACCCAAGTATAGGCTCTGGAGTAAATTAAATTTCTTACAGATGCCTCCATCTCCATCTAAATATGTGGCTGTGCAATCAAAGAAAGGGACCTGGTTGCCTCCTTTGGAAGAGCTGGATAAAACTGAAGAATTTCTTCTTCACCATACCTCTATTAGGCATTACAAATATAGGCCATCAAAAAGCATCCATATATAAAATTATAAAATATAAAGAAATAAACAGCCATGTAAAAATATATAATAATGAGGATTTTCACTGGAGTTTCTTCCCACTAAATAGTGCCATTCACCAATCTTAGATACTATTGATAAAAACTCAGCCACCCAACTTCCTGTTTGGCTGTCATGGTGAAAGGGTGCCCATTACATCGGAGCCATTTTGTATGGAATTTTTGAGGATTAGATGGGAGTAATCATCCTCCCAACCCCCCAGGGCTGGGGGGGGGCAGCTTCACCCACAGATCGCCCAACACCTGCTCCCAGTCCAGAAGGTTTGAGGGGGCAGGGGGCGCTGGGTGTAAAGTGCCGTGCGATTTTTTTGGCAACTCTCCAAAGCCGTCGCCACAAGCAGCAAACACCTGCTTTTTAAGATGAAATTCGGACTTAATTAACAGGCATGCTCTGGACTAGAGGAGATAAAATATTCTGCTAATTGATTCAGCCACTGGGTGCCAAGGATTTGACCTGGAGAAGGAAAAGGATTACCATCACAATTGGACTGGTATGTGGGAATGGAAGTGGGGGGTGAGTCTCCATAATTTCTTTTTGATATACTTTGTATTTGCTATCTGATTTGGCAAATCTCCCCTGGAAAGACTGCCTGCCTGAGTGCAAAGTACACAAGCGGGATTGAGAGAACACATTATTATCATTATGATTATGGTTTTACTATAGAACTGACTATGTGAAATTGGACTGGACTGGAATTATTAATTATTGAAATATAAGTGCCCCTGTTATCTGTTGCATTTAAACCTTAAAATTTGAGGGAGTAAATTTTATTTACAGCTGACTCGATGTTTCGTTTTTCAATGTCCCTTGATCTGATTTGAATATTACGATAAATATATTGCATGCACTGTTAGTAGAAGGGATGAAAACAACCCCTTCCCCAGACCAGGGATGAAAACCCTTTTCCACAAATGGCACACCTCCCTCATCCCCCACCCACATTTGTGCTCAGCTTTAGCCACCCACTGTTGGGATTTACTTGTGAGTAGAAGCCGAAGTAAGCACCAGAGCAGTCCTCCATTGCTGGAGAGATCTCAACCTCTGTCCCTCCCGGCACAGTAAATAAGGCAAACTTCTCATTATCAGGTAACACCTGGCTGGAAAGGTGCCTCACAGTGGACTCTATGCAGGTAACTCCTTTCCAACAGGGCTCTTCCTGCTTGCTGCCTTTACTCTTCAGCCAACATGCCAGAAATTGAGAGTGAAGGGGGAGGAGGGAGGAAGGAATCTGGGATGTGATTGGAAGGCAGCAAGCAGCATCAGGAGGAAGAGCAGCAGGACTTAGGCCAGGTTGGGGGAGGGGGGAGATAATTGCAGACAGCTGAGGTAAAATGGGAAGGAGAGAGTAGGAGGGACCTATTGTGGCACCCCTTTAGTCACTGAAGGGTGCCAAGGCACATGGGCTGACAACCTCTGCCCTACACAAATCTGGAGTGGAGTCCCTAAGATGGTTGGATGGCAACTCCTGTACCCAAACTGGTGCCTAATGTGTTGTTCTGCTTCTTTTGGACCACATCAGCAAAGCCTTGAAGGGGGTCTTGTCATTTGGGAAGCCCAGGACCTCCATACACAATGCCCAGGCTTGCACCCTGGGGAGGTCACTTCAGTGCTGCTAAATAAAAGGTTTAACTTTACCTCCAGAGGTGCACTCCATTGTCTCTTGAGATAGATGGATGCCAATATAATTAATGTGTTGTCCCCCAACTGCTTCATCTGCTTGGACTTAAAGCTCCAAAGAGCAACCATACCATGTCACTGTCAAATGCCAGATGAATTCTTCCCAGCAGCAATTAAATTGCAGCAATTGAATTCTTCCCAGCAGCAATTAAATTGCGGCCAATTAAATACCCTTCCCCTAAAATTCCTACTGCAGGTGTCAGAGGAATAACTGCAGTGTTTTATTCTGCAAGAACAATGGTTACATTTTGTGTGTTGGTAAAAAGGGCTAACCAGAACTTTCTAGCAGGCATAAGACAGGTGCTCCAATGCTGGTAACCTACCAAATTTGAGTCAAATCCATCTTACCTAAAGTAGCAAAAATGTGAACAAATGTCCAAGCATTTCTTACAGAAGGGACACAGATATGGCATAGTGACATCCATTTTGATCCATCATGGCTGCTCTGCTGTGTGCATGAAACACACTATAAATGCTGAATGTGATGAATATATAGGCCCAGGAGGACCTATATTAACAATGAGGACATGAGAGATGGTTGAGATAGCTAAATTAAAAAAAGAATGTGTGAAGGAGAGACAGAATTTATACTTCAGTTTTTCCTAGGGTTGCCATATTTCAAGAAGAGAAAATCTGGACACAAACAAATTGTTGACCTTTGGTTTTCTTTTTAGAAAATTCCGAAAGCTGTTGGCAACCCTAGTTTATCCTAGAAATGTATTTGTAATTCACCCACTAAGGTAATACACTCCAGATCAGCACCCTGTATCA
Source organism: Darevskia armeniaca (assembly GCA_034641395.1). Lineage (NCBI taxonomy): Eukaryota > Metazoa > Chordata > Lepidosauria > Squamata > Lacertidae > Darevskia > Darevskia armeniaca. The sequence continues at coordinate 104,374 of JAWWNF010000115.1, forward strand.
AATCATGGCTGAATGAGGTATTAATCTGGCACCAGTGGCCCGCAGTCTACAGTTTTAGAATTCCTGATCTAACATATTCCCAGCTTCAAAGGTTTCAGCTTTTGATTAAAGATTCACCCAAAGCCATTGAACACCCAGCTACATGGAACTACCCCAGATGAATAAAATGCACAATGTTGACCTTTCAAATAAAGCTTCCCCTCATCTTTGTGAAGTTGCAACTTGTTTCTAAATTAAAAACAGAAATCAGGTAGCCAAACATCTCGTTATCTGTGTCCCAGCAATTTGCTGAAATTGGGTAAGAGTGCAGCACTTTGGGAGGTACAGTGTTCCAGAAAAAGATTTCCATCAAATTGCTTCCATTAGTTTGGAGTCTTAATAGAACAAGGTGGAAACCATCCTCATGATGTTCTGGACACCTGGTCACAACCCTGTGTCTAGTTTTGGCAGCTGGGAAGTTTCTTCTAACATCAGCTGTCAGTTAGCCATATCCCTGGGAAAGCAGAAAACGTCTGTCCTCTTTCTGATTATGCAGGAACCCACACAAAGTTCAAATAAAAACAGAGGTAGTGATCTGTGTGAAAGACGGATCCCCCAAACCCAAGGGCCTAGATCCTTGTGTTGCAGCTGGGTATAACCGCCCAACCCTGCCAGCTTCATCCCACCCCACCATTCCTTCTGTCAACCAGACTGGGACAGGAGAGTGTAAGATTTTGAAGAAGCAAGAACTGAAAACAGGGAAATCTGCTCTCTGATCCTCACAGTTGCAAACTTGCTCAATAGCTGGCAAGAACTGGATTTAGTATCAAGGCTGTACCCAAATCAACACATACAAATTTGACGCGAAGTAGGTTTATTCAGAAAGAAACAATTGCAGTCTAAGAAGGGGACAAAATGGCTCATAAACCTACAATGAGAAAAACCATTTTAAAATGTACAAACCAGAGTAAACTAACAAAGCTAACTTATCCATCTGCCATGGATGCTTAAGTTGAGATGCCTGCATTGCAAGCAGTTGGACCAGAGGACTCTCTATTGAACATTGAATCTATCAGTTAAAATCCAGAGAAGGGAAGTCACAGCATCCCAGGTGTGGCAAAGTACCACAGTGACAAGGACCAGCCCCAAAGTACCAGTATAGGCTTGCTATGTAGTAATAAGCAGAGTAACTGGGATGAGTTTCCTTAACCAGGAGGTTTTGAGCTTTAACAAGCTTGGTCTGTCGCCCTGCCTCCACAGGGATGACATCACACATCCGGGGCTTATCTAAGTCTCCCGCTATGTGATGTTTGTATCTGTATATATGGTGTGTGTATATCGGACTGTTATCTGACGCAGTTGGCAGTTCGTCCTTTGGCTTTCCAGTGGATGGGTCTCATCTTTCTGGGCTCAAAGCCCTTAAACCAATAAATCCTAATAATCAGCCGGACTTTGCTGTGTGATTTATGCCAGGACTAATTAATCTTCTTCCGTTTGCCAAGAAGCTCTGCTGTGCTTTGAAGAAGAAGGAGAAAGTTTTGAAAGCGAGTCCGTGCAGAAGAAGCGGCTTTATTAACCCACACCCCAGCTAGCTGCGTTTGATAACGTTGGACAAGATCGTTATCAGTACAATCACGTTTCAAAATTAGAATCTTCTGGTACTTTTGCCTATGTGCTTTCCTAGAGCTGAAAGTACTTCCCAATTTTCTGGCCTCATCCCTGACCTTCAAGACAGAAAACCTAGGTAAAACAGCTGGCTCAGAATGATTACAGCCCAATGCCAGCTTTCAGCCAGAGGCCTAAGTGGGGGAAATTTTTTCTTGACACCCCTTACATGCTCACTGGAGCACAAAGAAACCAGCAGACAATATTTCATTTATTCCCATCTACACCAATGAATCTTTCTTCCCCTTCCTGGACTAGCTGACACATTTCAGAAAAGGCAGCCCTGTCAAAAGTCCACAGATACCCTGCCAGCCATGATACTTTTTGCAAAACAGCAGAAACAGGATTTTTTTTTAAAAAAAAGAAAGGATAGAAACACCTACCACATTCAATAGTTAAATAAAGTAAGCCAACTCCTCTCAGTCAAAAGGTTTTGTGATAGTTTGCCACAAAAAGAATACTAGAATCCTCTCTCCACCATTCACAGTGGATTAACATCAAAGTCTGTAGCAGAGGAAGAGCACCCCCACTTTTTTCACAGATAGATGTAGAGAAGAAAACATGGTTATCTTCCCTGTGGGATTTTTCTGTGTAGAACCCTTCCTCCCCCAATATTCTTCAGAAACTGCTGCTGCCAGGGACACAAATTAAGAATGGCCACTACAGGCCTTATTTAAATTGTTCAGTTCTCTGTTTTAAAGGTTGGCTGTTTGAAGTCAATCTTAAAGATGAAGAGAATCAGATGCATACTAAACTGTATGAATTAAAGAATAGGCAACAATGTCCTTGCCAAGCTTAAGAATGAAAAGAAGCACACATGATGTACACATGGACCCAGGGAATATGATTGTGCAAACGCTTTCCCATAGCAAGTGGGAAGAACACAGGCATAACTTGGATTCTCATTTGGCAAAATTTCATGGTGTATCTGAAAAAATATTGCACTGAGTTTCCAAAGTGATTTGTGTTCCAATATCACATTCTCACTAAACCAGTTGTTTGCAAGAGCTGCCTGAGGCTCCCATCCCTGACTTATAAATTTCTCTGTGTAAGCTAATAGTTGCATACGTTGCCTTTTAGGGGACCAGATCTTCTCGAAGTCCTCCTTAGCTTTTGATCATCCCAACACCATGAAGACTCTCCTGTGCATGGGCCTCCTCTTGGCCTTGTTTTCACTAGGTGAGTAGAAACCAGACATCCTGGGTTCCATGAGTTTCCTCTGGAGTAGGGAATGGCCAGTGGCGCTAGAGCAAGGGAGGTCAAGAATGTCAAGTGCCTAGAGACAGAATAATGAATAAATGAATATTGTGATATAGAGCAGGAGGATCTGGGAACCATGAGTTTAATCTTGGAAGAAACCTATGAGATAAAGATTTGGAAGCTCCCAGAGATTTCTAATTTTCCTCCTTTAATCATCCTATTTAGTGGGCTGGAACTGGCTGGAATTTGCCATGGGAACTTGGTCCTTTGGAAGATTAGGAATGGGAGACAGAATGAGTGATCCATTGAATAGGTAGTAAGGAATCCTGGATTACCTAGAGAAAGCAATGTATTCACCTCTCTTTCAGCTGTGAAGCTCTCCTTCCTCTAGATGAAAAGCCCCCAACTGGAGTGTTTTGACTGCAGGAAGGTGCTGAACTGCCCCAGCATCCATTGGCCCCTGTTCTTGACTGATGTGAGCCCTGCCTCCTTCACCTGCGGCACTTGCCAGAATGCTCTGCTGGGGCCTAGATTGCTCCATTAAGGAGCAAATTGGGCATATAAGCAAGGGGTTTTGCAGTCTCCCATGATTTACCATGCCATGAATTCATGCCTCTGAGATTCGTGTCCAACACAGACCTATTTCTGATTTCAGAGTCCAGCAGAGGGTTGGGGGAAAGGGCTTGGGTGACAGAGAGCAGAAATGTCAGGAATGGGAGGAATGTCTAGAGCTCCTTTTGTGCTAGTTTTTCTGTTTAAACCACAGGCCTCACACATAGCACAGGAATGTGTGGAAAGGCTTCATTACTTACTTACAAATTACTTACAAAAATGAACATTAAGAATATTGGTAAAAACAAAGTTAAGGGATGTGCAAAAGGTGTTAAGGCTGCAATACGAAATGTTCTGCCCGGGAAAGAAGCCCTATTGAATTCATTTGGGTGTACTTCTTTGCAACCAGAGGACAAGTGGTCCGTGCCCAAGAAAGCACGTCTTGCATTGAAATATGCTTGTAATAATCAGAGCAAAATACTCCCTCAGCTTATTTTTGGGAGGTGGAACTCCCATGACTGGCATTTACCCTGCAGCTTTGAGGCTGCAGAGAGAGAGGCAAGTGGTAGAGTCTGGCAGTGCTGGCTATACTGCTTGGGGTCAGCAGCTGGGTAGGGGCCAGCCCTAGATGGCTCTGCTGGAGCATATGGCAATGGCCCATTCTGAGGATTCTAAAGACTGACTCCACTCCTCAATGACTGGGCCAGGGGTGGCCTACTGGGGAATATTCCGGGCCCTCTGAATATTCTACTTTGGTTTCAAGGTTGAATGAAGGAAACTCCCCTTCCTTTTACGCAATGAAATGTCAAATTAACCATGCAGGCAGAATAATACCTAACTTCTCAGAAAGAAGTAAATCCTGTCAAGAATCAGGATGACATGAGTACTTGGAACTAATCCATTAAATATAATGTAAGGCTTAGTTATTTGTCATCGTCTTCCTCTTCCTCTTCAATCACAGCACCATTTAAACGCCTCTGTCCTCATATAACCAACATACGTAAGTTTAATGAATGCATGAAGGGGTTAATGCCATAGAGTAAGTTGTACTGCCAATCTTAGTTAGGTCAAAAAGGAGGTTTCTTTCGGTTTAATATAGAGTGACACTGACCACTTATGATCTTCTGTCCTCTCTGTAGGGGCAACACTACAATGTATGACCTGTCAATATGATGCCTACAACAAATGTATCTCGCGAGAGCCACGTTTTTGTCCAGGCAATGCTTGTCGTGAAGTTGTTATGAGAGACAAAATATGTGAGTTAGGTTTCTTTCCTTCTTTTGTATACAGGGTTGCCATACGTCCAGTTTCCCCCCAGACATGGCTGGGATTCCAGGGGCGTAAGCAGTGGGGGGGGGGTTCTAAAAATTGGCAAAACGTCCACGTTTTTGCAATTAGAACCTGGAAGTAGGTGGTTTTTGGGTGGTTTTTCAAAAAACAAAAACAAAACATTAATCTATGTCCAGAATGGTACTTCTTGAAACATGGCAACCCTATCTCAAGAAATCTCTGGCAGGAACCGGGTCTAGCAAATATTCCAGCTAAGGTCAGCAATCCATCCAGATTTTCTGGACCCTGTCATATTTCTGCATAAACCTGGGATCATAGAATCATAGAGTTGGAAGAGACCACAAGGGCCATCCAGTCCAACCCCCTGCCAAGCAGGAAACACCATCAAAGCATTCCTGACAGGTGGCTGTCAAGCCTCTGCTTAAAGACCTATGTTGGGGATGTTGTAGGAATTATTGACAATGGATAATCAATCAAATGTCCTTCCATCCACCCATTCAGTCAACAAATGGCACAGATTCTGTAATGATCTTATTTTGAAACATGTACACATAATACATTAAGAGGAAGATAAATTGTTTTTTACGTATATCATTTTCATATTCATTTATGTATAGAAGTGCCTCTTTGCTTTTCTTCTTTCTGAAGTGTTGTTTCTGGCCAAATGGAAGCTATATGCACTAAAATTCCAATCCTGACTATATGAATTCAGAAGCAAATGCCACTGAATTCAGTGAGCCTTACTCCCAGGTATGTGGGGGTTTGGATTTCAGCCTTAAATAGCTTCCATTCATGAATTTTAAAAGCCAAGGGAATGCATCAATCATTATAGTTATTTTCACATGGAAAAAAAATATCTCTTTGGTCCCCTCTGAATTTTTTGTATGCTCCTTAGTGCTAGCCGCTTTGTCCAGTTTGGGAGAACCATCTGGATTTCAATGGATTTCACCACCCCAAACTCCACTTTAAAAGTGACATTACATTTAAAATTATTTTCCTCCCTCTCCCTGGGGCATTTCCCCCTTCACTTACAGCAATATTCTCTCTCTTTCACTGGTGCTTCAGTGAGCAATACTAAACAGGATTGCAAGTTTCTACTGAACTGTGAAATCAAAGTAGTGAGAGTGGCTGAAATCCCAACCCTTCTTACCCAGGACTATGCCTTGCTCAATTCAGAGTGAAGTACATCTTAGTAGAGATGGCTGTCTTTGCAGGCATTGGTTTGTGATTCACAGGTTAGGTTGGTGATGGGCCGCTTCATTAATTTCACTTTATTAACCCAGACTTTTGTTGTTTTGGCTGCAAAAGAAGAAATGATTTTGACTCTGAAAACGCATTAACTATGAAACGGAACAGCTAAGGGTAAAAACATGTTAGTTCATATCTGTTTAGAAGCTTTAAAACTTAATTGTAAATCCCCTAAAGACTAACAAAAGTCAGTGGCAGAGGAACCCTCTCCGGCACCCGGGGCGGCGCAGCCCGTACGGAATGCCACACATGCGCAGCCCATATGGAATACCACACATGTGCACTCCGTACGGGCTGCCTCTTGCATGGTGTCCATACGGGCTGCCACTTGCACGGCAACCATATGGACTGCTTCGAGAGCGGCATTCCGTTTATTCTATATTTTAGGTATGTCAGGTGTGGGGTGTTTTTTTTGAATTTTTATTATGCCAGATCCTTCCTTGATGGTCATGGTACGCTGTGTCCTAATTTGATGAGATTTGGTCCAGCGGTTACGGAGCAAAGTGGTGTCTGGCGCGCACGCAATGGGAACATTTATATATATATAGATGTAAATTTAACCAATTCTAAATATATGCCTGGGGGCAGTTTTCAGATGTGCCATATGATATTCAGAAAGGTCTACCAGACAGAATGCTGAAGCAGAAAAGACATTTGACATACATTTAGAAACTGAATGCCTTTTCCATATGTCAATGCAACGCTTAGTTGAAATGTCACATTAAAAAAGAAAGCAAAACAACCTGTGTCATAAGTGCTGGATACACTTACAGCATCAATGTACAGCTTTAAATTAAAGACTTTCCAATTTATTTATGTATTTAAAATTCTGATTTTGCCACTTTCTCTGGGGCAAAAATGATTGACTTGATATTTCTTTCTAATTCTTCTTCACAGTTGAAGACCACCCCACAATAAAGCATTACAGTGACTGTGTTAACACTGAGGATTGTACACCAGGCTTTTTTGGTTTTCGTGGAATATGGTTGGAATCTTTTCTGATGAAAGCAGAGTGCTGCTATACTGACCTATGCAATGAAAAAACTATCGAATGTAAGAATCATTTTATTTTGGACACTTTTTGTATCAATAATTCTTTAACCACAGGCAAACTATAACTGGGTCCAAGATTTGTTTTCCTAGTATCTCAGGAAAGCAACTGGACACTTCATAATTCCCACAAAAATCTGAGGTGGGAGTTTGGTGTTTTTCCATTTGGTAGTCAAATTTTGCAACCCAAAAAGCATGTAAGAAGTTTTCCATGTCTGGGAATATGAAGAGATGTGCACACATTTATCAGTTTATATATGAGAAGAAAACGACACCTTCATTACGGTGACTGTATTTATGATTGGGTGTGTTACTATTGTCATGTTCCTTGAAGTTTAATGAAATAAGCAATATCCCTATAAAATGTCAAGACTAGAACCTCTACACATTGGATCCTATTTAGGGCTTGGTTGAAACCCTCCTGCTGCTGCCTCTCCCCCCCCCCCCCCACCAAATGCACAGGAGACTTTGTTGTAGTAAACTTTGATGGGAGGAGTGAGATAAAGGCAAAACTCAACATAGACAAACATTGCAGCATTTTCATTTCATTTTAGGGGCAGGGGAAGTATGAACCCAGTAGCCTCATGCCCAACAAATAATGTTAAAGGTGATGATCACAATGAAGTTTATCATACCTGATAATCCCTCTGGGTGGCCTCCAACATATTAAAACCACAACAAACATCAACAACAGCCCAGTTTGTACCTAGTAGCATCCTTCCCAACAAATTACCTTGTTGGTGATGATGATCACAATAATTATTATAGTTGATTGCCAGACATAGCTTACCCCTAGAATGATCCTGAGAATCATTCAGAAGCAGCTAAACAGCAACATGCATGTTCTGAGAATGATCTGAATGTGATACATATATAAGTTATACTGAGGACAAAATATGCAACACTAAAAAATATTTATATTAGATTTTCACAGCAGGCCCATTTGATTGCAGTTGTGTGTGTGTGTCTGTTTGAAATGGAAACTAAGGGCTAGAATGGACTAGACATGCCAGCGTAAATGGAATCCATCTGCTGACCATATGCTCCATTTTGCCAGTTCCACATTATTACCATATGATGGTGTGGTGCATATACCCAATTGCAGAGAATTCAACTTCTTGCCTGGCACACCGCATATTCCATCATAAATCGGTTAAGTGTCTGACACTTGTTGCTATTATAAAGAATGGTGAGTAAACTGCCAATCAGCTGCCAGCCATCAACATAGCTTTTCTGGCCAGATGTGATAAAAGCAAAGGGGTGGCAGGGGCGTAGGAAGGGGGGCTGGGGGTGGTCCGCCCTGGGTGCCATCTCTGGGTGGGTGGGTGGGGGGTGAGAAAAAGGCACACCGTGGGGGGCTTGCCCCGCCACTCCTTGGTACGAAGGTGTGAGCTGCCGTCGCGTGGAGGATACCGCTGCCTCCACTGTGCGCAGAGGATCGCCTCGCCACCGACGTACAGGAATCACCCCACCCCATGGGTGCACAGCAAGGCCGCCACTCCAGGCGTCCATGCAGCTAACTCCGCCACCGGGGGGGGGGAGGAGCTGTACCAGATGTTTTCTTTGAATGTAAATATTCAATGTTTTCTTTAAAGTGGTATTTATTGTTTTGAATGTACTTTGGGGGAATATATCTGTCCCTGATTTCAGGAAGTGAGGAAGAGAAATGAAGGGATATAAATGCACCCTTGGGAGGTGAGGTTTCCTCGTTATCAGGGATGAACACACTCTTGGCCCCATTCCCATTTTGAGTTTCCCTAGAACCTGGAGGGGTCCTGTATTGTGGGCTTTATGGAATATCTAATTGGTGACTAAATTCACATGTGTGGGCTTCACCCAGTAGCCTTGGTCTGGTCAGAATACAGGGAAGAAAGGTAAAGCAGGGCTTGTGGAAGACATCAGATGTGGACTGTTCTCAGGTGCAGTAGCCCTGACATCTGCCCAAGGATGCCCTTGGGAGGTGACATTTATCAGGGAGGAACACACTCTTGGCCCCATTTCTCAGTCACTGGCATGCTGTTGACCCCATTCCCAGACAGCCCTGATCACATGCAAGCAGGCATGCAAACAGCTGTCATTTTCATTTTGAGTTTCCCCAGGCCCTGGAGGGGTCCTATATTGTGGTCTTTATGGAAGATTTAATTGATGACTAAATTCACATGTGTGGGCTTCACAGGGAAGACAGGGAAGAAAGGTAAAGTAGGGCTTGTAGAAGACATCAGGTGTGGCCCTGACATTTATTTCAGTGACTCTTTTGGGTGAAAATGCATCTTCTGAATTTTCAGAGAAGCTAACAGGGTGTGGGGTAAAGGGGAACATGTGGACCCAATGGTCCTGCAAGTTGCCCAGGTGTGCTGAGTCCTGAAGTCAACCCTGACACATATTATCATTGCTCTTTTCAGTGAATGAAACAATACAGTTTCTTGATGTCAAAGGATGTGCAACACCAGATTTTTGCAATTTTGTAACAACAGCCTCAAAAGATGTAATGCAAATTCTTAACGGCTGGATCTATTTCAATGTCAGCAAAGCAACATGCATTGATCCCGCTAATTATGAAGGTCAGACCTCAAATGTTATAGAAGAAATCAATACCCATCCTCAGACTTACAAGATCTCTGAAGGCTTGGAAGATCTCTGAAGATGCTGCAGAGTGAATGTGTTTCAAGGAGGCAGGCGCAAGAGGGCATGGAAATGTGGGTTGAGAGCTCTAGTTACAGAACATTTGGTACAGGTGTTACATTTCCATTGAATCATGATCAGAATAAAACTGATAAAGTAGATGAATACTGTGTTTTGTGTTGGCTTTTTTCAAGTGAATAATATCAGTGCAATGATGGTGCAATGAATGTTAATTCTTGAAGGCCAAGAAGGAGAAGAAAACTGAAAATCATGATCTAGCCATTGGGTTGTCATATTTTTAGAAGGAAAAATGTGGACAGTTGTTGGAGCCGCTAAGATATTGAGCTTTTTTTGGTTTACAAAACAAAAACAAAACCTGAATGCCCTTGTTTGCCCCCAAAAGGGGGTATGTCTAGATTCCCCAGACATATGGCAACCCTAAGTTACATCTGATGTCAAAATGCCCCCATCCTCCTGGTGGAAAAAGTATAATAATGAAATAAATAATTGACAATACCATTTCATGTAACCACAGAATCCGAAATGTGAGCTAGGCTATTCCACCCAGCCTTGGTTCTGCCACTGCTTGGTGAGAACAAGCAGAAAAGCAGGCATCTTCACTTGCTGAAATATGAGTAGTGATGTTGGAGAAGCAGTAACAGAATAGTTACAATATTATCAACTCCATGAGTCATTTAAATTAGATAAAAGGAATAGATATATGAATCAATCATCACCATTTGAAAGATAACTTATCGAGAGTAATGCAAAAGTAATATCCAAAATTTATACTGTAAATTGTCATTAGAAAAGCAAAGAAAAGACGGACTAGTAAAATCAGCAATGGGATATAGGTCATAATATTGAAATGACAGCATTGGAGAAATGGTGGAATACAGATTTGAAATTTACAGCATGTTATACATTAAAAGAGAATTAGATGAAAATGATGCACAGATGGTGTTTCACACCTAGTAAACTGGCCAAGAGTGATAAATATGCATCAGAAACATGCTGCAAATGTAAAGGAAAAGAGGGTAACAGCGCTGGGCGATATCTGGTTTTCAACATCACGATATATCGCCAGGTTAATATCACAATACCTTGATATATATCGCGGCCTTGCTTGACCTCCCTGCTGCCACATAGGGTCTCACCATACCTTCCCCGAAGCAGCTGAGGGCCTTGACAAGCGGTGGAGGGCCTTTAAAATGTAAGGAAGTAGTAGCTTTAATCTAAAAATATACAATAAACTTCCATATACAGTGGTACTTCGGGTTACAAACATCTCGGGTTACAATCACTTTGGGTTACAGACTCCCCTAACCCAGAAATAGTACCTTGGGTTAAGAACTTTACCTCAGGATGAGAACAGAGATTCGTGTGGTGGCGGCGCGGCGGCAGCAGGAGTCCCCATTAGCTAAAGTGGTACCTCAGGTTAAGAACAGACCTCCGGAACCAATTAAGTTCATAACCAGAGGTACCACTGTAATATATTTAACATATTTTCAACTAATTTCAGATTAGCTTAGTGATTTTCTAGTCAAGTTGCATCTGCTTCCCCACTCAGAGGTCTAAGTGGAATCTGTGCATGCATAAGCCCCACTGAGTTCAACTAAACTTACCCTATATGCTCGAGTATAAGCCTAGTTTTTCAGCACATTTTTTGTGCTGAAAAAGCCGCCCTCGGCTTATACTCGAGTGAGGCAGGCAGTGGCTCCTATGGAGCTTTCCCAGTTTTTTTGTGGAAAAATTGGGTGCCTCGGCTTATATTCGGGTCGGCTTATACTCGAGTATATACGGTACTTCTACTTTTCTGGGAGGAAGCCTCATTGAATTCAGTAGGGCTTGCTTGTGAGTAGACACACATTTGCTTGCAGTGTTTACCGGGGAAAAACACTCCCTGTCATTTTCACATAGTACCCCAGCTCCCGTTTCAGAATAAGGCAGCCAGCTAAATCTTCTCTTCTCCACCCCCACCCCCACAGAACGCCCCCCAAGCCCTCATCCCACCAATCTCTCCCTTTGATAAAAAGGGAGGGAGGTCAAGCCAACAAGAAGATAGTCTCCTTAAAATTAAGTAAAGCCCTTCCTTTTTAATATGGAGGAAAGCTATTTAGGGGGAGCCAACAACATAAACACCACCAGGAAAAAGAAAAAGAAATACTCTTCCCCCTCTTCCACCCCCCACTGGTGGGGGTGAGTGTGAGGGAAGAAAGAAGTGCTTTCCAGTTCTTTGTTTACTTTGCCACTGGGTCTTTGATTGACTAGCCATGGGGGCTGTGGGGGGAGGTCCTCCTGGATTGTTAGCAGGCTCTGCATAATGAATTGAGCTCTAAGGATACTGGTGAAGGTGAAAGAGTTTGTTGGTTTGTGTGAGGGCTTATCGTCATTTCTTATTGGTTAGGAGGAAGGAGGGAGAGAGCAAAGAAAGCAGGAGACATGGTGCCTGCAAATTATCTGTAAAATATCTGTAAAGTATCAGAAATATATAAAAAAATAAAAAAATTGTCCAGTAGCACCTGATACTGTAAAGTATCAGTTCAATTGAGGGAAGCTGTCAAGTCCCCACCTTTTGTTCATCAGTACAGTGGTAATTCGTTCGTACAGTACTTAATTCATTCCGGAGGTCCACTCTTAACCTGAAACTTTTCTTAACCTGAAGCACCACTTTAGCTAATGGGACCTCCCGCTGCAGCTGCGCCGCCAGAGAACAATTTCTGTTCTTATCCTGAAGCAAAGTTCTTAACCTGAAGCATTATTTCTGGGTTAGCGGAGTTCTTAACCTGAAGCGTATGTAACCTGAAGCATATGTAACCTGAGGTACCACTGTATATTGCCTCGCTGACACCCTTGTCACGGTATTATTTCCATTGTTGTTGTTGTTGTTTAGTCCGCCTGTTTGTGACCCCATGGATCAGAGCATGCCAGGCACTGTCTTCCACTGTCTCCCGCAGTGTGGTTAAACTCATGCTATATGGCAATTTATCACACAGTCCTAGTGGTCATGTATGGTAGCGTAAGCTTTCTGGGGAATGATTTAGAATAAACTGGGGGGAAATGTTCAAGATAAATTTCTACAACCCCCCCCCCCAAAAAAAAACACAGAAGCTTTATTTGAGGAATAATAGGTTTAGAGGTACCAAATGATCAGAAAAGATTGTCTATGTATGCAACAATGGCTGCCCAGATGATTTATGCACAGGGATGACAAAGAAGAAGCAGCTGCAACCAAGAAGGACTAGCAGATGAAATTGATGGAGTATGTGGAGATGGCTAAACTTATGGGAAGAATAAGGAACCAGGAAGAATAAAAATTCAGGAACCACAGATGTGGAGAAGGGAAGTTGATTTAATATTTGTTTTTTAATGAATTCACATGTTTGTTTGAAAAAAAAAGATAAATGAAATATTTTTTTAAAAAGTCTTTTCTTTCTTTCTTTATGTCTTTATTGTCATTGTACAAGTACAACGAAATTGGATTTAAAATAATAATAATAATAATAATAATAATAATAATAATAAATTATTATTTTTTAAAAAAATCATTTTTCATTTAAACAATTGTTTCCCCAACCAAAAATGGACCAGGTCAATTGTTTTCATTTTTTTCTGTTAAGAATATGTTGTATTGCCTCCACATATGCAAAGAGGACACCAGAGTGGGGTGGGAGCTGTTGCCAAATGTCCAAAAAGTGCAGGGGCAGCTCCACTGGCCTGTCACAGAGGGGGAGGAGGGTTGAAGCAGCCTCCTGTCATTGGCAACTCCAAGAGGAGGCGGAGGAGGAGCAACCAGCCATTGAAGCCACATGGCCGCCAGGTTTGGCTTCGCCCCCAGCTTCTCCCGACATCCTCTTCCAATTGCCATCACAAGCTGACACCTCTGATAGTTGGGGAGGAGCCAGGATGGCCACAAAAAGAGGCCTCCAAGGGGGGTTGTTGTGGAGGGGGATGGGAAGAGGCTTTCCAGTTCTTTGTTTATGTTCTTTGTTTACTTTGCCCCATCGTCCAGTCCAGACACTGAGGTATACCTCCAAGGGTAGTGAAGTAGGAAGAGAGTGAAGTTATAGGGCACCGGAGGATCTTCTCAGTAGTTGCGACTGCCCTGTGGAATGCCTTCCATCAGATGTCAAAGAAATAAAGAACTACACAACTTCCAGAAGACACTTGAAGGCAGCCCTACATCGGGAAGCTTTTAATGTTTGATGGTTTCCTGTGTTTTTGTATTTTGTTGGAAGCCACATCAGTTTAGCTTGCCAATCTTCGTTAGATGGGACACCTTCTTTTTCCAATGTTGTGCTACATAAACAAACTCTTTTGCCATTTTAGTAAATCCACTCCTGTAATACCTAATAGGAAAGCTTCTAAAACGTTATTTTAAACATTTTCTTCATTTCATTATAAATTATTTCCCAATATTTCTTTATAATTTTTCAATCCCACCACATATGGAAATGCCCCATCTGTTACTTTTCACTTCTAACCCTTAAAGGTAAAGGGACCTCTGACCATTAGGTCCAGTCACGGACGACTCTGGGGTTTGGAAGCTGTGGCCGGAAGGATGCGTGGGAGCTGGTGGAAGTTAAATCCTTCAAAGACAGAGGTCCTCTGGCTGGTTCGGGACAACATGGGGTTGGGGGGCCAACTCCCATCTCTTGCGGGGGCCCAATTAGTGCCAGCGCCTTCTGTCAAGAGTTTGGGTGTAACCTTCGACGCCTCCCTTTCCATGGAGGCACAGGTTACAGCCACAGCAAAGGTAGCATTATTGCATCTTCGGCTTATTAAGCAGTTGGTCCCTTACCTTTCTCGCCCTGATCTGGCCACAGTGATCCATGCGACGGTCACCTCCAGGCTTGATTATTGTAACTCGCTCTACGCGGGGCTGCCCTTGAAGCTGACCCAGAAACTCCAGCGGGTGCAGAATGCCGTTACGAGGCTCCTTACGGGGTCCTTGCCATGGGACCACATTCATCCAGTGCTTTACCAGCTGCACTGGCTCCCGGTGGAGTACAGGATCAAGTTTAAGGTGCTGGTTTTGACCTTTGAAGCCCCATGCGGCCTAGGACCCTCGTACCTACGGGACTGCCTCTCCTGGTATGCCCTGCAGAGGACCTTAAGTTCCACAAATAACAACATTTTGGAGGTCCCGAGCCACAAGGTTGTTAGACTGGTCTCAACTAGGACCAGGGCCTTTTCAGTACTGGCCCCAACTTGGTGGAACACTCTGTCACAAGTGACCAGGGCCCTGCGGGATTTGACATCTTTCCGCAGGGCCTGCAAGACAGAGCTGTTCCTTCGGGTTGGACTCTGTCTGATGTTTTTTCCTCCCCTTATGGTTTTGATTTTGGGCGATAAATGAAGCTGCATTTAAATTTTAAATTTTAAATTGTATTTTAACCTGTATTTTAATTAACGGTTTTTCTTTCTTTATATTTTATTGTAATTTTTATTGGTGTTAGCCGCCCTGAGCCCGGTTTCGGCTGAGCCCACCCCTTCTAGTTCTGCCAGTTGAGAATTGTCTCGAAACATCCATTTACCATTGGCAAGCGCCCTGGGAAACCATAGAAAGGCTCAGTTCTGCTTATCTAGTCTGGAGCCTACGGCAAGTTCTGAGAAAGACAGGGGGATTTGAGTGGGGCCAAAAACTGACCCTGGATCTGACAGCACACATTTTACACAGTAGACATGCGAGAAGTAGTGGTTATGGCACAGTAGAGCTGACTCCAGAGAACACCCTATGGGAATACTCCAACCAGATCTATAGGGGTTGCTTTGAAATTCAATTCGGAATGTGCTGCTGCTGATTCCAGCTAAGGGTGGTCATTGGTCCTATTTATTGGCAGAGCTCTTTGAAAGGCTGTTGGCTCCAAGTCTAGTTCTCCATTGACCCCCACAGACAGTCTGAATGAATCCCATGAAGCACCAGTGGTCTGCAGGCTACAGTTTGGGAACTCCTGATCTAACATATTCCCAGCTTCAAAGGTTTCAGCTTTTGATTAAAGATTCACCCAAAGTCATGGAACACCCAGCTACTGTACATGGAACCACCCCAGATAAATAAAATGCACCATGTTGACCTTTCAAATAAAGCTTCCTCTCATCTTTCTGAAGTTGCAACTTGTTTCTGAATTAAAAACAGAAATCAGGTAGCCAAACATCTCATTATCTGTGTCCCAGCAATTTGCTGAAATTGGGTAAGAAAGCAGCACTTTGGGAGGTACAGTGTTCCAGGGAAAGATTTCCATCAAATTGCTTCCATTAGTTTGGCGTTTTAATAGAACAAGGTGGAAACCGTCATCATGATGTTCTGCACACCTGGTCACAACCCTGTGTCTAGTTTTGTCAGCTGAGAAGTTTCTTTTAACATCAACTGTCATTTAGCCATATCCCTGGGAAAGCAGAGAACGTCTGCCCTCTTTCTGATTATGCAGGAACCCACACAATGTTCAAATAAAAAGAGAGGCAGTGATCTGTGTAAAGGACTGGTCCCCTAAACCCAAGGGCCCATATCCTTGTGTTGCAGTTGGGTCTAACACCCAACCCTGCCAGCTCCATCCACCCCACCATTCCTTCTGTCAACTAGACAGGGACAGGAGAGTGTAAGATTTTGAAGAAGCAAGAACTGAAAACAGGGATCTCTGCTGTCTGATCCTCACAGTTTCAAACTTGCTCAACAGCAAGCAAAAACTGTATTTAGTATCAAGGCTGTACCCAAATCAACACACACAAATTTGACGTGAAGTACCGTAGGTGGCACTGTGGGTTAAACCACAGAGCCTAGGGCTTGCTGATCAGAAGGTCGGTGGTTCAAATCCCTGTGACGGGGTGAGCTCCCGTTGCTCGACCCCTGCTCCTGCCAACTTGCTAACCCCCTGGGATGTGCGCCAGCCACACCCCTGCATGTAAGCCGCTCCCGGTGCTGGAGCAGGTAGCTCCGCCACTGCTCTGTACATGCTCACTGCAGCACAAAGAAGCCAGCAGGCAAACAACACCAATTTTGGGGGGTTTCTTAAGTTCTCAAAGGAGATGAAAAGTGGAATGTCACAACCAACTCAAATCTTCAATGCAGAAGAGGCATAGTTTAACCCATTTTCAGTAACTCCTGAAAAGCCTCCAAGTTGGGATTTCATCGAGGTGTGGAAATGCCACAAGAGCATCAATCTCCTTGCTCAAAGGCCTATGCTGGAGAATTAGTGACTTTACGCTTGTGATTGGCCCCTCTTTTCACTTCAGCTTTCTTCAGTAAATGGTGTACTTGGAAGGCGAGGGCAGAAAAGAACCTTCATGATTTTAGGGGGAAGTTCAGCTTGTTGCCTCAGGGTGGACAATATTTTGCTTTTAAACCACAGAGCCTAGGGTTTGCCGATCAGAAGGTCGGCGGTTCGAATCCCCGCGGCGGGGTCAGCTTCCGTTGCTCAGTCCCAGCTCCTGCCAACCTAGCAGTTCAAAAGCACGTCAAAGTGCAAGTAGGTAAATAGGAACCGCTCCGGCGGGAAGGTAAATGGCGTTTCCGTGCGCTGCTCTGATTCGCCAGAAGCGGCTTAGTCATGCTGGCCACATGACCTGGAAGTTGTACGCCAGCTGCCTTGGCCAATAAAGCGAGATGAGCCCCGCAACCACAGAGTCGTCTGCGACTGGACCTAATGGTCCGGAGTCCCTTTACCTTTACCTTTAGGTTTATTCAGAAAGAAATGATTGCAGTCTAAAGAGGGACAATATGGCCCATAAACCTACAATGAGTTTTTAGGCCTCATCCTTGGCCTTAATGATAGAAAATCTAAGAAAATCTATCATGCCTGTTTTAGTAGAGATTCCAGCAATGTAGGGAGTCGGAATAAATGATCCTTGGGGTTCATTTCCACTCTACAATCCTATGATATACATAGCATTGAACACTGAATCTAAAGGTTAAATTCCATAGAAGAAGAAGATGAAGAGTTTGGATTTGATATCCCACTTTATCACTACCCTAAGGAGTCTCAAAGCAGCCAACAATTTCCTTTTTCCTTCCTCCCCACAACAAACACTCTGTGAGGTGAGTGAGGCTGAGAGACTTCAAAGAAGTGTGACTAGCCCAAGGTCACTCAGCAGCTGCGTGAGGAGGAGTGGAGACACGAACCC
Organism: Darevskia armeniaca; assembly: GCA_034641395.1. Taxonomy (NCBI): domain Eukaryota; kingdom Metazoa; phylum Chordata; class Lepidosauria; order Squamata; family Lacertidae; genus Darevskia; species Darevskia armeniaca. The sequence continues at coordinate 122,101 of JAWWNF010000115.1, forward strand.
GGTTCACCAGATTACGAGTCTACCACTCTTAACCACTGCAACACACTGGCTCAGAGCAAGGAAGTCACAGCATCCCAGGTGTGGCAAAGCAGTGCAGTGAGAAAGACTGGCTCCAAACTATGAGTATAGGCTTGCTATGTAGTAATAAGCATAGTAACTGGGGTGCATTTCCTCCACCAAAAACATTACAAAATTAGAATCTTCTGGTACTTTTGTCTATGTGCTTTCACAGAGCTGAAAATACTTCGCAATTTTCAGGCCTCATCCCTGGCCTTCAAGACAGAAAGCCTAGGTAAAACAGCTGGCTCAGAATGATTGCAACCCAATGCCACTTTCAGCCAGAGGCCTAAGTGTGAAAAAAATTTCTTGACACTCTGTTCCACTGGTGGAGGAAGGTGGGTGTGTAGAGAGCAGCCTGCCTCTGGTGCCATTCCGGGGAGTGTGACACCGCTCACTGTACACACCCAAGCCGTGCACCCCCCTGCATGCCCCCTGGGGTGCGAGCCACACCTCCTGGGATGTGCGCCAGCCATGCCCCTGCACGTAAGCCACTCCCGGTGCTGGAGCAGGTAGCTCCAACACTGCTCTGCACATGCTCATTGCAGCATGAGAAGCCAGCAGACAAACAACACCAATTTGGGGGGTTTCTTAAGTTCTCAAATGAGATGAAAAGTGGAATGTCACAACTAACCCAAATCTTCAACGCAGAAGAGGCATAGTTTAACCCATTTTCAGGAACTCCCCAAAAGCCTGCAAGTTGGGATTTCATAGAGGTGTGGAAATGCCACAAGAGCATCCATCTCCTTGCTCAAAGGCCTATGCCGGAGAATTAGTGACTTTACGCCCCTCTTTTCACCTCAGGTTTCTTCAGTAAATGGTGTACTGGGAAGTCGAGGGCAGAAAAGAACCTTCAGGATTTTAGGGGGGAGTTCAGCTTGTTGCCTTAGGGTAGACAATATTGCGTTTTTCCCCACCTACACCATTGAATCTTTCTTCCCCTTCCTGGACTAGGTGACACAGTTCAGAAAAGGTAGCCATGCCAAAAGTCCACAGATGCCCTCCCAGCCATGAGACTTTTTGCAAAACAACAGAAACAGGATTTTTTTTTAAAGAAAGGAAAGAAAACCCTGACCACCTTCAATAGTTAAAGAACGTAAGCCAATTCCTCTCTGTCAAAAGGTTTTGTGATTAACACCAAAGTCTGTAGCAGTGGAAGAGCACCCCCACTTTTTTGCACAGGTAGATGTAGACAAGAAAACACGGTTATCTTCCCTGTGGGATTTTTCTGTGTAGAATCCACCCCCCCCCAATATTCTTCAGAAACTGCTGCTGTCAGGGACACAAAATGAGAATGGCCACTACAGGCCTTATTTACATTGTTCAGTTCTCTGTTTCAAAGGCTGGTTGTTTGGAGTTCATCTGAAAGATGAAGAGAATCAGATGCATACTGAACTGCTATGTATTCAAAGTATAGGCAACAATGTCCTTGTCAAGCTCAAGAAAGAAAAATTCTTAACGATGCAACATAGATTGACTGAATGGGTAAAGTCCAAGAGATACCAACTTGCCTGGACAAGAAGGACCCATGGACCCTGGGAATATGATTGTGAAAATGCTTTCCCACAGCACATGTGAAGAACACAGGCATAACCTGGAGTCTCATTCTGCAAAATTTCATGGTGTTTCTGGAAAAATATTGCACTGAGTTTCAAAAGTGATTTGTGTTCCAATATCACATCACGTGCTTTCTGGGAAAACTCCATTTGTGCTAGTTTCCACATCTCACTAAACCAGTTGTTTGCAAGAGCTGCCTGAGGCTCAAACCCCTGACTTATAAATTCCTCTGTGTAAGCTCATAGTTGCACACGTTGCCTTTGTGGGGACCAGATCTTCTCGAAGTCCTCCTTAGCTTTGGATCATCCCAACAGCATGAAGACTCTCCTGTGCATGGGCCTCCTCTTGGCCTTGTTTTCACCAGGTGAGTGGAAACCAGACATCCTGGGTTCCTTGAATTTCCTCTAGAATAGGGAATGACCAGTGACGCTAGAGCAAGGGAGGTCAAGAATGTCAAGTGCCTAGAGACAGAATAATGAATAAATGAATATTGTGATGAAGAGCAGGAGGATCTGGGAGCCATGACTATAATTTGGAAGAAACCTATGAGATAAAGATTTGGAAACTCCCAGAGATTTCTAATTTTCCTCCTTTAATTGTGCTATTTATTGGGCTGGAACTGTCTGGAATGTGCCATTGTCCTTTGGAAGATTAGGACTGGGAGAGAGGACCAGTGATCCATTTAATAGGTAGTAAGAATTCCTGGATCATTTAGATAAAGCTGCACTTGCCAGAATGCTCTTCAGGGGCTTAGAATGCTCCATTAAGGAGCAAATTGGGCATGTAGGCAAGGGGTTTTGGAAGCTCTCATGATTTACCATGCCATGACTTCATTCCTCTGGGATTCTTGTCCAACACAGACCTATTTCTGATTTGAGAGTCCAGCAGGAGGGTGGCGGAAAGAGCTTGAGTGACAGACAGAGAGCAGAAATGTCAGGAGTGGGAGGAGGGTCTAGAGCTCCTTTTGTGCTAGTTTTGCTGTTTAAAATGCAGGCTTCACACACAGCACAGGAACATTTTGTGTGTTTGGGGGAAATCAGTGGCCAAACTCTAATGTGTATTACAAATCCATTCTGCATGAGATGAAGTAAATGCTAATTGGGAACTCCAAATGTACGTCATATATGTGGAGCTGTGGCATCTTTGCATTAGAAATCCAGGATTGCATAATGTGTGAAAATGCTTCACTACTTACAAATTACTTACAAAAATGAACATTAAGAATGTTGGTAAAAACAAAGTTACGGGAAGTGCAAAGGGTGTGAATGCTGCAATACGAAATATTCTGCCCGGGAAGGAAGCCCTATTGAATTCATTTGGGTGTACTTCTTTGTAGACATGTCCAGCATTGTGCTAAGAGGGATTTGAGATGGCCTCCGCATGCAGTGCTGACACCCAGGAGGAGGTGGTGCTGAAAGGCTCATTGGCACCAAATACACGACACACACTGCAACCAGAGGACAAGTGGTCCATGCCCAAGAAAGCACATCTTGCATTGAAATATGCTTGTAATAATCAGAGCAAAATACTCCCTCAGCTTATTTTTGGGAGGTGGAACTCCCATAACTGGCATTTACCCTGCAGCTTTGAGGCAGAGAGAGGCAAGTGGTAGAGTCTGGCAGTACTGGCTATACTGCTTGGGGACAGCAGCTGGGTAGCGGCCAGCCCTAGATGGCTCTGCTGGAGCATATGGCAATGGCCCATTCTGAGGATCCTAAAGGCTGACTCCACTCCTCAATGAATGGGCCAGGGGTGGCTTACTGGGGGATATTCCGGGCCCTCTGAATATTCTACTTTGGTTTCAAGGGGGAATGAAGGAAACTCCCATCCCTTTTACACAATGAAATGTCAAATTAATCCTGCAGGGCACATCATACCTAGCTTCTCAGAAAGAAGTAAAACAGAAATCAGCATGGCTTATGAGCACTTGGAGCTCATCCAATCTGAGCCAGTGTGGTGTAGTGGTTAAGAGCGGTAGACTCGTAATCTGGTGAACCGGGTTAGCGTCTCCGCTCCTCCACATGCAGCTGTTGGGTGACCTTGGGCTAGTCACACTTCTCTGAAATCTCTCAGCCCCACTCACCTCACAGAGTGTTTGTTGTGGGGGAGGAAGGGAAAGGAGAATGTTAGCCGCTTTGAGACTCCTTAGGGTAGTGATAAAGCGGGATATCAAATCCAAATTCTTCTTCTTCATTAAATTAATTCATTTTTCAAATCCTTCAAATTCCATCTAAAAAAGATTAAAAGTATTTGTAAATCCATTTTATAAAGGCTTAGGAATTTGCCATTGTCTTCCTCCTTAAGCACAACACCATTTAAAAGCCTCTGTCCTCATATAACCAACATATCTAAGTTTAATGAATGCATGAAGGGGTTAATGCCATAGAGTAAGTTGTCCTGTCAATCTTAGCTAGGTCAAAAAGGAGGTTTCTTGTGGCATAAGATAGTGACACTAACTTCTTGTGATCTTCTGTCCTCTCTGTAGGGGCGCCACTACAATGTATGACCTGTCAATATGATGCCAGCAATAGATGTATATCGCGAGAGCCACGTTTTTGTCCAGGCAATACTTGTCGTGACGTTGTTCTGAGTGACGAACTATGTGAGTTAGGTTTCTTTCTTTCTTTCTTTTGTATACAGAGATCATTTCTCAATATAGGGTTGCTATACATCCAGTTTCCCCCAGGCATGACTGGATTCCAGGGGCATAAGTGTGTGTGTGTGTGTGTGTGTGTGTGTGTGTGTGTGTGTGTGTGAGGGGGGGGATTTCTAAAAATTTGCAAAATGTCCAGGTTTTTGCAATCTGAACCTGGAAGTGGGTGATTTTGGGGTGATTAAAAAAACCAACAACAGCTCAATAACATTTTGTGTCCAGAATGTTACATCTTGAAATGTTCCAAGTCTCAAGAGATCTCTGGCAGGAACCAGGCCTAGCAAAGATTCCAGCACAAATGCTAAGGTCAGCAATCCACCCAGATTTTCTGGACCCTGTCATATTTCTGCATGAACCTGGGATGTTGTAGGAATCCATTGACATTGGCGAATCAATCAAATGTCCTTCCATCCACCCATTCAGTCAACAAATGGCACAGATTTTGTAATGAACTTCTTTAGAAACATGTACACATGATACATTAAAAGGTACATAATTTTTTATGGCTATCATTTTCATATTTATTTCTGTATAGAGGTGCCTCTTTGCTTTTCTTCTTTCTGAAGTGTTATTTCCGGCCAAATGGAAGCTATATGCACTAAATTTCCAATCCTGACTATATGGATTCAGAAGCAAATGCCACTGAATTCAGTGAGTCTTACTCCCAGGTATGTGGGGGGTTTGGATTTCTGCCTTAAATAGCTTCCATTCATGAATTTTAAAAGCCAAGGGAATGCAGCAATCATTATAGCTATTTTCACATGGAAAAAAATATCTCTTTGGTCCCCTCTGAATTTTTTGTATGCTCCTTAGTGCTAGCCTCTTTCTCCAGTTTGGGAGAACCATCTGGATTTCAATGGATTTCACCACTCCAAACTCCATTTTTAAATTGACATTACATTTAAAATTATTTTCCTCCCTCTCCATGGGGCATTTTTCTTCTTCACTTACAGCTATATTCTCTCTCTTTCACTGGTGCTTCGGTGAGAAATACTAAACATCAAAGTAGTGAAAGGGGCTGAAATCCCAACCCTTCTTACCCAAGACTATGCCTTGCTCAATTCAGAGTGACAATAGGAGTATAGCATCTAGATCAAGGGAAGTAATAGTACCACTGTATTCTGCTCTGGTCAGACCTCACCTGGAATACTGTGTCCAGTTCTGGGCACCACAGTTCAAGAAGGATACTGACAAGCTGGAACGTGTCCAGAGGAGGGCAACCAAAATGGTCAAAGGCCTGGAAATGATGCCTTATGAGGAATGGCTTTGGGAGCTGGGTATGTTTAGCCTGGAGAAGAGAAGGTTAAGGGGTGATACGATAGCCATGTTCAAATATATAAAAGGATGTCATATAGAGGAGGGAGAAAGGTTGTTTTCTGCTGCTCCAGAGAAGCGGACACGGAGCAATGGATTCAAAGTACAAGAAAGAAGATTCCACCTAAACATTAGGAAGAATTTCTTGACAGTAAGAGCTGTTCGACAGTGAAATTTGCTGCCAAGGAGTGTGGTGGAGTCTCCTTCTTTGGAGGTCTTTAAGCAGAGGCTTGACAGCCACCTGTCAGGAATGCTTTGATGGTGTTTCCTGCTTGGCAGGGGGTTGGACTGGATGGCCCTTGTGGTCTCTTCCAACTCTATGATTCTATGATTCTATGATTCTACGTACATCTTAGTAGAGATGGCTATCTTTGTAGGCATAGGTTTGTGATTCACAGGTTAGGTTGGTGATGGGCCGCTTCATCAATTTCACTTTATTAACCCAAGACTTTTGTTGATTTTGCTGCAAAAGAAGAAATGATTTTAACTCTGAAAATGCATTAACTATGAAACGGAACAGCTAAGGGTAAAAACATGTTGGTTTATATGTGTTTAGATGCTTTAAAACTGAATTGTAAGTCCCCCAAAGACTAACAAAAGTATTTATTTTAAATACATTAAAACATGTATCAGATGCCTTTCAGTTGAGAAAGTTTTGAATGTGACTCGCATGGCACAGATGTTTGCAACTTGTGCTGCCATGGGCAGTTTTGGATCTGAAGCCAATAAGCACGCTTAGGAGAGAAAATGTTGCGTTCTATTTATAAGTCTTTGAGTAGAAAAGCAAACAAGCAAACTTAATAACGCCAATTACAAAACATTTAAGTCATGTTGTTGTTGTTGTTGTTGAGTCGCTTAGTCGTGTCTCACTCTTCATGACCTCATGGACCAGAGCACGCCAGGCACTCCTGTCTTCCACTGCCTCCCGCAGTTTGGTCAGACTCATGTTGGTAGCATCGAGAACACTGTTCAACCATCTTGTCCTCTGTCATCCCCTTCTCCTTGTGCCCTCCATCCTTCCCAACACCAGGGTCTTTTCCAGGAAGTCTTCTCTTCTCATGAGGTAGCCAAAGTATTGGAGCCTCAGCTTCAGGATCTGTCCTTCCAGTGAGCACTCCGGGCTGATTTCCTTAAGAATGGATAGGTTTGATCTTCTTGTGTCTCCTCCAGCACCATAATTCAAAAGCATCAATTCTTTGGCGATCAGCCTTCCTTATAGCCCTGCTCTCATCATGAGGGCACATTGTTAAAAATATTTGACATTGTGGCTTTCTAGGAAGACACAGCTGCCTCTGAAATGCCTAGTTGCCCCTCCGTTTGCTTAAACTGATGGATATCAAGGTGAGACCTTGGAGATTAGGGATCTCAGTGCCGCAGCTCTTCAACCTCAATGTGATGTTCCCAGAAAATCATCTCCCCGTTTCTTCCCTGCATCTGAAGACCTGGTGTCAGGTATGCCATACAATATTCAGAAAGGATTACCAGACAGAATGCTGAAGCAGAAAAGACATTTCACATACCTTTTCCAAATGTCAATACAACGCTTAGTTGAAATGTCACATTAAAAAAAGAACGAAAAAACCACCTGTGTGATAAGTGCTGAATACTCTTACAGCATCAATGTACAGCTTTAAATTAAAGACTTTCCAATTTATTTATGTATTTAAAATTCTGATTTTGCCACTCTGGGACAAAAATGATTGACTTGATATTTCTTTCTAATTCTTCTTCACAGTTGATGACAGAACATATCGTTTCAGTGACTGTGTTAACACTGAGGATTGCACCCCAGGCGTTTTTGCTTATGGTGCAATGAATATGGGAAAGTTTATAATGAAAGCTGAGTGCTGCTATACTGACCTATGCAATAAAAAAGCCCCTGAAAGTAAGAATCCTTTTATTTTGGATACTTTTTGTATGAATAATTCTTACAGCCATAATAACAACAAAAAAGGAAGAAGAATAAAAAGAAAAATGAAAAAGAAAGGTAAAGTAAGAGAGAAGTACATAAAATAGGTGGATGATAATACTTCCATGTAACATCCCTCTACCAGTACCTGTCATTTTTCTTTCATTCAAGTTCTTATTTACATTGCTAAACATGTATCACTACATTACATCTTTGATTATGCTATTATATTACAACTTTACAAGCTTAGTCTAAACAACCAGCATGTTATCTTTAGAGCAGTGTTTACTCATGTACTCTTCGAACCATAACCATTGTGACCTTAATTTCTGATGTGTTTCATATCTTCTTGCCGCAGTTAATTTTGCCAGTTCTATAAATTCTGTTAATTTATATAGCTAATCTTCTTCTGTGGGTATATAGTTTCCTTTCCAGTTCTTTGCGAGAAGTAACCTGGCTGCTGCAGTTGAATATGGGAATCATTTCCCCCCTGTCTTGTGGTATCTCATCTCTTACTATACCCAGTGAAAATGACTCACCCCACCCCCACATATCCTGAGCATCTTTTTTAATTCATCATGGATGCAGCCCCAGAAGTGAATGTGATACATATAGAAGTTATACTGAGGAAAAAATATGCAATTAAGGGCCACAATGGACTAGGCATGCCAATGTAAATGGAATTCTTCTGCTGACCATATACTTCATTTTGCCAGTTCGATCGGAGAATAGGATGAGGGTTTTTTGCGCAGCCTGCTGTGCGAACCCATATTCCAGAGAAATCGATAATTGCTGGCGGAGGAACGACGACCTTTATAAACGGCGTAGGTGTCTGACACTTCTTACTGATATAAAGAATGGTGAGTAAACTGCCAATCAACTGCCAGCCATTAACTACCTTTTCTGGCCAAATGTGATAAAAGGAAATGGTGCAAGGAGCTGTAAGATATGTTTTCTTTGAAAAGAAACTTTCAAGGTTTTCTTTAATGTGGTATTTCCTTGTTTTGAATGTACTTTGGGGAAATATATCTGTCCCTGATTTCAGTATGTGAGAAAGAGAAATGAAGGGATATAAGAAGTTCTCTAGAAAGGTGAGGTTTCCTGATTATCAGGGAGGAACACACTGTTGACTCCATTCCCATTTTGAATTTCCCTAGAACCTGGAGGGGTCCTATATTGTGGGCTTTATGGAAGATCTAATTGGTGACTAAATTCACATGTGTGGGCTTCACCCAGTAGCTTTGGTCGGGTCAGAATACCAATAGACAGGGAAGAAAAGTAAAGCAGGGCTTTTGGAAGACATCAGATGTGGACTATTCTCAGGTGCAGTAGCCCTGACATCTGCCCAAGGATGCCAGGCTCTGATTCCAAACCTGATTCATATGACCTGCTTCCACTTTCATTTCAGTGCCTTTTTTGCTGTGTGTGTGAAAATACATCTTCTAAATTTTCAGAGAAGCTAACAGGGTGTGGGGTAAAGAGGAACATGTGCACCCAATAGTTCTGCAAGTTGCTCAAGTGTGCTGGGTCCTGAAGTCAAACCTGACACTTATCATTCCTCTCTTTTCAGCACGTGGGATACAGATCAGACTTGGTATCAAAGGATGTGCAACGCCAGATTTTTGTAATTTTTTAACGACAGCCCCAAAAGGTGTACTGAAAGCACTCAATGGCTGGTTCTTTTTCGAAGTCAAAAGAGCAAAATGTTATGATCCCAATATTAAAAGGGGTCCCAGCTTAAAGGGTATAGAAAAAATCAACAACCATCCTGAGACTCACAAGATCTCCGAAGGCTTGGAAGATCTCTGAAGATGCTGCAGAGTGAATGTGTTTCAAGGAGGCAGGCGCAAGAGGGCATAAAATTGTGGGTTGGGAGCTCTAGTTACAGAACATTTGGTACAGGTTTTACATTTCCCCTGTACATTTATTCTGAATCATGATCAGAATAAAATGGATAAAGTAAATGAATACTGTGTCTTATGTTGGCTCTTTTCAAGTGAATAATATCTATGCAATGATGGTGCAATGAATGTTAATTCTTGAAGGCCAAGAAGGAGAAGTAAACTGAAAATCATGATCTGGCCATTGGGTTGCCATCTTTTTAGAAGGAAAAATGTGGACAGTTGTTGAGCTGCTAAGTTATTGAGCTTCTTTTGAGCTGCCAGAGCTCAATCCAGAGCCTAGGCTACCTATGCCAGAACCCAAGCCTTGCCCAATTCTTTCCAACCAAACCCCAAAAACCAAAAATAATAATTTAAAATAATAATAAAAATACCCTGGATGGCCAGGTTTTCCCCAAAAGAGGACAAGTCTGGTATGTCCCAGACATATCACAACCCTAAGTTACATCCAATATCAGGATTCAACCTCAATCTGTTAGCTGCCATCCATCCTCCAACAGCCTCCAGACACTCACACAGGACCTTCACCGCCTTCACTGGTTCTGATTTAAAAGAGAGGTAGAGCTGGGTATCATCCACATACTGATGAACACCAGGCTCAAACCCACGATGATCTTACCCATCGGCTTCATATAGATGTTAAAAAGCATCGGGAGATGATGGAACCCTCAGGTACCCCCCAAGTGAGAGCTCAGGGATCTGAACACTCATCCCCAACACCACTTTCTTGACACAGCCCAGGAGGAATGAGCAGAACCACTCTATAACAGTTCCCCCAGCTCTCGGTCTCTCTAGAAAGTCCAGAAGGGTGTTATGGCTGGTGGTATCAAAGGCCATTGAAACATTCAGGAAGCCGCTCTGGCACCCGGAGCAGCAAACATGAGGTGCACCTGGGGGCAGGGCATCACTACGTATGACGCATGCGTTCGTCCGTAGTGATGCTGTGCATGCTCGCTACGTAGTGGGTTGCTGGCAGCGGCACCGGCAAACCGCAAGCAAGCCGCGGAGCAAGGCTTTTTACTGGGTGGCTTGGGAGGCGCCGTTCCCCCATCATCCAGTAAAAAGCCTTGCTTCACAACTTGCTCGCTCACACCTGCTCGGCACATCGCTTTGTTCCTTGCTGCTTGGGCTACAGGCGGAGGTGAGGGGCGGGAGGGGATGCTTCTCTTGGGACGCTGATGCCCCTCCCTGGCCCGCCCCTCGCCTCCGCTCGCAGCCCGAGCAAGAAGGAATGAAGCAAAGTGCTAAGAGGGTGAGCGAGCAAGCTGTGCCGCTGCGCAAGGCTTTTTACTGGGCGGTGGGGCAACAGTGCAACAGCCTACAGCAAGCCTGGGGGAAGGGGGGAGCTTTGCCGCTTTGCCGCTTTGCCACTTTGCCGGTGGCCCATATGGACCGTCATGGCCGCAGCTCACTGTAGGCTTGGGGGACGCTGGGGGCACGCCGAGTGTCACCCCCCAGGGTGGCACCCGGGGCGGCCTGCCCCCATCACACCTCTTGCTCCGCCCCTGCAACCAGCAGTACTAGGAAACAGCTTTCACCTTTGTCCCTAGCCCGCCGGAGATCATTGACCAGTGCCACCAAGGAAGATTCAGTCCTATGATGAGGTCTGAATTCTGATAGGAAGGGATGCCTGGAGTTGTTCAGCAACCACCCGCTCAATCACCTTGCCCAAGGATGTAAGATTTAAGACTAGGCGATAGTTGGCCATATTGGTTGGGTCTAATTTTTTTTTTTAAGAAACGGTTTAAAAACTGCCTCTTTTAGCGGGTCTGGGAAGGTTCCCTAATAAAAGGAAGCATTCACCACCCCGCAGAGCCATACCCCAGCCCTTCCTTGCTCACTTTTATGCGTCAGGATGGGCAAGGATCAAGGAGACAGATTGTCGGTTTCACTCATTCAAGCAGCCTGTCCACATCCTCAGAGGTAACAGACTGGAAATGATCACATTCAACTTGACCAGACAGGACTCTAGCACTCTCCCACCCAGGCCCTGCTCCCCTGGTGGAGCCTACCTCTTTCTGAATCTGAGTGACTTTATCTGCAAAAAACTTTGCAAAATCATTGCAGGAGTTCATGATGTCCTTAGTAGGTCCTGGTGGAGAAGATGATTCTGTTAAATTGCGAGCTACCTGAAAGAGTCTCCTGCTGCTGTTTTCTGCAGATGCAATAGAGGTAGCAAATAAGGTTGTCTTTGCCATTGCTATCACCACTTGGTAGGCTTGACATTCAGCTCTAACTCGTGTCTGGTCCGATTCAGAATGAGTTTTCCGCCTCCAGCGCTCTAGCAGTCTCAATGATTGTTTCATTGCCCTCAGCTCCAGGGAAAACGACAAGCTGTCTGGGCTCCATGCAATCAGTGAGGGCACTTTGGAGCCCAACAGTCGATAGCCCTGGTTAACTCCACATTCCAGCGGGCCACTAGGAAATCAGTTGAAAGGCCATCAACATGAGATAAAGCATCCCCTACCACTCTGTAGAAACCATTTGGATCCATAAAGTTGTGCGGCAGACCATCCAAATGGTCCCACCTCCCTGCAGAGGGGAAGGGACCCCTCTGAAGAGAAGCAAAAACAAAGAGCCGGCAAAGAGTTTAGGAGCCGGCAGAAGTCGCCCTGAACTGATCCGCTTTTCATGCCTCCTCATTTTCTCCTGCCTCCGTCCCCGGCTCCACCCATGGCTACAGAAGCACAGAAAGAGAAACCTAGATGCAGGGAAGGGGGAGAAAATAGGGGGGGTGAGGGAAGGGGGGATTTGGGGGCAGAGCGGAGAGAAAGACAGGGGAAATGGGGGAAAATACGGGAATTTAATGGTGAAATAGGGAGAGATTGATGGGAAATGGGGGCAATTGGAGGGGACATTGACAGGGGAAATTGGGGGGGAGGTGGACTGGGGAAATGAGGAGAAACAGGTGGTATACACAGGAGAAATGGGGGTAAATTGAGTTGAAATTGGGGAAAGATTTATGGAAAATGCAGGAAATGATGGGGAAAGAAGAGAGATTGACAAGGAAAGGGAGTGGGGGTACAAGGAGAAAAGTAGGGAGGGCTAATCTAAATGTTTAAAAAATCACAAAAAACCACAGCAACGCATGGCAGGGCCAGCTAGTTAACCATAATTATAATAAATAATTCCACATTACAAGTTTCCTTACATCCCTGTCAAGATTTTAACCATTTACAGTGGTCTTTTAAGTAAATTACAAATTTACTCCAGTCTTTAGTAAATACTTGATCTTCCTGGTTTCAGACCTTTCCCGTCAGTTTCATCTGCCATTCTTCTTTTCTTGGTACTTGTCCTTCCTTCCATCACTGGGCTAGTAGCATTCTCTCTGCCATTGTTGCATACATAAAAATTCTTTTGTCTTCTCTTGGTAACTCTTCACCTGATATACCTTCTGGTTTTTTAATGATGGCTGGAGTTTCTGAGCCCTCGTGCATCCATTTAGTTCTGCTGAGCCCCACCCAGCATGCCTAAAGATGTAGAAGTCTAAGCAGAAAAAGTCAAAGCCTGAAATGAATGCTGGGAAAAGGGAGTTCAGTGAGGATGCTGAAGAATGTTAGTACGTTAATTAGCCAAACCGTGTGTTGGAGTTGGGAGGAGGCATCACCAGCCCTCCTCGCCTTTCATTATATCCTTCCTCTATCCCTTTCTGTTACACTGAGCCAGAATGTTTTCCTGCTTGCCACCTGCATTAGCTCTCACATTTCCAAGAACCCTGTCCACATCCTTGAGCTATACAGACTGAAAGTTATCGATTATCACTGGACAAGAAGGGACAAGATACATCCATATTTGGAAAGTCATATGCAAGATTGGGCAGGGGCGGAGCAAGGGGCAGGGGGGAAGGGCCGCCCCAGGTAGCGCCCTGGGGGGGTGACACTCAGGGCGGGGCCCCTCCCCCTGCGATCAGCGCCTCCAGCCAGAGGTGAAAAAAGCCACTGAAAGGGGGTGGGAAAGGAAGACAAAGCAGGCGCTTTCCCGCCCCCTTTCAGTGGCTTTTTTCACCACTGGCTGGCTTGCAGAGCCGGGGCATGGAGAGGGGCGGGCCAGCGAGGAGGGGTGACACCGGGGCGGGCCCAGGGCATGGAAGGGCCAGGCGGCGGCTTCGGGAGTCTCTGCGGGCTGCAGAGACTCCCAAGCCACTGCCCGGCACCCATTCGTGCGGCGGCTGCTCGCGTCAGGCATGAGCAGCCGCCACATGGAAGGGCCGGGCGGTGGCTTATGAGTCTCTGCAGCCCGCAGAGACTCACAAGCTGCTGCCCGGCACCCTGGACATGCACAGAGGAGCAGCCTCTGCGCATGTCCGGGGGCGTCGTGCCGTGCGAGTGCATCATGACGTCATGACGCACGCACACGGCGCGACGCCCCACCCCCAGGGGTACCTTTTGGCTTGCCGCCCCGGGCAGCCAAGGGGCTAGGAACGCCCCTGAGATTGAGTCATCTGTTTTACCAGTGCATGCCTAGGAAGGTTTAAGAAGAGGGTATTGGCGATTCAAGTTCAATTTTAACCCAAGGAACTGAAGTTAAACCACTAATAAGATATACCGGTATTAGCTGTTTTATTTTAAAAGCCTTTTGGTACCACTTGAGGCTTGTGGCCCCCAGGCCTCTTTTAATTCTGGGGTGGTATAAGGTCAGACACTTCCTCCTGCTTCTTTTCCCTTCTGGAATGAAACTGTTAAGTAAGTCTTTCCAGAAAACCAATGGAGAATGAGGAATGGGCAAGGTCTGCTAAAATACCCCCCCCCGCCTCCAATCCTTCCAGCCAAATATATTTATTGGTGAGGGATGGAGTAGAAACTTTGGGTATAAAGGAAGGAGTTGCATTGCTAAGTAGGTCTAGATAAATTAGATTCCCTTGTCCAGGACATCAGAAATTGTGCTGAAGCAAATCATAATCTGCATCAGCAAAATTCTTCAGTTGAATCATAGAAATGTAAAGTTGGAAGGGACCCCAAGAGTCATCTAGTCCAACCACTGTAATTCCCCCCATGGGACCATGAGATTTAGAGTTTCATGCTCTACTGGCTGAGCTACAGAAAACCCACATTAGCAGTGAATGCCATGGTTGGAAAGACCCAACAATGGACAAGTCACATTTATGGAAGAGGCTATCAGTGGCAATTAATTGTGATGGATGTACTATTTCCAGTTGCTGGGGGAGAACAGTGGGAGTGGGCGACTGCCCTCCTGTCATGATAGTCCTGTACCTATGGACATCTGATCAGCCACTCCAAGAAGGATGCTGCTACACTGCAGGGTTCTTCTTATCTTTTGAAAATGGAGGGTGGGATTTGAAGCAGGTATAAACACCTAGCTGGATTCAGTTCAAGACAATGTGGCTAAGGACAGTCATCACTAAATAAATCGGATGAGTCAAAGTATCTCTCCCTGTCCCAACAATCTGACACAATTAAAACAAGGAGGGGCAAAGTTCAGTAAAATGATTTAATCAGCTCTCAGTGTTGATCTTGGAGTCACTGTAGTCTACTCAGTGCCTACCAGTGTGTCCCTGGCATCTTTCAACAGCCCTGAGCTATGTCTAGTTTGGCACCTGAACAGTACCTTGGAGCTTTCATTGCACTTTGATCAGTATATTGCTCTTTCCACATCAAGTAAGAGCAAAGACAGAGGCACTGGATCACTCTGTCACGGGGATTCGAACTGCTGACCCTCAGATCAGCACACCCTAAGCTCTGTGGTTTAGACCACAGCACCACCGTGTCCCTGTTGGTGAAGTCCAGTCAAAGGCAACTATGGGGTGGCGGCGCTCATCTCGCTTTCAGGCCGAGGGAGCCGGCGTTTGTCCACAGACAGCTTTCTGGGTCATGACTAAACCGCTTCTGGCGCAATGGAACACCATGATGGAAGCAAGAGCCCATGGAAACGCCGTTTAGCTTCCTGTCACAGAGGTACCTATTTATCTACTTGCACTGGAGAGCTTTCAAACTGCTAGGTTGTCAGGAGCTGGGACAGAGCAACATCTATCCATGGTGTGGATTCGAACTGCCAACCTTGTGATCGGCAAGCCCAAGAGGCTTAGTGGTTTAGGCCACAGCACCACCTGCATCCCTTTGGGTATCAGGCCAGCATGCACACCTAGGTCCCACTGCTCTCTGTTTACCCACAATTTTCATGCCAGATATGCAGGGCAGCACACTCTGCAAGAATTTTAGCACTGGCAGATGCCTGAAGTGTCCCCTTAACTCAATAATGCCACAGAATGCCCAATGTTTTTCTCCCCAACCTTGTCATCTGCCTAGATGCAGTTGAAGCCAGTGGGACCAATTTCTGTCTACTTTCTTTTTTCTGTAGCTCTCCTTCTCATCTGCTTTATTCTTAGGTATTTCCTCTGGAGCAAAAATTAAAAAGCCTCCCACAAACAGAATATCCTTCACTTCCAGATACATATCCTTACTTTCTACCTCAGTCTTACTTGCCTGCACCTGAAGGGATTGAATCACCACCCCCACTCTTTTTCCGTATGGATGCACTAACAGCTTTGGAGGGTAATTTGGAGCTGAACCAACAATGTCTCTTCCTCAAGTGGCCTTTGCACATGGCCTGGTGCCTTCCACTCGACTGGTTGAAAGAATGACCATGTTTGTGTAGCTCCCTAATGGAGGAAGCTGCATGACCATTGCTGGCTCCAATCGAGACCTTCCTCATAGTTGTGTGAGTGGCTGATTCATACCTGGCACTCTCTCAGTCATTGGCACATTCAACTCCTGAGGTCTCCCTTCATCCCTACCCCTTGGAGGCCTCGGTCAAGACAGGAGGGTCAGTTTTACTGGTTAAAGCCTCCATTGCATCCATGTGCATCCACAGCCCATTCCATATGGATCTAATATCCAGGCTTTTCCTAAAGGAGCATCTCCACTCCTGTTATTCAGCCCAGACTGTGAGATCTAGTTCTGAGGGCCTTCTGGCAGTTCTCTCACTATGAGAAGTAAGCCTAGAGGGAACCTGGTAGAGGGCCTTCTTGGTAGTGGTGCTGACAGTGTGGAACGATCTCCCATCAGAGGTCAAGTAACTATAGAACCTTTAGACAAGTAACTATAGAACCTTTAGAAGACATCAGAAGGCAGCCCTGCATATGGAGGTTTCTAATGTCTGATGTTTTATTATGTTTCTTTATACGCTTTTAGCCCCCCTGTGTGACTGGGTGACCCAGTCAAATGGGGTTGGGGTAGAAATAATAATAATAATAATAATAATAATAATAATAATAATAGGAATCCTCAGATGGAGGCCATTTTGAGGGGCCATTTTGTAGGTGGCTTCTGGCGTTTTGCCCTTGCCTAATTTGCTCCCAATTGCTTTTTTGACTGCTTTCACCATTTAAATTTTAAATTATTTATATCAAAAAAGAAATCTGAGAAGCATATATCAACAACTAATGAGACAATAGACAATTCCAACAGCAAGCTTTGAATTTCAGTATATCCCTCTTTATCTTTGTGGTGAACAAACAACTCCCATTCCTGGACCTCCCTGAACCCCCCTGTGGAACGCCCTTCCATCAGAGGTTAAAGGGATCAACAACTACATGACATTTAGAAAACACCTGAAGGCAGCCATGTTTAGGGAAGTTTTTAATCTGTGATGTGTTAATGTATTTTAATGTTTGCTGGAAGCTGCCCAGAGTGGCTGGGGAGACCCAGCCAGATGGGCGGGGTACAAATAATAAATTATTATTATTATTATGAACCATTTGTTCCCAAGTGTTACTTGTGACATGAGTCCATGGCCTATAAATCTCTCCAGGCAAGCCTCTACCAGCATCAATTCATTTGATGATCCATCTCTACTGAGTCTCCTAATCTTTCTAGAATGATGAAGGCACTCCTGAGCTCATGCCTCTTCTTGGCCCTGTTTTGTCCAGGTAAGATGGGGAATATTAAATTACCTTTAGAGGTCACTGAAGAAAACTTGTTGCTTGGGAGAGAAGGGGAGTTAGGAGTGCAGATCAACACCATAGAGAGCAAGGACTGCTGGGTTACCAAGAGGAAGTAGGGGAGTGTCAAGTCAAGAGTATTTCTTGTGGTGTCATATAGATAAATAATGAAATATCCCACTCTAACATGGAAGCTGCATTCAGCAATATACACAAGATGTGGATCTCTCTCTGGTGTGTGTGTGTGTGTGTGTGTGTGTGTGTGTGTGTAGGGAAACAGAGGGGGGATGTGCAAAGGCAAGAGATTGCCAAATGAAAATGTTGGGCATTCTTTCAAAGTGCAGGGAAAGTTCTAAGAAGGTGAACAATCTTTTCTTTAGTGGGGGAGCTGGAGAAAATAGGACAGAATAATAATTGCATTGTACTACATAGCCATCATGATTTGTAGCCACTGAGAGTCTAATTTTGCATCAATTTGTCTAATTCCCTTCTAAAGCCATTCAAATTGGTGGCATTCACTACCTCTTGTAGAAAATTCCATAGTTTAAAAGTGCTCAGATCTAAGCTTGTAACCAAACAGTGGGAAGAAAATATGTTTATGTGAGAGTCTGGATGTGAGGAAAAGTTGGCCATGGGAAAGTGAGAGATCACCTCCCCACCTCTTGGAAATAATTAAACCAGTGTTCTGGACAATGGCTTCAAGAGTTTTAATTAATGAGTGCTTTATTCATTTTATTCTATTTAAATGCTTATTAAATTGAACCCCTTTTAATTTAAAAGTTTTAATTCACTATCACCTCCTCCACTGTGTCTCGTTAAGCAAACCACAAAACCAAATAATAATGAGGTTAATGATAATAATAATCCACAAAGTAATATTTTGCTCCTTTCTGCAGCATTACCTCTGATGTGCAGATTTAGTTATAACTACTATGGACTTACACCAATTCACACATTATATAGACAATGTAACTCCAATCAATATTTCTGTTCTGCCAGTGTTCTGCGTACAAATTTAAGTAAGATTTGCCTTACTTTTTGTCTTTTGCTGTTTGATTAGATCCAGGTTAAGATAGTTGAGCTTTAAGGTTTCTATCAGGATATAGAAGTCTATTCTGGGGCAACTCACCTATGAAAAACGTGAGGTGAGGAAGCTGTGGAGCTTCAGCTGTAGATGAATTAGAACTCCCATCAGTCTCAGCTAGCCTGGCCACCAGTCAGAGATGATGGGAGATGTAGTCCAACAACACCTGGAGGATCACAGCTTCCCAATACTGAAGTAAGGAATGGCTTACATATGAAAATGGGGAATCTAACTTCACTTGATCACAACCAGTGGCTGAATTTGGGTGCTGATCTCCAAGCTTGGAGAACTAAAATTGAGAGTCATTTCACAGATCTATAAAAACTAATCAAAAGAGGGGCAACTGGGATGGGAGATGAAGGTGCTTCACACTTTCATGGCTCCCCATCCCCCCTCAAGTAATTTTGAAATAATTCCCAGTGATGAAATGATTTGGAAGGAACCAACATAAAGGAAGTGTTCTTGTAGTTTGCCTCTTAAAAAGGACTTCAGTTACCTAGCTTGATCCAGAGTGGGCCCCTCCACCCTGACGGACTTTGGTTCCTACTTCAACCATTGATTTAGGTTGATTTCATCCCCTTGCTTGTTCCTGATTCACTCACCCCGTCTACCCAGGAGGGTGTGGGTGTCATTTTGTGGTTCACCTCAGGTGCCAAAATGTCTTGGGGCAATCCTGGGTGGGATGGTGGTGCTCACTTGACCATCTGTTCCAACATCACTGCTACATTCCTGGAGGGAGAGGGGAAATGGGGCAGTGAGGCTGGTGCAATGCACAAGTGTCTTGCCAAGTGTCTTGTGTTGGGCAATGGCAGTTCAGGGAAGCATTTCCCCCACCCTGCAAACTGTTATGATCCACTAGCAGAGAGTGCAGTGTATGTCAGATGTATTGTCAGATGTATAGGATAAGTCCTCGTGCTAGAAGGATGTGAATTTGATGTGAAATGAAGTTCTGCATACATTTCAAATTTAATGCATTTTACAAATTAATTGTGAACATAAAAACAGAGGCTGGCCCTATGGATTAAGGAGTCAATAGACTACTGCTTGTGGCAGAGAGCTGAACTCTTAAATGCCTGCAGAAAACTTTTCTATTCCACCAGGCCTGTGCAGACCAATAAGAATACATCTTTCCACACTGGTTAACTGATATCTATGTATTTACTTTTAAACAAAAATTAAATAGCACCTCACTTTAGATTATCAAATTTAATAATGCTTTCCACATTGTTAGTTTGAAAGGGTCCTGATTCAGACCTCAGAGAAAATTGAACAATTACAATGAATGTGCCTTAAGAGAAATAGACCTGCATATTTCTTCCAGATCCAAATTTTTCTTTTAAATACTTTTTCATAGTGAAACGCGGGATGCACGTTTTGAATAAATGCTTGATATCCAGACGTTGCTACTCAGGCGACTACAGCTTCACTGCAGCGGATGGTGAATTCTTTGCGATGAAGAGGCACTGCTGCAACACTGAACTGTGTAACAATACAACTCTCAGCCGTATGTTTGTACATCAATTTAGAATCCTTAACATGTTAGGGCTGTGCACTGGATTTGGCCAAGGTCTGGATCCTTAATCAATCAGCAGTACTCAGAAGACCTGTGTCTGTTTCCAATGGGTTGAAACAGCCCCAGATGGCTACAGGTTGGGTTGAGCAGCTCAGGACTATTAGGCCTCTCAAGGGGGCAGTACTCAAGAGAGTCAGGCAGGATGGAGAGGCAGGCATGAGGAAAAACTGTGAAAAAGAAGGACCTACTGGACAGCTATGTATCTGAGAAGGGATGGATTGTATTTCCAACGAGGCCTCTCCTTCATCCTTGGCCTTGAAGCTGCAACATGCAGGATCAGATCCTCCTTCTGATAGATGGGAGGATCTGATCCTGCACAGTGCCAGTGCCCTTTGTCCCAGCCATATTTTTGATGGATGTTAAGATATTGTTACACACCACCCCTATATCCACGTGATGTAAGATTCCAGGGGTACCAGGCATGTTTTAAACCAGGCTCTGTGTTTCCTGTGGGACCATAATGCACAGCAGACACTGTGGTGTCTTTATGATATCTGGGTTAGTTATAAATATATACAACCTGAGGCCTACAATGAAGGCATCCACAAGAATAGGTCCTGTCCCTCTCAAAGGCAGAGTAGCATCCTTGCCTTGGTAGCTTGTCTTTTCCTGAGAAATGTTACATCCCACCTATTCTAGATTTGCTAACCCAATGCTGGTCTTATTGCTACACAGGGAGCAGCCTCCATTCCTTTGATGTGTTGCTGTGCTAATCTGTTATTTTAATGACACACTTCCCCAAATGGTCACATCATAAGAAGATTGGTTCTGACATAAGTCATGTTAATTAACTAGGATTTAGAGGTATTTAAAGAGATATAATTTAGGAACTTTGCCTAGGTTAATCAGCCGGAGAATGATGTATTTCAATGAATATAATTGGATATCTAAGCTCACGCACAGCCCATAGACAGGATATGTTCCCTTCAAGTTAACCCTTAATTGGATATTTCAAATATGGACCTTATAACCCACCTATCTTACCCTGGTGTTCTCCGAAATGACCCTTGAGCTGGGTTTGGTCAGTCTTTTAATTAGCAAAATAAGCACTGTCTAAGCTTGCAGTTGTAAGAGAGAAAAGATAAGACCCTACCTTACAGCGTTCTCTGAATTTTATTTATTGAACTTATATACCAGCCTATACCCGGAAGTCTCAGGGCGCATCACAGAAGCTCACGGATATCTCAATGCTGAACAGCAGAAGACAGACAAAATTTTGGTACAAAAATAGGGGGCTAAGAGCCTATATTTTCAGAGCGGCTACACCATAATCTCAGAGACCAGTGGTGATTTGTCTCATGCTCAGCCCTGAACCCAAATTGTTTCTAGATTATATTTAATCCAAGAGTACTTGCAGCTGCCCCACCGAAACTGCATGGCCCTGGGGTGGATTGAATTGATATAACACAGAGATAGAAAAACAGACCAAACCATTAACATGCTCACTATACTTTTGATTTTGGCAGTTCCTGATCGCAACATGCTGGCTGAAAATGGTCTGAAGTGCCCATCCTGCTTCTCCAAAGGAAAGGAAATGTGTAAAAGTGAGAAGACCATCAACTGCCTAGAGAATGAGACCCAGTGTCTTCAATTTAAAGGATATCTTATTATCGGTAACATTACTACTCAGACAAGGAAAAAAGGCCTAGTCATTCTTGGTCATACAGATTCTCTCCTTGTCTCCTTCTCTCCCTTCCTCCCTTTCCCTTGCATGTTGCTGGAAAAGTGAGAGGGACCGCATCTCTCACTGGCCCCACTCTGCACCCTTCCTTAATGTTTTGCCTGCCTGCACTGTGTCCTTTAACTCTCTTAATGCCACTTGCTTGACCAGGAGGATTCAGAGAGAGATGTGTATATAAAATGCCCTTCTGAACAAAAGTAAAAAGTGTGTTGATTGCTTCACCCCAGTTGAATCCAGATCTCTCCACCACTAAAAATGTGTCCCTCTTGCACAAAAAGCATATTTATTATGTAAAAGGAATGTAATAGATTTCCTTAAATTCTGTGACAATGAGCAGTATCTGGCTATCTCAGACCATTAGTGCGAGGATTTACAGTTGTGCAAGAGAATTTCCTCTCTCTTCCGCCTGTATGTGCTCTGTATCCTCCCAAAATCTGCTCCACAGAATTTGGGAAACCCTCAGAATTGATTTAGGGGATACACAGGAGAAGAAAGAGAGGGACGATATGTTCCTTTCTACAACCATACATTATTTTATTGATGTTATGATTATCTACATCTGTAAAGATTAAGCGCTTTATATGCGTTATAACAATTTGACACCAGTGTCGGCATCCTTCGGGGGTTGGGAAGCCAGCTGGCTAGCCCCCAGCTGGATCATGCCCTTCCTGTCGCAACGATCCCCCGATCTCTGGTGTGATGTAAATCAGTGACTCAGACTTCAAAGCCTGCGCACACTATATTTGCAGAGCCAATGGTGCAAGCAGAATAGGCATGGGGCTTGTGGAAACATACTAAGAAGCTACGAATTTATTACTCATAAATCAGGACAAAGAAAACATGTCGTCTCTCTCTGTCTGCTCTGAGAGAGAGTCACAAAAGCAGAAGCTATACACAACGGAAGTTCCCAGCAATCTTTGTTGGTATGTAAACGGACATGTGACATGTAACAATCTCACACGTCTGCAACTTAAGGTGGAATGGAATTTCCCAACAACCAGATGGCACTGTGGAATCCAGTCTTTCGCCAACAGGATTTCCTTGCATGAAGTGTACAATGCATTTAACTGAATCAATTTTTGATGTGTCTAGCTCTAGCCAATTTTTGAAGTGCAAGCTGGATTTCGAAGGGGCAGAGGAACCAGAGACCAAATTGCAAACATGTGCTGGATTATGGAGAAAGCTAGAGAGTTCCAGAAAAACATTTACTTCTGCTTCATTGACTACGCAAAAGCTTTTGACTGTGTCGACCACAGCAAACTATGGCAAGTTCTTAAAGAAATGGGAGTGCCTGATCACCTCATCCGTCTCCTGAGAAATCTCTATGTGGGACAAGAAGCTACAGTTAGAACTGGATATGGAATAACTGATTGGTTCAAAATTGGGAAAGGAGTACGACAAGGCTGTATATTGTCTCCCTGCTTATTTAACTTATATGCAGAATTCATCATGCGAAAGGCGGGACTGGATGAATCCCAAACCGGAATTAAGATTGCCGGAAGAAATATCAACAACCTCAGATATGCTGATGATACAACCTTGATGGCAGAAAGTGAGGAGGAATTAAAGAACCTTTTAATGAGGGTGAAAGAGGAGAGCGCAAAATATGGTCTAAAGCTCAACATCAAAAAAACTAAGATCATGGCCACTGGTTCCATCACCTCCTGGCAAATAGAAGGGGAAGAAATGGAGGCAGTGAGAGATTTCACTTTCTTGGGTTCCATGATCACTGCAGATGGTGACAGCACTCACGAAATTAGAAGACGCCTGCTTCTTGGGAGAAAAGCAATGACAAACCTAGACAGCATCTTAAAAAGCAAAGACATCACCTTGCCAACAAAGGTCCGTATAGTTAAAGCTATGGTTTTCCCAGTAGTAATGTACGGAAGTGAGAGCTGGACCATAAAGAAGGCTGATCGCCGAAGAATTGATGCTTTTGAATTATGGTGCTGGAGGAGACTCTTGAGAGTCCCATGGACTGCAAGAAGATCAAAACTATCCATTCTTAAAGAAATCAGCCCTGAGTACTCACTAGAAGGACAGATCCTGAGATTAAGGCTCCAGTACTTTGGCCACCTCATGAGAAGAGAAGACTCCCTAGAAAAGACCCTGATGTTGGGAAAGGTTGAGGGCACAAGGAGAAGGGGACGACAGAGGACGAGATGGTTGGACAGTGTTCTCGAAGCTACCAACATGAGTTTGGCCAAACTGCGAGAGGCAGTGAAGGATAGGCGTGCCTGGCGTGCTCTGGTCCATGGGGTCACGGAGAGTCGGACACGACTGAACGACTGAACAACAACAACAACAACAGCTCTAGCCTTAGATGGCTACCTCCCTACCAACATAGTTTTGGGGAATAATGTTATATTGAGAGCCAATTTGGAATGAACTTGGGAGGGGCATATGGGCTGATTTGCCTCAGGAGGGAAGAGGCAGAGTCCAGGCCAGTCCCACTTTTGACCTACTTCATGTTAGATGTGTTTAACATGAAAATAGATATGGTAAAATAAAAGGAAGATTCTCTGGATGCTAAGATCGCATTGGGGCAATGAGGTAGTCTCAGTTGGCATCCAACCATCTTGAGAGACAATGAAGTGCACTCCCAACATTTTTGCAGCTGCATCACACTGTTGACTCATACCAGGTTTAAAAACTCAAGGCTCACACACCAGGGAGGGAGTGTTGTTTTCAATTTTTGCTCTGTGGCTACAGCATATGGTTTTTAACATGCCCAGGAGATGGCAGGGATAGAATTTCTCCCACTTTACAGCAACTCACCTGCCCACAAGAATTTGATTTGGTTAATCTAGTTAATTTAGGTCTATTTTCAAATCCTCTGATTTCATTATATTTTATAAATATAACCTGTTTAATAATAATTTTCTTGTCTTGAGACTCCTTTGTGATGGCAATTCAGAATTACGTCTGAGTTATTTTTTTACCTGAAATTTTATATATTCATGTTCTGATGAAATTATGATATTTCTCAGATTTCTTAAATATATACATTTCAAAAGTAACTTATTAAAATTCTCATTCACCATCACAGGCACAATCTCCTAGTTCCTGTGTAAAGAATTAATGTCAACATTTATTTCCCTTTTTCCAGGTTATCTTGAGGACCGAAGTTTCACTTTCCAAGGTTGTGGAACAACAGATTTTTGTGCCATCAGGAAAAATAGAAGAGGTTACCTTCCAGCTAGGAATCTTGTCCTTTTTGTTCGTCAAGAAAGATGTTATAATGCTTCTCGAATCTCACACCAGCCTGAACATGAAGGGTAAATAGGACAGTGTAGACCTCCTATTTAGATGTATTCAAGTCTCCAGGGCCAGATGAACTACATCCCAGAGTATTAAAAGAACTGGCAGAGGTGATTTCAGAACCACTGGCAGTAATCTTTGAGAATTCCTGGAAAACAGGTGAAGTCCCAGCAGACTGGAGGAGGGCAAATGTTGTCCCTATTTTCAAAAAGGGGAAAAGAGAGGACCCAAACAATTATCACCCAGTCAGCCTGACATCAATACCAGGAAAGATTCTAGAGCAGATCATTAAGCAAACGGTCTGTGAGCACCTAGAAAGGAACGCTGTGATCACTAAAAGTCAGCATGGGTTTCTGAAAAATAAGTCATGTCAGACTAATCTGATCTCATTTTTTGACAGAATTACAAGCCTGGTAGACGAAGGGAACACTGTGGATGTAGCCTATCTTGATTTCAGCAAGGCCTTTGATAAGGTGCCCCATGATATTCTTGTAAAGAAGCTGGTAAAATGCGGGCTAGACAATGCTACCATTCAGTGGATTTGTAACTGGCTGACTGACCGAACCCAAAGGGTGCTCATCAATGGCTCCTCTTCATCCTGGAGAGAAGTGACTAGTGGGGTGCCACAGGGTTCTGTCTTGGGCCCAGTCTTATTCAACATCTTTATCAATGACTTGGATGATGGGCTTGAGGGCATCCTGATCAAGTTTGCAGATGACACCAAATTGGGAGGGGTGGCTAATACCCCAGAGGACAGGATCACACTTCAAAATGACCTTAACAGATTAGAGAACTGAGCCAAGGCAAACAGGATGAATTTTAACAGGGAGAAATGTAAAGTACTACACTTGGGCAAAAAAAATGAAAGGCACAAATACAGGATGGGTGACACCTGGCTTGAGAGCAGTACAAGTGAAAAGGATCTAGGAGTCTTGGTAGACCACAAACTCGACATGAGTCAACAGTGTGATGCAGCAGCTAAAAAAGCCAATGCAATTCTGGGCTGCATCAATAGGAGTATAGCATCTAGATCAAGGGAAGTAATAGTACCACTGTATTCCGCTCTGGTCAGACCTCACCTGGAATACTGTGTCCAGTTCTGGGCACCGCAGTTCAAGAAGGATACTGACAAGCTGGAACGTGTCCAGAGGAGGGCAACCAAAATGGTCAAAGGCCTGGAAACGATGCCTTATGAGGAACGGCTTAGGGAGCTGGGTATGTTTAGCCTGGAGAAGAGAAGGTTAAGGGGTGATATGATAGCCATGTTCAAATATATAAAAGGATGTCATATAGAGGAGGGAGAAAGGTTGTTTTCTGCTGCTCCAGAGAAGCGGACACGGAGCAATGGATTCAAACTACAAGAAAGAAGATTCCACCTAAACATTAGGAAGAATTTCTTGACAGTAAGAGCTGTTCGACAGTGGAATTTGCTGCCAGGGAGTGTGGTGGAGTCTCCTTCTTTGGAGGTCTTTAAGCAGAGGCTTGACAGCCATCTGTCAAGAATGCTTTGATGGTGTTTCCTGCTTGGCAGGGGGTTGGACTTGGATGGCCCTTGTGGTCTCTTCCAACTCTATGATTCTATGATTCTATGATTCTATGATTCCTCCTTGTGTATTTAAAAATTCATAGCAATGAGGGGGAATTGGAGACCTAGTGCTGAAACCCAGAACACAGGCTCTCTTTTAATGTATTTTTTATTTTTGTTGGAAGCCGCCCAGAGTAGCTAGGGAGACCCAGCCAGATGGGCGGGGTACAAATAATAAATTATTATTAAATTATTATTATTATTTCTTTTTTTTACTTTTGGTGGGGGTAAAGGGAATAAAGGGGCAGAGAAAAGGGGGCCGGAATGTGGGGATTGTGGATTCTAGCTACGAAGAACCCTGTAGTGCATCTTTAAAAAGTAGTTAAGTTTTCATTATGAGCATTATAATGCAAAATAAATGGTTATGAGAAATAAAATGTCGGTTCTCAGATCAGTTTCTTTCTGATACAAATGCAATTTATTGGTTTAGCCACAATGATGACAAAGATGCAATACATAAAACAGAATAAAAACAAAATAAAATACATTGCACACAGCTAAAATCATTTTTAGAATCACACAATTTGTTAGATAAGAGGTTTCTCCTGTGAAGGATTTAAATCAGGGCACATTTTCGGCCAGAGTTCACTGGAGCTCAGCTCTGGCACCTCTCAGGTTAATGCCATTGCCATTCTCAGAGATCAAGGAAGACTTTCGTGGTGAGCTCTGGAACGTGTAAATCTGGAAAAATAGCACTGGTCCCTACAATTTTTTCTTCTTATAATCATAACTGTAAAGGCAGAACAGACTAGTTTTTCAGAGGTGCAAGAGGCCTTGTCCCTTAACAAAAAGTTGCTCCTGTTGCTCTGTCCTTTTTCCTGCCACCCTGCTGTGGGAAGGTAAATGGCATTTCTGTGTGCTCTGGTTTCCGTCATGGTGTTCTGTTGCGCCAGAAGCAGTTTAGTCATATTGGCTCAGCCTGAAGCAAGATGAGTGCCACAACCCCATAGTCGCCTTTGACTGGACTTAACCGCCCAGGGGTCCTTTACATTTTTACCTTTTTAACACAAGTTGCCACTTGTCTTTTGAAACATTTCAAAACATTTCTCTTTTTGATTTGTTTTTTTTTGCATTACCAAATCTTAAATATACTTAAAGAGGCATATTTAAATGAAATTAATAACAATAATGATGGTAATAATTATGATGTTATAGCATGGGTCGGCAAACTAAGGCCCGGGGGCCAGATCTGCCCCAATTGCCTTCTGGATCTGGCCCGCGGACGGTCTGCGAATCGTTGTGTGTGTCGGCGTGGATCTTATTCTGATCGTTCAGGCTGCGCCATTTCACCCCCTCTCCCTCACACACACTGTGGCGGCGCCTCCTCCCTCCCTCCTCCTGGCTTCTCCCCACCCTGCCTAGAGGAGGAAGGGGGCTGGGCTTGGTGCCAGCCCCTCTCCAGAGCCCACTTACACACCACTCATCATCCCTCTGCTGCTGCCGCTGCCAGCCCCTGCCACTCACAAGACACAGGAGCCGCGGTTGGCTGAGTGCCCCTGTCGAGCTGCCGCCATTTAAAGCAGCCCCTCTCCAGAGCCCTTTCACACACTGCTCACTGTTCCATATTCATTCCCCCCCTAAAAAAAACATAGTCCAGCCCAGCACAAGGTCTGAGGGACAGTGGACCACCCCCCTGCTGAAAAAAATCCCCGCCCCTGTGTTAGAGTGTATACAAAATTGAACAGCATAAAAGTAGGAAAGAGAAGAGAAAAGAAAGGGGAAAACATGAAAAAAAAACCAATAAAAATATATTACGCAAGATGCCCAAAAAGATCTGAGGTACTGGTTTGGATCAAGACTGTATCCAAATAATCCACAAAAAATACAGAATACATATTTATTTAAGACAAATAAGAAAACAATGTAGTAAGAACCCTATTACCGAATAGAAATAAAAGATCATAGGAGAAGCTCAGGAACATTTGGGGAAATATGTACACAGAAAACAACAAATCTGGTTTAGTGTAAGCTAGTATATTTTAACACCACTATCTGACGCACAAAGAGGATGTGGTAACCATCTAAGCCTGGGTATCCCTTTGCAGGTCACATCTTCCACTGTGATTTGCAACAACAGGTATTCAGAGGCTTACTGGCTCTCATACTGAAGGGAAGATAGCTAATAAGACTACATTTTTTTTTAAACCCATACTGATAAGCTGTAGAACTGACAGTGCAAATTACAATGGCCCCATGGATACAAGCAAGTTCCAGGTTCACCTGATTTCTGTGTGTGACATGCTAATTGCTGATTACTTTGTGCCTTACGTTGTTTGCAACTCATTTTTGTCAAAAAGCCCGAGGAAGGAACACATTCACCTAAAGTACCTGTTTACTGACAGTGTAGGTGGTTAGACTGGAAGAGGCATCTGGCTGACTCCCGCAGAGTTCCTGGACCAGTTCTTACTAGTTGGAATCCTTGGGACCCTTCCTTGGCCAACAAATCCCTTCAAGACAGCTGCTTCTTTCATAGGTCACCTGCTGGTTCGTTTCTCATTGGCCTTTGATCACTCCAGCATTATGAGGGCCTTTCTGAGTATATGCTGCTGTGAAAGGAATGCCACACCAACTCGGTGAAGGCTGATTTCTCAGATTGAGTTTTAGATCCAGGTAAGGACAGAATAGATTGCAAATATAATTTCATACGGCAGCAAACTTTCTGGGTGTGTAAGAGAGAAAAGATTCTTAAACAGTGGCTTTATTTAAAGAGTGTGAGGCAGGGGAGATAGAGGGAAGTGCCAGAGAAACCCAAAACTCCTAACTATACTTTGAAGAAGTCACAATACAGACAATACAGAACTATACACAGATATCTGGGCGTAAAACCCATTGAAATCAGTGGCATTTACATCTAGGTAAAGGTAAAGGTAAAGGGACCCCTGACCATTAGGTCCAGTCGTGTCCGACTCTGGGGTTGTGGCGCTCATCTCGCTTTATTGGCCGAGAGCTGGCGTACAGCTTCCAGGTCATGTGGCCAGCGAACCAGAGCAGCGCACGGAAACGCCGTTTACCTTCCCGCCAGAGCAGTTCCTATTTATCTACTTGCACTTTGACGGGCTTTCGAACTGCTAGGTGGGCAGGAGTACATCTAGGCAGACAGATATAATAATAATAATAATAATAATAATAATAATAATAATAATTTTTATTTGTACCCCGCCCATCTGGTTGGGTCTCCCCAGCCACTCTGGGCGGCCTCCAACAGATACTAAAATACATCAAAATATCATAATTAAATAAATGGAAAATAACTATAAAGCTGAAAACACTGGCAGCACTATGATAAACTCAACAGAGTATATAATTTTTGATGGCTGTAAAAGTGGAAAACTGATTTGCATGGAAAATCATGATATGTAAAATGAAGGAGAAGAAGGGAAGTCATTGGATATTTTAAAGTTTGTTAAATGTTTATTGTGAAATGTAAAATTGGAAATTTAATAAAAATTATTATTAAATAAATAAATAAATAAATAAATAAATATCACAGGTTAAAAACTTCCCTAAACAGGGCTGCCTTCAGGTATTTTCTGAATGTAGGATAGTTGTTTATCACTTTAACCTCTGCTGGGAGGGCGTTCCACAGGGCGGGCGCCACTACCGAGAAGGCCCTCTGCCTGGTTCCCTGTAGCTTTGCTTCTCGCAGTGAGGGAACCGCCAGAAGGCCTTCGGCGCTGGACCTCAGTGTCCGGGTTGAACGGTGGGGGTGTAGACGCTCCTTCAGGTATACAGGACCGAGGCCGTTTAGGGCTTTAAAGGTCAGCACCAACACTTTGAATTGTGCTCAGAAACGTACAATAGAATAGACGTATAGAATTGCATTGTAAACGTATAGAATTGCATTGTAATCCCTTTGAAATAAATGCTTACTACTTCCACCAAGCTGAGGCTCCAATACTTTGGCCACCTCATAAGAAGAGAAGACTCCCTGGAAACGAACCTGATGTTGGGAAAGATTGAGGGCACAAGGACAAGATGGTTGGACAGTGTTCTCAAAGCTGCTAACATGAGTTTGACGAAACTGTGGGAGGCAGTGGAAGACAGGAGTGCCTGGCAAGCTCTGGTACATGGGGTCACGAAGAGTCGGACATGACTAAACGCCTAAACAACAACAACAACTTTGAGCTATCAAAACCAGTTAATGGAATTTTAATAAACTGAGTCCATTTTTCTCCCAGCAAGTGGCCGTTCAGTCAAGAGTGCAAAGATTGAGCTAAACTGGGCTTTTGCAGATTGCAGCAGCCTTGCAGACAAAGAATTCTGGCTGCTAGGAGTCGCTGTCCAGTAACCCCCATTGGCTGGCTGTCAAAATCGTAACGCTTCTGATTGATTGAGTAACGGCAGTATGCAAATATAGAGTTCATTCATCAGTTTTATACATGAAATACAGAGAAACGTACAGTGATTGTATACAAGAATAAAGAATGAGGTTTTCCTTTATTAATGTGTGTGCTTGTGCTTGTGCGTACAGGAAAGGAAGGGCTCATCGGACTTCCGGTCGGCGTGCCGGAGATGGCGGTCGGGGGGACATGTCGCTCCTGACATTCCCCAGCCAGACCGGGTAAAGGGGAGTTCGTGCCAGCGCCGCGACCCCCAAAACCCCCGGGAGGGGCGTCCCGGGGTCCTCAGGACCCGCCAGAGCTCGGACGCCGGTCCCGATCCCAGGGAGCCCTCAGCGGCTCCCGGGAGCGATCGGGCGGCGGAGCTCCAGGGTCCGCTAAAAACCCCGTCTGGCGAAGCTGCGAGACCGCCACCTCCGAGCGCGTTGATTCCTCCAAGACCTGCAATTTGGAACTGTGAGTAATTAAAAAAAAAAGCTTTACATTTGAAACTAATTTGGACTGGCTCGTGGACGTTAACACGGAGGTCCGTCCCCTGCCATTGTGTATCGGCAACAGGATACTGTTACATAGCTTGGAAAAGAACTGAATGGAATTTGAAACTTGAAAAGTTTGGAAAATTTGAAACTTTGTTTCTGTGAATTAACCCTTGCGCCTCCCCCGGTCCTAGGGGGTAGCTGAAGTGAACCTAATTTTTGCAAATCTGTGGAATATGTTAATGGCTTTGGATTTTGAACCTTTGAAAAGTTTGGAAAATCATTGAAAGAAGTAATTGCTTGAATTACATACTAAAATGGCGTTGAAACCGGATGCTGATTTGACAATACTGCTGGAAAGGCTGAAAGAATTCAGAGTGGAATATATTGCAGAACTGAGAGAGCTGAGAGCTGAACTGTGTGATGCTTGGAGCAGCTCTGAGAATGAGATAGAGCAAAGTACAAACAATGGTCTGATTGGCCAGGATTTACAAACAAATTTGGAGGACAGAGCATTTGTCAAGGCCAAACAGATAAAGTTTACTGTGGCAACAACCAGCTGCAAAAGACTTTTCCAATGCAAGCCAAAAAGAGCTGTCATCTTAAGAAAAAAGAAAAGCAACAGAAGAAACGTCAGCAAATCACAGATCAAAATCAAGCAGCAAAAGGGGAACCGAGATGACCTGGACAAGAAAAGGAATGGCTGGCCAAAGATTTTGGTGGATGTCGCTTTGGATGCCACTTTGCAGCAAAGACAATGGGTTTGGAAGTCGGATCCAGAGGGAATAGGATAAATAATTATATGAATTAACTTTCTTGTGGCCTACTGGTTTTGATTCATGGACATGGCAGGAATTTGATTGTAGGAAATGAAGTGCATGATATTGAAGAATAATGATATAAGATTGATATATATTATAGATGATAAGTAAACCTTACAATGAAGCAGTCTATCCCGGGGATTGGGGGAGGCAACAGGGATGTGATTGAAGTAAAATATAAGTGTGCTAAAGATGTGAGTGGATGGTAAACGATTTGAATATTAGATGTTATTAAAATGTTAAAGATGAGGAATTAGGAACCTGTTAAAAATGAAATATTTAGGTAAATAAAAGCAATGAGGGGGGTGAGGGGAAGTCATTGGATGCTGTTTAAAATGTATGTGATCTGGCCTGAATCGGGGCCGGACAAAAATTTGTAAAACCAATAAAAATTATTTAAAAAAAAAAGGAAAGGAAGGGCTCATCATCCCATGCCATGAGGAGTTGAAGGGGCAACTAATAAGAGGGTGGGCAGTCCGAGAAACCTGCTCTCACCTAACAGACACCCCCCCCGCCAGATTCCGTAACAGCTTTCAGCTCCCCCACCCTCACTATGTAAGCACATCACAAATACCAAATGGGAAAAAGCTTTTACAACTCTGGGGGAGAGGGGCAAATCTGGTCTTAAAGGAGTGCAGTGCATTTGTTGCTGCCACTTTGGCAGCAGCAGTGGGCAAGGAACGTCCTGCACCTTGTTATGCCAAACTACCCATTCAGCCCCCTCACCCTCACTATGCAACCAACATCACAAATACCAAATGGGGAAAAGCCTTTACAACAATGTCATAGTTGAAGGCTGCTATCACTGGATCCCCTATGTAGTTTGCCTATGTGGAGGTAAGGTGCCTGAATATTTACCCAACTACTTACTGGTTATTTCCATCTATGAGGACTTAAGAGAAGCATAGTTCATATATTTAAATACCCCAATTGAGAGATGGATTGGGTATATGATTGACTATTTATTAAGGGACAAATCCCCTTACACCTCTGAAAAATTGGTCTGTTTTGCCTTTACAGTTACGATTATAAGGAGAAAAGTCTGTAGGGATCAGTGCTATTTTTCGTGATTTGCAGGTGCCAGAGCTCACCACAAACTTCTTCCTTGTTCTCTTAGAATGGCAATGGGACCCACCTGAGAGGTGCCAGAGCTGAGCTGCAGTGAACTCTGGCTGAAAATACACCCAAATTTAAATCCTTCACAGCAGAAACCTCTTACAGTATCTAACAAATTGTCTGATTCTAATAATGATTTCAGCTGTGCAATGTATTTTGTTTTGTTTTGTTTTTATTTTATGTATTGCATTTTTTTAAACTCTGTGGCTAAACCAATAAATATTAATTGTGTTTGTATCTGAAAGAAACAGATCTGAGAACCAGCATTTTATTTCCCAAAACCAATTAATTTGCACTCTAAAGTTAATAATGAAAACTTAACTATTTTTTTAATGTTACACTACAGAGTTTTTTAGTTACAGGTAGGTAGCCGTGTTGGTCTGCCATAGTTGAAACAAACAAAAAAAATTCCTTCCAGTAGCACCTTAGAGACCAACTAAGTTTGTTCTTGGTGTGAGCTTTCATGTGCATGAACACTTCTTCAGATTCTTCAGTTTTTTTTTGTTTTGGATCAGTCTTGATCCAAACCAGTACCTTAGATTTATTTGGGCATAATCACTCAGATGCCCTTTGTACCCACATGTGTCTCCTGGACCTGAAGTGGAAAATTGTTAGCAAGAGTGTTGACATCCTAATATTTTGGGGGTTTGGCCTTTTGTTTAAGAGAAATCAGAAGCCAATAACAGAAGAAGCTCTTAGAAGGGTCATTTTCATAAGCTACAGGAATGAAAGGGTTGTAGATAACATCTCCTCTTTTTACCAATTTACCAGACAACTAGGTAGCTGGATTCAGTTCAAGACAATGTGGCTAAGGATTGTCATCACTAAACAGATCAGCTGACTCAAAGTATCCTCTCCCCTTCACAAGAATCTGACACAATTAGAACAAGGAAGAGCGAAGTTCAGTAATATGATTTCATCAGCTCTCAGTAATGATCTTGGAGTCACTGTATTCTATTAAGTACCTACCAGTGTGTCCCTGGCACCTTTCAACAGCCCTGAGCTTTGTCTAGCTTTGCCAGCTGAACAGTCACCTGAGCTGTACTTTGAGGCTTTCATTGCACTTTGATTAGAGGCCTGGAAGAAGAGAAAAGGCATATTGCTCCATGCCACTAAGACCCCACATCAAGCAAAGGCAAAAAGCAGAGGCATTGGCTCGGAATTATTTTTTCTACTTTTAATGATGAGCATAGTCAGAGGGCCTCAATTGACTTTGCAGTCTTCTGGGAACAAGTTGATCATTTGGAGTAACATTACCTTACTTTCTAACTCAGCCTTACTTGCCTGCACCTGAACTGATTGCTAAACTGCCACTGACTCACCCTCCATGTTCTGTGTGGATACAGTGTGCTTTGAATTTCATTATGTCTCTCTGTGTCTTCATGGCCAAAAAATTACTCCTCTTCCCAGAACTCACTGAACATTGGTCCCCAAGTGTTCCCTGCAGCACAAACACGTAGCCTATAAATCCCTCCAAGTAAGCCTCTACGTGCATCAGTTCTCTTTCTAGAATGATGAAGGCACTCCTGAGCACATGGCTCCTCTTGGCCCTGCTTTCTCCAGGTAAGTGGGAACCAGTATGTTATGAAACTTTAAATTATATTTAGAGGACAGAGGAATCTGGAGAGCTGAATTTAAGAGAGCTAGTGTGTTGTAGTCATTAGAGGGTCAGACAAGGATCCAGGAGAAAAGGGTTCAAATGCCCAGTCAGCCACACAGCTCACTGGGAGATCCTGGACCAGACACTGTACCTCAGCTTAACCTACCTCACAGGGTTCTTGTGAGGATAAAATGGGGAGCGGAGAAGCATGTACACAGCCTTGAGCTGCTTGGAGGCAATTGCAGAAAACAAATAATCAAATAAAAAAATTGAAACTAAGAACAACAGAAATGGATTGAATAGTTCATCCTGAGTCTAGAATCCTCTTCTAACACCAAAAGCCTGATGACTATGGTATGCATAGGATCAGGACCTCAGTGCATCTTCATCAGCACTTTCCCCTCTTGTAGTTTCCAGCAAGTGATATTTGAAATATGCTAGTAACTGAAGGTACTATGTTTATTAGCCACTGCATCCTTTGTCTAAAACTTTTGTGAAGCCATTCAAGTTGGTAGCTTTGTCAGTCTTATGAGAAAGGGATTAAAATGTCTGTATTTCCTCATTGTCCCCATCATGAAGAACAGTATGTGCTTCCAGGAAGTCTCCTCTTTCTCCCCTCTTAACTGTCCTAACTCTCTCTCCCCCCCCGCAACTATTGTCAACATTTTTCATAGGTGAGGTCCCCCAGCATAGCTAGTAGAACCCTTAAAGTTCATCTCTCTTAACCTGGATCAGAACCTGTTCATTTAACTCTGCTTAAAACTGGTTTAAATGCAAAATCTTCTCCCCAAGAGGTCTAGTAAGTGATGGTGCAGAGTATTCCTCCATACGGTTCCCAGTTCCCCAATGCTTTTTTCCACCATGTCTAAATGATGGGATGATGATGAAGAAGAAGAGTTTGGATTTGATATCCTGCTTTATCACTGCCCAAAGGAGTCTCAAAGCTGCTCACATTCTCCTTTCCCTTCCTCCCCCACAACAAACACTCTGTGAGGTGAGTGGGGCTCAGAGACTTCAGAGAAGTGTGACTAGCCCAAGGTCACCCAGCAGCTGCATGTGGAGGAGCGGAGACGCGAACACGGTTCCCCAGATTACGAGTCTACTGCTCTTAACCACTACACCACACTGGCTCTCAAATTGGATGAGACCAATTTACATTTAAAAGTGGACCTGCAGGTCAGGGGGAAAGGATCTGCACACTGTCATAATTTTCCTTCCTGCTGCTCCTCATGTGGCCATTGCTCCTTTAGCTAAGCTCACATCTAAGATTGTAATTGAACAGTAGAAGAAAAAAGGCATTGAAGTGGCAGAGTGGATGGGAGGAAAAATGGGCCATGGGAAAGGGAGGGTTTACCTTCAAACCTCTTGGAAATAATTAAACCAGTATTCTGGCCAATGGCTTTTACTCATTTTATTTTTAAAAAAATATCTTATTAACTTGAACCCCATTTCATTTAACAGATTTAATTCACGCTCACCTCCTCTGTGTCAAATTAAGCAAACCACAAAACCAAATAATAATAATGTTAATGATAATAATAATCCATGAAGTAATCTTTGTTCCTGTCCTCAGCATTACCTCTGAACTGCAGATTCGCATATAACAGGACTGGACTGACATATGCTGCCTCTATAAGAACAACCTGTAAATCCTATCAAGGTTCCTGTGTTGCCAGTGTTCTGCGTACAAATATAAGTAAGATTTATCTGGCTTTTTGTCTGTTGTTGTTGGAATTACTAAATTAGTGGTAAGGTAGCTGTGGCACAGAAGCTGTAGATGAATGAGAACTTCCATCTGCCTCATCTAGCCTGGCCACCAGTCAGAGATGATGGGAGATGTAGTCCAGCAACATCCGGAGGATCACAGCTTCCCAATCCTGCAGTAAGGAATGGCTTACATTTGAAAATGGGGAATCCAAAATCGGCTGATCACAAGCATTAGATTTCCAGCTTGGCTTGGAGAACCTGTTTTGCATTAACCAGGAATCTCCATTGACCCAAACCAATGAACTCCATTTTAGTTTTGGTTATCAAACCAGGGCAATAAGCCTGCAACACAAGCCGAAAATTCCCCTTGCCATAAATGACATTAAAGTGGAGAATCCTTTCCCAAACGCCATAAAGTCTATTCAAAAGCCAAGCAATCAAAGGATGAGAGATGAAGGTGCTTCACACTTTCATGGCTCCTTATCACACCGCAAGTAATTTTGAAATAATTATCATGAATTATTTATTAATTATCTGATGAAATGATGAGGAAGGAACCAACCTAAAGGGTATATTGTTCTTCCTTGTTCCTGATGTACATATTCACCCACCCCTTCTTCCCCGGAGTGTGTGGTTCGCCTCAGGTGCCAAAATACCTTTGGGCAATTCTAGGTGGGATGGTGGTGCTCACTTGACTATCTGTTCCTACATCATTGCTGCATACTTGGAGGGAGAAGGGAAATGGGACAGTGAGGTTGGTGCAGTTCAAGTGCACTGCCAAGTATCTTGGGTTGGGCAACAGGAGTTCAGGGAAGTAGTTTCCCACCCTGTAAAGGGTTATGATAGACTAGCAGAGAGTATGCAGTGTATGTCATATGCAGAAGTATAGAAGAAGCCATGACCCTTCATGCTGCAGATTGGACCTGAAATGAAGTTCTACATACATTCCAAATTTCAAAGCTTTGAGTGTATTTTACAAGCTTCAGTTGCAATTGAAATTATTCAAGCCCCATTGCAAATTGGGTTGATTATCAAAATTTACAGACTTCCAGCTGTTTGCATTGAGCAAATCAAACAAAAGTCAGCGGAATAGCTCTGCACAATGGCTGCTTCAAGTGGTTTCTCCAAATTCAGCTGAAAATGCAACTTATACTGCCAAGAACAACAACATTATTTATTTCGGTCAAAAGACCCACAAAATCATTTTCAAAAGCAAAATAAAACAAATACAGGGATGATTAAAAGGTAGTCAATTTGTTTTATCTGGAACATGTAGGTTTCTATTTCTTATTACTTCCAAGAGGAACTTTGCCAAGGCCAGGGTAGTATCATCTGACTTATATTGGCTTCTCTAGTCTCACTATTATCCAACCCATCCTTGGCAAGCATCTTTTAAATGCCTCCAGAAATACTTTGTATTCCACCAGGCTATTACAAGCCATTAAGAATACATCATTCCACTGAATAATTCATATCTGTTTCTTTACTTTTAATACAGTTTTTATGGTATGCTTTATGTATTATGGCTGGAATCATTTTGATATTTTTCTTTCTATGATATAGTGGTGTAGATATATTTTAATTAATCAAGCCCATCACCTTAGATTGCCGAATTTAACAATACTTTGCATGTTGTTTGTTTGAAAAGGTCCTCATTCAGACAATACAGAAAATTGGAACCATTACAATGAATGTGCCTTAGGAGCGATAGACCTCCAGATCTAGATGTTTCTTTCAAATTCTTTTTCACAGTGAAACCCCAAGTGCAACTTTTGAATCAATGCTCGCGATCCAGCTATTGTTTCTCAGGCCATTACAGCTTCACTGCAGCGGATGGTAAATTCTTTGAGATGAAGAGGCACTGTTGCAACACTGGACTGTGTAACAATGAAATTCTCAGCCGTACGTTTCTGCATCAAGAAAGTATCATTAACATGTTAGGGCTGTGTACTAGATTTGGCCAATTAGTCAATTAGCAGTACTCAGAGGACCTGTGCTATAGGTTGGGTTGAGCAGCTCAGGACTATTAGGAGCTCTCAAGAGATGGAGAGTCAGGCAGGATGGGGAGGCAGGCATTAGGAGAAACTGTGAAAAAGAGGAACCTACTGGGCAGCTACATCTGCCAGGGAAGGGATGGGTTGTCTTTCCAACCAGGCCTCTCCTTCTTCCTGCCCCTCGAAGCAGCACCATGCAGGATCAGATCCTTCTTCTGACAGGATCTGATCCTGCACAGTGCCAGTGCCCCATGTCCCAGCCATATTTTTACTATATGTTAAGATGTTGTTAAACATAGTCCTATATCCAAGTGATGTGAGATTCCATGGGTACCAGGCATGCTGTAACCCAGGCTCTGTTTTTCCCGTGGGACCATAATGGCACATATGGTTATGCATAAATATATGCAACCTGTAACCTACAATGAAGGTGTCCACAACAAGAGGTTCTGTCCCTCTCATAGGCACAACAGCATCCTTGCCTTGGCACTTTGTCTTTTCTTGAGAACGGTCACATCCTTCATATCCTAATAAAACCTAATTCTGGTCTTATTACTACACAGGGAGCAGCCCCCATTCCTTTGATGTGCTGCTGTGCTAATCTGTTATTTTAATGACCCACTTCCCCAAAATGGTCACCTCAGAAGTAGATTGCTTCTGACATAAGTCATGTTATCAAAGCTAGCAGTTATTATTTATTATTATTATTTATGGAATCTATTTGCTGCACCGTACCTGGAGGGTGATTCACAGAAAGTCAAGGTTAGTTCATTGCTGATGTGCAGAAGACAGACAGAATCTCTGTACAAAGATA
The DNA here is from genome assembly GCA_034641395.1 of Darevskia armeniaca. Taxonomy (NCBI): domain Eukaryota; kingdom Metazoa; phylum Chordata; class Lepidosauria; order Squamata; family Lacertidae; genus Darevskia; species Darevskia armeniaca. Next base: position 161,441 of record JAWWNF010000115.1, read on the forward strand.
AGGACAAAAGGAATTTTTTTATATGCTGCGAGAGTCCTTATTGCAGCAAATTGGAAGAGTGATAAAGTTCCCTCAAGGAAAGAATGGATTTCAAAATTAGTGGAATATGCGGAATTGGACAGCCTGTCAGAGAAAATAAAGAACAAATCAAAAGAGGCATTTATTTCAAAATGGGAAGTCTTTAAAATATACTTGAAAGGGTTTTAGAAAACCATCAGTTGAGGTTGAAGGAAGTCTTAGGCTGTGATAGCCAAAGATTTTGAAATGATGCTTAAAAGGACGTTATGCTGGAAAATATGTGTAAAAACCAATTAAAAATGTTTTTTTAAAAAGGGGGGGAAAAACATAATTTTTCCAGTTTAAATTCTGTTACAGCATTTGAATAACTTCAGTAGTAGTTTTAAGTTTGTAGTGAGAGATAAGACAGTTTAATTGTATTTAAATTTTGATCAAAATGTATTATGTATCGGCCGTAAACCAGTGAAGATTTTCCGAAGTAAGGAGCAGATGGGAAGTCGGATCTATAGTAAAAAGACCATTTTCAGTTTGTCATTTTGTGTTTAAAATCAAGTTTAGTATTTTTTCTTTTTCTTGTTGTTGTTGTTGTTGTCTTCCTTCTTTTATGTCTATGTGTTGATGAATGTGGACTAAGAGCGTATATTTTCAGAGGGGCTACATGATAATCAATGGCAGGAAAACCTTCTGAGAGATTGAGAAGGGAAGGCAGTTCACACTCCCCCAACCCCTTTTATGTAAAGGTCGTTCATCTCGGAGACTAATGGTGACTTTGACCCATGCTCAGTCATGAACCCAGATTGTGTCCAGATTATATTTTGTCCAAGAGTACAGTGGTACCTCAGGTTACAGACGCTTCAGGTTACAGATGCCACTAACCCAGAAATAGTACCTCGGGTTAAGAACTTTGCTTCAGGATGAGAACAGAAATTGGGCGGCGGTAGCGCAGCAGCAGTGGGAGGCCCCATTAGATAAAGTGGTACCTCAGGTTAAGAACAGTTTAATGTTAAGAACGGACCTCCAGAATGAATTACCGTAAGTTCTTAACACGAGGTACCACTGTACAGTACTTGCAGCTGCCCCACCAAAACTGTAAGGCCCTAGGGTGGATTGAACTGATATAACTCAGAGATACAAAAACAGACAAAACCATTAACATGCTCACTATACTTTTGATTTTGGCAGTTCCTGATCGCAACATGCTGGCTGAAAATGGTCTGCAGTGCCCATCCTGCTTCTCCGAAGGAAAGGAAATGTGTAAAAGTGAGAAGACCATCAACTGCCTAGAGAATGAGACCCAGTGTGTTGATTTTGAAGGAATTCTTCATATAGGTAACATTGCTATTCAGCCAGGGGAAAAGGCCTAGTCATCGGCTGGGTCACACAGACTCCCTCCTGCTCTCCTTGTCTCCTTTCTTGCCTCTCCATTTCCCTTGCATGTTGCTGGAAAAGTGAGAGGGACCACATCTCTCACTGGCCCCATTCTGCACCCTTCCTTAATGTTTTGTCTGCCTGCACTGTGTCCTTTAACTCTCATAATGCCACTTGCTTGTCCAGAAGGAGGATTCAGAGCGAGATGTGTATATTGTTACAGGAATTTCCCCGTACAAGCAACACACACACACACACACACACACACACACACACACACACACACACACACTTGAGTGAAAATATTTCTTTCTCTATAGTGTTTCTGTTATAAATTCATATAAAATCAACCATATATCGGATTGGGACCATTCCACCTTTGTTCTTCAGCATATTAGGAGATCTATCATGGGGGCGGTGGTGTCCTGGTGTGCTCACAGGGCTGCCATAATCTCCTAGGCGTTCAAGCACATCCACAGCGCAGCCCTGCCAGAGGATGTGCCCACTCAAAACTGCCAGAGGATGGGTCATTTCCCTCACAAAGAACCCAGCACCTGGGAATGGATTGAGCCCAGGCTAGAACAAAGGACAGTCATTAGCCCTACTTGGCCAAGGCAGGAACTTATTGTTTTGTAGATATGTGTGCCTGGGAGGGGTTCAAGAGGTGTCAAAATACTCAGGTTACCTCCTCTGACCCTCCCAACTTGTGATGTACTTCAGATGTATCTGTGATGCAGTACTGATGTAATTTGGGGGTGTAGCTTGGGGAATTAGGAACTGATAAAAGCTGGGGTCCCTTGCTGTTCGGGGCTTCCATTTTGTTCCACCTGGTGGCAGGTGGGAGCCCTGTCACGACAGTCTCAATAAAGACCATGCCTACTGGCTGCTGTTTTGCTCTGGCATTCCTGGCTGGTGTCCTTGTTTTTTGTCCAAGGAAGCCTTCATATTTTCTCCTTTAACAATATAAAACACCCTTCTGAACAAAAGTAAAAAGTGTATTGAATCCGGATCTCTCCACCACTGGGATGCAGTCCAGGACAAAATGTGTCCCTCTTGCTCAAAAAGCATATTTATTATGTAAAAGGCATGTAATAAATTTCCTTATATTCTGTGACAATGAGCAGTATCTGGCTATCTCAGACCATTACTGCAAGGATTAACAGTTTTGCAAGAGAACTTCTCTCTTCTGCTGTATGTGCTCTGTATTCTCCCAAAATCTCCACAGAATTGGGAAAACCACCAGAATTGATTTAGGGGATACACAGGAGGAAGAAGAGGGGGAGGATATGTTCCTTTCTACAACCATACATTATTTTATTGATGTCATGATTAACCATACCCGTAAAGATTAAGTGCTTTATATGTGTTATAACACTTTAACACCAGATGGCGCTATGGAGCCCGTCTTTCTTCAATGGGAGTTCCTTGTATGAAGTTTACAAGGCATTTAACTGAATCAATTTTTGATGTGTCTAGATCCAGCCTTAGATGGATACCTTCCTATCAACATAGTTTTGAGGAATAATGCTATATTGAGAGGGAAATTGGAATGAACCGGGGAGGGTCATATGGGCTGATTTGCCCCAGGAGGGAAGAGGCAGGGTCCAGGCCATTTGAGCTGTCTTTGCCCTACATCATTTATTCTCTTCCTTCTACTGCCCTTTACAACCTGACTGTGCGTTAAACCACAGAGCCTTGGCCTTGCCGATCAAAAGGTTGGCAGTTTGAATCCCCGCGACGGGATGAACTCCCGTTGCTCGTCCCAGCTCCTGCCAATTAAGCAGTTCGAAAGCATGTCAAAGTGCAAGTAGATAAATAGGTACCACTCTGGCGGGAAGGTAAACGGCGTTTCCGTGTGCTGCTCTGGTTCGCCATGCCGGCCACATGACCCAGAAGTTGTACGCCAGCTCCCTCAGCCATTAAAGCCACAACCCCAGAGTGGTCCACAACTTGACCCTTTACCTTTACCTTTAAGAATTCTGAGGGGAGTTCCTGATTGGCTCTTGGGATTCCCCTTCATGTTAGATGTGTTTAACATGAAAATAGATATGGCAAAATAAAAGGAAGATTCTCTGGTTTGTTAGATCACAGTGGGGCAATGAAGGAGACTCAGTTGGCATCCAACCATCCTGAGAGACAATGAAGTGCACCTCCAGCTCTTTTTGCGGCTGCATCACACTGTTGACTCATTCCAGGTTTACACACTGAAGGCTCACACACCAGGGAGGGAGTGTTATTTTCAAATTTTGCTCTGTGGCCGCAGCATGTGGTTCTTAACATGCCCAGGAGAGGGCAGGGATAGAATTCCTCCCATTTTACAGCAACTCACCTGCCCAGAAGAATTTTATTTGGTTAATCTAGTTAATTAGGACTGCTTTCAAATCCTCTAATTTCATTATTTTTTTTTATAAATATAAGCTGTTTAATAATGATTTTTGTGTTTTGAGACTCCTTTCTGTGTGATGGCAATTCTGAATTACATCTGAGTTATTTTTTTACCTGGAATTTTATACATTCATGTTCTGATGAAATTATGATATTTCTCAGATTTCTTAAATATATACATTTTAAAACCGTCACAGGAACAATCTCTTAGATCCTGTGTAAAGAATTAATGTCAACATTTCTTTCCTTTTTTTCCAGGTGTCAGTATCCAACAAAGTTTCACTTTCCAAGGTTGTGGAACAACAGATTTTTGTGCCATCAGGAAAAATGGAAGAGTATTAATTGGAGCTTTGAAAATTGTCATTTTTATTAGCCAAGAAAGCTGTTATAATGCTTCACGAATCTCACACCAGCCTGAACATGAAGCGTAAAGGGGGAAGTGTAGACCTCCTCCTTTTGTATTCCAAAATTCATGGCAATGAGGGGGAATTGGAGGCCTAGGGGTGAAACCCAGAACTCAGGATCTGTTTCTTTCTTTCTTTTTAGTTTTGGTGGAGGTAAAGGGAAGGAAGGGGCAGAGGAAAAAGGGGTTGGAATGTGGGGATTGTGGATTCTAGCTACAAAGAGCGCTGTAGTGTATCATAGAACAATGTAGTGCATCTTTAAAAAGTAGTTAGGTTTTCATTATCAGCATTATAATGCAAAATAAATGGTTATGAGAAATAAAATGCCGGTTCTCAGATCAGTTTCTTTCAGATACAAATGCAATTTATTGGTTTAGTCACAATGATGACAAAGATGCAATACATAAAACAGAATAAAAACAAAATAAAATACATTGCACACAGCTAAAATCATTTTCAGAATCACACAATTTGTTAGATAAGAGGTTTCTCCTGTGAAGGATTTAAATCAAGGCACATTTTCGGCCAGAGTTCACTGGAGCTCAGCTCTGGCACCTCTCAGGTTAATGCCATTGCCATTCTCAGAGATCAAGGAAGACTTTCGTGGTGAGCTCAGGAACCTGTAAATCTGGAAAAATAGCACTGGTCCCTACAATTTTTTCTTCTTATAATCATAACTGTAAAGGCAGAACAGACTAGTTTTTCAGAGGTGTAAGAGGCCTTGTCCCTTAACAAAAAGTTAATCATATACCCAATCCATCTCTCAAATGGGTTATATAAATATATGAACTAAGCTTCTCTTAAGTCCTCATAGATGGAAATTACCAGTAAGTAGTTGAGTAAATATTCAGGCACCTTACCTCCACATAGGCAAACTACATAGGGGATCCAGTGATAGCAGCCTTCAACTATGACAGAGTTGTAAAGGCTTTTCCCCATTTGGTATTTGTGATGTTGGTTGCATAGTGAGGGTGAGGGGGCTGAAAGCTGTTACGGAATCTGGCGGGGGGGGGGGGGTCCGTTAGGTGAGAGCAGGTTTCTCGGACTGCCCACCCTCTTACTAGTTGTCCCTTCAACTCCTCATGGCATGGGACGATGAGCCCTTCCTTTCCTGTACGCACAATCACAACCACACACATTAATAAACGAAAACCTCATTCTTTATTCTTGTATACATTCACTGTATGTTATGCATTAAACTGATGAATGAACTCTATATTTGCATACTGCCGCTACTCAATCAATCAGAAGCATTACAATTTTGACAGCCAGCCAATGGGGGTTACCGGACAGCGACTCCTAGCAGCCAGAATTCTTTGTCTGCAAGGCTGCTGCAATCTGCAAAAGCCCAGTTTAGCTCAATCTTTGCACTCTTGACTGAACGCCCACTTGCTGGGAGAAAAATGGACTCAGTTTATTAAAATATCAAAACTGGTTTTGATAGCTCAAAGTTGTTGTTGTTGTTTAGTCGTTTAGTCATGTCCGACTCTTCATGACCCCATGTACCAGAGCTTGCCAGGCACTCCTGTCTTCCACTGCCTCCCGCAATTTGGTCATACTCATGTTAGCAGCTTCGATAACACTGTCCAACCATCTCGTCCTTGTGCCCTCAATCTTTCCCAACATCAGGTTCGTTTCCAGGCAGTCTTCTCTTCTTATGAGGTGGCCAAAGTATTGGAGCCTCAGCTTGGTGGAAGTAGTAAGCATTTATTTCAAAGGGATTACAATGCAATTCTATATCTGTCTATATCTGAAGAAGTGTGCATGCACACAAAAGCTCATACTAAGAACAAACTTAGTTGGTCTCTAAGGTGCTACTGGAAGGAATTTTTTTATTTTGTTTTGTCTACCTAGATGTTAATGCCACTGATTTCAATGGGTTTTACGCCCAGATAACTGTGTGTAGTTCTGTATTGTCTGTATTGTGACTTCTTCAAAGTATAGTTAGGAGTTTTGGGTTTCTCTGGCACTTCCCTCTATCTCCCCTGCCTCACACTCTTTAAATAAAGCCACTGTTTAAGAATCTTTTCTCTCTTACACACCCAGAAAGTTTGCTGCCGTATGAAATTATATTTGCAATCTATTCTGTCCTCACCTGGATCTTAAACTCAATCTGAGAAATCAGCCTTCACCGAGTTGGTGTGGCATTCCTTTCACAGCAGCATATACTCAGGAAGGCCCTCATAATGCTGGAGTGATCAAAGGCCAATGAGAAACGAACCAGCAGGTGACCTATGAAAGAAGCAGCTGTCTTGAAGGGATTTGTGGGACAAGGAAGGGTGACCAAGGATTCCAACTGGTAAGGACTGGTCCAGGAACTCTGCGGGAGTCAGCCAGATGCCTCTTCCAGTCTAACCACCTACATTGTCAGTAAACAGGTACTTTAAATAAATGTGTTCCTCCCTCATGCTTTTTGACAAAAATGAGCTGCAAACAACGTAAGGCACAAAGTAATCAGCAATTAGCATGTCACACACAGAAATCAGGTGAACCTGGAACTTGCTTGTATCCATGGGGCCATTGTAATTTGCACTGTCAGTTCTACAGCTTATCAGTATGGGTTTAAAAAAAAAATGTAGTCTTATTAGCTATCTTCCCTTCAGTATGAGAGCCAGTAAGCCTCTGAATACCTGTTGTTGCAGATCACAGTGGAAGATGTGACCCGCAAAGGGATACCCAGGCTTAGATGGTTACCACATCCTCTTTGTGCGTCAGATAGTGGTGTTAAAATATACTAGCTTACACTAAATCAGATTTGATGTTTTCTGTGTACATATTTCCCCAAATGTTCCTGAGCTTCTCCTACGATCTTTTATTTCTATTCGGTAATAGGGTTCTTACTACATTGTTTTCTTATTTGTCTTCAATAAATATGTATTCTGTATTTTTTGTGGATTATTTGGATACAGTCTTGATCCAAACCAGTCCCTCAGATCTTTTTGGGCATCCTGGGTAATATATTTTTATTGTTTTTTTCATGTTTTTCCCTTTCTTTTCTCCTCTCTTTCCTACTTTTATGCCGTTCAAGATTCTGTTGCATTAAAGGGGGTACACAGATTCTACCAGCCCTCAAAACCTATGACGTCAAAGTCATCCCACAAATCTGTTATGGTGCACAAATATGAGGATCCACTCAAAAACTAAATCTGTAAATACCATGGAATAAATCTATTTGCCCTATATTTGAGCTGCCCAAAACTTCTCCTTTAGGAAGTTGGAAGCAGTGCCCACTTGAATACAAAATGGGAGGGGGGTGACATGTAAGCCCCACTGCGCATAATCAATCACATGATGTGGTGCACACATGCCATTTGAATGGCAATGCCCATCAACTTTGGGAGGGACCGGCTACCTCAGACATTTTATTGGGGTGGGGGTTAAGACCTCTTGCCCCCTTGGAGTTGGCTCCTATGTAAATTGGTGTTTGTTCAGTGAAGGCCAGAGTGCATATCCTTTCCTTTAGGTATTGATAAAATTTAAAAAGGGGGTGGAGGTTTCAAGGAGATTCTGATTTTTAACAATAGAGAGCCTCCATCTTGGAATAAGAAAACACTACACATTATTGATGACTATGATCTTCCTTGAGATATTCTGAGTGTGTTATATATTGAGGTGACACCTTGTCATATGAAATTTCATATTTAAAAGCATGATTTCATGGTCAAATGTGCTCCTTGGCAAGTCTGTCCCAAGACATGTTGGCAGCTGAGGCAAACCACAAAATAGTGCCTCTCCATTCCAGGGTAGAAGGGTTGAGTGCAGATAGACATCCGGAATAATGTGAAGGGTGAGGAATAAATATCTCCACAGGAAACAAGGATAGGAGGAGACCAACAGCACATCCAATTGGCCAAGAGGCCACTGAAGAGGCAACCTGATTGTGTGGGGAGGGGTAAATCTGGTCTTTAAGGAGCGCAGTGTGGCTGTTGCTGCCACTTTGGCAGTAGCAACGGGCAAGGAATTCCTTGAAGGCCGGATCTGCTGTCCTTGTGGATCCAGCCACCTATGATGGTTGCCTCACCTTGCTTCATGGGTGGGGCTGGCCTGCACCTTGTTATGCCAAACTACCCATTCAGCCCCCTCACCCTCACTATGCAACCAACATCACAAATACCAAATGGGGGGAAGCTTTTACAACTCTGTCATGGTTGAAGTTCTGCTATCGTTGGATCTCCTATGTAGTTTGCCTATGTGCAGGTAAGGTGCCTGAATATTTGTGCAACTACTTACTGGTTTGTTCCATCTATGAGGACTTAAGAGAAGCTTTGTTCAAATATTTAAGTCTCCCAATTGAGAGATGGATTGGGTATGATTGACTATTTATTAAGGGACAAATCCCCTTACACCTCTGAAAAATTGGTCTGTTTTGCCTTTACAGTTACGATTATAAGGAGAAAAGTCTATAGGGATCAGTGCTATTTTTCGCGATTTACAGGTGCCAGAGCTCACCATGAACTTCTTCCTTGTTCTCTTAGAATGGCAACGGCACCCACCTGAGACGTGCCAGAGCTGAGCTCCAGTGAACTCTGGCTGAAAATACACCCAAATTTAAATCCTTTATAGCAGAAACCTCTTACAGTATCAAAGAAATTGTCTGATTCTAATAATGATTTCAGCTGTGCAATGTATTTTGTTTTGTTTTTATTCTGTTTTATGTATTGGATTTTTGTAATCTCTGTGGCTAAACCAATAAATAATAATTGCATTTGTAACGGAAAGAAACAGATCTGAGAACCAGCATTTTATTTCCCAAAACCAATTAATTTGCACTCTAAAGTTAATAATGAAAACTTAACTATTTTTTTAATGTTACACTACAGAGTTTTTTAGTTACAGGTAGGTAGCTGTGTTGGTCTGCCGTAGTTGAAACAAACAAAAAAAATTCCTTCCAGTAGCACCTTAGAGACCAACTAAGTTTGTTCTTTGTGTGAGCTTTCGTGTGCATGAACGCGTCTTCAGATTCTTCAGATTCTTCAGTTTTTTGTTTTGGATCAGTCTTGATCCAAACCAGTACCTCAGATTTCTTTGGGCATCCTGGGTGATATATTTTGCTGGAGACATTGGGTAACAGAGAGTGCTGATTTAGCTCCTGCTTCCTTGAATCACCCAGATGTCCTTTGCACCCACAGGTGTCTCCTGGACCTGAAGTGGAAAATTGTTAGCAAGAGTGTTGACATCCTATTATTCTGGGGGTTTGGCCTTTTGTTTAAGAGAAATCAGAAGCCAATAACAGAAGAAGCTCTTAGAAGGGTCCTTTTCATAAGCTACAGGAATGAAAGGGTTGTACATAATATCTCATCTTTTTACCAATTTACCAAACAACTAGGTAGCTGGATTCAGTTCAAGACAATGTGGCTAAGGATTGTCATCACTAAACAGATCAGCTGACTCAAAGCATCCTCTCCCCTTCACAAGAATCTGACACAATTAGAACAAGGAAGAGCGAAGTTCAGTAATATGATTTCATCAGCTCTCAGTAATGATCTTGGAGTCATTGTATTCTATTAAGTACCTACCAGTGTGTCCCTGGCACCTTTCAACAGCCCTGAGCTTTGTCTAGCTTTGCCAGCTGAGCAGTCACCTGAGCTGTACCTTGAGGCTTTCATTGCACTTTGATTAGAGGCCTGGAAGAAGAGAAAAGGCATATTGCTCCCTCCCACTAAGACCCCACATCAAGAAAAGGCAAAAAGCAGTGGCATTGGCTCAGAATTATTTTTTCTACTGGTACTTTTAATGATGAGCATAGTTAGATGGCCTCAATTGACTTTGCAGTCTTCTGGGAACAAGTTGATCATTTGGAGTAACATTACCTTACTTTCTAACTCAGCCTTACTTGCCTGCACCTGAATTGATTGCTAAACTGCCACGGACTCACCCTCCATGTTCTGTGTGGATACAATGAGCTTTGAATTTCATTATGTCTCTCTGTGTCTTCATGGCAAAAAAATTACTCCTCTTCCCAGAACTCACTGAACATTGGTCCCCAAGTGTTCCCTGCAGCACAAACATGTAGCCTATAAATCCCTCCAAGTAAGCCTCTACGTGCATCAGTTCTCTTTCTAGAATGATGAAGGCACTCCTGAGCACATGGCTCCTCTTGGCCCTGCTTTCTCCAGGTAAGTGGGAACCAGTAGGTTATGAAACTTTAAATTATATTTAGAGGACAGAGGAATCTGGAGAGCTGAATTTAAGAGAGCTAGTGTGTTGTAGTCATTAGAGCATGGGTGTCAAACTCCGGCCCTCCAGATGTTTTGGAACTACAATTCCCATCAGCCCTAGCTAACAGGACCAGTGGTCAGGGATGATGGGAATTGTAGTCTCAAAACATCTGGAGGGCCGGAGTTTGACACCCTTGCATTAGAGGGTCAGACAAGGATCCAGGAGAAAAGGGTTCAAATCCCCACTCAGCCACAAAGCTCACTGGGGGATCCTGGAACAGTCACTGTATCTCAGCTTAACCTACCTTACAGGGTTCTTGTGAGGACAAAATGGGGAGCGGAGAAGCATGTACACAGCCTTGAGCTGCTTGGAGGCAAGTGCAGCAAACAAATAATTAAATAAAAAAATTGAAACTAAGAACAACTGAAATGGATAGAATAGTTCATCCTGAGTCCAGGATCCTCTTCTAACACCAAAAGCCTGATGACTATGGTATGCATAGGATCAGGACCTCAGTGCATCTTCATCAGCACTTTCCCCTCTTGTAGTTTCCAGCAAGTGATATTTGAAATATGCTAGTAACTGAAGGTACTATGTTTATTAGCCACTGCATCCTTTGTCTAAACCTTTTGTGAAGCCATTCAAGTTGGTAGCTTTGTCAGTCTTACGAGAGAGGGATCAAAATGTTTGTATTTCCACATTGTCCCGATCATGAAGAATATTATGTGCTTCCAATGAGTCTCCTCTTTCTCCCCTCTTAACTGTCCTAACTCCCCCCCCCCCACAACCATTGTCAACATTTTTCATAGGTGAGGTCCCCCAGCATAGCTAGTAGAACCCTTAAAGTTCAACTCTCTTGACCTGGATCAGAACCTGTTCATTTAACTCTGCTTAAAACTGGTTTAAATGCAAAATCTTCTCCCCAAGAGGTCTAGTAAGTGATGGTGCAGAGTATTCCTCCATAGGGTTCCCAGTTCTCCAAAGCTTTTTTCCACCATGTCTAAATGATGGGTTGAAGAAGAGGAGTTTGGATTTGATATCCCGCTTAATCACTACCCGAAGGAGTCTCAAAGCGGCTAACATTCTCCTTTCCCTTCCTCCGCCACAACAAACACTCTGTGAGGTGAGTGGGGCTGAGAGACTTTGAAGAAGTGTGACTAGCCCAAGGTCACCCAGCAGCTGCATGTGGAGGAGCGGAGACGCGAACCTGGTTCCCCAGATTACGAGTCTACCGCTCTTAACCACTACACCAGTGTTTCCCAACCAGTGTGCCTCCAGATGTTTTGGGACTACAACTCCCATCATCCCTCGCTAGCAATACCAGTGGTCAGGGATGATGGGAATTGTAGTCCCAAAACATCTGGAGGCACACTGGTTGGGAAACACTGCACTACACCACACTGGCTCTCAAATTGGATGAGACCAATTTACATTTAAAAGTGGACCTGCAGGTGAGGGGGAAAGGATCTGCACACTGTCATAATTTTCCTTCCTGCTGCTCCTCATGTGGCCATTGCTCCTTTAGCTAAGCTCACATCTAAGATTGTAATTGAACAGTAGAAGAAAAAAGGCATTGAAGTGGCAGAGTGGATGGGAGGAAAAATGGGCCATGGGAAAGGGAGGGTTTACCTTCAAACCTCTTGGAAATAATTAAACCAGTGTTCTGGCCAATGGCTTTTACTCATTTTATTTTTAAAAAAGATCTTATTAACTTGAACCCCATTTCATTTAACAGATTTAATTCATGCTCACCTCCTCTGTGTCAAATTAAGCAAACCACAACACCAAATAATAATAATGTGAATGATAATAATAATCCATGAAGTAATCTTTTGTTCCTGTCCTCAGCATTACCTCTGGACTGCAATTACGGGTTTAATAGGAGTGCACTGACATATGATGGCTATTTTAAAAAAAAATGTTACCCCGATGAAGATTCCTGTGTTGGCACCCTTCTGCGTACAAATATAGTCCGAAGTAAGATTTATCTGGCTTTTTGTCTTTTGTTGTTGGAATTACTAAATTTCCCAAACCTCCTTTACTATCTTACATGTCCACCACAAATGATAAAAGGTGCCTTCTTTTTCCTTACATTTCTAACATACAATTGACCCAGTTTTATACATTTTTGCTAATTTACCGGTATTTACATCATTTTCAAATAATTTTATTTCAGCGTATAACATGCTGTACATTTTAAATCCCAATTCTATAACTTCTCCCACGCTGTAAATGGTATGTTATACCCAAAATCTCTAGCCCATACAAGCCATTAAGAATACATTGATATCCGTTTCTTTACTTTTAATACAGTTTTCATTGTATGCTTTATGCATTAAAGTTGGAAAATATTTTGATATTTTTCTTTCTATGGTATAATGGTGTATGCATATTTTAATTAATAAAAAATGAACAGCCCATCCATTTAGATTGACAAATTTAATAATACTTTGTATATTGTTAGTTTGAAAAGGTCCTCATTCAGACAATACAAAAAATAATAATGGAACCATTACAATTAATGTGCCTGAGGAGCAATAGACTTGCATCCCCCCCCCCAACTAGGTATTTCTTTCAAATTCTTTTTCATAGGGAAATTCCGAGAGCAACATTTGAATAAATGTGCGTCATCCAGATTTTGTGTCTCAGGCCATTACAGTTTCACTGCAGGGAATGGTATATTCTTTGAGGCGAAGATGCACTGCTGCAACACGGAACTGTGTAACAATGCAACTCTCAGCCGTAAGTTTCTGCATCATTTTAGAATCCTTAACATGTTAGGGCTGTGCACTGGATTTGGCCAAGGCCTGGATCCTTAGTGAATCAGAAGTACTCAGAGGACCTGGGCCTCATGCAAATGGGGTGAGGCAGCCCGAAATTGCCACAGGTTGGGTTGAGTATCTATTCTTGGGACTATTAGGCCTCCCAAGGGGGCAGGACTCAAGAGAGGCAGGCTGGACGAAGAGGCAGGCAAGAGGAGAAGCTGTGAAAAAGAGGGACCTACTGGGCAGCTACAGCTCTGCCTGAGAAGGGATGGGTTGCCTAATCCTAACCCTATACCCAGTAGTTTTAGGGCGGTTCACCGAAATTCATGGATAGCTAATTGCTGAAGAGCAGCAGAGAGATAGAATTTCTGTACAAACATAGGGGTCCAAGAGCCTATAATTTCAGAGAGGCTACACCATAACCAATGGCATGAAAACCTTCAGAGAGATTCTGAAGGAAAAGAAAGTTCACACTCCGCCCCACCCCAATTTTGGGAAAGGTCATTCATCTCAGAGACCAATGGTGACTTTGTTCCATGGTCAGTCCTGAACCCAGATTGTGTCCAGATCGTATTTAATCCATGAGTACTCACAGCAACCCCACCCAAACTATAAGGGCCTATGCTGGATTACAATAATATAACATACAGATACGAAAACAGACAAAACTATTAACATGCTCACTATACTTTTGATTTTGGTAGTTCCTGATCGCAGCATGTTGGCTGAAAATGGTCTACAGTGCCCAGCCTGCTTCTCCAAAGGAACAAAAATGTGTAAAAGTGAGAAGACCATCAACTGCCTAGAGAATGAGACCCAGTGTGTTAATTTTGAAGGAGCTCTTCATATAGGTAACATTTCTTCTCAGACAAGGGGAGAAAGGCCTACTCATTGGCATGGTCATGCAGACTCCCTCCTGCTCTCCCATCCTCCCTTTCCCTTTCCCTTTCATGTTGCTGGAAAAATGAAAGGGGTCATATCTCTCACTGGCCCCACTCTGCACCCTTCCTTAATGTTTTGCCTGCCTGCACTGTGTCTTTTAACTCTCATAATGCCACTTGCTTGTCCAGAAGGAGGATTCAGAGCGAGATGTGTATATAAAATACCCTTCTGAACAAGAGAATTTCCTCTCTCTCCTGCTGTATGTGTTCTGTATCCTCCCAAAATCTGCTCCACAGAATTGATTTAGGGGATATACAGGAGGAGGGAGGATATGTTCCTTTTTACAACCATACAGTACTTTATTTTATTGATGTCATGATTAACTACACCCGTAAATATTAAGCGCTTTATATGCGTTATAACACTTTGACACCAGGTGGCGCTATGGAGTCCAGTCTTTCTTCAATTGTATTTCCTTGTATGAAGTTTACAAGGCATTTAATTGAATCAATTTTAGATGTGTCTAAATCAAGCCTTAGATGGATACCTTCCTATCAACATAGTTTTGAGGAATAATGCTATATTGAGAGGGGATTTGGAATGAACAGGGCAGGCTCCAGGGCATTAGAGCTGCTTTTGCCCTACATTATTTATTCTCTTCCCTCTCCTGCCCTTTACAGCCTGACTGTGGGTTAAACCACTGAGCCTAGGGCTTGCCGATCAGAAGGTCAGTGGTTCGAATCCCTGCGACGGGGTGAGCTCCCGTTGCTCGGTCCCAGCTCCTGCCCGCCTAGCAGTTCAAAAGCATGTCAAAGTGCCAGTAGATAAATAGGTACCGCTCCGGCGGGAAGGTAAACGGCGTTTCCGTGTGCTGCTCTGGTTCGCCAGAAGCGGCTTAGTCATGCTGGCCACATGACCCGGAAGCTGTACGCCAGCTCCCTCGGCCAATAAAGCCTCAACCCCAGAGTCGTCCGCGACTGGACCTAATGGCCAGGGGTCCCTTTACCTTTACCTTTAAGAATTCTGAGGGGAGTTCCTCTTGGGATTCCCCCTTTTCACCTACTTCATGTTAGATGTGTTTAACATGAAAATAGATATTGTAAAATAAAAGGAAGATTCTCTGGTTTGTTAGATCACAGTGGGGCAATGAAGGAGCCTCAGTTGGCATCTAACTGTCTTGAGAGACAATGGAGTGCACCCCAACTTTTTTTTCAGCTGCATCAAACTGTTGACTCGTGCCAGGTTTAGACACTGAAGGCTCACACACCAGGGAGGAAGTGTTGTTTTCAAATTTTGCTCTGTGGCTGCAGCATGTGGTTCTTAACATGCCCAGGAGATGGCAGGGATAAAATTCCTCCGATTTTACAGTAACTCACCTGCCCAGAAGAATTTTATTTGGTTAATCTAGTTAATTAGGACTGTTTTCAAATCCTCTAATTTCTTTATATTTTATAAATATAAGCTGTTTAATAATAATTTTTGTGTTTTTAGACTACTTTGAGTGTGATGGCAATTTTGAATTACATCTGAGTTATTTTTTTACCTGAAATTTTATATTTTATATATTCATGTTCTGATGAAATTATGATATTTCTCAGGTTTCTTAAATATATACATTTTAAAGCTAACTTATTAAAATTCTCTTTCACCATCACAGGCACAATCTCCTAGTTCCTGTGTAAAGAATTAATGTCAACATTTCTTTCCTTTCTCCCCAGATTTCTTTGTACAACCAGGTTTCACTTTCCAAGGTTGTGGAACAACAGATTTTTGTTCCATCAAGAAAAATGTAAGAGGTTTGCTCGCAGCTGGGAGATATATGCTAAATGTTACTGAAGAAAGCTGTTATAATGCTTCACGAATCTCACACCAGCCTGTACATGTAGGGTAAATGGGACAGTGTAGACCTCCTTCTTATGTATTCCAAAATCCATGGCAATGAGGGGGAATTGGAGGCCTAGTGGTGAAATCCAGCACTCTGGATATCTGTTTCTTCCTTTTTGCTTTTCATGGGGATAAAGGGAAGCGAGAGGAGAGAAAAAGGGGATCGGAATGTGGGGACTGCAGATTCTAACTACAAAGAACTCTGTAGTGTAACATTAAAAATATATACCTGTAGTTAAGTTTTCATTATTAACTTTATGGTGCAAATTAATTGGTTTTGGAAATAAAATGCTGGTTCTCAGATCTGTTTCTTTCAGATCCAAACACAATTAATATTTATTGGTTTAGCCACAGAGTTTACAAAAATGCAATACATAAAATAAAATAAAAACAAAACAAAATACATTGCACAGCTGAAATCATTATTAGAATCAGACAATTTCTTAGATACTGTAAGAGGTTTCTGCTATGAAGGATTTAAATTTGGGTGTATTTTCAGCCAGAGTTCACTGGAGCTCAGCTCTGGCACGTCTCAGGTGGGTGCCATTGCCATTCTAAGAGAACAAGGAAGAAGTTCATGGTGAGCTTTGGCACCTGCAAATCTAGAAAAGTAGCACTGATCCCTACAGACTTTTCTCCTTATAATCATAACTGTAAAGGCAGAACAGACCAATTTTTCAGAGGTGTTAGGGGATTTGTCCCGTAATAAATAGTCAATCATATACCCAATCCATCTCTCAATTGGGAGATTTAAATATATGAACTAAGCTTCTTTTAAGTCCTCATACCAGTAGATGGAACAAACCATTAAATAATTGGGTGAATGTTCAGGCACCTTACCTCCATATAGGCAAACTACATAGGAGATCCAGCAATGGCAGCATTCAACTATGATAGAGTTGTAAAAGCTTTTTCCCATTTGGTATCTGTGATGTTGGTTGCATAGTGATGGGGCTGAATGGGTAGTTTGGCATACCAAGGTGCAGGCCAGTCCCACCCATGAGGCAAGGTGAGGCAACCATCATAGGTGGCTGGATCCACAGGGGCAGCAGATCTGGCCTCCAAGGAATTCCTTGCCCACTGCTGCTAGCAAAGTGGCAGCAACAGCCGCACTGTGCTCCTTAAAGACCAGATTTACCCCTCCCCCCACAATCAGGTTGCCTCTTCAGTTCTTCAGTGGCCTCTTGGTGCTGCTGGTCTCCTCCTATTCTTGATTCCTGCAGAGATCTTTATTCCCCTCACTTCACATTGTTCCAGATGTTGATCTGCACTCAACCCTTCTTCTCAGGAATGGAGAGGCACTATTTTGTGGTTTGCCTCAGCTGCCAACATGTCTTGGGACAGACTAGCCAAGGAGCACATTTGACCATGAAATCATGCTTTAAAAATGAAAATTCTTATGACAATGGACTTCCTCAATATCTAACACACAGAATATTTCAAGGAAGATCATAGTCATCAATAATGTGGAACATTTCCTTATTGCAAGATGGTGGCTCTCTATTGTTAAAAATCAAACTATCCTTGAAACCTCCACCCCCTTTTCCTAAGGGGAAGGATATGCACTCTGGCCTTCACTGAACAAACACCAATTTACATAGGAGCCAACTCCTAGGGGGCAATGGTCTTCACTCCCCACCCCCAATAAAATGTCTGAGGGAGCCGGTCCCTCCCAAAGTTGATGGGCATGGCAACTGGTCTGTCTGTCTCTCCTAGTTGCCTTCAGACAGGGTGCCATAGACACTGCCCCTCCCCATTCCACTGACTGAGCAGCCTGGCAGGATACATTGGCCATGCATACAACAGGCATCAGTAGTATTAGTATATTAACTCCTGTCAATTAGTTGTGCCCCACCCCTCTAGAGTTTGATTGATGATGTCATATGACACTCCACCCAAAAATTCCCATCTCAGAAGTCCCACCTCCAAGGGCCACCATGAAATAACTTGCTGGTGGGGGGCTCCACGTAACCCATCAGTGATGATGGCACACCACTCCCTCCTTCAAGTAGACCGGGACCACCCCCTCTTGCAAGGAGGCATTAATCACCTCCCTGACCCAGTCACCTGTCCCCTCCCTGCTGGTTTTCCTCAGACATGTGGGGCAAGTGGCAATGTTCTTGAATCTTACCAACTGATACTCATCCAACACAACAGGGCTTGACAGTGCTCTAGACACCCCTTGAGATTCATCTGCTGTAACAGCGGAGTCAGGTTCCCAGTGGAAGCAAGCAATTTCATCCTCAAAATACTTGGCAAACAACATTGACAAGACACAACGACAGTCCCTGGATCCCAGTGACAGGCCCTGCCCATTTTCACATTGGAGCTTTCCTTTTCTCACCCAGCCTCTCACCCTGGGAGATGCCCACTTCTCCACCTCTCAACCTGGTTACAGGCATCAAGTTGAGATATCCCAACGCCACCACTTGCAGAACATTAAGCATTGAATTAATTTTATTTTTAAAGCTCAGACCAATGTTTCATATCATCATGTGGTTGAGATATCTTAGCATTGCCTCATCTTTGTGCCCCCCCTCTTTTTTAGTGCGAGGGGGTTTCCTAATTAATGAAACATTGAAAATAAATGGGGAGGGAAAATGCCACATTTTCTTAGATGTGATCACACTCATATTACTTTACTCCATCCTTTAGAAATTCTGTTAGTATAAGCAAATACAAAAGACACAGCGATACAAAGGAAATGAGTAGAAAGACATACCTGTATATTTAAAATGAAATTAATAGCAATAATGATGGCAATGTTGATGCTGTTAGGATGTATAAAAGCGAGAACACCATAGCTGCCATGACTACATTTTAAAAAATACTGATAAGCTACAAAATTGATAGTGTAAACTTGAATGGCCCCATGGATGCGAGCAGGTTCCAGATTCACCTGATGTCTTGGAAGAGCATGTGTGTGACATGCTAATTGTTGATTACTTTGTGCCTCATTAGGATTATTTTGTTTCCAGCTCAGTTTTACCATAAAGCCCGAGGGAGGAACACATTTATTTAAAGTACCTGCTTATTGAGAGTCTAGGTGTGGTTGGACTGGAAGAGGCACCTGGCTGACTCTCACAGAGTTCCTTAAAAAGATTGCATTCAATATAAAAAAAGAGAATGGTGATACAATATAAAAATATAGGATTTCTGGGAAAGCATGCACTATTTCCATAATTTCCAGCTCCTCACTGGACCAGTCCTTCCCAGTTGGAATCCTTGGACACCTTTCCTTGGCCCATTAATCCCTCCAAGTCAGCTTCTTCTTCCATGGGTCACCTGCTGGTTCATTCATCCTTGGCTTCTGATCACTCCACCATTATGAGGGCCTTCCTGATTTTATGTTTCTTCCTTGCAGAGTTGGTTTGGACTACTGGCATGGCTAAACAATACTTAGGTGTGGTAACAGTGCAATGGTTTGGTAAGCCCCTGGTTTCTGATCTGAAAGAGCAGCAAAAGGTATGTACAGCAGGAGGTGTGAGGACTCTGACAGGGTCCTAGAGTCCAACATCATTCTTCCCAAAGCCTAGTAAGCAGTAACTCGGCTTTTGAAAGGACCCCTCATGTCTCCTTCCCAACCCTGCTGCCACGCCAGGAGCTGCTTTCCTGACCCTTTTCTGCTGGCAGGGAGAAATCAGGACACCCTGGAATCAAGGCACAACCCAGGATAGATTTAATGAATTCTGTGGCTGTTCCCGCCAAATCGGGACTGTTGAGGGGTATGCATTTAAATCAACCTTAAAATAACTTTGCCTCCAAGGTTAATGTACTCTTGAACTGTAAGGAGAAGAACCTTTACAGCTCAAAATGGTCAGAGCTGGAGGCCCATAGGATTGGCATAAAAGACCAATGCACCCTGTCTGTGTGTCCTGAATTCCATTTTCCTCCACCAGCAGCAAAAAAGGTAGAGACAGGGATCCTGAGGCAAGCTCTTGTCACTAGGAATCCAACCCCACCCAGACTTATGCTGTGAATTATTGAATTCACAAGAAGAAGGTTTATGCGGAACCATAATTACCCATCAGTGTGAGGCTGGTGTGAGATTTGTGAAGTATTATAACAGTCATTTCAATTGGAAAAGAGAACTATTGTTTGAATTCCAACTCTTCAATGGTACAGAAATCTGTTGTTGCATGTCCTTGAAAAGTGAAGTCACTCCTACAAATGAAATTGGGTGGGTGGGTGGAGTTCACATTAGTCATTCACTAGGGTCTGGGAGTTTGTGGTTCTGGGGGTCAATGAAAATATTAATGACTGAATTTTATAAGGTGTGTGTAGTTATAGTTATAGTTGCTATATAGTTATAGTTATAGTTGTTATAGTTATGGTGGTTATAGTTTAGTTATAGCTATAGTTGTTATAGTTGTTATATTTGTTATAGTTAGAGTTAGAGTTAAAACTGATTTTATAGGGTCCAGATCAAGGGAACTAATAGTACTGCTCTATTCTAGTGCAAGTAGATCAATGGGTACCGCTGCAGCGGGAAGGTAAATGGCGTTTCCGTGCGCTGCTCTGTTGCTGGCCACATGACCTGGAAGCTGTATGCCGGCTCCCTTAGCCAATAATGTGAGACGAGCGCTGAAACCCCAGAGTCGGTCACGACTGGACCTAATGGTCAGGGGTCCCTTTACCTTTACCTTTATTCTGACTTGGTCACACCACACCTGGAATGCTATGCCCACTTTTGGGCACTGCAGTCTAAGAAGGATATTTAGAAGCTGGACTGTGTGCAGAGGTGGGCAACCAAAATGATAGAAGGTCTGGAAACCAAGCCTTATGTGGAATGGATGAGGGAGTTGGGTATATTTAGCCTGGAAAGGAGGGAACTGAGAGGACCCCTTTCCAAAGCCTTAGCCATTGAACTGTGACAATTGACCTCAGGATTCTGTCCTGTCCTCAGTGCTAGTCAACATTTACATGAATCTTTTGGGAGAGTAAATGCCACACCAGCTCAGGGAAGGCTAGTTTCTTAGACTGAGTATAAGATCCAGGTGAGGACAATATAGATTGAAAACATAATTTCATTCAGCAGCAAACTTTGTATGTGTGTAAGTGAGAGAAGATTCTTAAACAGAGGCTGTATTTGTAGGATGAAAGAATGTGAGGCAGTGGAGATAGAGGGAACTGCCAGAGAAACCAAAACTCCTAACAATACCTTGAAGAAGTCACAATACAGAACTATACACAGTTATCTGGGCATAAGACCCATTGAAATCAGTGGCACTTACATCTAGGTCGATAGATATAGAATGACAGATTAATCCCTTTGAAATAAATGGTTACTACTTTCACCAACAGTGCATAGGAGTTGCTGAAATCCCTACGCAGCCCCCAATCATAGAATCATAGAATCATAGAGTTGGAAGAGACCACAAGGGCCATCCAGTCCAACCCCCTGCCAAGCAGGAAACACCATCAAAGCATTCCTGACAGGTGGCTGTCAAGCCTCTGCTTAAAGACCTCCAAAGAAGGAGACTCGATAACATTCCTTGGCAGCAAATTCCACTGTCGAACAGCTCTTACTGTCAGGAAGTTCTTCCTAATGTTTAGGTGGAATCTTCTTTCTTGTAGTTTGAATCCATTGCTCCGTGTCCACTTCTCTGGAGCAGCAGAAAACAACCTTTCTCCCTCCTCTATATGACATCCTTTTATATATTTGAACATGGCTATCATATCACCCCTTAACCTTCTCTTCTCCAGGCTAAACATACCCAGCTCCCTAAGCCGTTCCTCATAAGGCATCGTTTCCAGGCCTTTGACCATTTTGGTTGCCCTCCTCTGGACACGTTCCAGCTTGTCAGTATCCTTCTTGAACTGTGGTGCCCAGAACTGGACACAGTATTCCAGGTGAGGTCTGACCAGAGCGGAATACAGTGGTACTATTACTTCCCTTGATCTAGATGCTATACTCCTATTGATGCAGCCCAGAATTGCATTGGCTTTTTTAGCTGCTGCATCACACTGTTGACTCATGTCAAGTTTGTGGTCTACCAAGACTCCTAGATCCTTTTCACTTGTACTGCTCTCAAGCCAGATGTCACCCATCCTGTATTTGTGCCTTTCATTTTTTTTGCCCAAGTGTAGTACTTTACATTTCTCCCTGTTAAAATTCATCCTGTTTGCCTTGGCCCAGTTCTCTAATCTGTTAAGGTCATTTTGAAGTGTGATCCTGTCCTCTGGGGTATTAGCCACCCCTCCCAATTTGGTGTCATCTGCAAACTTGATCAGGATGCCCTCAAGCCCATCATCCAAGTCATTGATAAAGATGTTGAATAAGACTGGGCCCAAGACAGAACCCTGTGGCACCCCACTAGTCACTTCTCTCCAGGATGAAGAGGAGCCATTGATGAGCACCCTTTGGGTTTGATCAGTCAACCAGTTACAAATCCACTGAATGGTAGCATTGTCTAGCCCGCATTTTATCAGCTTCTTTACAAGAATATCATGGGGCACCTTGTCAAAGACCTTGCTGAAATCAAGATAGGCTACATCCACAGTGTTCCCTTCAATCCTTCCAGTCACATATATTTATTGGTGAGGGATGGGGTGGAAACTTGAGAAACATCTTTTGCTATCAAGGAAGGAGTTGCTTTGCTAAGTAGGGCTAACAAAAATAATGAAGCAAAGAGAAGGACACCCCAACATATACAGCTTAGTGCAAAATGTCCTCTGTGCCTTCTGTACTGTGAGGCTAAAAAATACCTTGGGTGGTGGTATGAGCGGGAAATGAGGGTATTGTTCTATGTCTAAAGCAATGGAAAGGAGTGGAAGATAGGCCAAAAGCTGTCCCTCACCTGCTTAAACATCAGTTGCACATGCTGGATCAGGGCAATCACCCATCTATTCCAGAACCCCAACAGATCCCTGTGGGAAGCCTGAAAGCTGGACAAGACTACGACAATATTCTGTCCATCAGCAATTCCCAGCTCCAAGTATTTAGAAGCAAACTTCCTTTGACTGATAGCTAGATAGATAATTTATTACGGTTGGAGACCAGCATATAAAAAACATTTGGGGGTACAATCCTGGAAGAAAAACACACATTTAAAACATTATACAGAGCACAGCCAGAGCCGCTGCTAGTCTGCCAGCCAGGGAAAGAGGCATGAGGGCCCAGGGTCATGGGCCCCCTGCTGCCAGACCCACACAGTGGGATTGGGCTACTGCCTTCCCGTCATGATAGTCCTGTACCCGTGGACATCTGATTAGCTGTTCCAAGGAGGATGCAGCTGTACTTCAGGGTTCTTCTTATCTTTTGAAAATGGAAGATGGGATTTGAAGCAGGGATAAACAACTAGCTGGGTTCAATTCAAGACAATGTGGTTAAGGACAGTCATCACCAAACAGATCAGCTGAATCAAAGTATCTCTTCCCGTCTGAGTAAAATGATTTAATTAGCTCTCAGTGGAGTCATTCAGTGCATAGCATTGTGTCCCTGGCACCTTTCAACAGTCATGAGCTATGTTTAGCTTTGCCAGTTGAGCAGTCACCTGAGCAGAACCTTGAGGCTTTCATTGCGCTTTGATCAGTATATTTCTCCTTCCAACTCAGTAAGACCCCACATCAAGGAAGAGCAAAGACAGAGGTACTGGCTCAGAATATACCTTTATCCATGAAGGACCCAGCTAAGTTTGTTCTTGGCATGAGCTTTCGTGTATCTGAAGAAGTGGTATCTGAAGTGGTATCTGAAGAAGTGTGCATGCATATGAAAGCTCATACCAAAAACAAACTTAGTTGGTCTCTAAGGTGCTACTGGAAGGATTTTTTTATATATATTTTGTTTCACTTCTTGTTAGGTGAGCTTTGGGTATCAGGTAAAGGTAAAGGACCCCTGGATGGTTAACGCAAGTTGAATTCGACTTTGTGATGCGGCACTCATCTCCACTTTCACGCCAAAGGGACAGCTTTATGGGTCATGTGTCCAGCATGACTAAATTGCTTCTGGCCCATAGAGGACCATGACAAGTGTCAGAGTGCATGGAAACACAGTTTACCTTCCCACCACAGCGGTACCTATTTATCTACTTGCATTGTTATGCTTTCCAACTGCTAGGTTGGAGGATGTGGGACAGAGCAACAGAAACTTATCCCATAGTGTAGATTCAGACTGTAGACCTTGTGATCGGCAAGCCCTAGTGGCGCGGTGGTTTAGGCCACAGCACCACCTGCATCCTTTGCGTATCAATCCAACACGCACACCTAGAATTGGCAGATGCCTGAAGTGTGCCCTTATCCCAATAATGCAACAGAATGCCTAATCCTTTTCTCCCCAACCTCATCACCTGCCTAGATGCTGCTTTCTTCTTTCTGTAGCTCTCTAAATCAGATTTGTTCTTACCTATTTCCACTGCAGCAAAAATATAAAAGTCACCCACAAACAGAAAATCCTTTACTTCCAGATACCCCACTTTATATCTTATTCTTACTTGCTTAACCACCCCATTCTTCTTCTATCTTGATGCACTAACAGCTTTTGGGGATAATTTGGAGCTTAACCAACAATGTCTCTTCCTCAAATGGCCTTTGCACATGGCCTGATGCCTCCCACTCGACTGGTTGAGAGAATGGCCATGTTTGTGTATCTCCCTAATGGAGGAAGTTCCATGGCCATTGCTGGCTCCCATCGAGAACTTCCTCATAGTTGTGTGAGTGGCTGATTCATACCTGGCACTCTCTCAGTCATTGGCACATTCAACTCCTGAGGTCTCACTTCATCCATTTTATCCTTTGGAAACCTTGGCCCAGACAGGAGGATCAGTTTTACTTGTTAAAGCCTTCATTGCATCCATGTGCACCCGGAGCCCATTCCATATGGATCCAATATCCAGGATTTTTCTAAAGGAACATCTCCACCCGCGTCATTCAGCCCCAACACTGAGATCTAGTTCTGAGGGCCTTCTGGCAGTTCTCTCTGTGAGAAGTGAGTTCAGAGGGAACCAGGCAGAGGGCCTTCATGGTTGTGGTGCCCACACTGTGGAATGACTTCCCATCAGATGTCAAGGAGACAAGTAACTATAGAACCTTTAGAAGACATCTGAAGGCAGCCTTGTATAGGGAGGTTTTGAATGTTTGATGTTTTATTATGTTTCTGTATAACCATGAAGCCACCCAGAGTGGCTGGGGTTGTCCAGTCAGATGGGTGGGGGATCTTTTTCTTTTTTCAACAGTGTGCTTTGAATTTCAGTATGTCTCTCTTTATCTTTGTAGTGATCAAACAACTCTCATTCCCAGACCTCACTGAACTATTTGTTCCCAAGTGTTACTTGCGACATGAGTCCATGGCCTATAAATCTCTCCAGGCAAGCCTCTACCAGCATCAGCTCATTTGATCAATCTCTGCTGAGTCTCCTAATCTTTCTAGAATCATGAAGGCACTCCTGAGCGCATGCCTCTTCTTGGCCCTGCTTTCTCCAGGTAAGATTGGGAACATTTAATAATCTTTAGAGGACACTGAAGAGAACTTGCTGCTTGGGAGGGAAGGGGAGTTAGGAGTGCAGATCAACACCAGAGAGAGCAAAGACTGCTGGGTTACCAAGAGAAAGTAGAGGAGAGCCAAGTCAAGAGTTTATTTCTTGTGATGTCATGGAGATAAATGATATCATACAGATTAGTAATGAAATATCCCACTCTAACATGGAAGCTGCGTTCCAGCAATACACACAAAATTGTGAAAATCTCTCTCTCTCTCTCTCTCTCTCTCTCTCTCTCTCTCTCTCTCTCTCTCTCTCTCTGTGTGTGTGTGTGTGCGCGCGCGCGCGTTTGTGTGTGTTTGCATGTGTGTGTGTGTGCAAAAGCAAGAGATTGCCAGATGAAAATGTTGACGAAAAAGGGGAGAGCCTGGACTCTATCGTGACGATCCCTGAAACGGGATACTAGAAACTAAAATGCTAAACCGAAGTGAATCATAACTCAAAAGAAGAAAGGAACCATAAAGCTGCAAAGTAGATAAGATAAAAATTTTAAACTGAAATAACCTACATAACCTGACGGTTTAGCATTTTAGTTTCTAGTATCCCGTTTCAGGGATCGTCACGATAGAGTCCAGGCTCTCCCCTTTTTAGTCATATTTTTCTCGTGACTGTCTTTTTTGTGTATATTAGATGAAAATGTTGGGCATGATTTCAAAGTGCAAGGAAAGTGTTAAGAAGGTGAACAATCTTTCCTTTAGTGGGGGAGGGGGAGAAAATATTATTTAGAAAATATGACAGAATAATAATTCCATTGCAATGGAGAGTAAAAGTTTCTTAGGAAAGTAAAGGGTAAAAACAAAGTATGACCATAGCAGGAAGAAATTAAATACAGTTTAATAAGAAAAACGACACCTCTTTGGAACAGATCACATAAACTCACTGGTGGGGATCCAGATTCCCTACTACTACTTGGTGGTTGTGGAAATCTCGGGAGCTGAAATTAAGAGAACCAGTGTGTTGTTGTTATCAGAGTGCCAGACAAGGATCCAGGAGACCAGGATTTGAATCCCCACTCAGCCACAAAGCTCACTGGGGGATCCTCGACCAGGCACTGTCCCTCGGCTTAACATGCCTCACAAGAAGCTTCTGAGGATAAAATGGGGAGGGGAGAATAATGTACACAGCCTTGAGCTTCTTGGAGGAAGTGGCTGCAGATAAATAAATAAATTGGAAAAATTAGAAATCAAGAGCAAGTGACATTGATGGATTGGTTCATCCCTAGTCCAGGATCATGTCCTCACACTGGCCAACCCAATGACTATGGGAAGCACACAATCAGGACTTCAACGCAGCAGCAACACTCTGGCTTACTGTGGGTTCCAGCAATTGATATTTGAAATATGCTACATTTGATATTGGAGGTAGCACATAGGCATTATGCTTGGTAGCCATTGAGAGTCTTATTCTCCATCAATTTGTCTAATTCTCTTTTAAAGCCATTCAAACTGGAGCCCTAACTACCTCTTGTAGAAAATACCATAGTTTAATTGTGCTCAGATCTTAGCTTGTAACCAAACAGTGGGAAGAAAATGTATGTAAGTGAGAGTCTGGATGGGAGGAAAAGTTGGCTGTGGGAAAGGGAGGGTTCACCTTCCAACCCCTGGGAAATAATTAAACCAGTGTTCTGGCGTATGGCTTCAAGAGTTTTAATTAATGAGTCTTTTACTCATTTTATTTCATTTTCTTCTGTTAAAATGCTTATTAAATTGAACCCTTTTAATTGAAAAGTTTTAATTCACTATCACCTCCTCCTCTGAGTCTCATTAAGCAAACCACAAAACCAAATAATAATAATAATGTCAATGATAATGATAATCTATGAAGTAATTTTTTGCTCCTGTCCTCAGGATTAACTAGGACGTGCAGACATGTGTTTAACAAGACTGGACTGACGTTTAGTGGCTATATAAAAAAAGTATGTGAATCCAATGAAGATTCCTGTGAGGCCAGTGTTCTGCGTACAAATATAAGTAAGATTTTCCTGACTTTTTGTCTTCTGTTGTTGGATTAGATTCATGGTTAACATAGTTGAACTATGGCTTCTACTAGCATATAGTTGGGCATATGTTGGGCAACTCAGCTATGGAAAAAAGTGTGGTGAGAAAGTTGTGACAATTAATCTGTAGATGAATTAGAACTCCCATCAGCCTCAGCTAGCCTGGCCACCAGTCAGGGATGATGGGAGATGTAGTCCTACAACATCTGGAGGATCAGTTTCCCAATCCTGAAGTAAGGAATTGCTGACATATGAAAATGGGGAATCTAATATCACCGGATCACAACCAGTGGCTGAATTTGGCTGCTCATCTCCAAGCTTGGTGAACTTGATTTGCATCAACCAGAAATTCCTGTTGACCCAAACCAATGAACTCCAGTTTAGTTTTGGTTATCAAACTAGGACAATAAGCCTGGAATATAAGCTGACTATCCCCTTTGCCATAAATGACATTAAAATTGAAAGCCCTTTCACAGATCTATAAAAACTATTCAAAAGTTGAGCAATCAGGATGGGAGATGAAGGTGCTTCACACAATGTCAATTAATTTTGAAATAATTCTCAGTGATGAAATGATGAGGAAGGAACCAACATAAAGGAAGTATTCCTGTAGTTTGCTTCAGTTACTCAGCTTGATTCAGAGTGGCTCCTCCACCCTGGCAGACTTTGGTTCCTACTTCAACCATTGGTTAAGGTTGATTTGATCCCTTTGCTTGTTCCTGATCCACCCACCCCTTCACCCAGGAGGGTGTGAGTGCCATTTTGTGGTTCACCTCAGGTGCCTAAATGCCTTGGGGCAATCCTGGGTGGGATGGTGGTGCTCACTTGACCATGTGTCCCAACATCACTGCTACATTCTTGGAGGGAATGGGGGCAAGGGGGGCAGTAAGGCTGGTGCAATGCAATGTCTTGCCAAGTGTCTTTTGTCAGGCAACAGGAGTTCAGGGAAGCATTTTCCCCAACCTGCAAACTGTTATGATTGATTAAAAGGGAGAGTGAAGTGTTTGTGAGATGTATTGGCAGATGTATAGAAGAAGACATGATGCCTGGTGGTACAAATGTGACCTGAAATGATGTTCATACATTCCATTGCCAAATTTAATAATACTTTCTATATTGTTAGTTTGGAAAGGTCCTGCAAAATTGTAACCATTACAATGAATGTGCCTTAGGAGCAATAGACCTGCATATTTTCCCCCCAGATCTAGATATTTCTTTCGCATTCTTTTTCTTAGTCAAACCCCAAGTGCAACTTTCGAATAGATGCTCGTCATCCAGCTATTGTAAGACAGGCTATTACACCTTTACTGCAGGGGATGGTAAATTCTTTCAGATGAAGAGGTACTGCTGCAAGCCTGAACAGTGCAACAATGAAACTCTCAGCCGTAAGTTTCTGCATCATTTTAGAATCATTAACATGTTAGGGTTTTGCACTGAATTTGGCCATGGCCTGTATCCTTAGTCAATCAGCAGTACTCAGAGGAACTGTCCTTCTAAATGACCCTTGAGCTGCTTCTGGTCAGTCTTTTAATTGGCAATATAAGCACTATCTAAGCTAGCAGTTATTATTTTTATTATTATTACAGTATTTATTGAATTTATATACCGCCCTATGCCCAGAGGTCTTAGGGCAGTTCACAGAAAGTCATGGATAGCTCGTTGCTGAAGAGCAGAATAAAGACAGAATCTCTATACAAAAATAGGGGACTAAAAGCATATATTTTCAGAGAGGCTACACCATATTCAATGCCATGAAAACCTTCAGAGAGATTAAAAGGAAAAGCATGTTCACACTCCTCGACCCCCCTTTGGGTAAAGGTCATTCATCTCAGAGACCAATGGTGACTTTGTCCCATGGTCAGTAATGAACCCAGATTGTGACTAGATCATATTTTCATCCAAGATTACTTGCAGCTGCCCCACCAAAACTGTAAGGCCCTGGGTTTGATTCTATCAATATAACACATAAATACAAAAACAGACAAAACCATTAACATGCTCACTATACTTTTGATTTTGGCAGTTCCTGATCGCAACACACTTCCTGAAAATGGTCTGCAGTGCCCAGCCTGCTTCTCCAATGGAACCACAAAGTGTGAAAGTGAGAAAACAGTCAAATGCCTTGAGAATGAGACCAAGTGTATTAATTTAAAAGGACTTCTTACTATTGGTAACGTTTTCCCTCGAACAGGTAAAAAAAAAAAAAAAAAAAAGACCTAATCATCGGCTGGGTCACACAGACTCCCTCCATTTCTTCCTTCCTCTGTCTTCCTTCCCCTTGCATGTTGCTGATAAAGTAAGAGAGACCACATCTCTCACTGGTCCCATTTTGCACCCTTCCTTAATGTTTTGCCTCCCTGGTCTGCGTCCTTTAACTCTCATAATGCCACTTGCCTGACCAGAAGGAGGATTCAGAGTGAGGTGTGTATATAAATTACCCTTCTGAACAAAAGTAAAAAAAAAAGTGCATTCATTGCTTCACCCCAGTTGCATCTGGATCTGTCCACCACTGGGATGCAGTCCAGGACGAAATATGTCCCTCTTGCTCAAAAAGCATATTTATTATGTAAATGGCATGTAATAAATCTCATTAAATTCTGTGACAATGAGCAGCATCTGGCTAACTCAGACCATTAGTGCAAGAATTTACAGTTGTGCGAGAGAATTTCTATTGCATTTATGTGCTCTGTATCCTCGCGAAATCTGCTCCACAGAATTCGGAAAACCCCCAGAATGGATTTAGGAGATACACAGGAGGAAGAAGAGGGGGAGGATATGTTCCTTTCTACAATCATACATTATTTTGCCAATGTCATGATTTAGCTACATTTGTAAAGAGCTTTATATGTGCTATAACACTGTGGCAACGGATGCCGTTGTGCAGTTCCATCTTTTACCAACAAAATTTCCTTACACGAAGTTTACAACGCATTTAACTGAATCGCTTTTGTGATGTGTCTCGATCCAGCCTTACACGCACACCTCCCTATCAACATAGTTCTGAGGAATAATGCTGTTTTGAGAGGAGCCAAATTTACCACGCCCTTCCTTCCTGAAAAGAAGAGGGGATTGGGAATCAACGGGGGAGGGGCATATGGGCTGATCTGCCCCATGGGGAAAGAGGCAGAATAAAATTCCTCCAATTTTATTGCAACTCACCTGCCCACAAGAATTTGATTTGGTTGATCTTGTTAATTAGGCCTGCTTTCAGATCCACTAATCTCATTATGTTTTATAAAAAAAATAAAATAACATGTTTATTAATAATCTTCATTTCTTGAGACTCCTTTGAGTATGATGTAATGTTGATTAATATCTATCTGAGTTATTTTTTTACCTGAACTTCTAATGTTCAATATTTTGTCTATTCATGTTCTGATGAAATCATGATAATATTCAGATTTCTTAAATATATACATTTTAAAACTAACTTGTTAACATTCTCATTCACCATTACAGGCACCATCTCCTAGTCCCTGTATAAAGGACTAATGTCAAAATTTGTTTCCTTCCCCCCCAGCTTTCTTAGTGTACCAGTATTTCACTTTCCAAGGTTGTGGAACAACAGATTTTTGTGCCATCCCGAAAAACAGAAGAATAATTGGAGCTGGAAGATTTATCCTTTTTATTACCGAAAAAAGCTGTTATAATGCTTCACGAATCTCACACCAGCCTGAACATGAAGGGTAAATGGGACAGTGTAAACCTCCTCCTTTTGTATTCCAAAATCCATGGCAATGAGGGGATATTGGAGGCCTAGTGGTGAAATCCAGAAATCAGGATCTCTGGTTCTTTCTTTTATGCTTTTGGTGGAGGTAAAGGGAAGCAAGGGGCATAGATAATGCAGACACCTATTTACTGGCACCAGACACCTATTTACTGGCACCAGGTTGAATCTCCCCCCCCCCACTTGACAGCACATTAAGCCTTTTATTTTGTTTTTTAAAGCTCAGACCAATGCTTTCATATCTTCATGTTTTTGAGATATGTATCGCAGTAATGCCAATTTCCCAGAATAATAGAATATAACCACTTTTGCTAACAATTTTTCCCTTCAGGTCCAGGAAACCACTGTGGGTACAAAGGACATATGGGTGATTCTAGAAAGCAAGAGCTTCTGCCCGATGTCTCCAGCAGAACATAACACCCAGGATTCCCAAAGGGATCAGAGGTACTGGTTTGGATCAAGACTGTATCCAAACATACACAAAAAAGTACAGAATACATATTTATTTAAGAAAAATAAGACAACTGTGCAGTAAGAATCCAGTTACCAAACAGGAATAAAGAATGTTAGAAGAAGGTCATTTAAGAATTTGGGAACTTTTGGGGAAATAGGTAAAGGTAAAGGGACCCCTGACCATTAGGTCCAGTCATGTCCGACTCTGGGGTTGCAGCGCTCATCTCGCTTTATTGGCTGAGAGCCGGCATACAGCTTCCAGGTCATGTGGCCAGCATGACAAAGCCGCTTCTGGTGAACCAGAGCAGCACACGGAAACGCCGTTTACCTTCCCGCCAGAGCAGTTCCTATTTATCTACTTGCACTTTGACGTGCTTTCGAACTGCTAGGTTGGCAGGAGCAGGGACCTAGCAACGGGAGCTCACCTCGTCACAGGGATTCGAATCGCCGACCTTCTGATCAGCAAGCCCTAGGCTCTGTGGTTTAACCCACAGCGCCACCTGGGTCCCTTTTTTATTTTTTTTATTTCCCTTTGGGGAAATATGTACACAGAAAACAACAAATCTGATTTAGTCTAAGCTAGTATATTTTAACACCACTTTCTGAACCTCAAAGAGATGTGGCAGCCATCAGTGCGTGCGTATCCCTTTACGGGTCACATCTTTCACTGTGATCTGCAACAACTGGTATTAAGAGGCTTAATGGCTCTCATGCTGGAGGGAAGATAGCTATCACAACTAGATTTAAAAAGAAAAATACTGAAAAGCTACAAAACTGACAGTGCAAACTTGAATGGCCCCATGGATGCGAGCAGGTTCCAGGTTCACCTGATTTCTGGGAAGAGCATGTGTGTGACATGCTAATTGTTGATTACTTTGTGCCTCATTAGAATCAGATTGTTTCCATCTCAGTTTATCATAAAGCCCGAGGGAGGAACACATTTATTTAAAGTACCGTATTTTACGCTCCATAGGACGCTCCGGACCACAAGACGCACTTAGTTTTTAGAGGAGGAAAACAAGAAAAAAATATTCTGAATCAAATTTTTCAGTTGGTGGTGGCCCAAAATGTCTTTCCGCTGCTCCTTAGCATATTGTACTACCTGTAGTTTAAAAGGAATCTTATATGCTAGTCTTTTCTGCTTTATCATCCTTATCAGAATGGGGGAGGTTTTCTACAAGAAAAGACAGTGATTATTCTATTCTATTCTATTCTATTCTATTCTATTCTATTCTATTCTATTATAATAGCATATGAATCATTTTGCTTTCTTGAATTGTGCTAGGCATAGCAGCCAACTCCTAGAAGCCTAGGAGTTTTTGAGAGTCATTCCCCCCCCTCATGGTTGATGGGCATGTGAGGTGGGGCTTACCTGCCCCCCCCAATATTTTTTTAAAGTTGGAAGAGGGAAGGGAGGGAGAGGGAGAACTCAGATTTGTGGGTGCCTGTTGGTGACACTGTGATGCTGGAACTCCGGAGCAAGAGGAGATGGGGAGATGCTGGTACAGGAGCCCAGGAGCAATCTCTGCTTGCTTTACAGAGAGGCAGGAGGAGGGGAGGAAATATCTCTGTGCCTACAGCCCCCGCTTTTTTCCTTATTCATGTCCTTTTAGCCTTGCAAAGCCACCTAAGCCAAATGCAACCCTCTGCAAGGCTCATTATACCACCAATAGAACACCTCATTAAGAACTGATAACACTGATAACACTCCCGCTTAAGAACAATAGGTTAAAGCTGTTAGCTGTCAAATTGAAATCTTCCCTGAAAGGGGATACAAATGTATTGATCTAAAAATAAATAAAACTCAAAACCTCAAGGAAAACTTGTTACACTTGGGTATGCATTTTTGTCTTGATTCTTGGACACTGTATCTCTGAAATGTATCCCTTCATTCCACTTTTTTAACTTCTGTATCCCAGAGTAGGTAAGAACACACAGTTCCATCTGATACAGGAAAAGGGATTTTATTAGTGAACAAAAAAAACTAGAGAAGGTGAGAGAATGGCAAATGTACCGGTACATGCAAATGTTCAGTTCCCCCACCCACACAAAATCCTGTCAGGCGACAACCACATCTTTTGTTTGTAAACAGGACAATCAGGAATATCCCTCTCCCTTCTATTCATTATTCCCTTCACCTCACCCGATATCTGCTCCATTGTCCTTTTGCCGGGGTAAATTACTGCACTTGTAATTTTTTTAAAGCAAGATTTCCTCAGCTTTGTTTTGCCCCCAGGGTCCCAGCCTCTTCTCTGATTGTTCCCCTTCAGTTAGTAGCAACGATCAGGAAACTTTGAAGTTTAAAATGAGTTTAGGCAAAGTGGGGGAGAGCCAGATTGATGGCTCCGGCTCCCTGAACTCAAGGGTGGGGGGAGCCGGTTTGATGCCTGCGAACGCCTGTTTTTCAAGCCTGTTTTTATGAATGGAGGTGGTGGGGAGGATCCAACAGCTTCTCCACGGCCACCCCCCCCCCCCGCCGAATGCAGCGGAGGGGAGGCGGCAGCAGGGAGAGGAGTTGTTGCTGGATCCACCCGCAACCCCCGTTCGCAAAAGCAAGCCTGTTTTGGGGAACGGAGGTGGTGGGGAGGATCCATCAGCTTCTCCACGGCCACCCCCCACCCCCTGCCGAATGCAGCGGAGGGGAGGCGGCAGCAGGGAGAGGAGTTGTTGCTGGATCCACCCGCAACCCCCGTTCGCAAAAGCAAGCCTGTTTCTTGCGAACGGAGGTGGTGGGGAGGATCCAACAGCATCTCCGCCGCTGCTCCCCGCCTGCTCGACAGGGAGCCTTCGCTCCATAAGACGCTCCAACTTTTTCCCTTACATTTTAGGAGGGAAAAAGTGCGTCTTATGGAGCGTAAAATACGGTACCTAAACAGGTACTGACAGTGTAGGTGTGGTTGGACTGGAAGAGGCATCTGGCTGATTCCCACAGAGTTCATTAAAAAGATTGCATCTAATATGAAAAAAAGAGCTTCGTGTTACAATATAGGATTTCTGGGAAAGCATGCACTCTCTATTTCCATAATTTCCTGCTCCTCACTGGACCAGTCCTTCCCAGTTGGAATCCTTGGGCACCTATCTTTGGCCCATAATTCCCTCAAGTCAGCTTCATCTTCCATAGGTTACCTGCTTGGCTTTTGATCACTCTGACATTATGAGGGGCTCCCTGAGGATATGCCTCTTTTCACAGTTGGTTTCAACTAGTGCCCAGGCTGAACAATACAGAGATGTGGGAGCAGTGCAATGGTTGGGAAAGCCCCTTCTTTCTGGTTTGAATTTATCAGCAGAAGGAGGTGCTTGTATGGCTTCTGGCAGGAGGTGTGAGGACCCTAACAGGCTCCTAGAGTCCAACAGCATTCTTCCGAAAGCCTCGTAAACAGTAACTAGGCTTTGGGAAGGAGCCCTCATGTCCCCAGGAGCTGCATCCGTGGCCCTTCTCTGCTGGCAGGGAGAAATCAGGACATCCTGGAATCAAGGTACAGCCCATGGACAGCTTAATGAATTCTGTGGCCACTCCGGCCAAATCAGGAGTGTTGAGGGGTATGCATTCAAATCAGCATTAAAATAACTTTGCCTCCAAGGTGAATGGACTCTTGAACTGTAAGAAGAATATTAGAACACTGACAACACAAAATGGTCAGAGTTGGGGGGCCACAGGATTGGCGTAAAAGTCCATTGCCTTTTAAATATGACTTTTTGTATGCTGTGTTTTAAAAAGGCTAAGGTACGTGAACATACAAAGATTGTTAGGCCCAGCTAGTCTTTTCCACCACCTGTTCTAACACTTTTAATATACCCAAAGGCTCAGAAAGAGTTAATAGCCCCTCGGCCATCCCATGAGGGAGGGAGAGATTGACAGCTAGTGGGCCATTGTGGGGCCGCCCTCCTTGCCTGGGGTGCGGTGGGATGGGCTACACTTATTGGGGATGTTTGTCCGGCTGATTTTATATCTCAACATTATACCTTTCCAACTCAGGAGACCTGATCCAAGGACGACTTGTTAGTGAGGGGATATCATCCCTTTATAGAGGAGGCCAACACGGGGTTTGGGATCACCACTGTTGAAGGGCGAGGGAGGTATGGCGGTGGGGGTAGATACTACAGGCGAAGGGTTTTGAGATGTGGAGATGCTCGAACCCCTTCCAATCTACACCCCATCCCGAGGGACGAGGGTAGGGTGAGCAGGGATTACCTACCTCCGTCACTGGTGTTGTACAATGCCAGGTCTATAGGCAATTAAACCGCCACCATGTGAGACTTTATTATCTCACTGGTGCGAGCCCCCCTGGGTGAGATTATCAACTTGGTACGGGGACTTTCCCAGGGGAGTTGAAGGAAGCAGTGGTGCGTCCGCTCTTAAAGAAAACATCTCTAGATCCTTTAGATCTATCCAATTACCTCCCGGTTTCGAATCTTCCGTACCTGGGTAAGGTAATTGAGAGAGCAGTTGCTGAACAGCTTGGTGGATTTCTGGAGGAAACATCGGCTCTGGATCCATTTCAGTCCAGCTTTCGCCCTGGTTACGAGACGGCTTTGGTTGCGCTAACAGATGATCTCCGTAGACAGCTGGATCGAGGCGGGTCGGGACTGCTGATTCTTTTAGATTTGTCAGCAGCCTTTGACATGGTCGATCATGAACTTTTGGACCACCTCCTTGCCGACGTGGGGATTCAGGGCACAGTCCGACAATGGCTGTCTTCGAAGTTAAATCCTTCGAAGACAGAGGTCCTCTGGCTGGGACGACATGGGGTTGGGGGGCCAACTCCCATCTCTTGTGGGGGCCCAATTAGTGCCAGCGCCTTCTGTCAAGAGTTTGGGTGTAACCTACGCCGCCTCCCTTTCCATGGAGGCGCAGGTTGCAGCCACAGCAAAGGTGGCATTTTTCCATCTTCGACGTATCAAGCAGTTGGTCCCTTACCTTTCTCACCCTGATCTGGCCACAGTGATCCACGTGACGGTCACCTCCAGACTTGATTATTGTAACTCGCTCTACGCGGGGCTGCCCTTGAAGCTGACCCAGAAACTCCAGCGGGTGCAGAATGCCGCGGCGAGGCTCCTTACGGGTTTTTTGCCGTGGGACCACATTCATCCAGTGCTCTACCAGCTGCACTGGCTCCCGGTGGAGTATAGGGTCAGGTTTAAGGTGCTGGTTTTGACCTTTAAAGCCCTATGCGGCCTAGGACCCTCGTAGCTACGGGACCGCCTCTCCTGGTATGCCCCACAGAGGACCTTAAGGTCCACAAACAGCAACATTTTGGAGGTCCCGAGCCACAAAGTTGTTAGACTGGTGTCAACTAGGGCCAGGGCCTTTTCTGTACTGGCCCCAACTTGGTGGAACGCTCTGTCACAAGAGACCAGGCCCTGCGGGATTTGACATCTTTCGGCAGGGCCTGCAAGACAGAGCTGTTCTGCCTGGCCTTCGGGTCGGACTCAGTCTGATGTTTCCTTCCCTTATGGTTTTGATTATGGGTGATAAATGAAGCTGCATTTAAATTTTAAATTGTATTTTAACCTGTATTTTAATTAACGGTTTTTCTTTCTTTTATATTTTATTGTAATTTTATTGGTGCTAGCCGCCCTGAGCCCGGTTTCTGCTGGGAAGGGCGGGGTATACATAAAAATTATTATTATTATTATTATTATTATTATTATTATACTTAGTTGAGAGATGTGTCCTCTTGTATTGGGGTTAGATGACATAATCATGCATTCAAAAACTGTCAAACCTCTGCTTGCCTTCTGTTTTACATTTAAAAAAAACCTCTGATGCTTCATATCAGGAAATACCATACTTCCCCATTCCAAACTATTGATTTGAAAGATACACATTTTAGAACCAACTTTTTATTTCACACAATCCTTTATATTTATCATAATAAGGATAATGAGTGA
Source organism: Darevskia armeniaca (assembly GCA_034641395.1). Lineage (NCBI taxonomy): Eukaryota > Metazoa > Chordata > Lepidosauria > Squamata > Lacertidae > Darevskia > Darevskia armeniaca. The sequence continues at coordinate 198,850 of JAWWNF010000115.1, forward strand.
CAGAGTGGATGGGGGGACCCAGCCAGATGGGCGGGGTACAAATAATAATAATAATAATAATTATTATTATTATTATTATGACACACTATAATACAGCACTCTTTTCTCTGTGTCCTGCATCCCATTTCCCTCCATCAACAGCAAAAAAGGCAGAGACACGGATCCTTAGCCTGACTCTCACCACTAGGCATCCAACTCCCCCTCCACCCTATTGCTGTGAATTCTTGAATTCACAAGAAGGAGATTTATGCTGAACCATAATTACCCATCAATGTGAGGTTGGTGTGAGATATGTGAAGCATTATAATATGTTATTTCAATTGGGAAAGAGTTTGAGGAAGGGGAGATAAAGAGAAGTGCCAGAGAAACCAAAACTCCAAAGTATACTTTGATGAAGTTGCAATACAAAACTATGCAGACTTATCTGGGAGTAAGACCCATTGAAATCAGTGACACATCAAGGAAGACAGATATAGAATTGCATTGTAATCCCTTTGAAATAGAGGGTTACTACTTCCATCAACAGTGCATAGCAGTTGCTGAAATCCATACGCCACCTCCAATCCTTCCAGCAAAATATATTTATTGGTGAGGGATGGGGTGGAAACTTGAGAAGCACCTTTGGCTGTCACGGAAGGAGTCACATTACTAAGTAGGTCTAACATAAATAATGAAGCGAAGAAAAGGGCACCCCAAGATAGACAGCTTAGTGATGAATGTTGTCTGTGCCTTTTGTGCTGTCCATGGTTAAAAATACCTTGGTTGGTGGTATAGTGGGAAATGAGGATATTGCTATGTGTCCAAGAGCAGTGGAAAGAGAAGAAGGAAACAGGCAAAAAGCTGTCCCTCACCCGTTTAAACACAAGGTGAACATGCTGGATCAGGACAATCACCCATCTAGTCCAGCATCCCAACCGATCCCTGTGGGAAGCCTGCAAGCTGGACAAGACTGCGACAATATTCTGTTCATCAACAATTCCCAGCACCAATTATTCAGAGGCAAAACTTCTTTTGAAAGTGGAAGTAGAACATAGCCATTGTGGGAAAACATGCATTCCCTGAATTTATCTAATCCTCTTTTTAAATCATCTGAGTTGGTGGCCATCACTGCAGCCTGCTAGAGTTGCCATATCTTGGAGAGCAAAACAAGCACAGCCAGAGCTGCTGCTAGCCTGCCAGACAGCGAAAGAGGCATAGGGGTCCAGGTTCACGGGGCCACTGCTGCCACACCCACACGGTGGGAGTGGCCTACCGCCCTCCTGTCATGATAGTCCTGTACCCATGGACATTTGAACAGCCATTCCAAGAAGATGCTACTGTATGGGCTCTTCTTATCTTTTGAAAATGGAGAATAGGATTTGAAGCAGGTATAAACAACTAGCTGGGTTCAATTCAAGACAATGTGGCTAAGGACAGTCATCAGCAAACATATCGGCTGAATCAAAGTATCTTTCCTTGTCGCAACAATCTGACACAATTAGAACAAGGAGGGACGAAGTTCCGTAAAATGATTTAATTAGCTCTCGGTAATGATCTTGGAGTCATTGTATTCTATTCACTGCCTACCAGTGTGTTCCTGGCACCTTTCAACAGTCTTAAGCTCCGTCTAGCTTTGGCAGCTGAGCAGTTAGCTGAGCTGTACCTTGAGGCTTTCATTGCACTTTCATTAGTGGCCTGGAAGACAATTAAAAATATATTGCTCCTTCAAAATCCATAAAACCCCACATCAAGTAAGAGCAAAGACAGAGGTACTGGCTCAGAATATGCCTATATCCATCAAGGACCCAGCATCTTGCCATAGTCCTTGGATCTGATAGTATTAGTAGTTAGTGCACATGTCTGTAGCAAATGAGGGCTGCAGTCAGGCACTGAAGAAATTGGTTGGCGGTCTCAGCCATTTTAGGAAGATATTTAAGAATATTATCACAAGCCATTCAAGCACTTAGTGTTTGCAGCAGAACAACCAAAGAAACAAATTGCAGTATTTCTTCTGCTTTAATAATGGGCAAAGTCAGATGGCCTCAATGGACTTTTCAGCCTTCTTAGAACAAGTTGTTCACTTGGAGCTGTCCATTGTCCTGCAGTCTCTCTTAGCGGGAATCAACACCTTCCCTGCTGCCCTGTACCAATACTTGCAGCAGATGCCTCATTAGCTAACAGATAATCTTTTGCATTCTCACTATCCAAAACCTTTTAGGATTCTTTAACGAGTTTCTGTTTTAAAATTGCCATGTAGATACAGCCTTATAAAACTGAATGGCCGACATGCTTTAAAATAATAATAATTTAAAAATCAAGATTACTATTTTTTTATTGTTTTTGAAGAGCTGTAGTAGCCTGGCTGCATCAAACAACAAAGTTTCAGAGGAGCATAATAGAGGACAGAAAAATAATTGTGAAAGGTGCAAATGGATTTTATAGAGTCCAGGTGTGGATGTTCTTCTACACCCATTGCGTTAGGAGACTGGACATAAAGAGAGGAGATGAAAACGTACTGTATCAGATTCAACCAGAGCCACTTTATTAATTATTACTGAAAAACTCTGAACCACATAGAATCATAGAATCATAGAGTTGGAAGAGAACACAAGGGCCATCCAGTCCAACCCCCTGCCAAGCAGGAACACCATCAAAGCATTCTTGACAGATGGCTGTCAAGCCTCTGCTTAAAGACCTCCAAAGAAGGAGACTCCACCACACTCCTTGGCAGCAAATTCCACTGTCGAACAGCTCTTACTGTCAGGAAGTTCTTCCTAATGTTTAGGTGGAATCTTCTTTCTTGTAGTTTGAATCCATTGCTCCGTGTCCGCTTCTCTGGAGCAGCAGAAAACAACCTTTCTCCCTCCTCTATATGACATCCTTTTATATATTTGAACATGGCTATCATATCACCCCTTAACCTTCTCTTCTCCAGGCTAAACATACCCAGCTCCCTAAGCCGTTCCTCATAAGGCATCGTTTCCAAGCCTTTGACCATTTTGGTTGCCCTCTTCTGGACACGTTCCAGCTTGTCAGTATCCTTCTTGAACTGTGGTGCCCAGAATTGGACACAGTATTCCAGGTGGGGTCTGACCAGAGCGGAATACAGTGGTACTATTACTTCCCTTGAACTAGATGCTATACTCCTATTGATGCAGCCCAGAATTGCATTGGCTTTTTTAGCTGCTGCATCACACTGTTGACTCATGTCAAGTTTATGGTCTACCAAGACTCCTAGATCCTTTTCGCTTATACTGCTCTCAAGCCAGGTGTCACCCATCCTGTATTTGTGCCTTTCATTTTTTTTTTGCCCAAGTGTAGTACTTTACATTTCTCCCTGTTAAAATTCATCCTGTTTGCCTTGGCCCAGTTCTCTAATCTGCTAAGGTCATTTTGAAGTGTGATCCTGTCCTCTGGGGTATTAGCCACCCCTCCCAATTTGGTGTCATCTGCAAACTTGATCAGGATGCCCTCAAGCCCATCATCCAAGTCATTGATAAAGATGTTGAATAAGACTGGGCCCAAGACAGAACCCTGTGGCACCCCACTAGTCACTTCTCTCCAGGATGAAGGGGATCCATTAATAAACACCCTTTGGGTTCGGTCAGTCAGCCAGTTACAAATCCACTGAATGGTAGCATTGTCTAGCCCACATTTTACCAGCTTCTTTACAAGAATATCATGGGGCACCTTGTCAAAGGCCTTGCTGAAATCAAGATAGGCTACACCCACGGCATTTCCTTCATCTACCAGGCTTGTAATTCTGTCAAAAAATGAGATCAGATTGGTCTGACATGACTTATTTTTCAGAAACCCATGCTGACTTTTAGTGATCACAGCGTTTCTTACTAGGTGCTCACAGACCGTTTGCTTAATGATCTGCTCTAGAATCTTTCCTGGTATTGATGTCAGGCTGACTAGGCGATAATTGTTTGGGTCCTCTCTTTCCCCCTTTTTGAAAATAGGGACAACATTTGCCCTCCTCCAGTCTGCTGGGACTTCGCCTGTTCTCCAGGAATTCTGAAAGATTACTGCCAGTGGTTCTGAAATCACCTCTGCCAGTTCTTTTAATACTCTTGGATTTAATACTCATCTGGCCCTGGAGACTTGAATACATCTAAACTAGCCAAGTATTCTTGTACTACCTCCTTACTTATTCTGGGCTGTGTTTCCCCTGCTGTATCATCTGTTCCATATTCTTCAGGTCTGGCATTGTTTTCTTTTTTGGAGAAGACTGAGGCAAAGAAGGCATTGAGGAGTTCTGCCCTTTCTCTGTCCCCTGTTTGTATTTCACCATCTTCTCCTCTAAGTCAGCGTTTCCCAACCAGTGTGCCGCGGCACACTAGTGTGCCGTGAGACACCGGCTGATGTGCCGCGGAAAAAGGGACCTGCAGCCCAGGGCTGCACAGGACCGTGGCGGCGGCGCTGCTGGAGCCCGGCGGCGAAGCGGAAGCCAGGGCGGCGCTGCTCCCTTGGCTGCTGCAGCAGCAGCAGCAACAGCAGCCTCGCGCGAGAATCCCGACCGGAAGCCTCGCGCGTGCCGCGCTACAGCTGATCCCAGAGGTAACTCTGGGTCAGGAGACCCGGCGCAGACGGGTGGGGGAGGAGCGGTGTGCCGCGAGATTTTTTCATTGATTCAAGTGTGCCGTTGCCTAGATTAGGTTGGGAAACACTGCTCTAAGTGACCCCACTGTTTCCTTGTTCTTCCTTTTCCTACGGACATACCCATAAAAGCCCTTTTTATTGCTTTTAACCTCTCTAGCAAGCCTGAGTTCATTCTGTGCTTTAGCTTTTCTGACTTTGTCTCTGCACGTGCTGGCTATTTGTTTGAATTCTTCTCTGGTGATTTCTCCCTTTTTCCATTTTTTGTACATATCGCTTTTAAATCTTAACTCAGTTAAAAGTTCTTTAGATAGCTACCCTGGCTTCTTTAGGCACCTTCCATGTTTTTGTCTCATTGGTACTGCTTGAAGTTGTGCTTTTAATATCTCCCTTTTAACAAACTCCCATCCATCATGAACTCCCTTCCCTTTTAGTATTACTGACCATGGGATCACATCCAGCATTTCCCTAAGTTTTCTGAAGTCGACTTTCTTAAAGTCTAGAATTTGGGTCTTAGTATGCTTGGTTGCTCCTTTCCGCTGTATAATAAACTCCATAAGAGCATGATCACTCCCACCTAATGATCCTGCCACTTCTACCCCACTAACCAGGTCATCACTATTGGTTAGGACTAGATCTAAAATGGCTGATCCTCTTGTTGCTTCTCTCACTTTCTGGACAATGAAATTGTCTGCAAGGCCAGTGAGGAATCTGTTCGACCTTGTGCTCTTGGCTGAGTTTGACATCCAACAAATATCAGAATAGTTGAAATCCCCCATTACTACTATCTCATTTCCTTTTGAATGCTTGGTCATCTGTTCCAGGAAGGCGTCATCTGTGTCCTCAGTTTGGCTGGGGGGGGGGGTCTATAGTAAACTTCCACAATGAGATCACTGTTATTTTTCTCTCCCTTAATTTTGACCCAGATACTCTCAATTTGGCTTTGAAGTTTTAAATCATGGATCTCTTCACAGGTATACACATCCCTGACCTATAACACCACTCCTCCTCCTTTCCTGTTTGGTCTATTTCTCTGAAATAGATTGTATCCCTCTATTACTACATTCCAATCATGAGACTCATCCCACCAGGTTTCAGTGATGCCTATTATGTCGTATTTAGTTTGCTGTACCAAGAGCTCAAGTTCATCTTGTTTATTTCCCATGCTCTGTGCATTAGTATACAGACATTGAAGACCATTGATCATTCCCCCTAGTCTCTTATTTAAGGATTTTTTCCTCCCACCACTAGGTCTGTGTGCTGTTTGCTCCATTTGGTCCTTGACACTTGATTTACTCCTACCATCAGGAGCACTGTCTTCCTCCCCCACATAAGTCAGTTTAAAGCCCTCCTGATGAGGTTTTTGAGATTATTGGCAAAAACATTCCTCCCAACCCTTGTGAGGTGCAGCCCATCACTTGCCAGAAGTCCATCTTCAAGAAACTGCAGACCGTGATCTAAGAATCCAAACCGTTCCTGCTGGCACCATTTGCGAAGCCATTTGTTCACTTCCCCTATTTTCCCCTCTCTCACTGGGCCACGTCGTTCAACTGGGAGGACCGATGAGATGACAATTTGTGCATTTAATTCCTTCAACTTCCTGCCCAGAGCCTCATAATCACGTTTGATCTTCTGGAGGCTATGGCTTGCAGTGCCATTGGTTCCCACATGGACCAAAAGGAAGGGGTATTTGTCAGTGGGTTTTATGATTCCTTGCAGCCATTCTGTTACATCTTGGATCTTGGCCCCGGGGAGACAGCACACCTCTCGAGACATCTTGTCAGGCCCACAGATCACTGCTTCTGTACCCCTCAGTAGGGAATCCCCTATCACCACTACACGCCTCTTCATAGGCTTGGTCGGGATTCTTCCATGTGCTGTCTCTTCCAAGGTCACCTGCACATCCCCGGAGGACTGACTGTGCTGCTCGTCTTCATATTCCTCATCAACTGTGATGAGGGAGAGATCTTCCCACATAGGTGGGAAAGACCGTATGTGCACAGTATGCAAATCATATGTTAGGCTCCAATGCTTTTTGGGCAAGCCTACCCTGCAGGGAGGACAGTTAAGTTCATCTTCTGTAGGAACTGCAAACCAAATTTGGACAAATTCAAAAATGTGGGCAGGTGAGGATTTTGTCTAACTCTTGTATGACTTCCCCATGTGGCTTCCTGAGACGGTGAGAAAAAGACTCACTTCTTGTTAGTTGAGCTTTGCATATCAGGTGAAGGTAAAGGTAAAGGTAAAGGACTCCTGGATAGGTAATTCCAGTTGAATTCAACTTTGGGGTATGGCGCTAATCTCCACTTTCAGGCTGAGGGAGCTGGTGTTTGCCCGCAGACAGCTTTATGGGTCATACGAGAGCCAGTGTGGTGTAGTGGTTAAGAGCGGTAGACTCTAATCTGGGAGACCGGGTTCGAGTCTCCACTCCTCCACATGCAGCTGCTGGGTGACCTTGGGCCAGTCACACTTCTTTGAAGTCTCTCAGCCCCACTCACCTCACAGAGTGTTTGTTGTGGGGGAGGAAGGGAAAGGAGAATGTTAGCCGCTTTGAGACTCCTTCGGGTAGTGATAAAGCGGGATATCAAATCCAAACTCTTCTTCTTCTTCTTCTTCATAGCCAGCATGAGTAAATCGCTTCTGACACATGGAGGATCGTGAAGAGTGCTAGAGCGTACAGAAACACCATTTACCTTACCGCTGCAGTGATACCTATTTATCTACCCACACTGGAATGGTTTCAAACTGCTAGGTTGGAGGAGCTGGGACAGAGCAACAGAAGCTCACCCCATACTGTGGATTCGAACTGCTGACCTTGTGATAAACAAGAATAGAATAGAATAGAATAGAATAGAATAGAATAGAATAGAATATATTTTATTGTCATTGTCCCCTTCGGGGACAACAAAATTACTTGGCTGCTGATTAAACACTGATTAAAACCATGCACACTGATTAAAAACCATACAATGATAAAACATAACAGGTAAGATTAGATGACTTCAAAGTCCAGGCTTCCCATTCAAGGCCGCGATCGCTCTGGAGAAGAAGCTGTTTCTAAGATGGCTTGTTCTTGTTGTCATCGTCCTGTATCTCCGTCCCGATGGCAAAAGTTCAAAGAGACGGTGACCAGGATGCGATGGATCTTTCACTATGTCCAGTGCCTTTCTGTAGCACCTCATGGCATAAATCTGCTCTAAGGTGGAGAGCGAGCAGCCAACAATGCTCTCTGCTGCCTTAACAACTCTGCACAACCCCATCCTGTCCTTGGTAGTACAGCTTCCGTACCACACACATAAGCCATAAGTGAGCACACACTCAATGGCACAGTGATAGAAGGCAAGCAGCAGCTTTTGTGGAAGATGGTTTTTCCTTAGAACTCTCAGGAAGTACAGTCTCTGCTGCGCCTTCTTCACAAGCCCCCTTATGTTTGCACTCCAGGACAGATCCTCCTGTAATTCAATGCCCAGAAATCTGAACATTGTTACCCTCTCCACACAGATTCCATCAATCAAAAGTGGTTGGACATCGTTCTTCTTTCTCCTGAAGTCCACCACAAGCTCCTTTGTTTTCTTTGTATTTATGAGCAAGTTGTTAGCTCTGCACCACTTCGTCAGCTGCTCCACCTCATCTCTGTAGTTCGTTTCACCCTCCTTATCAGAGATGAGCCCAATCATGGTTGTGTCATCTGCAAATTTGACAACCCTATTACTAGGGTGAGCAGCGACACAATCGTACGTATAGAGAATATAAAGGAGCGGACTGAGAACGCATCCCTGTGGTGTTCCTGTGTTAGTCCTGAGCATATTAGAGGTATAAGGGCCCAACCGAACCCTCTGGGGGCGATCTGACAAAAAGTCCAGTATCCACCCACAAAGTGATAGCGGGAGCCCCTAGAGGCTCAGTGGTTTAGGCCACAACACCACCTGCATTCCTTTGGGTATCAACCCAACATGCCCACCTAGGTCCCACTGCTCCGTGTTTACCCAACATTTTCATGTCAGATCTACAGGGCTGTGTCCCCACTCTTTTTCTGTGCAGATACACTAACAGTTTTGGGGAGTGATTTGGAGCTGAACCGACAATGTGTCTTGCTAAAGCAGCCTTTGCACATGGTCTGGTGTCTCCCACTCGACTAGTTGAGAGAATGGCCTTGTTTGTGTAGCTCCCTAATGGAGGAAGCTCTATGGCCATTGCAGGCTCCAATCAAGACCTTCCTCATAGTTGTGTGAGTGACTCATACCTGGCCCTCCCTTAGTCATTGGCACATTCAATTCCTGAGGTCTCACTTCATCCCTTTTACCCTTTGGAAAACATGGCCAAGACAGGTGGATCAGTTTTTATGGTTAAATCTTTCATTGCATCAGTGTGCACCCACAGCCCATTCTGTAATTTCCAGGCTTGCTGAAATTGATCTAATAGCCAGGCTTTTCCTGAAGGAGCACCTCCCCCCCGTCTTTCAGTCAAGACACTGATATCTAGTTCTGAGGGCCTTCTGGCAGTTCTCTCACTGTGAGATGTGAGCTTAGAGGGAACCAGGCAGAGGGCCTTCATGGTTGTGGTGCCCACACTGTGGAACGACCTCCCATCAGAGGTCAAGGAGATAAGTAACTATAGAACCTTTAGAAGACACCTGAAGGCAACCTTTTATAGGGAGTTTTTTTTAATGTTTGATGTTTTATTATGTTTCTGTATACGCTTGAAGCATCCCAGAGTGACTGGGTTGACCCAGTTAGATAGGTGGGGTAAAATAATACAATTCTTGTGATAATTAAGAGAAATCCTTAGATGGAGGCCATTTTGTGGGGCTATTTTGTAGGTGGTTTCTGGACGTTAGACTCTGCCTATTTCGCTCTCAATTGCTTTCTGGAGTGCCTTCACCATTTAAATTGTAAATTATCTATATCAAAAAAGAAATCAGAAGCATCGTTCAACAACTAATGAGATCATAACTGTCCATTAAACGTTAATTAGCTTAATGTTAAATTAAATGTCCAGCTAGCTTCCAAGCCTTTTAAGTCTTACTCACAACAGGATTTTTCTTTCTGCAGCGGAGTGAAGAAGATAGGAGAGCCAGCAATAGCTGTAAATCAGGAAATCTGGAGCAATCACGTTGAAACTTAAAGTAATTTATTTACAAAAGCAAAAAACCAGTCGATAAAGCACTCATGTTTTATCTCTTGCATGAAAGAAAACTTTACACTACATTCAGCTCAGCTCAGCGACCAACGCCCATGGTTACAAACTGAGCATTTATACCAATTATCTAACATTCCCGGATGTTCAAGGACGCACAGCTGCTCAGTGATTAGAGCGACTCAGACTTTTTAACCCTTTAACACCAAAGCAAAATAAAATAAAAAAAATCCTTCCAGTAGCACCTTAGAGACCAACTAAGTTTGTTCTTGGTATGAGCTTTCGTGTGCATGCACACTTCTTCAGATACACTGAAACAGAAGTCAACAGACCCTTATATATAGTGAGAGGGTGGGGAGGGATATTACTCAGAGGGGTGGTGGAAATGGGTGAAAAGTTGATAGCTGTGGTAAACCTGTTGACGACTGTTAACGGCTGCAATTAGTCTTACAGGAAAAAGCAAGAGGTGAGAAGGTTAAAAAAGCTTTGTCATGTATAATGAGATAAGAATCCAATGTCTTTGTTCAAACCAGGTCTCTCCATGGTTTTAAGCTTGGTAATGAGTTGCAATTCAGCAACTTCTCTTTCCAGTCTATTTCTGAAATTCCTTTGCAATAAGACAGCTACTTTGAGATCTTGTATAGAGTGTCCTGGGAGACTGAAGTGCTCTCCTACTGGTTTCTCTGTCTTGTGATTCCTGATGTCAGATTTATGTCCATTTATCCTTTGGCGTAGGGTTTGGCCTGTTTGTCCAATATAGAGAGCTGAAGGGCACTGTTGACATTTGATGGCATACACAATGTTAGACGATGAGAGTAACGATCACCTTAGAGAGTGGCTTGGTTATGAAAGGGTTAACCATTTTGACAGTTTAGAACCCAAGGGGAGGGGCTGAGGCGAAGCATAAAAACCCACCCTGGGGGAGGGAGAGGGGATTAGAGGGAGAGAGTAGAGAGAGAGAGCTGGGAGTGTGGTGGTTTTGAGAGGTGGTGGTGGTTTAGAGATTGGACAGTTTGAGATTAGGCAGGATAGTGGTTTGAGAGAAACATTAGTGGTTATTTAGAGGTAATAGGCCGGTAGTATATTTAGAGGTATTAGGCCGGTATAGGACATCTGATTTAAGCATATGAAAGACAAGTTTTATTCTGTAACCATAAGCATCTGTACTTTCAATAAAGCAAATTGTTTTTAGTTCCAAACCATATCCGTGTCTATATTAACAAACAGGTACCAGTGAGAGTACTGGTTGGTGGCAGCAGAGTACCATTTGTCGTAGGTGCAGACATCCATGAGACGTCCGGAGGTGCTGCACAGGTCGGGGTGACCGCGACATATAAAAGTGGTGGCACAGCGGCGGGATCCGATCCGATACGATCGGTAGGATCTGAGAGATCCGTGGAAATTGTGTGAAATTGAAAACCAGTCAGTGAGACTCTACATTCCAGTCAGGAAAGGGACTAGCATACGCCTGAAAGGGAGCGAGTGTAAATCCAGAGTGGGATTACCTGGCCCTAGGGGGTAGTGCAGTGACGCCTAAAGACTGGGAGATTGTAGGAGGATCAGATACTGGCTTTGAATTTAAAACTATTTCAGGTTGAGAGGTAGTGGAGGTCGGAAAAGTATTCTGTGAAGGGTTGAAAGGAATAGCCTAAGGCGTGACTTTAGACCTGATACAAAAGAACCAAGCCTGAAGGAATAGTTTAAAGAACCATTCTTTTGAGTCCAGTAAAATTATAGAAACCACCAACAAACTGAACATGCCACCTAAAAAGAATAGACCAACTGTGAGAGACGGGTCTGTGGAAAGCTCAGAAGACGATGGAGCTCCACAAATAATTGAACCAAGTGCTGAGGTAGTTGATAAAACCCCATCTGAGGGGGTGGTTCTTAAAGCATCAGAGGAATTTGAGAGATGGAAATTAGAACAGGAATATAAACTGAGGGAAATAGAAATGAGATTGCGAGCTGAAAGAGAGGAAAGAGAAAGAGACAGAGAAAGAGAAAGAGAGGAAAGAGAAAGAGACAGAGAAAGAGAGGAAAGAGAAATAGAAAGACAATTGAGGGCAATGGAAATGGATTTCCAACTAGAAGTGAAACAGATGGAATTGACTGCTCTGGCCAATCAAAATAACAGCAACAACAGTATACCTCAAACTGTTAACAAAATAGATTTGAAACGGTTTCCTGAATACAGGGACAAAGATAGTCCTGAGGCGTTTATTATTTCGTTGGAACGAGCGTTCCAAGATTTTGGAGTTGAAGAGGCTGAAAAGATGTTAATCTTAAGGGCTAGGATAAGTGGGTCATTAGTGGACATTTATTCCCAAATGCCAGAAGAGCAAGCTAAAGATTTTGAAGCTTTTAAAAGAGTAGTTTATACACATTATGGAATTACTTCGGAACAGCTTCGGCAACGTTTTAGAAGCACCACTAAACTGCGTGAAGAAACTTTCGCTCAGTTAGGAGCAAAAATATCTAATTACTTAAACAAATGGCTGGAACAGGTGGGGGCGGATTCAGTATCCAAAATTAGGGAGGTGATCGCCCTTGAGCAATTTTATGAGGTCATTAACAGCCATTTAAAATATTTAATAAAAGAGAAAAATCCTGCAACCATTTTAGAAGCTGCTACACTGGCCGATAATATAAATGAGATTAGGGATCACGCTTATAGTGCCCCAAGAAATAAAGAAAAACATTGGGAGGTTAATAAAAACAAAAAGACCTCATCCCACACAAAATTTACCTCAGAAGCAGAGAAAAAGAGTTTCCCCTCAAGACCAAACTCACCTCAAAAGGCATCACTATCATCAGGGATGGCTGAGGGAAAAGTTAATAAAGTTGGTGGGGGAGATAGGCCTAACTTCGTCTGCTGGGAATGCGGGAAATATGGCCATAAGCAAACACAATGTAGATATGCAGCAGGGAAAACTAAGATAGTTAATAACACGTCACCAAAGAAGACATATTGTGTCCAAACAGTGCAGGAAGCAAGGGACACTGTAGTTGCTACGGCGACAGAAGACACGACCAGGCCGAAGCCTGTAGAAACAGTAGAAGCCAAGGTTCTGCAATGTTATACAATACAGCAGGATGATGATTTATTAAAAAGAACTGGCGAGGAAATTTATGTTGAGGGCGTGAGTTACAGGGGGGTGAAAGATACAGGATCTCAAATCACTATATTATACAAGAATATTGTGAACAAGGACGCCTTTATTCCAGAGAAATCTGTGACATTAAAAGGCATATCAAAACACCCTGAAGTGTTACCCGTAGCTAAGGTACACATGACCTATAAGAACTGGTCAGGGAACTGGCAAGTGGCTGTGTCAGAAGAAATCCCAGCCGCAGTATTGATTGGGTGGGATCTTATAGACCAAGTGCAGAGTGCTTTTGTAATAACCAGGGCTCAGAGCCAGCGTCAGTTGTCTGACAAGGAAGAAACTGATACAAATGTTGAACAAGCATCTGATACAATGTTAGTACCTCTAACCCAGAGTCAAGCCTCAAGTTTTGCAGATAAGCAAAAAGCAGGTACAGACTTAATGCCATATTTTGAAGCGGCTGCAACCAATAAAATATTAACTCCTGAGAGCCCGGAGCGTTTTATAATAGACAAGGGATTACTATACAGGGAAGTTCTCATGGCACCCAACAGAGGGGGTGGAGAAATCCAACAGCAACTCATAGTGCCCAGCGAGTACAGGAGAAAAATTATCCAACATGCACACAGCAGTGTGTTTGGGGGACATTTGGGGATAACCCGAACAAAGAAAAGGGTGGCCCAGAATTTCTATTGGCCTGGAGTGGGGCAACAGGTAAAACACTTTTGTCAGACTTGCCATATATGTCAACTTCAAGGCCATGGGCGAGACAAAACCAGAGCTAAACTGTGCCCCTTACCTATAATTTCTACACCATTTCAACTCCTAGGTTTAGATTTAGTGGGTCCTCTCCCAAAAGCCAGCCGAAAAGGGCATAAATATATTTTAACAATTGTGGATTACGCAACAAAATACCCTGAAGCAGTGCCGCTAAGAAATATTGAGACGGAGACAGTAGCCTCTGCTCTAATTAATTACATGTGCCGGCTAGGTTTTGCATCTGAAATTGTAACTGATCTGGGAACCACATTCACCTCCAGACTCATGCAACGTCTGTGGGAGAAGTGTGGCATAAAGCATTTGACTTCGACTGCATACCACCCACAATGCAACAGGTTGGTAGAAAAATTTAACCACACGTTAATAAAAATGATCAGGGCCTATGTGGCAGAACATCCTCATGATTGGGATGATAATATTCAAGCCTTACTGTATGCATATAGAGCAGTCCCACAGGAAAGCACAGGCTTTAGTCCTTTTGAGTTATTATTTGGAAGAAAAGTTAAGGGACCACTAGATTTATTACGTCTAAATTGGGAGGAACCACGTCAGAATGATCCAGATACCGTAGTTGACTATCTATTTAAACTACAGAACACACTTCAATGATCACTAGAATTGGCAGGAAAAAATTTCCAGCAAGCCCAAAGTAAACAAAAAGTGTGGTATGATAAAAGAGCTCGCGTTCGGACCTTTGAACCAGGGAATGACGTTCTTTTACTTAGACCAATAAAAAGCAACAAATTGCAACTAGCTTGGGAAGGTCCCTATAAAATCATTGCAAGAATGAATGACGTTAATTATGTAATTCAATATGGGGAAGGAAGGAAGGTAGTCCACGTTAATATGATAAAACCATATTTCAAGGCAGAGGGATGGACCTTATATGCCATTAGAGAGGATCCTCAGGATTTAGTAATACCTTACTGGGAAAAGGAAGGGCATGCAAGCAGCATATCTGAGGTGAAATTAGACACGCAGTTAACTCTGATCCAACAAAAGGAGGTTATCCAACTCCTATCTAACTTTGAGCACTTGTTTAGAAACCAGCCAGGGGTAGCTCATGGAGTGATGCATAAAATAGATACAGGGGATGCCAAACCAATTGCTATTAACCCCTATAGGATTACAGGCAGTTATGTGGACACAGTAACTAAAGAAGTGAAAGAAATGCTAAAAGCAGGGATCATTACCCCTTCTACTAGTGCGTGGGCAGCACCAATCCTCCTATTGGACAAGCCAGATGGAACTATTCGTTTCTGTCTGGACGTTCGCCGGTTAAACCATGTGACGAGATCTGATGCTTACTGTCGACCATCGAGAAAGCATCTGTCGACCATCGAGAAAGAGGGCCTCGCGATCATTTGGACGCTTCAACAGTTAAAGCCGTACCTTTGGGGAAGATCGTTTGTGCTGTGTACAGACCACTCACCGCTGTTGTGGTTAAGATCCATGAAAAGCAATAGCAAGCTGATGAGATGGGCGTTAATCCTGCAGGACTTCGACTTCACCATCAAGCCAGTGAAAGGTAGACTAAACGTTGTAGCTGATGCTCTATCTCGAAAGCCAGAGACTCCGGACTGAGCTACAACTATTTCACCAACAAGCTTGTATTGTATTGCATGTTATTGAACAAGTCCAAACCAGTGTTGCAACTTTCTTGTGAAAAAGTACTGTACTTTATGATGTTAGAGTGGAAGGAACACATGGTAAGAATTGTATAAAGTTTATTCCAAGGGTTATATTTTAAATGCCTTGTTTGATCAGGAAGGTCACTTGGAAAAGTCACCCTCCTGAGTCAAACTTATAAAGGGGGGAGGTATGTAACGATCACCTTAGAGAGTGGCTTGGTTATGAAAGGGTTAACCATTTTGACAGTTTAGAACCCAAGGGGAGGGGCTGAGGCGAAGCATAAAACCCCACCCTGGGGGAGGGAGAGGGGATTAGAGGGAGAGAGTAGAGAGAGAGAGCTGGGAGTGTGGTGGTTTTGAGAGGTGGTGGTGGTTTAGAGATTGGACAGTTTGAGATTAGGCAGGATAGTGGTTTGAGAGAAACATTAGTGGTTATTTAGAGGTAATAGGCCGGTAGTATATTTAGAGGTATTAGGCCGGTATAGGACATCTGATTTAAGCATATGAAAGACAAGTTTTATTCTGTAACCATAAGCATCTGTACTTTCAATAAAGCAACTTGTTTTTAGTTCCAAACCATATCCGTGTCTATATTATCAAACAGGTACCAGTGAGAGTACTGGTTGGTGGCAGCAGAGTACCATTTGTCGTAGGTGCAGACATCAATAGACCGTGAGACGTCCGGGGGTGCTGCACAGGTCGGGGTGACCGCGACAATGAGCAATTAAATAGTCCTGAGATGGTATGTTTGATGTTGTTGGGGCCAGTAATGGTGTTGTCCGGGTGTACGTGGCAGCAAAGTTGGCATCTGGGTTTATTGCAGGCTCTGGTGCCAGTGTCTGTGTTAAGTCTGGTTGTAGTATTGTTGTGGGTGAGGAGTTGTTTAAGATTGGGTGGCTGTCTGTAGGCGATGAAAGGTCTTCCTCCCAGAGCTTGAGAAAGAGAACTGTCATTGTCTAGGAGAGGTTGTAGATCTCTGATGATCCGTTGTACTGTTTAAACTTGGGAGCTGTATGTGATTACTAGTGGTGTTCTGCTGTTTTCTTTTTTGGGTCTGTCTTGCAGCAAGTTCTCTCTGGGTATCAGTCTGGCTCTGTTGATCTGTTGTTTAACTTCATCTGGTGTGTATTTTAGTTCTAAAAAGGTTTGCTGTAGATCTCTTAGGTGAGAGTCTCTGTCTGTAGAGTTGGAACAGATGCGGCTGTAACGTAGGGCCTGGCTATATACAATGGATTGTTTGGTATGTTTGGGATGGTAGCTAGAAGCATGTAGATATGTCTGTCGGTCAGTAGGTTTACGGTATAAGGTGGTGTCTATGCGCCCATCCTGTATTTTTATAGTAGTGTCCAAAAAATGTATTTATTGCATAGATTGGTTCATAGTTAGGTTGATGGTGGGGTGAAAGTCATTGAATTTCTGGTGGAAGGTGTCCAGGGTCTGTTGACCATGTGTCCAGATAATAAAAATATCATCAATGAATCGCAGGTACAAGAGAGGTTTGAGTGGATAGGAGTTTAGGAAGCGTTGTTCTAAATCTGCCATGAAGATGTTGGCATACTGTGGGGCCATGTGGGTACCCATTGCTGTGCCACTGATCTGGAGGAACAGGTCATCACCAAATTTGAAGTTGTTGTGTGTAAGGACAAAATGGCAGAGTTTGGTAGCAAAGTCCGCTGTGGTTTTATCTGAAATGGTGTTCCTTATAGCTTGTAAACCATCGTTGTGTGGGATGTTGGTATACAGAGATTCCACATCCATCGTGGCTAATATAGTATTGTTAGGAAGATTATTTAAAGATTGTATTTTCCTCAGAAAATCTGTGGTGTCACGTACGTAGCTGGGAGCACTGATGGCATATGGTTTCAGAACAGAGTCCATATAACTGGAGACACCCACTGTGATAGTGCCAATACCTGAGATGATGGGGTGTCCTGGATTTCCTGGTTTGTGTATTTTAGGTAGAAGATAGAAAGTTCCTGGTCGAGGTTCTGCTGGTGTGTTGGGTGAGGATCTGTTCTTGGATGTGTGGGGGTAGCTCCTTAACAATCTTGTTCAGTTCTTTTTTGTATTCTTGTGTGGGGTCTGAGTCCAATTTTATGTAAAAGGCGGTATTGGAAAGTTGTCTGTGAGCTTCCTGGATGTAATCGGTTTTGTTCATGATGACGACAGCTCCACCTTTGTCCGCCTCTTTAATTATAATGTCTGGGTTGTTCCTAAGATTATCTATTGCTCTCCTTTCAGCATGGTTTAGATTTTGTTGTAAACGATGGTGTTTTCTGGTCACATCTGTTTGGATTCTGTGGCGGAAGCAATCGATGTACAGATCAAGTGTGGTATTGCGTCCATCAGGAGGGGTCCATGTGGAGTCCCTTTTCGTGTAACATTTTTTCGGTGGTAGTTGGTGGTCACTGTTCTGTTGGGAGGGTGGTTGTTGTTCCCCAGTAGGTTGAGAGATGTTGTGTTGTGAAGATGTTGTTTGTTCTGCTTTGTCTTGTTGTTGTGTGTGTTGAAAATACTCCTTCAGGCGTAAACGGCGGAAAAATGCTTCCATGTCCCCACAGAACTGAATCATGTGTGGGGATTTGGCAGGGCAGAATGATAGTCCACGTGAAAGGACCGATTCCTCAGCTGGGCTGAGTGTTTGCTGTGAGAGATTGACAATATTGTTGATCTTGTTGTTTTGATTAGTACCGGTAGCCTGTAGGTTGGAAAGGTTAGAGAGTTTTTTGTTCTTTAACACCAACAATAACTAATGAGCTTTGCATTTCAGTATCTCCCTCTCAGGGCCGGCGCTTCCATTTAGACGAACTAGGCGGTTGCCTAGAGCGCCAAAATGGAGGGGGCGCTGGCCAGCATGCCCCCGCCCCCCGCCGCCCCCGCCGCCGCCCCAACCAGCGGCAGAGTGAGAAGGTTGGGGCGAAAACCGTGGTGGCGGGGGCGCCAAAATGGAGGGGCGCTGGCCAGCCTGCACCTCGCCCCCCGCCGCCAACCGGTGCCGCCACAACCAGCAGTGAAAATCGCCACGGCGTGGGGCACCCGGCGGGCAGGGGGCGGGGCACCGTACATCATGTGCAATGATGTCACGTGCCCCACCCCCTCGCCTAGGGTGCCAAAAATCCTGGCACCGGTCCTGCTCCCTCTTTACCTTTGTAGCGAACAAACAACTCCCATTTCCGGATCTCACTGAACCATTTGTTCCTAAGTGTTACTTGCGACATGAGTCCATGTCCTATAAATTCCTCCAGGTGAGCCTCTACCTGCATCAATTCCCGTGTTGATCCATCTCTGCTCTGAGTCTCCTAATCTTTCTAGAATGCTGAAGACACTCCTGAGCGCATGCCTCCTCTTGGCCTCACTTTCTCCAGGTAAGATGGAGAATGTTTGATGCTCTTTAGAGGACACTGAAGAGAACTTGCTTCTTGGGAGGGAAGGGGAGTTAGGAGTGCAGATCAACACCAGAGAGAGCAAGCACTGCTGGGTTACCAAGAGAAAGTAGGGAAGAGTCAAGTCAAGAGATTATTTCTTGTGATGTCATACAGATAAACTATGTCATGTAGAAAAATAATGAAATATCCCACTCTAACATGGAAGGTGCATTTCAGCAATACACACAAAATGTGGATCTCTCTCTCTCTCTCTCTCTCTCTCTCTCTCTCTCTCTCTCTGTGTGTGTGTGTGTGTGTGTGTTTGTGTGTGTGTGTTTCTGTGGGTAGGGAAACAGAGGGGGGATGTGCAAAGGCAAGAGATTGCCAGATGAAAATGTTGGGCATAATTTCAAAGTGCAGGAAAAATGCTAAGAAGGTGAACAATCTTTTCTTTAGTGGTAGAGGTAGAGAAAATATGCCTTAAAAATAGGACAGAATAATAATTCCATTGGAATGGAGAGTAAAAGTTGGTTTGGAAAGGAATGGAAAGGAATAATGTAATAATTTATTATTTTTACCCCGCCCATCTGGCCGAGTTTCCCCAGCCACTCTGGGCGGCAAGGAAAGGAAAGGAAAAGGAAAAGCGAAAGCGAAAGGGAAAGGGAAAGGGAAAGGGAAAGGGAAAAGGAAAGGAAACAACATATGGCCATAGCAGGAAGAAATTAAATACATTTTACAAAGAAAGACACCTTCAAGTCTACCCCTTAGAACAGATCACATCAACACCCTGGTGAAGATCCAGATTCTCTACTACTCCTCGTTGAATGTGGAAATTTGGGGAGCTGACTGTGATTTGAGTGTCAGACAAGGATCCAGGAGGCCAGGGTTCAAATCCACACTCAGCCACGAAGGTCACTGGGGGATCCTAGACCAAGCACTATCCGTGGGCTTAACCTACCTCACAGTAATCTTCTGAGGATAAACTGGGGAGCGGAAAACCATGTACACCACCTTGAGCTTCTTAGAGGAAGTGGCTGCAGACAAATAAATTAATAAGAAAAATGAAAAATTGACAGCATCAGAAAATGATAGGTTGGTTCATCCCTAGTCCAGGATCCGGTCCTCATACTGGCCAAGCCAATCACTAAGGGAAGCACACAATCAAGAGCTCAGCACAGAAACACTCTGGCTTACTGTGGGTTCTAGCAATTGATATTTGAAATATTCTACTTTTGATATTGGAGGCATCATGTCTAGGAGCCTTAGTAGTCTTATTCTCCATCAATTTGTCCAATCCTCTTTTAAAATCATTGAAATTGTTGGCATTCACTGCCTCTTGTAGAAAATTCCATAGTTTAATGTGCTCAGATCTAAGCTTGTGACTAAACAGTGGGAATAAAATGTATTTAAGTGAGAATCTGGATGGGAGGAAAAGTGGGCCATGGGAAAGTGAGGGTACACCTCCCCACTTCTTGGAAATAATTAAACCAGTGTTCTGGCCAATGGCTGGAAGAGTTTTAATTAATGAATCTTTTACTCATTTTATTTCATTTTCTTCTATTAAAATGCTTATTAAATTGGACCCCTTTTAATTTAAACATTTTAATTCACGATCACCTCCTCCTGTGTGTCTCATTAAGCAAAAAGCAAAACCAAATAATGATGATGATGATGATAATTCATGAATCTTTTCCTCCTGTCCTCAGCAGTATTTCTGAATTTCAGACGTGCATTTAACGGGACTGGAATGGAAACTACTAGCAATACAAATACACCTTGTAGTAGAGTTGTTAAATATTCCTGTACTTCCAGTGTTCTGCGTACAAATATCGGTAAGAGTTGCCTGTCTTTTTGTCTTTTGCTGTTGGATTTGATCCAGGTTAAGATAGGTGAACTTTAAGGGTTCTACTAGCATATAGAAGTCTATGCTGGGGCAACTCACCTATGAAAAAAGTGAACTGAGGAAGCTGTGACACTTCGCCTGTAGATGAATTTGAACTCCCATCAGCCTCAGCTAGCCTGGCCACCAGTCAGGGATGATGGGAGATGCAGTCCAACAACATCTGAAGTAAGGAATGGCTTGCATTTGAAAATGGGGGATCCTTAAAAAAAAATCTTTATTAGAATTTCATACACAAATAAATAACATAGATAAAACAAAACAAAACAATACAACAAAAGAAGAAACAATGATAACAACAACAATTACACTGGACAGCAATTACCATTAAGAAACAACTTAAAATCACTAACTTCCAATCACACTCACTATACTATTTACCTTTCCATTATTTTTCCACAGATTTATAAGTCATGAATGTCCAATATAGTATCAAATCCAATATAATGTCTAATACAATTTTGTTTACAAGTATCAATCCAGTTCTGCAAGTATTTTTTTATTAGTACAACATGTATTCAAATATATTTTAAATATTTTCCATTCTTTGTATACCTTTTGATCTGACATTCCTCTGATTTTCCCTCTCAGCTTGGCTAATTGTAAATATTCTATCATAAGAATCTGCTATGCTATTATCAAAGGTAAGGTTTCCTTCTTCCAATTCCTGGCCACTATTATTCTAGCAGCCGTGATTGAATACATGAATAGTGGTCTGAGGTTCTTTTTGAATTCCGTTGGTAATATACCCAGGAGAAAAATTTCTGGTCTTTTTTTAAAAGTATTTTTAAATAGTTTTTTAAGTTCACTATAGATGTTATTCCAAAATTCACAGATCACTTCACAATTCCACCACATGTGGAAGAAAGATCCTGTCTCCTTTTTACATCTCCAGCATGTTTGTGATCTTCCTTTGTACATTTTGGCAAGTTTTAACAGGGTGTGATATCACCTATACACCATCTTCTTTTCTGAGATTAAAACATGCCATAAATTTAATATCTTATCTCCAAAGCCTTTCCCACTGATCCATATTGATGTTGTATCCCAAATCCTGTGCCCACTTTATCATCACATCTTTAACTTGTTCTTCTTTAGTTCCCCACTCTAATAAGTAATCATATATCCTTGATATATGTTTCCCTTTAATATGGGTTAATGCTTTCTCAAATCATGTTGTTTCTTTTGCAATACCTTCCTTCCTATCTAAGACAGTCTTTGGTTTAGCTGAAAATACTGAAGCCAATCAGACAAATGTTCTTTAATTTCTTCATATTTCCTCAAGATTGGCTCATCTTTGCCCTTCTCTAATAACAATCAGTATGTTGGCTACTCTCCTTTCATATTTCTTCTTTTAACAGCTAATGCGTCTGCCGGTGAGGTCCACAATGGTATTTTCGGCTCTAGTATTCCTTTATATTTGCTCCAGATCTTATAGAGTGATTTCCTAACCACATGGCTCAAAAAACCCTTGTGAACTCTTACCTTATCATATATTAAGTAGGAGTGCCACCCATACCAATTATCGTGGCCTTCAAGACCCAGCAGATCTGTATCTTTTAAGAGAATCCACTCTTTTAGCCATGTTAATCCTGCTGCCGCATAGTATAGTTCTAGGACAGGGAGCGCAAAGCCCCCTCTTTCTTTCCTGTCTGTTAGTAGTTGATATTTAATTCTCGGCTTTTTTCCATTCCAAACAAATTTTGTTATCTCTTTTTTCCATTCCTGGAAGCACTTCATGCCTCCCAAAAGGCATGTACTTCTTTTTTTCCCTCCTGTGTTAATTTTTTTGTCATTAACTTGGTTTTTTTGATAGTTTATTCTCAAACCCATAATAACTTTCCCATAATTCTTAATTATATCCAAAGTTTCTGGTATGCTTTGTATCGGTTCCTGTGTTGTAACTATCAAATCGTCCGCGAAGGCTCTTACTTTATATTTTTTTTCTCCAATCACAATTCCCTTTATGTTTTCATTATTTCTGATATTCTGCAGGAGTGGCTATAGAGCTAATATGAATAGCAAAGGGGACAAGGGAATCTAACATCACCTGAGCACAACCAGTGGCTGAATTTGGGTGCTGATTGCCAAGCTTGGTGAACTGGATTTGCATCAACCAGAAATCCCTGTTGAACCAAACCAATGAACTCCAGTTTAGCTTTGGTTATCAAACTAGGAAAATAAGCCTGGAATATAAGCTGAATATCCCCTTTGCCATAAATGACATTAAGATTTAGAATCCTTTCACAGATGTATAAAAACTACTCAAAAGCTGAGCAACCAGGATGGGAGATGAAAGTGCTTCACACTTTCATAGCTCCTTATCCCCCCTCAAGTAATTTTGAAATAATTCTCAGTGGTGAAATGATGAGGAAGGAACCAACATTAAGGAAGTATTCCTGTAGTTCACCTCTTAAAAAGGGTTTCAGTTACCCAGTGTGATACAGTGGGTCCCTCCACCTTGATGGTCTTTGGTTCCTACTTCAACCATTGGTTATGGTTGATTTGATCCCTTTGCTTGTTCCTGATCCACCCACCCCTTCTACCCAAGAGGGAGTGGATGCCATTATGTGGTTCACCTCAGATGCCAAAATGCCTGGGGGCAATTCTGGGTGGGATGGTGGTGCTCACTTGATCATATATTCCAACATCACTGCTACATTCTTGGAGGGAGACAAGCAAGGGGGCAGTAAGGCTGGTGCAATGCAAGTGTCTTGCCAAGTTTCTTTTGTTCAACAACCGGAGTTCAGGGAAGCATTTCTCCGAACCTGCAAACTGTTAGGATCGACTAGAAGAGAGAGTGCAGTGTATGGCAGATGTATTGTCAGGTGTATAGAAAAAGGCATGATTCTTCATGCAAAACATTTGACTTAAAATGAAGTTCTGCATAAATTCCAAATTTAATGCATTTTACAAATTAATTGCAAACATATAAAGAGAGGCTGGTCCTATGGATTGAGAAGGCAAGAGACTACTGCTTGTGGTTGAGAGCTGAACTGTGCAGACCATTAAGACAAGCCTGTGCAGACCATTAAGAATGCACTGGTTTATTGAAATCTATCTGTTTACTTTTAATATGGTTCTTATTGTATCTTTTATGTATTATAACTGAAAAAACATTTTGATATCTCTTTTTTATGATATAGCAGTGCGCACACATTTACATAAATAAACAGCACCTCACTTTAGCTTGCCAAATTGAATAATACTTTCCATATTGTTACTTTGAAAAGGTCCTGATTCAAACAACACAGAAAATTGGAACCATTATAATGAATGTGCTTTAGGAGCAATAGACCGCATTTCCCCCCAGATCCTGATATTTCTTTCAAATTCTTTTCATAGATAAACCTGAAGTGCAAATTGTGAATAAATGTTTGCCATCCAGCAGTTGTTTCTCAGGCGATTACAGCTTCACTGCAGCGGATGGTAAATTCTTTGAGATGAAGATCCAATGCTGCAACACTGACCTGTGTAACAATGCAACTCTCAGCCGTAAGTTTCTGCATCATTGTAGAATCATTAACATGTTAGGTCTCTGCACTGGATTTGGCCAAGGCTTGGATCCTTAGTCAATAAGCAGTACTCAGAGGACCTGTGCCTCGTTCAAATGGGGTGAGACAGCCCCAGATGGCTACAGTTTGGGTTGAGCAGCTCAGGACTATTAGGGGCTCTCAACGGGTAGGGATTCAGATTGGACACAGAGTCAGGCATGAGGAGAAACTGTGAAAAAGAGTAACCTACTAGGCAGCTTTTTCTCTGCCAGGGAAGGAATGGGTTGCCTTTCTAGCCAGGCCTCTCCTTCTTCCTGTCCCTTGAACATCACCATGCCGGATCAGATATATAATTGGATACCAAAGCCCATGAACAGCTCATAAATAGCTTATGGTCCCTTCAAGTTAACTTTCAATTGGCTGTTTCAAATATGGACCTTACAACCCACCTATCTTATCCAAGTGTCCTCCTGAATCACCCTTGAGCTAGTTCTTCTCTGTCTTTTAAATGGCAAGCACTACCTAAGCCAGCAGTTATAATAGTGCAAAGATAATACTCTACTTTACACCATTCTCTGAAATTTATTTATTGAATTTATGTACCACCCTAAACCTGGGTGTCTCAGGGAGGTTCACAGAACCTCTCGAATAGCTCATTGCTGAAAAGCAGAAGAGAGACAGAATCTCTGTACAAAAATGGGGGACTAAGAGCCTATATTTTCAGAGAGGCTACACCATAATCGATGGCATGAACACATTCAGAGAGATTAAAAGGAAAATAAAGTTCCCACTCTCCCACCCCACTGTGGGTAAAGGTCATTCATCTCAGAGACTAATGGTGACTTTGTCCCATGCTCAGCCCTGAACCCAGATTGTTTCTAGATCATGTTTTCATCCAAGAGCACTTGCAGCTGCCCCAGCAAAACTGTAAGTTCCTAGGGTGGATTCCATTTATATAACACAGAGATACAAAAACAGATAAAACCATTAACATGCTCACTATACTTTTGATTTTGGCAGTTCCTGATCGCAACATGCTGGCTGAAAATGGTCTGCAGTGCCCATCCTGCTTCTCCAAAGGAACCAAAAAGTGTAAAAGTGAGAAGACCGTCAACTGCCTTGAGAATGAGACCCAATGTGTTGATTTTGGAGGAGCTTTTAATAACGGTAACATTGCTATTCAGTCAGGGGGAAAGGCCTAGTGTTTGGCTGGGTCACACAGACTCCTTCCTGCTCTCCTGCTCTCCCTTCCTTCCTCTCTTTTTCCAGTGCACGCTGCTGGAAAAGTGAGAGGGGTCATATCTCTTAATGGCACCACTCTGCACCCTTCCTTAGTGTTTTGCCTGCCTGGACTTTGCCCTTTAACTTTCACAATGCCACTTGCTTGTCTAGAAGCAGGATTCTGATCGGGATGTTTATATTAAATACCCTTCTGAACAAATGGGGAAAGTGCATTCATTGCATCTGGATCTTTGCACCACTGGGATGCAGTCCAGGACAAAATGTGTGCCTCTTTCTCAAAAAGCATATTTATTATGTAAAATAAATGTACTTAAATTTCCTTAAATTCTGTGACAATGAGCAGTATCTGGCTAACTCAGACCATTAGTGCAAGGAATTATAGTTGTGCAACAGAATTTCCACTCTTTTCTGCCTGTAGGAGCTCTTTATCCTCCTAAAAGCTGCTCCAAAGATTTAGCTGTCATAATTTAACTACAGTACATTCGTAAAAAGATAAATTGCTTTATATGCATTATAACACTGTGACACCAGTTGGCGATGTGGAGTCCTATCTTTCGCCATTGGGATTTCACAACTCATTTAACTGAATCGCTCTTTTCATGTGCCTGGATCCAGCCTTCCATGCACACCTCCCAATCAACAGCGTTTTGAGGAATAATGCTCTTTGGAGAGGGACCAAATTTACCACACCCTTCCTTCCTGAAAAGAAGAGGGGATTGGGAATGAACAGGGGAGCGGTATATGGGCTGATTTGCCCCAGGAGGGAAGAGGCAGAGTCCAGGCCATTTGAGCTGCCCCTACCCTACATTCTTTCTTCTCATCCTTCTCCTGCCATTTACAGCCTGGACTTTGCTATTTTCACTTTTGAGGGCTGAGTAAGAATTCTGATAGGAGTTCCTGATCGGCTCTTGGGAACCCCCTTTCCTCCGACTTCATGTTAGATGTGTTTAACATGAAAATAGATTTGGTAAAATAAAAGGAAGATTCTCAGGATGCTTAGATCATAGTGGGGCAATGAGGGAGTCTCAGTTGGCATCCAACCGTCCTGAGATAAAAAGGAGTGGTACTCCAACTTTTTATGCGGGTGCATCACACTGTAGACTCATGCCAGGTTCACACACTCAAGGCTCACAAACAAGGGAGGGAGGGTTTTTTTCAAACATTGTTGTGTGACCACAGCATGTGCCTTTTAACATGCCCAGGAGGAGGTGACAGGGATAGAATTCCTCGCATTTTAATGCAAATCACCTGACCACAAGAATTTGATTTTGTTAACGTAGTTAATTAGGGCAGTTTTCAGAACCTCTAATTTCATTATATTTTATAAATATAACCTGTTTATTAATAAACTTCATGTCTTGAGACTCCTTTGGGTATGATGCCAATTTTGATTTACATCTGAGTAATTTTTTTACCTGAATTCCTAATGTTGAAAATTTTGTATATTCATGTTTGATGAAATTATGATATTTCTCAGATTTCTTAAATATACACTTTTTAAAACTAACGTGCTAAAATTCTCATTCACCATCACAGGCACCATGTCCTATTCCCTGGGTAAAGGAGTAAAATCAACACTTCTTTTCTTTTTTCCAGATCCCTTTTTCCCCATCTTTTTCACTTTCAAAGGTTGTGCAACAACAAATCTTTGTGCCATCGGGGAAAATGGAAGAGTTTTTATTGGAAGTGGGAGATTTGGTCTTACAGTTAATGAAGAAAGCTGTTATAATGCTTCATGAATCTCACACCAGCCTGAACAGGAAGGGTAAATGGGACAGTGTAGACATCCTCCTTGTGTATTCCAAAATCCATGGCAATGAGGGGGAATTGGAGGCCTAATGGTGAAATCCAGGACTCGGGATATCTGTTTCTTTCTTGCTTGCTTTTGGTGGAGGTAAAGGGAAACAAGAGCAGAGAAAACGGGGTCAGAACGTGGGGATTGTGGATTCTAAATACAAATAACTCTGTAGTGTATCATTAAAAAATAGTTAAGTTTTCATTATGATTATTACAAGGCAAAATAAATGGTTATGAAAAATAAAATGCTGGTTCTCAGATCTGTTTCTTTTGGATACAAATGCAATTATTATTTATTGCTTTAGCTGAAGAGATTACAAAAATAAAATACATAAAATTGGATAAAAACAAAATAATATACATTGCACAGCTAAAATCATTATTGGAATCAGACAATTTGTTAGATAAGAGGTTTCTCCTCTGAAGAATTTAACTTAGGGCATTTTTTCAGCCAGAGTTTACTGGAGCTCAGCTCTGACACCTCTCAGGTAGGTGTCATTGCCATTCTAAGAGAACAAGGAAGAAGTTCATGGTGAGCTCCAGCACCTCTTTTTCTATATATATAAAAAAACACTGATGGGAAAAAGATGTGGGGAAAAGAATATATGCAGCAGGCAGGATGGCTGAAAGTTACAGGACCCTTGGGGCAATCATGGTGAAGCTTCAGTATCAGGATTCAGGTTCAGTTTTCCAGTCAATGAAGTATCATTCCTTGACACAACAAGCTCATCTCTCCTGACATTGAAGTGCAGGCCATGGGCATGGCAACTGGTCTATCGGTCTCTTCTAGTTGTCTTCAGATAGGGTGAAATAGACAGAACCCTCCCCCCCATTCCACTGACTGAGCAGTCTGGCAGGATACATTGGTCATGCATGCAACAGGCATCAGTAGTATAGGGATACTAAAAGGACCCCTGACCGTTAAGTCCAGTTGCGGACGACTCTGGGGTTCCAGCGCTCATCTCGCTTTACTGGCCGAGTGAGCCTGCGTTTGTCCGCAGACAGCTTCCGGGTCATGTGGCCAGCATGACTAAGCCACTTCTGGAGAACCAGAGCAGTGCACGGAAACGCCGTTTACCTTCCCGCTGGAGCAGTACCTATTTATCTACTTGCACTTTGACGTGCTTTTGAACTTCTAGATTGGCAGGAGCAGGAAGCGAACAACTGGAGCTCACCCAGTCGTGAGGATTCGAAACGCCAACCTTCTGATCGGCAAGCCCTAGGCTCTGTGGTTTACTACAGATACTACAGATACAGAAGGATACTACTACCTGTCAATTGCTTATGTCCTGCTCTTCCTGACTTTGATTGATGATGTCATGTGACACGTCACACCAAAACTCCCATCCCAGAAGTGCCAGCTTCAAGGGCCACCATGAAATGACTTGGGGGGAGGGGTCCACATAACCCATCTGTGATGAGGGCACACCACTGCGTCCTTAAAGCAGACAGGGATCACCCCCTCTTGCAAGGAGGCATCAATCACCTCCTTGACCCAGGCAGCTGTCCCCTCCCTGCTGGTTTTCCTCAGACATGAGGGGCAAGTGGCAATGTCCTTGAATCTTACCAACTGAAACGCATCCAACACAACAGGGATAGACAGTGCTCTGGACACCCCTTGAGATTCATCTGCTGTTTTGCAACTTCTTTCTTCACATCCTGGCATCTAGAATTTGTTCTACTTCATACTCTTCCTCTCCTTCTACCATGACAGCAGGGGTAGGTGCTTGGCTAGGTGCCTGGTAAGGGTGTGCAGGTTCAAGCGGTGACAAGAAAGATCTGTGGAGAATGGGGTGAATTGTCCTAGATACAGGCAATCAGAGTCAGAAAGTCATAGGGTTGATCGGGTCCACAACCTCAAATGGGCCATATCTCTGTGGGTCCAGTTTCCTGCATCTGCCCTTCTGTTGCAAATAATGTGTCAACAGCCAAACTTGATATTCCACATTAATTCGGTGCCAGGCTGTCAGTATGCATCTGACAACTTGGCACAGTCCAAACACGCTTTTAGCAAACTCTGTATTGCTGACAGTTTTTCTACAAAGTCTTCTGCTGCTGGAACAGACACAGTGTCAGTTGGGGTTGAGAAGGTTGGGAGGATGGTATCCATAACTTACAACACCACAGCGGTTGAATCCCACAGAGTTCCTTAAAAAGATTGCATCCAAAATGAAAAAAGAACTTAGTGTTACAATATAGAAATATACCGCGTAGGATTTCTGGGAAAGCATGCACTCTCTATTTCCATAGGTTCCTGCTCCTCACTGGACCAGTCCTTCCCAGTTGGAATCCTTGGTCACCCTTCCTTGGCCCATAAATCCCTCCAAGTCAGCTTCTTCTTCCATAGGTCACCTGTTGGTTCATTCCTCCTTGGTTTCTGAACATTCCAACATTATGAGGGCCTTCCTGTGTATTTGCTGCTGGAGAGGAATGCCACACCAACTCAGTGAAGGTTGGTTTTTCGGATTGAGTTTAAGATTCAGGTGAGGACACAATAGATTGCAAATATAATTTTTGTGTGTGTAAGTGAGAGAAGATTCTAAACAGTGGCTTCATTTGTAGGATTAAAGAGTGTGAGGCAGGGGAGATGGAGTGAAGTGCCAGAGAAACCAAAATTCCTAACTATACTTTGAAGAAGTCACAATACAGAACTATGCACACTTATCTGGGAGTAAGACCCATTGAAATCAGTGGCACTAACATCTAGGTAGACAGATATAGAATTGCATTGTAATCCCTTTGAAATAAATGATTACTCCTTCCACCAACGGTGCATAGGAGTGTGCTGAAATCCCTACACTGCCTCCAGTCAGTCCAGCCAAATATATTTATTGGTGAGGGATGGGGTGGAAACATGAGAAACATCTTCCGCTATCAAGGAAGGAAGCAAACTTCCTTTGAAAGTGGAAGTACCCACATAGATATTGTGGGTTATTTCACCCTGCCTGAATTTGTCTAATCATCTTTTTCAGTCATCTATACTGGTGGCCATCACTACCTCCTATGGAGTGAGTTCCATGATTGAACAATGAACTGCATAAAATATTATATAGCACATACCTTCTGAACTGCATTTATCATGTTTTACCCCCTCCTTTCAACTATCTCAGCTAAAATATTTGTGATATTATGGGGTTAATCATTAAATAGAATACTTTTCTTTCTTCTTTAACTTATTAAACACAAGCAAGATAATTAAGAAATATTAGATTACCTTCTCCAGGACATCAGAAATTGTGCTGAAGCAAAGCATAATCTGCATCAGCAAAATTCTTCAGTTTAATCATAGAATTGTAGAGTTGGAAGGGACCCCAAGAGTCATCTAGTTCAACCACTGCAATTCCCCCCATGGGACTCGGCCATGAGATTTAGAGTTTCATGCTCTACTGGTTGAGCTACAGAAAACCCACGTCAGCAGTGAAAGCCACAGTTGGATAGACCTAACAGTGGACTAGTCACAGTTATGGAAGAGGCTATCAGTGGCAATTAATTTGATGGATATACTATTTCCATTTGCTGGGGGAGAACAGTGGGAGTGGGCAACTGCCCTCCTGTCATGATAGTCCTGTACCCATGGACATCTGATCAGCTACTCCAAGAAGGATGCTGCTACACTGCAGGGTTCTCCTTGTCTCCTGAAAATGGAGGCTTCTTTAATGAGTTTCTGCTTTAAAACTGCTATGTAGATTCAGCTTTATAAAACTGAATGGCAGGCATGCTTTTAAAATGATAATAATTGAAAACTCCAGATTACTAAAAAAAAATTGAAGAGCTGTAGTAGCCTGGCTATATAAAACAAAGCCCCTTCCGTCGTAGCAAGGGGGGGGGTTGTAGGCGTGCACGACCCCTTCACGTGTACAGGGGATTGCTGCCCATCCCCTGTGCCATTGGGGGAATCCTGGCCGCGTCACTACCCAGAGCAACCAATCCGGTCGGTTTGGGGGCGTGGCTTGCTGTATTTAAGCAAGTGCGCGGCCGGGACTCTTCCTCTTGCCTCCCGCTCCCAGCTACTCAGGTTTTCCCGCCCAACCACCCTATAGGCGTCTTTTCTCTTGACCTTGCTATGGACTATGGTTGGTCGCCGTTGAGGGCCCTGGTAGGAATTTTCCCACTTGGCAAATTGGCTCTGGCCTGGTGGTTTTCGCCTACCTCTTAGCAAATCGTCACAACTTTGGTTTTGTCTGTTAGGCATTGGATTATCTCTGTAAGGCGGAAGGTGGGGTAGGGAGGTCGTGCCATCACCTCCCCAAAATGCTGAAGGGTATTCCGTTAAAGGAGTCCATGGTGTGTGGCCCTGTCTGAAGCCGAGGAAGGTGAGGGCCTAAGGCACGCCCCCTATCGGTGGCCCCAGAGTGAGTTCCTAGTTGATGTGCATCAGCAGGGCTCCCCTATTGGGTTAACCCTTCCCGGACTGCCAGCACAACGGGTTCAGTTGTGCCAATACCGCTCAACATCCGTAATCAATAAAGTTGTGGCCTTTTCATGCCCATTAACGTTACTTATTGTGTCCTGTGTCTTTACTTTACCACGGGAGGGGTTGGGACATCGCCATGCAACAAAGTTACAGAGGAGCACTGTATCAGATTCAGCTAGAGCCACTTTATTAATTATTACTGAAAAACTCTGAACCACATAGGTGGGAAAGACCACATGTATACAGTATTCAATTCATCTGTTAGACTCCAATGCCTTTGGGGCAAGTCTACCCTGCAGGGAAGACAGTTAAGTTCATCCTCTTGAGGAACTGCAAACCAAATTTAGGCAAATTCAGAAATTGTGGACAGGTGAAGATTTTGTCTAAATCTTGTAAGGAATCAGCTCTCCCACTCCAACACTGCCAGCCTCAACCTGTGGCTTCCTGAGAAAAGGACAGTGAGAAAAGGACTCACTTCCTGTTAGGTGAGCTTTTGGTATCAGGTAAAGGACCCCTGGACAGTTAACTCCAGTTGAATTCGACTTTGGGATGCGGTGCTCATCTCCACTTTCAGACCGAGGGAGCCGGTGTTTGCCTGCAGACAGCTTTATGGGCCATGTGACCAGCATGACTAAATCAATGCTGGCACATCGAGGACTGTGACAAGTGCCAGAGCGCACGGAAACACTGTTTACCTTCTTGCCACAGTGGTACCTATTTGCCTACTTGCACTGGTATGCTTTGAAACTGCTAGGTTGGAAGATCTGGGACAGCGAAACAGGAGCTCACTTCATAGTGCAGATTCAAACTGCAGACCTTGTGATCAACAAATTGTAGAGGCTCGGTGGTTTAGGCCACAGAACCACCCGTATTCCTTCGGGTATCAACCCAACATACACAACTAGGTCTCACTACTCCGTGTTTACCCAACATTTTCATGTCAGATCTACAGTGCTACATTATTGGGTTAAGTGTGCCCTTAACCCAATAATGCCACAGAATAACTAATCTTTTTCTCCCCAGCCCTGTCACCTGCCTAGATGCAACTGAAGCCAGTGGGACCAATTTCTGTCTACTTTCTTCTTTCTGTAGCTCTCTTTCTCATCGACTTTGTACTTATGTATTTCCTCTTCAGCAAAAATAAAAAAGCCACCCACAAACAGAATATCCTTCACTTCCAGATACATATCCTTACTTTATACCTCTATCTTACATGTCTGCACGTGAAGGGATTAAATCACCACCCCCACTCTTTTTCTGTGTGGATGCACTAACAGCTTTTGGAGTTAATTTGGAGCTGAACAAACAATGTCTCTTCCTCAAGTGGCCTTTGCACATGGCCTGGTGCCTTCCATTCAACTGGTTGAGAGAATGGCCATGTTTGTGTATCTCCCTAATGGAGGAAGCTGCATGGCCATTGCTGGCTCCAATTGAGACCTTCCTCATAGTTGTGTGGGTGACTGATTCATACCTGGCACTCTCTCAGTCACTGGCACATTCAACTCCTGAGGTCTCACTTCATCCCTTTTATGCTTTGGAAACCACGCCCAAGATAGCAGGATCGTTATACTGGTTAAAACCTCCATTGCTTCCACATCTACCCATAGCCAATTCCATTCTTTCCAGCCTTGCTGGAATGGATCTAGTATCCAGGGTTTTCCTGAAGGAGCGTCTCCACCACCATCATTCAGTCCAGACACTGAGATATAGCTCTGAGGGCCTTCTCACTTCTCTGAGAAGTGAGGTTAGTGGAAACTAGGCAGAGGGCCTTCTTGGTAGTGGTGCCCACACTGTGGAACGACCTCCCATCAGATTTCATGAAGATAAGTAACTATCGAACCTTTAGAAGACATCGAAAGGCAGCTCTGTATAGGGAGGTTTCTAATGTTTGATGTTTCATTATGTTTCTGTATGTGCTTGAAGGTGCACAGATTGGCTAGGGTGACCCAGTCAGATCTTGAGTGCCTTCATCATTTAAATTGTAGATTATCTATATCGAAAAACAAATCTGAGAAGTGTCTATCAGCAACTAATGAGATCATAGACAATACCAGCAGTGAGCTTTGAATTTCAATATGTCCTTCCTTATCTTTGTGATGAACAAACAACACCCATTTCCGGACCTCCCTGAACCATTTGTTCCCAAGTGTTGCCTGTGACATGAGTTGATGGCCTATAAATCTCTCCAGGTAAGCCTCTACCTGCATCAATTCCCTTGTTGATCCATCTCTGCTCTGAGTCTCCATATCTAGAATGATGAAGACACTCTTGAGTGCATGTCTCCTCTTGGCCCTGATTTCTCCAGGTAAGTTGGGAAACATTTAATGATCTTTAGTGGACAGTGAGGGGAACTTGCTGTTAGGGAGGGAAGGGAAGTTAGGAGTGCAGATCAACACCATAGAAAGCAAGGACTGCTGGGTTACCAAGAGAAAGTAGGGGAGAATTAAGTCAAGGGTATTTATTGTGATGTCATATATATAAGTGATGTCATACAGATATAGAATGAAATATCCCATTCTAACATGGAAGCTACATTTCAGCAACACACACAAAATAGTGGATCTCTCTCTGTCTGTCTGTCTGTCTGTGTGTGTTGTGTGTGTGTTTATAGATATGTGTGTGTATGTACACACACACACACACACACACACACACACACACGTAGATTTTGGAAATGGGGACGGAGGGATGATTGCAAAGGCAAGAGATTGGCAGATAAAAATGTTAGGCATGATTTCAAAGTGCAGGGAAAGTGCTAAGAAGATGAACAATGTGGAGGTAGAGAAAATATGACTTAGAAAATAGGACAGAATAATGATTCCATTGGTATGGAGAGTAAAAGTTGGTTAAGAAAGGAAGGGGAAGAAAACAAAGTATGGCCATAGCAGGAAGAAATTAAATACATGTTACAAAGAAAGACACCCCCCTTTGGAACAAATCACATAAACCCAATGGTGAGGATCCAGATTCCTTAATACTCCTCATTGGTTATGGAAATCTGGGGGGGGGGGGTGAATTTCAGAGAGTCAGTGTGCTGTCATGAATGTCAGACAAGGATCTAGGAGACCAGGGTTTTTATCCTCACTCAGCCACGAAGCTCACTGGGGGATCCTCGACCAGGCACTATCCATGGACTTAACCTACCTCACAGGAATCTTCTGAGGATAAAATGGGGAGGGGAAAACCATGTACATAGCCTTGAGCTTCTTGGAGGAAATGGCTGCAGATAAATGATTAAATTAGAAAAAATAGAAATTAAGAGCAAGTGGCATTGATAGATTTGTTCACTGCTAGTCCAAGATTCTGTCCTCACACTGGCCAACCCAATGACTATGGGAAGCACACAATCAAGACCTCAGCACAGCAGAAACTCTCTGGCTTACTGTGGGTTCCAGCAACTGATATTTGAAATATGCTACTCTTGATATTGGATGTAGTACATA
This sequence comes from Darevskia armeniaca, assembly GCA_034641395.1. NCBI lineage: Eukaryota > Metazoa > Chordata > Lepidosauria > Squamata > Lacertidae > Darevskia > Darevskia armeniaca. Next base: position 233,740 of record JAWWNF010000115.1, read on the forward strand.
GCCATCATGCTTAGTAGCCACTGAGGGTCTTATTCTCCATCAATTTGTCGAATCCTCTTTTAAAGCCATTCAAATTGGTGGCCTTCACTACCCCTTGTAGAAAATTCCACAGTTTAATTGTGCTCAGATTGAAGCTTGTGACCAAACAGTGGGAAGAAAATGTATTTAAGAGAGATTCTGGATAGGAGGAAAAGTGGGTCGTGGGAAAGGGAGGGTTCACTTCCCCACCTCTTGGAAATAATTAAACCAATGTTCTGGCCAATGGCTTCAAAAGTTTTAATGAATGACTGTTTTACTCATTTCATTTCAATTTATTCTATTAAAATTCTTCTTAAATTGAACCCGTTTTAATTTAAAAGTTTTAAATCACTATCGCCTCCTCCTCTGAGTCTCATTAAGCAAACCACAAAACCAAATAATAATAATGTTGATTATAATAATGATCCATCTTTTGCTCCTAATCTCAGCATTACCTCTGAAGTGCAGATATGCTGTCAACAACACTGGATTCACCTATAATAGGTATCTTAAAACAACTTGTGACTTCAAGGAAGATTCCTGTGAGGCCAGTGTTCTGCGTACAAATATAAGTAAGATTTGCCTACCTTTTTGTCTTTTGCTGTTGGATTAGATCCAGGTTAATATAGTTGAACTTTAAGGATTCTACTAGCATATACCTGTTTATTCTGTCTATTCTGGGGCAATTCACCTATGAAAAAAGTGAGGTGAGGAAGGTGTAGCACTTCAGCTGTAGATGAATTAGAATTCCCATCAGCCTCAGCTATCTTGGCCACCAGTCAGCATTGATGGGAGAAGTAGATCTACAACATCTGGAGGATCACAGCTTCCCAGTCCTGAAGTAAGGAATGGCTTACATATGAAAATTTGCCAAAGAAAACAAAGGAGCTTGTGGTGGACTTTAGGAAGCAGAAAAGCAATGTCTGGCCGCTTTTGATTGATGGAACCTATGTGGAGAGGGTGACAACGTTCAGTTTTCTGGGCATTGAGTTACAGGAGGATCTGTCCTGGAGTGTCAACATGGGGTGTGTGTGTGTGTGTGAAGAAGGCGCAGCACAGATTGTATTTTTTTGAATTGTGAGGAAAAATCATCTTCCGCAAAAGTTGCTGCTTGCCTCTATCACTGTGCCATTGAGAGTGTGCTCACTTATGGTTTATGTGTGTAGTATGGAAGCTGCACTTCTTGGGATAGGATCATGTTGCGAAGAATTATCAAAACAGCAGAGAGTATTATTGGCTGTTCACTCTCTACCCTAGAACGTATCTATACCATCAGGTGCCACAGAAAGGCACTAGATATATCAAGAGACCCATCACACCCAGGTCACCGGTTCTTTGAGCTTCTGCCATCGGGACGGAGATACAGAACAATGAAGGCGAGAACGAGCCATCTTAAGAACAGTTTCTTTCCTAGAACAATCCTGGCCTTAAATGGAAACTCTGGACTCTGAAGTCATCTTATTTTGTTATATTGTCCTGTATTGTATTGTGTTTATCAATATTTTTTTAATTTATATGGAGAGCCTTATTTTGAGTTGATATAGCAACCAAGGAATTTCGTTGTTTCCCGCAAGGGGACAATGACAATAAAGATTTATTCTATTCTATTGTAAAATGGGAAATCTAACATCATCACCTGATCACAACCAGTGACTGAGTTTGGTGCTGATTGCCATGCTTGGAGATCTTGATTTGCATTAACCAGAAATCTCTGCTGACCCAAACCAATGAACTCCAGTTTAGTTTTGGTTATCAAGCTACTAGGACAATAAGCCTGGAATATAAACTGAATATCCCCTTTGCCATATAAATGACATTAAAATTGAGAGTCATTCCAGATCTATAAAAATTAAAAGCTGAGCAATCGGGATGGGAGATGAAGGTGCTTCACACTTTCATGGCTCCCTATCTGCCCTCAAGTAATTTTGAAATAATTATCGGTGATGAAATGATGCAGAAGGAACCAACATAAAGGAAGTATTCCTGTAGTTTACCTCTTAAAAAGGATTTCCGTTACCCAGCTTGATTCAGAGTGGACTCCTCCACCCTGACAGACTTTGGTTCCTACTTCAACCATTGGTTAAGGTTAATTTAATCCCCTTGCTTGTTCCTGATTCACCAACCCCTTCTACCCTAGAGTGAGTGGGTGCCATTTTGTGGTTCACCTCAGGTGCCAAAATGCCTTGGGGCAATTCTGGGTGGGATGGTGGTGCTCACTTGATCATCTGTTCCTACATCATTGCTACATTCTTGGAGGGAGAGGGGAAATGGGGCAGTAAGGTTGGTGCAATGCAAGTTTCTTGTCAAGTGTCTTGTGTTGGGCACACAGGAGTTCAGGGAAGCATTTTCCCCAACCTGCAAACTGTTATGATCGACTAGCAGAGAGAGAGAGAGCGCACTGTATGTCACATATGTATTGTCAGATGTATAGAAGAAGCCATGAGCCTTTGTGATAATAATAATAATAATAATAATAATAATAATAATAATAATAATTTATTATTTATACCCCGCCCATCTGGCTGGGTTTCCCCAGCCACTCTGGGCAGCTTTCAACAGAACATTAAAATACAATAATCTATTAAACATTAAAAGCCTCCCTAAACAGGGCTGCCTTCAGATGTCTTCTAAAGGTCTGGTAGTTGTTGATACAAATTTGACCTGAAATGCAGTTCTGCATACATTCCATTTCCAAATTTAATAATACTTTCCATATAGTTAGTTTGAAAAGGTCCTGATTCGGAAAACTCAGAAAATTTGAACCATTGCAATGAATGTGCCTTAAGAGCAATAGACCTGCATATTTTTTCCAGATCTAGATGTTTCTTTCAAATTCTTTTTCACAGTTAAACCCCAAGTGCAACTTTTGAATCAATGCGCGTCATCCACCTATTGTTTCTCAGGCCATTACAGCTTCACTGCAGCGGACGGTAAATTCTATGAGATGAAGAGGCACTGTTGCAACACTGGTCTGTGTAACAATGCAACACTCAGCCGTAAGTTTCTGCATCATTTTAGAATCTTTAACATGTTATGGCTGTGCATTGTATTTGGCCAAGGCCTGGATCCTTAGTAAATCAGCAGTACTCAGAGGACCTGTGCCTTATTCAAATGGGATGAGACAGCTCCAGATGGCTACTAGTTGGGTTGAGCAGTTCAGGACTATTAGAGGCTCTCATGGGGTGGAATGTTAGCCAGGACGGAGAGGCAGGCATGAGGAGAAACTGTGAAAAAGAGTTACTTTTTGTGTGGAAAAGAGTTACTGGGCAGCTACGTCTCTGCCTGAGAAGGGATGGGTTGCCTTTCCAACCTGGCCTCTCTCCTGAATCTGTCCCAATGTCAATCGTAAACCCAAACTGGATCTAGATAATCTTTTCATCCAATAATACTTGCAGATGCCCCACCAAAACTGTAAGGCCCTTGGGTGAATTACAATAATATAACACAGAGATACAAAAACAGATAAAACCATTAACATGCTCACTATACTTCTGATTTTGGCAGTTCCTGATCGCAACATGCTGGCTGAAAATGGTCTGCATTGCCCATCCTGCTTCTCCAAAGGAACCAAAAAGTGTAAAAGTGAGACGATGATCAACTGCCTTGAGAATGAGACCCAGTGTGTTGATTTTGAAGGAGCTCTTAATATAGGTAACATTGCTACTCAGATAGGGGAGAAAGGTCTAGTCATCGAATCTGTCACATAGACTCCCTCCTGCTCTCCTTCTCTCCCTTCTTGCCTCTCTCTTTACCTTTTATGTTGCTGGAAAAGTAAGAGAGACCACATCTCTCACTGGCCCCACTCTGCACCCTTCCTTTGTGTTTTGCCTGCCTGCACTGTGTCCTTTATCTCTCATAATGCAACTTGCTTGTCCAGAAGTAGAATTCAGAGCAAGATGTGTATATAAAATACCATTCTGAACAAAAGTAAAGAGTGCATTGATTGCTTCACCCCAGTTGCATCCGTATCTCTCCACCACTGGGATGCAGTCCAGGACAAAATGTGTCCCTCTTGCTCAAAAAGCATATTTATTATGTAAAAGGAATGCAATACATTTCCCTAAATTCTGTGACAATGAGCAGTATCTGGCTAACTCAGACCATTAGTGCAAGGATTAACAGTTGTGCAAAAGAATTTCCGCTCTCTGTATGTGCTCTGCATCCTGCCAAAATCTGCTCCACAGAATTCGGAAAGCCCCCAGAACGTATTTAGGAGGAGGAAGAGAGGGAGGATATGTTCCTTTCCACAAGCTTCTGCCCCACATTCTTTCTTCTCATCCTTCTCCTGCCCTTTACAGCCTGGGCTTTGCTGGTTTCTCTTTTGAAGGCTCACACACCAGGGAAGGATTGTTGTTTCCAAACCTTGCTGTGTGGCCACAGCATGTGGCTTTTAACATGCCCAGGAGATGGCAGGAACAGCATTTCTCCCGGATTTTTTTTTTTTTTTTTGCAACTGACATGCGCACAAGAATTTGATATTCCAATGAAATTATGATATTTTTCAGATTTTTTTAAATATACACATTTTAAAACTAACTTATTAGAATTTTCATTCACCGTCACAGGCAGAACCTTCTAGTCCCTGGGTAAAGGACTAATGTCAATATTTGTTTTCTTTTCTCCCAGGTTTTATTAGGCACCACAATTTCACTTTCCAAGGTTGTGGAACAACAGATTTCTGTGCCTTCAGGAAAAATGGATTAAATTTTCTTGGAACTGGGGGATTTGTCCTTTTTGTTGCCCAAGAAACATGTTATAATGCTTCACGAATCTCACACTAGCCTGAACATGAAGCATAAAGGGGGAAGTGTAGACCTCCTCCTTATGTATTCCAAAATCCATGGCAATGAGGGGGAATTGGAGGCCTAGTGCTGAAACCCAGAACTCAGTATCTCTTTTTCTTTCTTTCTTTTCCTTTTGGTGGAGGTGAAGGGAAGCAAGGGGCAGAGAAAAAGGGTCAGAATGTGGGGATTGTGGATTCTAACTACAAAGAACCCTGTAGTGTATCTTTAATAAATAAAGTTTTCATTATGATCATTACAATACAAAATAAATGGTTTTGGGAAACAGATACAAATGCAATTATTATTTCTTGGTTTAGCTGAAGTGATTACAAAAGATAAAATACACAAAAGAGGTTAAAAGCAGAATAAACATTTATTCTTATAATAGTCACTTTAAAGGCAGAACAGACCACTTTTTCAGAGGTGTAAGGGGTTTTTCCCCTTAATAAAAAGTTAATCATATACCCAATCCATCTCTCAGTTGGGATATTTAAATATTTGAACAAAGCTTCTTTTAAGTCCACATAGATGGGATAAACCAGCAAGTATTTGGGTAAATATTCAAGCCCCTTACCTCCATGTAGGCAATCTTTTTTCACATAGGAGATCTGGCAGTTGTTGCATCCTTCAACCATGACAGAGTTCATACACTGGAGTCACAGAGCTATAAAAGCTTTTCCCCATTTGGTATTTGTGATGCTGGTTACATAGTGAGGGTGAGGGGGTTGAATGCGTAGTTTGGCATACCAAGGTGCAGGATGGTCCCACCCATGAGGCAAGGTCAGGAGATCATCATAGGCCACTGGATCCATGGGGGCAGAATATCTGGCCTCCAAGGAATTCCTTGCCCACTGCCGCTGCCACAGTGGCAGTAACAGCATCACTGAATTCCTCAGACACCAGATTTGCCCCTCCCACCCTAATCAGATCGCCTCTTAAGTGACATCTTAGGCAATAGGAGGTGGTGCTAGTCTCCTTCCATCCTTGTTTCCTGTGGAGATCTTTATTCCTCACCCCTCTCACCCCTGGGCAGCAGATCTGGCCTCCAATGAATTCCTTGCCCATTGTTGCTGCTCACGCACAAATACTTTATTCCCTACCCCTCACAGTGTTCCTGTTGTCAATCGTCTCTCAACCCTTCTTCCCTGGAATGGGGAGGCACTATTTTGTGGTTTGCCTCAGCTGCCAACATGTCTTGGGGCACCCTTGCCAAGGAGCACATTTGACCAGATAGGCAGAAGACAGAGAAATCATGATTCAAAATATGAGATTTCATGTGACAAGGTGCCACCTCAATTGCTAGCACACATAGAGTGTCCCAAGAAAGATCATACTAATCAATAATGTGTAGCATTTCCTTATTCCAAGATGGAGGCATTGTATTGTTAAAAGTCAGCATCTCCTTAAAACCTCCATCTCCTCTTTAAATTTTAGCCAATACCTAAAGGAAATGATATGCACTCTGGTCTTCACTGAACAAACACCAGCTTCCATAGGAGCCAACTTCTAGGGGACAAGGGGTCTTCACCCCTCCAATAAAATATCTGAGGGAGCTGAGCCCTCCCAAAGTTGATGAGCATTGCCATTCAAATGGTATGCGCACACCACATCATGTGATTGATTATTTGGGGTGGGGCTAAGCTGCCCCTCCCCCCTATATTATTCAAGTTGGCACTTTTGACAACTTTCAAAAGGAGAAGCTTTGGGCAGCTCAAAGATAGTGCAAATATATTTATTCTGTGGTATTTACAGATTCAGTTTTTGAGGAGATCCCCATATTTGTGCACCATAACAGATTTGTAGGATGACTTTGACTTCATAAGTTTTGAGGGCTGGGGGAATCTGTGTACCCCCTTTACTCCAACAGAACCTTGATAGAGAGTTCACTGTATTAATGACCAATGTTTTGTATTTACAAAGTGCTTACTCCAATTAAAAGGCATAAAACTAGATATTTAAAGGATTTCAACTGATTGGTGAGGTGCTCCTCAAGTTGCCACTTATGTATTTAAACCTATTGGCAGGAATAAAAGCATTTGTCTTTTTATAATTAAGTTTTACTTTTTCTTGCATTAGCAACTGATTAAAAAAAAGCAAGTCTTCTTTCAGATGAATACTTCAGAATGGGGAAGCATATATAGCAGACAGGAAGACTGAAAATTACAGGGCCCTTGGGGTAATCATGGTGGAGCTTCAGTATCAGGATTTAAGTTCAGTTTTCCAGTCAATGGTGTATCATTCCTGGACTCAGCCAGATCATCTCTCCTGACACTGAACTACAGGTCTGTCTGTCTCTCCTAGTTGACTTTAGACAGGAAGAAATAGACAGTGCCTCCCACCCGCCCCACCCCCCCCCCAATTCCACTGACTGAGCATCCTGGCAGGATACTTTGGTCATGCATACAACAGGCATCAGTAGTATTAGTATATTAAAAGGTAAAGGTAAAGTGACCCCTGACCGTTAGGTCCAGTCGCAAACGACTCTGGGAGTATTACCTCCTGTCAATTGCTTATGTCCTGCTCCTCCTGACTTTGATTGATGATGTCATGTGACACATCACACCAAAACTCCCATCCCAGAAGTGACAGCTTCAAGGGCCACCATGAAATGACTTGGGGGAGGGGTCCACATAACCCATCTGTGATGAGGGCACACCACTGCCTCCTTAAAGCAGAAAGGGATCACCCCCTCTTGCAAGGAGGCATCAATCACCTCCCTGACTCAGTCAGCTTTCCCCTCCCTGCTAGTTTTCCGCAGACAAGAGGGGCAAGTGGCAATGTCCTTGAATCTTACCAACTGAAACTCATCCAACACAACAGGGATAGACAGTGCTCTGGACACCCCTTGAGACACATCTGCTGTATTGCAACTTCTTTTTTCACATCCTGGAGTCTAGAATTTGTTCTACTTCATACTCTTCCTCTCCTTCTACCATGACAGGAGGGGTAGGTGCTTGGCTAGGTGCCTGGTAAGGGTGTGCAGGTACAAGCGGTGACAAGAAAGATCTGTGGAGGATGGGGTGAATCGTCCTAGATACAGGCAATCGGAGTCAGAATGTCATAGGGTTGATCTGGTCCACAACCTCAAATGGGCCATATCTCTGTGGGTGCAGTTTCCTGTATCTGCCCTTCTGTGGCAAATAATGTGTCAACAGCCAAACCTGATCTTCCACATTAATTCGGTGCCAGGCTGTCAGTATGCATCTGACAACTTGGCACAGTCCAAACACTCTTTTAGCAAACTCTGTATTGCTGACAGTTTTTCTACAAAGTCTTCTGCTGCTGGAACAGACTCAGTGTCAGTTGGGGTTGAGAAGGTTGCGAGGATGGTATCCATAACTTACAACAGCACAGTGGCTGAATCCCACAGAGTTCCTTAAAAAGATATCTAAATACTGTTAGCATCAGCAAATACAAAAGACACAACGATACAAAGGAAATGAGTAGAAAGAGGTATATTTAAATAAAATTAATAGAAATAATGATAGTAATGATGATGATGTTGGAGTGTATAAAAGAGAAAACACCATAAAGGGGGGGAGGGGAAATATGAGGAAAAGTAAAAAGAGAGAGAGAGAGAGAGAGAGAGAGAGAGAGAGAGAGAGAGAGAGAGAGAAAGAAAGAAAGAAAGAAAGAGGGAAAGAGAAGATGGGGAAGAGAGGAATGTTTTGTGTGTGTGTGTGTGTTTAAAATGAAGATGAAAGCTGTTCAGAATTCAGAACACTGAAAATAGGTTACAGGAGGAGATGTTATCTACAATCTTTTCATTCCTGTAGCTTTTGAAAACCACCCACGTTCTAAGAGCTTCTTCTCTCGTTGGCTTCTGATTTCTCTTAAACAAAAGGCCAAACACCCAGAATATCAGGTTGTCAACACTCTTGCTAACAATTCTCCCCTTCAGGTCCAAGGAGACACCTGTGGGTACAAAGGACACCTGGGTGATTCCAGGAAGAAGCAGCTAAATCATCACTCTCTGTTGCCCAATGTCTCCAGCAAAATATATCACCCAGGATGCGCAAAGAGATCTGAGGAACTTGTTTGGATCAAGACTGCATCATACATATTTACTTAAGAAAAATAAAACAACTGTGTAGTAAGAACCCTGTTACCAAATAGGAATAAAGGATCGTAAAAGAAGGTCACTTAGGAATTCAGGAACATTTGGGAAAATATGTACAGAGAAAACAACAAATCTGACTTAGTCTAAGCTAGTATATTTTAACACCACTTTCTGACCCTCAAAAAGATGTGGCATCCATCAGTGCACAATTCAAAGTGTTGGTGCTGACCTTTAAAGCCCTAAACGGCCTCGGTCCAGTATACCTGAAGGAGCGTCTCCACCCCCACCGTTCAGCCCGGACACTGAGATCCAGCGCCGAGGGCCTTCTGGCGGTTCCCTCACTGCGAGAAGCAAAGCTACAGGGAACCAGGCAGAGGGCCTTCTCGGTAGTGGCGCCCGCCCTGTGGAATGCCCTCCCATCAGAAGTCAAAGGTACTAACAACTATCTGACATTTAGAAAATGCCTGAAGACAGCCCTGTTCAGGGAAGTTTTTAATCTGTGACATGTGTATGTGTTTTAATATTTGTTGGAAGCCGCCTAGAGTGGCTGGGGAGACCTGGCCAGATGGGCGGGGTAGAAATAATAAATTATTATAAATTATTATTATGTGCATCCCTTTGCGGGTCACATCTTCCACTGTGATCTGCAAGAACTGCTTTTAAGAGGCTTAATGCCTCTCATACTTGTAGGGAAAATAGCTATCATGACTACATTTAAAAAATAATAAGCTACAAAATTGACAGTGCGAACTTGAATGGCCCCATGGATGCGAGCACGTTCCAGGTTCACCTGATTTCTGGGAAGAGCCTGTGTGTGACATGCTAATCGTTGATTAGCATGTGCCTCATTAGGATTAGGTTGTTTCCTGCTCAGTTTTATCATAAAGCCCAAGGGAGGAACACATTTATTTAAAGTACTTGTTTGCTGGCAGTGTAGGTGTGGTTGGACTGGAAGAGGCACCTTGCTGATTCCCACAGAGTTCCTTAAAAAGATTGCACCCAGTATGAAAAAAGAGCTTTGTGTTACAATATAAAAATATAGGATTTCTGGGAAAGCATGTACTCTCTATTTCCATAAGTTCCTGCTTCTCACTGGAGCAGTCCTTCTCAGTTGGAATCCCTGGGCACCTATCCTTGGCCCATAAATCCCTCCAAGTCAGCTTCTTCTTCCAAATGTCACCTGCTGGTTCGTTCCTCCTTGGCTTTTGATCACTCTGTCATTATGAGGACTTCCTGAGTAAATGTTTCTTTCTTGCACAGTTGGTTTTGACTACTGCCCAGGCTAAACAATACAGAAGTGTGGGAGCAGTGCAATGGTTGGGAAAGACCCCTTTTCTGGTCTGAAAGAAGCAGAAAAAGGAGGTTCTTGTATGGCTCCTAGTAAGCATTAATGAGGCTTTGGGAAGGAGCCCTCATGTCCCCATGAGCTGCTTCCGTGGCCCTTCTCTGCTGGCAGGGAGAAATCAGGACACCCTGGAATCAAGGCACAACCCAGGAAAGCTTAATGAATTCCATGGCCGTTCTGGCCAAATCAGGAATGTTGAGGGGTATGCATTCAAATCAGGTTTAAAATAACATTGCCTCCAAGGTGAATGTACTCTTGAACTGTAAGGAGAAGATTAGAACATTTACAACTCAAAATGGTCAGACCTGGAGGCCAATAGGATTGGCATAATGCACCCTTTCTCTGTGTTCTGCTGCATCCCATTTCCCTCCACCAACAGCAAAAAAGGAAGAGACAGGGCTCCCGAGGCCAAGCTCTCATCACTAGGAATCCATCTCTCCCCCCCCCATGCTGTAAATTATTGAATTCACAAGGAGGTGGTTTATGCAGAACCATAATTACCCATCAATATGAAGCTGGTGTGAGATTTGTGTAGCATTATAACTGTTATTTCAATTGGAAAAGATAACTATTGCTCAAATTCCAACTCTTTTTTTTCAATGGCACAGAAATCTGTTGTTGCACGTCCTTGGAAAGTGAAGTCACTCCGACAAATGAAATCTGAGGGGGGAGGGGGAGGAATGTTCACAGTCATTTATTAGGGTCTAGGAGTTTGTGGTTCTTGGGGTCAATGAGAATCTTAATGATTTAATTTTATAAGTGTGTGTGTGTGTGTGTGTGTGTGTGTGTGTGTGTGTGTGTGAGAGAGAGAGAGAGAGAGAGAGAGAGAGAGAGAGAGGGAGGGAGGGAGGGAGGGAAAGAAGAGAGAATCTACTATGTTATAACTGATTTTTATAGTGTCCAAATCAAGGAAACTAATGGTACTGCTCTATTCCAGTTTTGGGCACTGCAATCTAAGAAGGATATTTACAAGCTGGACTGTGTGCAGAGGAGGGCAACCAAAATGATAAAGGGTCAGGAAACCAAGCCCTATTTGGAATGGATGAGGGAGTTGGATATATTTAGCCTGGAAAGGAGGCAACTGAGAGGACCCCTTTTTGAAACCTTAGCCACTGGACTGGAAGCGACTATCATTTGTTAGTTTTCCTCAGGGACGCGGGTGGCGCTGTGGCCTAAACCACTGAGCCTAGGGCTTGCCGATTAGAAGGACAGCGGTTCAAATCCCCATGACAGGGTGAGCTCCCATTGTTCGTTCCCTGCTCCTGCCAACCTAGAAGTTCAAAAGCACATCAAAGTGCAAGTAGATAAATAGGTACCGCTCCAGCCAGAAGGTAAATGGCATTTCCGTGCGCTGCTCTAGATCACCAGAAGTGGCTTTGTCATGCTGGCCACATGACGCAGAAGCTATCTGCAGACAAATGCCGGTCCCTCGGCTTATAGAGCGAGAAGAGCGCGCAACCCCAGAGTCATCCGCAACTGGACCTAACAGTCAGAGGTACCTTTACTAACAGTCAGGGGTACCTTTTTACCTCCACCAACGGTGCATGGGAGTCTGCTGAAATCCCTACGCCACCTCTAATCCTTCCAGTCAAATATATTTATTGGTGAGGGATGGGGTGGAAAATTCAGAAGCACATTTGGCTATCAAGGAAGGAGTTGCTTTGCTAAGTAGGGCTAACAAAAATAATGAAGCAAACAGAAGGGCACCCCAACATAGACAGTTTAGTGCAAAATGGCCTCTGTGCCTTCTGTAATGTGTGGCTAAAAAATACCTTGGGTGGTGGTATGAGCGGGAAATGAGGGTATTGTTCTGTGTCCAAAGCAATGGAAGGAGAGGAAGATAGGCCAAAAGCTGTCCCTCACCCGTTTAAACATCAGTTGCACATGCTGGATCAGGGCAATCACCCCACTATTCCAGCACCCCAACAGATCCCTGTGGGAAGCCTGAAAGCTGGACAAGACTGTGACAATATTCTGTCCATCAGCAATTCCCAGCACCAAGTATTTAGAGACAAACTTCCTTTGAGTGTAGAGGTAAGACATGGCCATTGTGGGTAACTTTCCCCTGTCTAATCTTCTTTTTAAGTCATCTAAGTTGGTGGCCATCACCAGAGGTGTAGGAAGGTCAGGTGGTACCCGGTGCGGAAAATTTCTTGTCAACCCCCTCCCCCCCCCACATCGATTTATTTATTTTTTGCCTGCAAAAATGGTTTTACATTATTTCATATTTTCTTACAAAAGAGTAATAAAAAATAAAAATGAACTTTTATTTATATCCCGCCCTCCCCAGCCGAAGTTGGGCTCAGGGCGGCTAACATCAGATACATAACATTGATATAAAATCAAACAATAATTAAATTACCTCCTAAAAACATGTCAAAACCAAATTAAAGTCTAATTAGATGGCTTTCCGCAGGGTTAGGGTTGGGAACAGTAAGTGCTCTACTGAATTGAAATTTTAGTCTTCATGACATAGGAAAACAGCCAAGTAAACAGCTATTTTCATGGAGGAGGGTCAAGATATTAACTGATATGCATGAAATTTCATATACAATCCCTAGTGTAGTAAAATAAGACCTTTGGAACAGGCATTTTTTTTTTTAAGTTTTTTTTATGAACCACCCTAGTAGGGCTTTAATTGTTCCTTGATAATTTGTCACCCCCTCCATGATGGAACCTGTGGTGGCCCTCCCCGCCCTCCCCCCACTTCCTATGCCCATGGCCATCACTGCTGCCTGTTAGTGTTTTGCTCTTGAAGAGCAAAAGAGCACAGCCAGAGCCACTGCTAGCCTGCCAGCCAGGGAAAGAGGCACGAGGAACCAGGGTTACAGGCCCCCTGCTGCCAGACCCACACAGTGGGATTGGGCTACTGCCCTCCCATCATGATAATCCTGTACCCGTGGACATCTGATTAGCTGTTCCAAGAAGGATTCTTTGTCTGTACTTCAGGGTTCTTCTTATTTTTGAAAATGGAGGATGGGATTTGAAGCAGGTATAAACAACTAGCACGGTTCAATTCAAGACAATGTGGCTAAGGCAGTCATCAGCAAACAGATCAGCTGAATCAAAGGATCTCTCCCCATCCAAACAATCTGACAGAATTAGAACAAGGAGGGACAAAGTTACGTAAAATGGTTTAATTAACTCTCAGTAATTACCGGTAACTTGGAGTCATTCAGTGCAGTGTGTCCCTGGCACCTTTCAACAGTCATGAGCTATGTTTAGCTTTGCCAGTTGAGCAGTCACCTGAGCTGTACCTTGAGGCTTTCATTGCACTTTGATCAGCATATTGCTCCTTCCAACCCAGTAAGACCCCACATCAAGTAAGAGCAAAGACAGAGGCATGGGCTCAGAATATACCTTTATCCATCAAGGACCCAGCAACGTCCCTTAGACCTTGGCAGGAACTAGCAAACAACAATGTTGCTCCCGCAACTTGGGACTGGGGCATGGGCTTTCCGACTTTTATCTGCCCTGAGGCATAGGGCAGCCCTGATCCTCTGGTGACTCACCTCTCCTGGCTTGGAGGTGAGCACTCCTCCTGCAGGAACTTAGTTCCCTTCGCCTCTCTGCCCTGAGCCTCTACAGCTCAGGAGAGGCTGGTGGGTTACCGGACCCAGGGGCTACCTCTGCTTCCTCTGACGGGGCTGAGAGTGGAGCACCTGCAGGCAATGGGTCCTCCATCCCATCAGGAGACAGAGCAGACTCAGCAGATGCCTGCACCTGAGGATCCAACACAGGTGAGGACCCTTCAGACTCAAGCCCTAGCCCCAGCTCTGCTGGTTCTGGAGGCAGGGAATCCTGTGCAGGCTGGGATCCCTCAGGTTCAGCATCTGAGTCCGAATCCCAGGCCATCACAGGCATAGTCCTCAAGTGACTTTGCAGCCTTCTTGGAACAAGCTGCTCATTTGACACCTTCCCTTCTGCCCTGCACCAATATATGTGGCAGCTGCCTCATTCGCTAAGAGACGATTGTCTGTATTTTCACTATCCAAAACCTTTTAGGATTCTTTAAGGAGTTTCTGGTTTAAAATTGCTATGTAGATAGGTAAAGGTAAAGGGACCCCTGACCATTAGGTCCAGTCGTGTCCGACTCTGGGGTTGCAGCGCTCATCTCGCTTTATTGGCCGAGAGCCGGCGTACAGCTTCCAGGTCATGTGGCCAGCATGACAAAGCCGCTTCTGGCGAACCAGAGCAGCACACGGAAACGCCGTTTACCTTCCCACCGGAGCAGTACCTATTTATCTACTTGCACTTTGACGTGCTTTCGAACTGCTAGGTTGGCAGGAGCTGGGACCGAGCAACGGGAGCTCACCTCGTCGCAGGGATTCGAACCGCCGACCTTCTGATCAGCAAGCCCTAGGCTCTGTGGTTTATTTTTTTTTTTAAATTATATTTATTGAATTTTATAAACAAAACAGAAAAACAAACAAACAAAACACAACAACCAAAGAAACACAACATACATACATTCGTCCTAAAAAAAAAGCTTAATTTCTAACATTATCTATTGGCTTCCTCCCCCTCCCCCCTTCTCACTTTTCATTGTCATAACCTTTTTAGCACTTCCTTTTCATATCCCTCACTAGATCTCTCATTTTCTCTTGTACGTATTTATCTTATCTTCTTCCCCTTTTAGTCATACTGTACAAGTCTTGTATCTCAATATTATCTTACTTCTTATAATCACTTTATCTTTTAGACATAAATCTTATTTCTTCATCTTATCTTAATTCTACTTTATAAACCTAAATACTATAAACTATTTAATTACTTTCTAGCTATTAATTACTTTTTAACTACAAATTCATTTCTTAACATATTGTCTAAATTTCCCCCATTCTTTTTCCACCACCCACAGCGCCACCTGGGTCCTATGTAGATACAGCCTTATAAAACTGAATGGCAGATATGCTTTTAAAATAATAACAATTCAAAAACCAACATTACTAAAAGAAATTGAAGAGCTGTAGCAGCTGTAGTAGTCTGGCTGCATAAAACAACAAAGTTTCAGAGGAGCAAATTGTAGGACAGGAAAATAATTGTGGAAGGTTAGACAAATTCAAAAAATATGGGCAGATGAGGATTTTGTCTAACTCTTGCGCGGAAGCAGTGCCCCCCAGGACTGCCAAGTGTATACTATAGCCTCCAACAGTGGGTTTCTGAGAAAGGACGGGGGGAAATGGACTCACTTCTTGTTAGGTGAGCTTTGCGTATCAGGAAAAGGTAAGGGACCCCTGGATGGCTAACTCCAGTTGAATTCGACTTTGCAATGCTGCACTCATCTCCACTTTCACACCAAGGGTGCCCAGGGACAGCTTTATGGGTCATATGGCCAGCATGACTAAATTGTTTCTGGCCCATAGAGGACCATGACAAGTGTCAGAGTGCATGGAAACACCGTTTACCTTCCCACCACAGTGATACCTATTTATCTACTTGCATTGGTATGCTTTCCACCTGCTAGGTTGGAAGATCTGGGACAGAGCAACAGAAACTTACCCCGTAGTTGCAGATTCAAACTGCAGACCTTGTGATCGGCAAGCCCTAGTGGCCCAGTGCTTTAGGCCACAGCACCACCTGCATCCTTTGAGTATCAATCCATGTCACTTTTACAAGGTAGCATCCCCGCATGGAAGTAAGGATTGGCAGATGCCTGAAGTGTGCCCTTATCCCAATAATGCAACAGAATGCCTAATCCTTTTCTCTCCAACCTCATCATCTGCCTAGATGCTGCTTTATTTTTTCTGTAGCTCTCCAAATCAGATTTGTTCTTACCTATTTCCATTGGAGCAAAAATATAAAAGCCACCCACAAACAGAAAATCCTTTACTTCCAGATACCTCACATTATATCTTATTCTTACTTGCTTAACCACCCCACTCTTCTTCTGTCTTGATGCACTAACAGCTTTTGGGGATAATTTGGAGCTTAACCAACAATGCATCTTCCTCAAATGGCCTTTACACATGGCCTGATGCCTCCCACTCGACTGGTTGAGAGAATGGCCATGTTTGTGTATCTCCCTAATGGAGGAAGTTCCATGGCTATTGCTGGCTCCCATCGAGACCTTCCTCATAGCTGTGTGAGTGGCTGATTCATATCTGGCACTCTCTCGGTCATTGGCACATTCAACTCCTAAGGTCTCACTTCATCCATTTTACCCTTTGGAAACCTTGGCCAAGACAGGAGGATCAGTTTTATTTGTTAAAGCCTTCATTGCATCCATGTGCACCCGGAGCCCATTCCATATGGATCCAGGATTTCTCAGAAGGAGCATCTCCACCCACGGCATTCAGCCCCAACACTGAGATCTAGTTCTGAGGGCCTTCTGGCAGTTCTCTCACTGTGAGATGTGAGCTTAGAGAAAACCAGGCAGAGGGCCTTCATGGTTGTGGTGCCCATCAGAGGTCAAGGAGACAAGTAACTATAGAACCTTTAGAAGACATCTGAAAGCAGCCTTGTATAGGGAGGTTTTTAATGTTTAATGTTTTATTATGTATAACCTGTATTTCTGTATAACATTGAAGCGACCCAGTGGCTGGGGTTGTCAAGTCAGATGAGTGGGGAATTGTTTTCTTTTATATTAAGAGGAAGAAAATTCCAACAGTGAGCTTTGAATTTTAGCATGTTTCTCTTTATCTTTGTAGTGATCAATCAACTCTCATTCCCAGACCTCCCTGAACTATTTGTTCCCAAGTGCTACTTGCGACATGAATCCATGGCCTATAAATCTCTCCAGGCAAGTCTCTACCAGCATCAGCTCATTTGATCAATCTCTGCTGAGTCTCCTAATCTTTCTAGAATCATGAAGGCACTCCTGAGCGCATGCCTCTTCTTGGCCCTGCTTTCTCCAGGTAAGATGGGGAACATCTTTAGAGGACACTGAAGAGAACTTGCTGCTTGGGAGGGAAGGGGAGTTAGGAGTGCAGATCAACACCAGAGAGAGCAAAGACTGCTGGGTTACCAAGAGAAAGTAGAGGAGAGCCAAGTCAAGAGTTTATTTCTTGTGATGTCATGGAGATACCGGTAAATGATATCATACAGATTAGTAATGAAATATCCCACTCTAACATGGAAGCTGCGTTCCAGCAATACACACAAAATGTGGATCTCTCTCTCTCTCTCTCTCTCTCTCTCTCTCTCTCTCTCTCTCTCTCTGTGTGTGTGTGTGTGTGTGTGTAGATGGGTGGGTAGGGAAACAGAGGGGCGATGTACAAATGCAAGAGATTGCCAGATGAAAATGTTGGACATGATTTCAAAGTGCAGGGAAAATGCCAAGAAGTTGAACAATCTTTTCTTTCGTGGGAGAGGTGGAGAAAATATGCCTTAAGAATAGGACAGAATAATAATTCCATTGGAATGGAGCATAAAAGTTTCTTTGGAAAGGAAAGGAAAGGAAAGGAAAGGAAAGGAAAGGGAAAGGGAAAGGGAAAGGGAAAGGGAAAGGGAAAGGGAAAGGGAAAGGGAAAGGGAAAAGGAAAAGGAAAAGGAAAAGGAAAAGGAAAAGGAAAAGGAAAAGGAAAGGAAAGGAAAGGAAAGGAAAGGAAAGGAAAGGAAAGGAAAGGAAACAACATATGGCCTCAGCAGGAAGAAATTAAATACATTTTACAAAGAAAGACACCTTCAAGTCTACCCCTTAGAACAGATCACATCAACAAGATCCAGATTCTCTACTACTCCTCGTTGAATGTGGAAATTTGGGGAGCAGAATGTGATTTGAGTGTCAGACAAGGATCCAGGACGCCAGGGTTCAAATCCACACTCAGCCACGAAGGTCACTGGGGGATCCTAGACCAGGCACTATCCGTGGGCTTAACCTACCTCACAGAAATCTTCTGAGGATAAAATGGGGAGCGGAAAACCATGTACACCATCTTGAGCTTCTTAGAGGAAGTTGCTGCAGAGAAATAAATGAATAAGAAATATGAAAATTTGACAGCAAGAGAAAATGATAGGTTGGTTCATCCCTAGTGCAGGATCCGGTCCTCATACTGGCCAAGCCAATGACTAAGGGAAGCACACAATCAAGACCTCAGCACAGCAACACTCTGGCTTACTGTGGGTTCCAGCAATTGATATTTGAAATATTCTACTTTTGATATTGGAGGTAGTACATAGGCAACATGTTTAGGAGCCTTAGTAGTCTTATTCTCCATCAGTTTGTCCAATCCTCTTTTAAAGTCATTGAAATTGTTGGCATTCACTGCTTCTTGTAGAAAATCCCATAGTTTAATGTGCTCAGATCCAAGCTTGTGACCAAACAGTGGGAATAAAATGTATTTAAGTGAGAATCTGGATGGGAGGAAAAGTGGGCCATGGGAAAGTGAGGGTACACCTCCCCACTTCTTGGAAATAATTAAACCAGTGTTCTGAACAAGGGCTACAAGAGTTTTAATTAATGAGTCTTTTACTCATTTTATTTCATTTTCTTCTATGAAAATGCTTATTAAATTGAACCCCTTTTAATTTAAAAGTTTTAATTCACGATCACCTCCTCCTGTGTGTCTCATTAAGCAAACAGCAAAACCAAATAATGATGATGATAATTCATGAATCTTTTCCTCCTGTCCTCAGCAGTATTTCTGAGGTGCAGAACTGCGTTTAACATGACTGGACTGGAAGATATTAGCAATACAGCTACAAATTGTGATAAAAGTGTTATATATACCTGTTCTTCCAATGTTCTGCGTACAAATGTAGGTAAGATTTACCTGTATTTTTGTATTTTGATGTTGGATTGGATGCAGGTTAAGATAGTTGAACTTTAAGGGTTCTACTAGCCTATAGAAGTCTATGCTGGGGCAACTCACCTATGAAAAAAGTGAGGTGAGGAAACTGTGACACTTTGCCTGTAGATGAATTCGAACTCCCATCAGCCTCAGCTAGCCTGGCCACCAGTCAGGGATGATGGGAGATGCAGTCCAACAACATCTGAAGTAAGGAATGGCTTGCATTTGAAAATGGGGAATCTAACATCACCTGATCACAACCAGTGGCTGAATTTGGGTGCTGATTGCCAAGCTTGGTGAACTTGATTTGCATCAACCAGAAATCCCTGTTGACCCAAACCAATGAACTCCAGTTTAGCTTTGGTTATCAAACTAGGAAAATAAGCCTGGAATATAAGCTGAATATCCCCTTTGCCATAAATGACATTAAGATTTAGAATCCTTTCACAGATGTATAAAAACTACTCAAAAGCTGAGCAACCAGGATGGGAGAGGAAGGTGCTTCACACTTTCATGGCTCCTTATTCCCCCTCAAGTATTTTTGAAATAATTCTCAGAGATGAAATGATGAGGAAGGAACCAATATAAAGGAATTATTCCTGTAGTTCACCTCTTAAGAAGGGTTTCTGTTACCCAGTGTGATTCAGTGTGGCTCCTCCATCCTGACGAACTTTGGTTCCTACTTCAACCATTGGTTAAGGTTGATTTGATCCCTTTGCTTGTTCCTGATTCACCCACCCTTTCTATGCAGGAGGGAGTGGGTGCCATTTTGTGGTTCACCTCAGGTGCCAAAATGCCTGGGGGCAATTCTGGGTGTGATCGTTGTGCTCACTTGATCATCTGTTCCAACATCACTGCTACATTCTTGGAGGGAGACAGGCAAAGGGGCAGTAAGGCTGGTGCAATGCAAGTGTCTTGCCAAGTGTCTTTTGTTCAACAACCGGAGTTCAGGGAAGCATTTCTCCGAACCTGCAAACTTTTATGATCGACTAGAAGAGAGAGTGCAGTGTATGGCAGATGTATTGTGAGATGTATAGAAAAAGGCATGATTCTTCATGTAACAAATTTCACTTAAAATGAAGTTCTGCATAAATTCCAATTTAATGCATTTTACAAATTAATTGTGAATATTAGAGAGAGCCTGGTCCTATGGATTAAGGAGGCAAGAGACTACTGCTTGTGGTTGAGAGCTGAACTGTGCAGACCATTAAGACAAGCCTATGCAGACCATTTAGAATACACTGGTTTATTGAAATTTATCTGTTTACTTTTAATATGGTTCTTATTGTATCTTTTATGTATTATAACTGAAAAACATTTTGATATCTCTTTTCTTTTATGACATAGCAGTGCACAAACATTTAAATAAATAAACAGCACCTCACTTTAGATTGCCAAATTGAATAAGACTTTCCATATTGTTACTTTGAAAAGGTCCTGATTCAGACAACACAGAAAATTAGAACCATTATAATGTATGTGCTTTAGGAGCAATAGACCACAATTCCCCCCAGATCCTGATATTTCTTTCAAATTCTTTTTCATAGATAAACCTGAAGTGCAAATTGAGAAAACATGTGTGTCATCCAGATATTGTTTCTTAGGCGATTACAGTTTCACTGCAGCGGATGGTAAATTCTTTGAGATGAAGATGCAATGCTGCAACACTGACCTGTGTAACAATGCAACTCTCAGTCGTACGTTTCTGCATCATTGTAGAATCCTTAACATGTCAGGGCTTTGCACTGGATTTGGCCAAGGCTTGGATCCTTAGTCAATAAGCAGTACTCAGAGGACCTGTGCCTCATTCAAATGGGGTGAGACAGCCCCAGATGGCTACAGGTTGGGTTGAACAGCTCAGGACTATTATGGGCTCTCAACGGTTCGGGATTCAGATTGGACAGAGAGTCAGGCATGAGGAGAAATTGTGAAAAAGACGGACCTACTAGGCAGCTTTGTTTCTGCCTGAGAAGGGATGGGTTGCCTTTCCAGTCAGGCCTCTCCCTCTTCCTGTCCCTTGAAGCAGCACCATGCAGGATCAGATATATCATTGGATACCTAAGCTCATGAGCAGCTTATAAATAGCTTATGGTCCCTTCAAGTTAACTTTCAATTGGATGTTTCAAATATGGACCTTACAACCCACCTATCTTATCCAATTGTCCTCCAGAATCACCCTTGAGCTAGTTCTCTGTCTTTAATTGGCAAGCACTACCTATGCCAGCAGTTATAATGGTGCAAAGATTAGACCCTACTTTACAGCATTCTCTGAAATTTATATATTGAATTTATGTACCACCCTATACCTGGGTGTCTCATGGAGGTTCACAGAAACTCTCGGATAGCTCATTGCTGAAGAGCAGAAGAGAGACAGAATCTCTGTACAAAAATGGGGGACTAAGAGCCTATATTTTCAGAGAGGCTACACCATAATCGATGGCATGAACATATTCAGAGAGATTAAAAGGAAAATAAAGTTCCCACTCTCCCACCCCACTGTGGGTAAAGGTCATTCATCTCAGAGACCAATGGTGACTTGTCCCATGCTCAGCCCTGAACCCAGATTGTTTCTAGATCATGTTTTCATCCAAGAGCACTTGCAGCTGCCCCAGCAAAACTAAGTTGCTAGGGTGGATTCCATTTATATAACACAGAGATACAAAAACAGATAAAACCACTAACATGCTCACTATACGTTTGATCTTGGAAGTTCCTGATCGCAACATGCTGGCTGAAAATGGTCTGCAGTGCCCAGCCTGCTTCTCCAAAGGAACCAAAAAGTGTAAAAGTGAGCAGACCGTCAACTGCCTTGAGAATGAGACCCAGTGTGTTGATTTTAGAGGAGCTTTCAATACAGGTAACATTGCCATTCAGTCAGGGGAAAAAGTCTGGTCATCCTGCTCTTCTCTCCCTTCTTGCCTCTCCATTTCCCTTGCATGTTCCTGGAAAAGTGAGAGGGACCGCCCCACTCTGCACCCTTCCTTAGTGTTCAGAATCAGAATCAGACTTTATTCACATAGCCAACAGGCCATAGCAACTAAAATACAGATAAAAACATTGGGAAACGACCAGTCAGGAACAAAAGTATATAGGTGTACTGATAGATCATATAGAGGTCAATGAGGCTCTGAGTTTGGCGGCCTGAGATGATCAGTGGGGGTGGTAAGGTTCTCTCGTTCATCAGAGCTATAGAGATAAGCTGATCGGGACATCTATAAGCCTCAGTTTGGCGGCCTGAGATGATCAGTGGGGGTGGTAAGGTTCTCTCGTTCATCAGAGCTATAGAGATAAGCTGATCGGGACATCTATAAGTCTCAGGTACATGGGCTGGTCATATATGCCGAGTTGACTTTCAGATTATGGCCCTTAATCTCATTGCCCTCTCGATGAATCTGGCGACTTTCTCTGTTGTCAGGATGTTCTGGTCCGATAACAAGTGAAACATTGTGGCCGCTGATGAGCGACCTGGGATGGAAAGTAAAAGGGGTGTGTGTGTGATAATCTCACTCCTCAGGTCTTCATACAGAGGGCAGGCCAGAAGAACATGTGACACTGTCTCCATGTTTCCGTCTCCACATGGGAAAAGACGTTTCTCCTTGGGGAATTTCTGATATCGGCCTTCAAGCACGGCAGAGGGTAGTGTTTTGCCTGCCTGGACTTTGCCCTTTAACTTTCATAATGCCACTTGCTTGTCTAGAAGCAGGATTCTGATTGGGATGTTTATATTAAATACCCTTCTGAACAAATGGGGAAAGTGCATTCATTGCATCTGGATCTTTCCACCACTGGGGTGCAGTCCAGGACAAAATGTGTGCCTCTTTCTCAAAAAGTATATTTATTATGTAAAATAAATGTACTTAAATTTCCTTAAATTCTGTGACAATGAGCAGTATCTGGCTAACTCAGACCATTAGTGCAAGGATTTATAGTTGTGCAACACAATTTCCACTCTTTTCTGCCTGTAGATGCTCTGTATCATCCTAAAAGCTGCTCCAAAGATTTAGCTGTCATAATTTAACTGTTCTGTCAGGGGGCTGCATCCCTCCTCCAGTCCGGTGTTAAGCAGTTACCGGGAGCAGCCCCCGCTCTTGAAGACAGATTCCTCCACTTCCCCTTCAGGTCAAAGCAGTGGATAAGGGGGGGGGGGCGGTGGAGAGGCTTGAGTTAAGCAGCCAGAGACCTTGTTACGAAAAGGGGGAACGGAAAAAACGAAGGACAAGGTGTTTCCGCTTCCCCCGCTGGGCTTCCTGGTGGGAGAATAGACGGAAAGATCCACTTTCGGAATCTGATGGTGATGACGGATGAGCTTGTTTTACGACCTGCTCCGCTTGTAAAGCAATTAGCCTAGATTAAAGCCTTAAAAAGCTACATGGCTTGGACTGTTATTTTGGGCGATCATTTGCGGAGGCAGGCCAGCCCTCCTGACATGTACATTTGTAAAAAGATAAATTGCTTTATATGCATTATAACACTGTGACACCAGATGGCGATGTGGAGTCATAACTTTCGCCATTGGGATTTCACAACACATTTAACTGAATGGCTCTTTTTATGTGCCTGGATCCAGCCTTCCATGCACACCTCCCTATCAGCAGCGTTTTGAGGAATAATGCTCTTTGGAGAGGGACCAAATTTACCACACCCTTCCTTCCTGAAAAGAAGAGGGGATTGGGAATGAACGGGGGAGGGGTATATGGGCTGATTTGCCCCAGGAGGGAAGAGGCAGAGTCCAGGCCATTTGAGCTGCCTCTGCCCTACATTCTTTCTTCTCATCCTTCTCCTGCCCTTTACAGCCTGGACTTTGCTAGTTTCACTTTTGAGGGCTGAGTAAGAATTCTGATAGGAGTTCCTGATCGGCTCTTGGGACCCCCCTTTTCTCCAACTTCATGTTAGATGTGTTTAACATGAAAATAGATTTGGTAAAATAAAAGGAGGATTCTCAGGATGCCTAGATCACAGTTTGGGACAATGAGGGAGTCTCAGTTGGCATCCAACCGTCCTGAAAGACTATGGAGTGCAACTCCAAATTTTGATGCGGGTGCATCAGACTCATGCCAGGTTCACACACTCAAGGCTCACACACCAGGGAGGGAGTGTTGTTTTCAAATATTGTTGTGTGGCCACAGCATGTGGTTTTTAACATGCCCAAGAGATGGCAGGGATAGAATTCCTCCCATTTTAATGCAAATCACCTGACCACAAGAATTTGATTTTGTTAACATAATTAATTAGGGCAGTTTTCAGAACCTCTAATTTCATTATATTTTATAAATATAACCTGTTTATTAATAAACTTCATGTCTTGAGACTCCTTTCGGTATGATGCCAATTTTGATTTACATCTGAGTAATTTTTTTTACTTGAATTCCTAATGTTGAAAATTTTTTATATTCATGTTCTGATGAAATTATATTTTTCAGATTTCTTAAATATACGCTTTTTAAAACTAACTTGTTAAAATTCTCATTCACCATCATAGGTACCATCTCCTATTCCCTGGGTAAAGCACTAAAGTCAACACTTCTTTCCTTTTTTCCAGGTACCTTTTCCCCCAACTATTTCACTTTCAAAGGTTGTGCAACAACTGATCTTTGTGCCATCTGGAAAAATGAAAGAGTTTTTTTTGGAAACACGAGATTGATTGGAACTAGGAGATTTATTCTTACAGTTACCGAAGAAAGCTGTTATAATGCTTCACGAATCTCACACCAGCCTGAACAGGAAGGGTAAATAGGACAGTGTAGACCTCCTCCTTGTGTATTCCAAATCCATGGCAATGAGGGAGAATTGTAGGCCTAGTGGTGAAATCCAGGACTCATGATATCTGTTTCTTTCTTGCTTGCTTTTGGTGGAGGTAAAGGGAAACAAGAGCAGAGAAAATGGGGTCAGAATATGTGGATTGTGGATTCTAAATACAAAGAACTCTGTAGTGTATCATTAAAGAATAGTTAATTTTTCGTTATGATCATTACAATGCAAAATAAATGGTTATGGAAAATAAAATGCTGGTTCTCAGATCTGTTTCTTTCAGATACAAATGCAATTATTCAATCAATCAAATCTTTATTACGGTCCAGAGACCCAACAATTCATTACAAAACAATACACAATTTTGACAGCCCGCCTTCAGGTTACACAAGCATTTTGTTCAGACTTAGGAATAGGGATCATTGGTTCTTGCAACCACCGATAGAAACTTCGCCACTGCTAATGCTCTGTCATTTGTGTGGTCTTCCAGTAGGAACCTGACATAGTAAGCCTCTGATTTTCCCAGGAAAGGTACTAGCAAGGGTAATATCAGTTCTGCCCTGGCTTGCTCGAATTTCACACAGTGCAGCAAAATATGTTTTATAGAGTCAATGTCTTGGGCACATGAGCATAGTCTGTCCTGGTATGGAACGCCTCTCAATCTGCCATCCAACACTGCAGAAGGAAAGACGTTAAGTCTGGCTTTTGTAAATAGCCTTCTGTAATTTGGAACTGTCAGATTTTTAATATAAGATGTTAACTTAAAGGCATGCCCATATTGTACTCCTACTGCCAGCGGACTGCAGACTGCGTGTGATCGATGTTGCAAGTCACTGTGTGCAATGTCCCAGAGTCTTTGCTTTAAAGTCTTTAGGGCACCTTCATAACCCAGGCAATAGAGTTGGGTGTGTGACAGACCAATAGAGGTGGCTTTTTTGCCATTGTTTTCTGCCAGTTGCTGACATACTCCTCATTGTTCAGGTGTTGATATAGACCCTCCCCTAGCTCAAACACTGCAATCTTGAGCCAGAGAAAGCGGGGTCAGAAGAACTCTGTAGTGTATCATCAAAGAATGGTTAATTTTTCAATATGATCATTACAATGCAAAATAAATGGTAACGGAAAATAAAATGCTGGTTCTCAGATCTATTTCTTTCGGATACAAATGCAATTATTATTTATTGCTTTAGATGAAGAGATTACAAAAACAAAATACATAAAACAAAATAATATACATTGCACAGCTAAAATCGTTATTGGAATCAGACAATTTGTTAGATAAGAGGTTTCTGCTCTGAAGAATTTAACTTAGGGCATATTTTAGCCAGAGTTAACGGGAGCTCAGCTCTGGCACCTCTCAGGTGGGTACCATTGCCATTCTAAGAGAACAAGGAAGAAGTTCATGGTGAGCTCCAACACCTCTTTTTCTAGAAAAATAACACTGATGGGCAAAAGATGTGGGACATAATATACAGGTGACAGATTGCGAAAGCTTATGGAAAATGATATAAAATTTATGGCATGTATGGCACTTAAGGAGAATTATATGAAAATGATGTACAAATGGTATTTAACTCCTGTTAAACTATGAAAAATGTACAAAACAAAATAAGTGTTGGAAGTGTAAAAAAGCAGGGGGTACGTTTTACCATATGTGGTGGCAATGTAAGGTTATAAAAAGTTTTTGGGAAATGATCTATAATGAATTGAATTTTTTTTAAAAAATAACATTTGTTTAAAAACTGGAAGCTTTCTTAATAGGTATAACTGGGTTTATGTACGCAACAACAGCCGCACAGACATTGTTAGCCCAACATTGGAAAGAAGAACAAGAAGCAACCAAAAAAGATTGGCAACTTAAATTAATGGAATATGCCGAAATGGCTAAATTAACCGGAAGACTAAGAAATCAAGAAGACAACAAATATATATATATATAAAGGAAAATGTTTATTGCATATTTACAAAAGCATTGTAAGGAAATTAACACAATAATAGGTTTTACCACAAAAAAAACCCCACTTGTAATATTAAGGATAATGTTCAAAATTAGGAATAATTAAGGATAAGGAAATTGCAGACATGTACAATAGAAGATAATACAAAAGAACCAGGGGAGGGAATGGAGGGAAGTCAAAGGATCTGAGTTATCCCAAAATACGGTGTGATTGAGTATGCAGAGTGAGGCTTACCTGCCCCCTCTATTGTATTCAAATTACCATTGCTGACAACTTCCAAAAGGAGAGGCTTTGGAAGCTCAAAGATAGTGCAAATGTATTTATTCTGTTACAGATTCAGCTTTTGAGGAGATCACCAATGTGGCGTTCATACAGAGCCCCTGGTCGTTTCATGGACTATTGACCTGTACACCACTGCTTTATCCTTCCGCTGCCACCAACCAGGTTTCTCCTGGTGAAATACTGAGTCTCAGTCAGGTTGTAAAGGTAACAACGAAGATTAAAGTTTATTGAAGAACAAACAAGTTTTAAATATGTCCAGAACGGTTTCTCAGATGTGGCACTATCTCCCACTGTCACACTCTTCTCTCTCAGTTCTATCCCTGTCTCTCACTCTAACTCTCACAACCACTATGTTTGATTTTCCCTGCCTCTGTCTGACCCTCACTCCTCTATCTTCCAATGGTAAACCCCTGGGCTGAGCCTCAAAACCAGGTAGGCTCCGCCTTTGAGCTTTCTCATTGGTCAATCTACATTAACCATTTCCATCCCCCATGTACAAACATAATCAGAATGAATAGGCAAACGCCACACCCATATTTGACTTTGTTTATTTTAAACTGCTTTTTAATTGTGTTTGTTATTTTTTAAATTGTTTTTAACCATTTTTATGTGGGTTTTCTTTGGGGGGGCGTGTTATTCAGCTGTTTCTGTTTATATAGTGTTTTTATATTTTAATTTTATCTTGTGAAACACCCTGCGATGTGTGGGTATAGTGCAGTATATAAATTTAATTTAACAGCAGCAGCAGCAGCAGCAACAACAACAACAGGTTTTGAGGGCTGGGGGAATCAGTGTACCCCTTTTATTCCAACATAAACTTGATAGAGAGTTGACTGAATTAATAACCAATGTATTGTATTTTCCAACTGAAAAATATAAACCTAGATATTTAAAGAATTTCACCTGATCAGTGACGTGCTCCTCAAGTTGCCACTTGTGTTTTCAAAACTATTGGCAGAAATAAAAACATTAACTTTTAGGTTTTATTGCATTATAAAGTCTTCTTTCAGGTGAATACTTCAGAATGCAGAAGAATATATACAGCAGACAGGATGGCTGAAAGTTACAAGACCCTTGGGGCAATCATGGTGAAGCTTCAGTATCAGGATTCAGGTTCAGTTTTCCAGTCAATGAAGTATCATTCCTTGACACAACAAGCTCATCTCTCCTGACATTGAAGTGCAGGCCATGGGCATGGCAACTGGTCTATCGGTCTCTCCTAGTTGCCTTCAGACAGGGTGAAATAGACAGAACCCTCCCCCCATTCCACTGACTGAGCTGTCTGGCAGGATACATTGGTCATGCATGCAACAGGTAGTATAGGGATACTAAAAGGACCCCTGACCGTTAAGTCCAGTTGCGGACGACTTTGGGGTTCCAGCGCTCATCTCGCTTTACTGGCCGAGTGAGCCTGCGTTTGTCCACAGACAGCTTCCGGGTCATGTGGCCAGCATGACTAAGCCACTTCTGGCGAACCAGAGCAGTGCATGGAAACGCTGTTTACCTTCCCGCTGGAGCGGTACCTATTTATCTACTTGCACTTTGACGTGCTTTTGAACTTCTAGGTTGGCAGGAGCAGGAAGCGAACAACTGGAGCTCACCCAGTCGTGAGGATTCGAAACGCCAACCTTCTGATCGGCAAGCCCTAGGCTCTGTGGTTTACTACAGATACAGAAGGATACTACTTCCTGTCAATTGCTTATGTCCTGCTCTTCCTGACTTGGATTGATGATGTCATGTGACATGTCACACCAAAACTCCCATCCCAGAAGTGCCAGCTTCAAGGGCCACCATGAAATGACTTGGGGGGAGGGGTCCACATAACCCATCTGTGATGAGGGCACACCACTGCGTCCTTAAAACAGAGAGGGATCACACCTTCTTGCAAGGAAGCATCAATCACCTCCCTGACCCAGTCAGCTGTCCCCTCCCTGCTGGTTTTCCTCAGACATGAGGTTTTCCTCAGCATCCAACACAACAGGGATAGACAGTGCTCTGGACACCCCTTGAGATTCATCTGCTGCATTGCCACTTCTTTCTTCGCATCCTGGAGTCTAGAATTTGTTCTACTTCATACTCTTCCTCTCCTTCTACCATGACAGGAGGGGTAGGTGCTTGGCTAGGTGCCTGGTAAGGGTGTGCAGGTACAAGCGGTGACAAGAAAGAGCTGTGGAGAATGGGGTGAATTGTCCTAGATACAGGCAATCGGAGTCAGAAAGTCATAGGGTTGATCTGGTCCACAACTTGAAATGGGTCATATCTCCGTGGGTCTAGTTTCCTGAATCTGCCCTACTGTGGCAAATAATGTGTCAACAGCCAAACCTGATCTTCCACATTAATTCGGTGCCAGGCTGTCAGTATGCATCTGACAACTTGGCACAGTCCAAACACTCTTTTAGCAAACTCTGTATTGCTGACAGTTTTTCTACAAAGTCTTCTGCTGCTGGAACAAACACAGTGTAAGTTGGGGTTGAGAAGGTTGGGAGGATGGTATCCATAACTTACAACACAACAGAGTTCCTTAAAAAGGTTGCATCCAATATGGAAAAAGAACTTTGTGTTACAATATAGAAATATACTGGGTAGGATTCCTGGGAAAGCATGCACTCTCTATTTCCATAATTTCCTGCTCCTCACTGGACCAGTCCTTCCCAGTTGGAATCCTTGGTCACCCTTCCTTGGCCCATAAATCCCTCCAAGTCAGCTTCTTCTTCCATAGGTCACCTGTTGGTTCATTCCTCCTTGGTTTCTGATCATTCCAGTATTATGAGGGCCTTCCTGTGTATATGCTGCTGGAGAGGAATGCCACACCAACTCAGTGAAGGTTGGTTTCTCAGATTGAGTTTAAGATCCAGGTGAGGACAAAATAGATTGCAAATATAAGTTTTGTGTGTGTGAGTGAGAGAAGATTCTAACCAGTGGCTTTATTTGTAGGATTAAAGAGTGTGAGGCAGGGGAGATGGAGTGAAGTGCCAGAGAAACCAAAATATCTAACTATACTTTGAAGAAGTCACAATACAGAACTATACACACTTGTCTGGGAGTAAGACCCATTGAAATCACTGGCACTAACATCTAGGTAGACAGATATAGAATTGCATTGCCATCCCTTTGAAATAAATGGTTACACCTTCCACCAACAGTGCATAGGAGTGTGCTGAAATCCCTACGCCACCTCCAGTCCTTCCAGCCAAATATATTTATTGGTGAGGGATGGTGTGGAAACATGAGAAACATCTTTCACTATCAAGGAAGGAAGCAAACTTCCTTTGAAAGTGGAAGTACCCACATAGATATTGTGGGTTATTTCACCCTGCCTGAATTTGTCTAATCATCTTTTTCAGTCATCTAAACTGGTGGCCATCACTACGTCCTATGGAAGTGAGTTCCATGATTGAACAATGAACTGCATAAAATATTATATATCATATAGCTTCTGAACTGTATTAGCCATGTTTTACCCCTCCTTTCAACTATCTCAGCTAAAATATCTGTGATATTACGGGGTTAATCATTAAATAGAATACTTTTCTTTCTTCTTTAACTTATTAAACACAAGCAAGATAATTAAGAAATATTAGATTACCTTCTCCAGGACATCAGAAATTCTGCTGAAGCAAAGCATAATATGCATCAGCAAAATTCTTCAGTTTAATCATAGAATTGTAGAGTTGGAAGGGACCCCAAGAGTCATCTCGTCCAACCACTGCAATTCCCCCCATGGGACTCGGCCATGAGATTAAGAGTTTCATGCTCTACTGGCTGAGCTACAGAAAACCCACGTCAGCAGTGAAAGCCACAGTTGGATAGACCTAACAGTGGACTAGTCACAGTTATGGAAGAGGCTATCAGTGGCAATTAATTTGATGGATATACTATTTCCATTTGCTGGGGGAGAACAGTGGGAGTTGGCAACTGCCCTCCTGTCATGATAGTCCTGTACCCATGGACATCTGATCAGCCACTCCAAGAAGGATGCTGCTACACTGCAGGGTTCTTCTTGTCTTCGGGAAATGGAGGATGGGATTTGAAGCAGGTATAAACAACTACGTAGCTGGATTCAGTTCAAGACAATGTGGCTAAGGATAGTCATCACTAAAACAGATCAGCGGACTCAAAGTATCCTCTGCCTTTCACAACAATCTGACACAATTATAACAAGGAGGGGCAAAGTTCAGTAAAATGATTTCATCAGCTCTCAGTGTTGATCTTGGAGTCATTGTATTCTATTCACTGCCTACCAGTGTGTCCCTGGCACCTTTCAACAGCCCTGAGCTCTGTCTAGCTTTGCCAACTGAACAGCCACCTGAGCTATACCTTGAGGCTTTCATTGCACTTTGATTAGTGGCCTGGAAGAAGAGAAAAGGTATATTGCTCCCTCCCGCTCAGTAAGACCCCACATCAAGCAAAGGCAAAAAGCAGAGGCATTGGCTGGGAATTATTTTTTCTACTTTTAATGATGAGCATAGTCAGGTGGCCTCAATTGACTTTGCAGCCTCAATTGGAGGTGTTTGTGGTCCTGCAGTAACATTACCTTACAGTGGTACCTCTGGTTACAAACTTAATTCGTTCAGAGATCCATTCCTAAGCTGAAACCGTTCTTATCCTGAGGTGTGCTTTTGATAATGGGGCCTCCTGCTGCATGCAATTTCCATTCGCATCCTGGAGTAAAGTTCTCAACCAGGAGCTGCTACTTCCGGGTTAGCGGAGTTCATAACCCGAAGCGTTCGTAACCAGAAGCGTTCGTATCCAGAGGTATGTAGGAATTATGCACTGGATTGACGCGCTGGCATGCCACGTCAATCCTGCAAAAGGAAAAAGCTGTGCTGGCATACCACGGCATCGTAACGTCGGGATGACAGAGACATGAGTCAGGGACACAAAAGAACAATGGAGGGTGGTGGAAAGTTACTGGAAGTCACAAGATGACCACGGGGAAGGGTGCATGAGGAGAGCATGTGTTGAGAGCATGAGGATGGTCACGTACACAATGGCGGAGGCATGGGGGGGAGTTTGGGGGGTGTTACTTTTTGGAAAACAACTCCTTACATGGTGCTATGTGCCACAGCTGGGGCAGATGTCTCCTTGTTTGGATCCTTAAGTTGTACTTGTGGAGGTAATCATTTACCAAGGTGTGAGATTGTCAATAAAAGGGACCCTCGTGTAAGCTTCGAGGTTGCCTTCCCGTACATTCATCCTGTCTCCGTGCCATGTTGTGTTGCCGGTGCAACAGAGGTACCACTATAATTTCTACCTCAGTCTTACTTGCCAGCACCTGAAGTGATTGCTTCGCTTCCACTGAGTCAGCCTCCTTTTTTCTGTGTGGATCAGTTTTGCAGAATGAAGCCTCCATTGCATCCACGTGCTCTGTAATATGAAGTAGACATTTTACCCACTGCTCATCCCATCCTTCCCAGCCTTGCTGGGATGAATCTAATATCCAGGCTTTTCTCTTCTTTAGAAGAGGAATCCTTAGATGTATTCGGGGGATTTCTTGTAAGTGGCTTCCAGGCTTTGCCATTGCCTTTTTTTGTTCTCAGCTCCTTTATTGGGTGCAGTCAAAATTTAAATTTTAAATTAGCAGTATAGAGGAAGGAATCTAAAAAGTGCCTATTGTCAACTAATGAGATTGTGAAGAAATAATTCAGATAATTTCAACAGTAAGCTTTGGATTTCATCATTTTCCTCTTCCCAGAACTCACTGAACATTTGTCCCCAAGTGTTGCCTGCAGCACAAACACATAGCCTATAGATCCCTCCAAGTAAGCCTCTACGTGCATCAGTTCTCTTTCTAGAATGATGAAGGCACTCCTGAGCACATGGCTCCTCTTGGCCCTGCTTTCTCCAGGTAAGTGGGAACCAGTAGGTTATGAAACTTTAAATTATATTTAGAGGACAGAGGAATCTGGAGAGCTGAATTGAAGAGAGCTAGTGTGTTATAGTCATTAGAGGATCAGACAAGGATCCAGGAAACCAGGGTTCAAATCCTCAGTCAGCCACACAGCTCACTGGGGGATCCTGGACCAGTCACTATACCTCAGCTTAACCTACCTCAGAGGGTTCTTGGGAGGATGATATGGGGAGCGGAGAACCGCATACACAGCCTTGAGCTGCTTGGAGGCAAGTGGAAAAAACATATACATCAATAAAAAATTAGAAACTAAGAACAACTGAAAAACCTGAGGACTATGGTATGCATAGGATCAGGACTTCAGTGCATCATCATCAGCACTTTCCCCTCTTGTAGTTTCCAGCAACTGATATTTGAAATAGACTAGTAACTGAAGGTACTATGTTTAGTAGCCACTGGTAGCCTAATTCTGCATCATTTGTCTAAACCTTTTGTGAAGTCATTCAAGTTGGTAGCTTTGTCAGTCTTACCAGAGAGGGATCAAAATGTTTGTATTTCCACATTGTCCCCATCATGCAGAACAGTATGTGCTTCCAGGAAGTCTCCTCTTTCTCCCCTCTTAACAGGGGCGTAGCCAGGATCAAAACTAGGGGGGGGCAAGCCATGGTCGTTCAGGTTGTGACATTTCAGCATGGAAAAGGCAAATGAAACCAAAATTTTAAGAAAATTATATATAATTATAGCAGTGCTTTATTACGGTAGTTATTACAATTATTTGCTTGAATTTTTTTTATTTTTTTTTCTAGTTACTTGTCTTATGCTAATATCATTTTTATTGGGTTTGAAGAAAACTTGTTCAAAACTTTCGTTTCAATCCCCGAGGAGTCGGTGCAGGTGTTTCCAAAGGCGAAGGAAACGGACCCCCTCAAAAAGAAAATAGGGGCGCAGCCTCACCCCCCAAAATAGGGGTGCAGCCAGTCTGGAAGTGCAAAGGAGAAGCGCCTACTTTGGCGAAATAGAGCATCCAGAGCTCACAGAGGCGCTCCTTGGAAGCCATGGCTTCTGCACTTTGCCTGTGCTCTCCCTGTGGAGCCAAACCCCACCGCCTACGGTGAGTTCAAAGGCAAGTGAGAGGAGCAGACACTAGCTCCCCAGGCCCCCTCATCTTCTGTCTCTGGGCAGTGTAGCAGGAAATTGAAAGCAAGCAGCAATTGTACGTTGAGCTTAGCATCAGTGATCCATACTCTGATAACTTCCAAGTTCATAGGGGCCAACTCCTAGGGACTGAGGTCCCTTGGGCTCCCCTAAAATATTTGAGAGGACTGGGCCCCCCCAAAGTTCATAGGCATTGCCATTGAAATTGTGTGTGTGCCGTGTCTTGTGATTGATTATGCTGTACCAGGTTAGACTACTGTGATACACTCTCTGTGGGGTTGCCTCTGAAATATGGCTTGGAAATTGCTGCTAGTTCAGAATGCTGGATCACCAATGGGATAGGCTTATTAGGATAATGTAACAGTGATGCTATGCCAGTTGCATTGGCTCCCAATTTCTGAGCCCAAGTGCTGGCTTTGACTTTTAAAGCCTTTTCTAGCTTAGGACCCAGAATAGTTTATGTGTCGGCCCAAACATTCAGAACTTCAACAGAACGTCTTCTGGGGGTGGCCCCACAAACTGAGACAAGGCAGCTGCTCCACAAAGAAAGGGCCTTCTCAGTGGTGGTGCCTCAGTTGTGAAGTGTGTGTTATCTGTAGAGGGGTCCACTTGGTACCTATTTTGTCATCCGTCCAGTACCAGGCAGACTTTTCCATTTCCCCAGCCCTTTTAGAGCTGATTTTATCCCTGTGGATTCTTTGCTTCCTTGCATAAATTCGCTGGGTTTTATTACTGTTCTGCTATATATTGTCTGCATTTTAATCCATGCACACGGACACACAAACGATCCTGGGGGTTTCCAATGAAGGTTAGTATAGAAATTCCTGTAACAAAATCAAAATAAAATAACCTGCCATCTTCCTGCTCACCCCTTTCCCTTTGGGCAGCAGGTTGGGGAGCAGAGGGAGAGGGGAAGCTTACACCGCCTTGGCTGGCTTGCGGGTTCTCCTTGAGCAGTGCTGTGCAGAGGGAGCACTGGGCTGCCCCACAGAGCCACCACGCAGGGAGAGCGTAAGTGAGGGAGCCAGAGGCGGAGGCACCAGACTGGAGGCAGGCAGGCATCTCTCTCCCGATCCCTGGGAAGCCTTTTCCCTGGGCAAGCCTGGGCGGGCGCAAGGGCAAATTTGTGCGCGGCGGCACCTTTCACTCCAAGCGGTGCGCAAAGCTCCCCCGGGCGCCACGCTCCGCTCGGCACAGAGGCATAGGAAGGTCAGGTGGTACCTGGTGCAGAAAATTTCTTGTCACCCCCCCCAACATTGTGTGTTGTTGTTTTTCGCCTGCAAAAAAGGTTTTACATTATTTCATATTTTCTTACAAACGAATGTGGATTCTGGGCCTCTGATAACAAGTAGGTGACTATGGACAGATACTTAAATCTACAGGATGGACTGTTTTGGCTTGTGTTATTTTATTTATATTTACAGTGGTACCTCGGGTTACATATGCATCAGGTTACATACTCCGCTAACCCAGAAATAACGCTTCAGGTTAAGAACTTTGCTTCAGGATAAGAACAGAAATTGTGCTCTGGCGGCACAGTGGCAGCGGGAGGCCCCATTAGCTAAAGTAGTACCTCAGGTTAAGAATGGACCTCCGGCACGGATTAAGTACGTAACCAGAGGTACCACTGTATTGTTTATTTATTTAATAAAATTATTTTTAAAAAACCTGCAAAGTGGTTTAGCAAAATAAAAAAACAAAACAAAAACACACCACAGCAGCTATTTATTTATATTTATTAACTCACACCTCTTCCATGCAGCAGCATATCAGAACACTAACACTTTATGGCTAAATAGCTTATAATTTACTTTAATTACTTGCAAGCAAGTTACAGGTAGGTAGCTGTGTTGGTCTGCCATAGTCAAAACAAAATAAATAAATAAATAAAAATCCTTCCAGTAGCACCCTAGAGACCAAATAAGTTTGCTCTTGGTATGAGCCTTCATGTGCATGCACACTTCTTCAGCACACGAAAGATTTGAAAAATCACCCAAGCAAACACGTTTTTTTAGGGGTTAAAAAAAGGCTGGGGGGGGGGCTAAAGGCAAAGGACAAAGGGGTAAAGTCACTCACAAAAAGATCGCTGAGTGTGGATCAAAACAGCAGCAGAGAAAGCTCCTTCTTCCCTTCCAGAGATCATACAACAATGGGACGAGGGGGAGGGGCAGGAGGCAGTTTTAGCGAGGCGTTAATAGTTATCAAGCAGTCTCAAGTGGAGACTGATAAGGAAACTTCCGGGTGGGGGGGAATCAAGGAGATCTCGTCGTTTTAACCCAACAAACTCCCTCTTCGCTCAGTCTCAGCAAACAAGCAGCACTCAGCAACGGTAGCAGCCAGACCCAGGAGACAGACGGGGTGGTGGTGGTGGCAGCAGCAGCTATGGGGGGCAGCTGCCTTCTAGGGGGGGGGCAGTTGCCCCCGTCTGCCCCCCCTGGCTACGCCCATGCCTCTTAACTGTCCTAACTCCCCCGCCCCGCAACCATTGTCAACATTTTTCATAGGTGAGGTACCCCAGAATAGCTAGTAGAAGCCTTAAAGTTCATCTCTCTTAACCTGGATCAGAACCTGTTCATTTATTTTGCTTAAAACTGGTTTAAATGCAAAATCTTCTCCCCAAGAGGTCTAGTAAGTGATGGTGCAGAGCATTCCTGCATAGGGTTACCAGTTCCCCAATGCTTTTTTCCACCATGCCTAAATGATGAGACCAATTTATATTTAAAAGTGGACCTGCAGGTGAGGGGGAAAGGATCTGCACACTGTCATAATTTTCCTTCCTGCTGCTCCTCATGTGGCCATTGCTCCTTTAGCTAAGCTCACATCTAAGATTGTAATTGAACAGTAGAAGAAAAAAGGCATTGAAGTGACAGAGTGGATGGGAGGAAAAATGGGCCCTGGGAAAGGGAGGGTTTACCTTCAAACCTCTTGGAAATAATTAAGCCAGTGTTCTTTTACTCATTTTATTTTTTAAAAATATCTTATTAACTTGAACCCCATTTCATTTAACAGATTTAATTCACGCTCACCTCCTCTGTGTCAAATTAAGCAAACCACAACACCAAATAATAATAATGTTAATGATAATAATAATCCATGAAGTAATCTTTTGTTCCTGTCCTCAGCATTACCTCTGTCCTGCAGATTCGCATTTAACAAGACTGGACTGACATATGATGACTACCGGTATATAAAAACAACCTGTAAATCCAATCAAGATTCCTGTGTTGCCAGTGTTCTGTGTACAAATATAAGTAAGATTTATCTGGCTTTTTGTCTTTTGTTGTTGGAATTACTAAATTAGTGGTAAGGTAGCTGTGGCACAGAAGCTGTAGATGAATGAAAACTTCCATCTGCCTCATCTAGCCTGGCCACCAGTCAGAGATGATGGGAGATGTAGTCCAGCAACATCTGGAGGATCACAACTTCCCAATCCTACAGTAAGGAATGGCTTACATTTGAAAATGGGGAATCCAAAATCGGCTGATCACAAGCATTAGATTTCCAGCTTGGTTTGGAGAACCTGTTTTGCATTAACCAGGAATCTCCATTGACCCAAACCAATGAACTCCATTTTCATTTTGGTTATCAAACCAGGGCAATAAGCCTGCAACACAAGCCAAAAATTCCCCTTGCCATAAATGACATTAAAGTGGATAATCCTTTCCCAAACGCCATGAAGTCTATTCAAAAGCCAAGCAATCAAAGGATGAGAGATGAAGGTGCTTCACACTTTCATGGCTCCTTATCACACCGCAAGTAATTTTGAAATAATTATCATGGGTTATTTATTAATTATCTGATGAAATGATGAGGAAGGAACCAACCTAAAGGGTATATTGTTCTTTCTTGTTCTTGATGTACGTATTCACCCACCCCTTCTTCCCCGGAGTGTGTGGTTGCCATTTTGTGGTTCGCCTCAGGTGCCAAAATACCTTGGGGCTATCCTGGGTGGGATGGTGGTGTTCACTTGACCATCTGTTCCTACATCATTGCTGCATACTTGGAGGGAGAGGGGAAATGGGACAGTGAAGTTGATGCAACAGGAGTTCAGGGAAGTATTTTCCCACCCTGTAAAGGGTTATGATTGACGAGCAGAGAGAATGCAGAGAATGGCACATGTATTGTCAGAAGTATAGAAGAAGCCATGAAAATGCAACTTATACCGCCAAGAACAACATTTTTTTTTTTTCGGTTGAGAGACCCACAAAATCATTTTCAAAAGCAAAATAAAAGAGAAATACAGGGAAGATTAAAAGGCGGTCACTTTGTTTTATCTGGAGTATGTAGGTTTCTATTTCTTACTACTTCTGAGAGGAACTTCGCCAAGGCCAGGGTAGTATCATCCGACTTACATTCACTTCTCTAGTCTCACTATTATTCAACCAATCCTTGGCAAGCATCTTTTAAATGCCTGCAGAAAAATTGTGTATTCCACCAGGCTCATACAAGCCATTCAGAATACATATTTCCACTGGTTAATTGGTATCGATTTCTTTACTTTTAATAGCTTTTATTGTATGCTTTAAGTATTATGGCTGGAAGACATTTTGATTTTTTTCTTTCTATGATATAGTGGTGTGTACATATTTTAATTAATAAAGCCCATCACTTTAGATTGCCGAATTTAATAATACGTTGCATGTTATTTGTTTGAAAAGATTCTCATTCAGACAATACAGAAAATTGGAACCATTACAATGAATGTGCCTTAGGAGCAATAAACCTCCATATCTAGATATTTCTTTCAAATTCTTTTTCATAGTGAAATTCGAAGTGCAACTTTCAAATCAATGTTCGCAATCCAGATTCTGTTCCTCAGGCCATTACAGCTTCACTGCAGCGGATGGTAAATTCTTTCAGATGAAGAAGCACTGCTGCAAGACTGAACTGTGTAACAAAGAAACTCTCAGCCGTACGTTTCTGCATCAATTTATAATCATTAACATGTTAGGGTTTTGCGCTGAATTTGGCCATGGCCTGGATCCTTAGTCATTCAGCAGTACTTAGAGAATCTGTGCCTCATTCAAATGGGGTGAGAAAGCCCCAGGTGGCTACAGGTTGGGTTGAGCAGCTCAGGACTAATAGGGACTCTCAAGGAGTGGAGAGTCAGGCAGGATGGGGAGGCAGGCATGAGGAGAAACTGTGAAAAAGAGGAACCTACTTGGCTACGTCTGCCAGAGAAGGGAGGGGTTGTCTTGCCCACCAGGCCTCTCCTTCTTCCTGCCCCTTGAAGCAGCACCATGCAGGATCAGACTCTTCTTCTGATAGGTGGGAAGATCTGATCCTGCACAGTGCCAGTGCCCCTTGTCCACACAAAATTAAGATATTGTTACACATCGCCCCTATATCCAAGTGATGTGAGATTCCATGGGTACCAGGCATGCTGTAACCCAGGCTCTGTGTTTCCTGTGGGACCATAATGCACTGTGGTGTCTTTACGATATATGGCTATGCATAGATATATACAACCTGAGGCCTACAATGAAGACATCCACCAGAAGATGTCCTGTCCCTCTCATAGACACAGCAGCATCCTTGCCTCGGCAGTTTGTCTTTTCCTGAGAACTCTCACATCCCTCATATTCTAATAAAACCTAGAATCATAGAATCATAGAGTTGGAAGAGACCACAAGGGCCATCCAGTCCAACCCCCTGCCAAGCAGGAAATACCATCAAAGCATTCCTGACAGGTGGCTGTCAAGCCTCTGCTTAAAGACCTCCAAAGAAGGAGACTCTACCACACTCCTTGGCAGCATATTCCACTGTCGAACAGCTCTTACTGTCAGGAAGTTCTTCCTAATGTTTAGGTGGAATCTTCTTTCTTGTAGTTTGAATCCATTACTCTGTGTCCGCTTCTCTGGAGCAGCAGAAAACAACCTTTCTCCCTCCTCTATATGACATCCTTTTATATATTTGAACATGGCTATCATATCACCCCTTAACCTTCTCTTCTCCAGGCTAAACATACCCAGCTCCCTAAGCCGTTCCTCATAAGGCATCGTTTCCAGGCCTTTGACCATTTTGGTTGCCCTCCTCTGGACACGTTCCAGCTTGTCAGTATCTTTCTTGAACTGTGGTGCCCAGAACTGGACACAGTATTCCAGGTGAAGTCTGACCAGAGCGGAATACAGTG
This sequence comes from Darevskia armeniaca, assembly GCA_034641395.1. Classification (NCBI taxonomy): domain Eukaryota; kingdom Metazoa; phylum Chordata; class Lepidosauria; order Squamata; family Lacertidae; genus Darevskia; species Darevskia armeniaca. The sequence continues at coordinate 273,806 of JAWWNF010000115.1, forward strand.
GTACTATTACTTCCCTTGATCTAGATGCTATACTCCTATTGATGCAGCCCAGAATAGCATTGGCTTTTTTTAGCTGCTGCATCACACTGTTGACTCATGTCAAGTTTGTGGTCTACCAAGACTCCTAGATGCTTTTCACATGTGCTGCTCTCAAGCCAGGTGTCACCCATCCTGTATTTGTGCCTTTCATATTTTTTTTGCCCAAGTGTAGTACTTTGCATTTCTTCCTGTTAAAATTCATCTTGTTTGCTTTGGCCCAATTCTCTAATCTGTTAAGGTCATTTTGAAGTGTGATCCTGTCCTCTGGGGTATTAGCCACCCCTCCCAATTTGGTGTCATCTGCAAACTTGATCAGGATGCCCTCAAGCCCATCATCCAAGTCATTGATAAAGATGTTGAATAAGACTGGGTCCAAGACAGAACCCTGTGGCACCCCACTAGTCACTTCTCTCCAGGATGAAGAGGAGCCATTCATGAGCACCCTTTGGGTTCGGTCAGTCAGCCAGTTACAAATCCACTGAATGGTAGCATTGTCTAGCCCGCATTTTACCAGCTTCTTTACAAGAATATCATGAGGCACCTTGTCAAAGGCCTTGCTGAAATCAAGATAGGCTACATCCACAGTGTTCCATTCATCTACCAGGCTTGTAATTCTGTCAAAAAATGAGATCAGATTAGTCTGACATGACTTATTTTTCAGAAACCCATGTTGACTTTTAGTGATCACAGTGTTTCTTTCTAAGTGCTCACAGACCGTTTCCTTAATTATCTGCTCTAGAATCTTTCCTGGTATTGATGTCAGGCTGACTGGGCAGTAATTGTTTGGGTCCTCTCTTTTCCCCTTTTTGAAAATAGGGACAACATTTGCCCTCCTCCAGTCTGCTAGGACTTCGCCTGTTCTCCAGGAATTCTCAAAGATTACTGCCAGTGGTTCTGAAATCACCTCTGCCAGTTCTTTTAATACTCTGGGATGTAGTTCATCTGGCCCTGGAGACTTGAATACATCTAAACTAGCCAAGTGTTCTTGTACTACCTCCTTACTTATTCTGGGCTGTGTTTCCCCTCCTGAATCATCTGCTCCATATTCTTCAGGTCGGGCATTGTTTTCTTTTTTGGAGAAGACTGAGGCAAAGAAGGTATTGAAGAGTTCTGCCCTTTCTGTGTCCCCTGTTCGCATTTCACCTTCTTCTAAGACCTAATTCTGGTCTTATTACTACACAGGGAGCAGCCTCCATTCCTTTGATGTACTGCTGTGCTAATCTGTTATTTTAATGATCCACTTCCCCAAAATGGTTACCTCAGAAGTAGATTGCTTCTGACATAAGTCATGTTGATTTCCTAGGATTTAGAAGAGTCTAAAGTGTCAGTTATGTAAAATTAGGAACTTTGCCTACATAAATTAACCCAGTGGATAAGTAAAAATAAATAAATCAGGGCCAAGAATACAATCTTCAAGATGCCCAGAGGCGTAGCAAGCCCAGGTGGTACCCAGGGCGGAATTTTTTTTGTCACCCCCCCCACTTAAATTTTTTAAAAAATTAAAAAAAAATTAAAAGGGTCACCCCCCTCTGATGGCGCCACTTTGCGAGGTGTGGGGGTTGTGTGTGTGTGTGTGTGTGTGTGTGTCTATTATCTCTTTTTTTCAATAAAGTTAAAATAAAATAAAAAATAAAAAATGTAAAAAAATAAAAATAAAAATCAAAAAAATTAAAAAGTGTCACCCCCCTCTGATGGTGCCACTTTGTGAGGTGTGGGGGGTTGTGTGTGTGTCTATTATCTCTTTTTTTCAATGAAGTTAAAATTTAAAAAAAAATTAATTTTTTTTTAATTTTTTTTTTAAAAGTGTCACCCCCCTCTGGGGTGGAACCCGGGGCAGCCCGCCCCCTGCTCCCGTTGCTACGCCCCTGAAGATGCCTTTCTAACATTCCCTATGCATGATTAGCCCATGAATGATCTATTTCAAGCTATATAATTGGATACCTAGGCATATGATTAGCTCATAAACAGGTTATGGTTCCTTTGAGATAACTTTCAATTACAGTAGATGGTCCGAATATGGGCCTTCCAACCCACCTATCTTTTTCAGGTGTCCTGCTAAATGACCCTTGAACTGTTTCTGGTCAATCTTTTAATTGACAAGATAAGCACTGTCTAAGCTATTATTATTATCTATTATTATTATTTATTGAATTTATATTCTGCCCTGTACCTGGAGGTCTCAGGGCAATTCACAGAAAGTGATGGTTAGTTCATTGCTGAAGTGCAGAAGAGAGACAGAATCTCTGTACAAGATAAGGGACTAAGAGCATACATTTTCATACAGGCTACACAATAATAAATGGCAGGAAAACCTTCTGAGAGATTGAGAAGGGAAGAAAGTTCACACTCCCCCATCCCCCTTTATGTAAAGGTTATTCATCTCAGAGACCAATGGTCTCCCCCCCCCCATGCTCAGCCTTGAACCCAGATTGTGTCTACATTATATTTTGTGCAAGAATACTTGGCAGTAAACCAATGATGATTATCTGAAGTAAGGAGCAGATGGGAAATCGGGTCTATAGTAATAAGAGCATTTTCAGTTTGTCGTTTTGTGTTTAATATCAAGTTTAGTATTTTTTATTTTTGTTGTTGTTGTCTTCCTTCTTTTATGTCTATGTGTTGATGAATGAGTTTTGGTTGAATAATAATAATAATAAAAGATAAGGGACTAAGAGCGTATATTTTCAGAGGGGCTACACCATAATCAATGGCAGGAAAACCTTCAGACAGATTGAGAAGGAAAGGCAAGTTCACACTCCTCCAACCCCTTTTATGTAAAGGTCGTTCATCTCAGAGACCAATGGTGACTTTGTCCCATGCTCAGCCCTGAACCCAGATTGTTTCTAGATTATATTTTGTCCAAGAGTACTTGCAGCTGCCCCATCAAAACTGCAAGGCCCTGGGGTGGATTGAATTGATATAACACAGAGATACAAAAACAGACAAAGACATTAACATGCTCACTATACTTTTGATTTTGGCAGTTCCTGATCACAACATGCTGGCTGAAAATGGTCTACAGTGCCCATCCTGCTTCTCCAAAGGAAAGGAAATGTGTAAAAGTAAAAAGACTGTCAACTGCCTTGAGAGTGAGACGAAGTGTGTTAAATTTAAAGGAGATCTTCTTACTGGTAACATTGCTACTCAGACTGTCTCCTCTCCCTTCCTCCCTTTCCTTTGCACATTGCTGGAAAAGTGAGAGGGACTGCCTCTCTCACTGGCCCCACTCTGCACCCTTCCTTAATGTTTTGCCTGCCTGCACTGTGTCCTTTAACTCTCATAATGCCACTTGCTTGTCCAGAAGGAGGATTCAGAGCGAGATGTGTATATAAAATACCCTTCTGAACAGGGGCGTACCCAGGATCAGAACTGGGGGGGGGGGGCAAGCCATGGTCGTTCAGGTTTGCTTTATGGCCCTCTTCCACTTCAATCCCACCCCCCGCCCCAGATATTGGTTTCCTTCTCCCCCTGGTGCACACTCCCTAGGGGCCACCTTTGGTCCACGACGCTTGATCTCTCTGTAGCTTCCCATCCGCTTCTCGGAACCCCCAGATTTCGTTTTCTGTTCTCCTCCCCCCCCCCCCGTGCGCCTCCTTTCTTTTGGCTCAGGAGCAGCCTCCACTGAACTCCGAAGGCTGCAGCAGCAGCGGCCGCGATTTCAGCAGCGTGCAGTTCCTTCGCGCTCTCTTCCTCACACGCCCTCTCTCCCCACACCCAGAAACGGAGCAGTACAGGGGCTGTAGGGCAGGAAAAGGGAGGGAAGGAGCGAGGAGCCGAGCCCACAAAAGAGTGCAAAGCCCACGGGAGCCCCCAACTCACGGCGCGGCTCCACTTGCTCGGTCTCTATCTCTACCCCCTCCCCACCCCACCACTTCTGCCTCTCCCCCCCCCCCCCGCGCGCCCGGTTTCTCTCCCTCGCTCTGCCACCCTCCCTTCCGCTAAAGTGCACCGCTCCAGCTTGGAAGTGTTGCAAATCGGGCGGCACAGAAAGTGGCATTTCTCCAGTCTTTGGGAGGCCAATTTCCTTCCGACTTGAGCAGCCGTGCGAGTAAAACACGATTCAAGCGGGGTTGGGAAGATCGACGAGCCCAGGTGCGGCTAGCGCGGTTTCCTCGCTTGCCCGGTGCCGGGCGAACGCTCGTCCCTTTGGGCGGGTCGCTCCCAGCCTGCGCCGCGCCGGACTTTGCAGCCACCGCTCGTCCACTTTGGGCATTCGCCGAAGAGCCACACTTTGCGCCTCCTCCTCCTCTGCCTGCTCAACTGCAGCAGCAGCAGCAAGAAGTCGAAGGGTTTGTGGAGAGAGATTGCGCTGTCCTCCTGCTTGCTCTCGGTGGTGCTTGGCTAGGATCAAAACTGGGGGGGGGGGCAAGCCATGGTCGTTCAGGTTTGCTTTGAATGGACGCTGATCATTTTTGCTTCTAGTGGGGGGGCAGCTGCCCCCCTGCCCTCCCCTGGGTACGCCCATGCTTCTGAACAAAAGTAAAAATTGATTCATTGCTTCACCCCAGTTGAATGCAGATCTCTCCACTACTGGGATACAGTCCAGGACAAAATGTGTCCGACTTGCTCAAAAAACATATTTATTATATAAAAGGAATGTATTACATTTCCTTTAATTCTATGACAATGAGCAGTATCTGGCTATCTCAGATCATTAGTGCAATGATTTACAGTTGTGCAACAGAATTTCTGCTCTCTGTATGTGCTCTGTATCTCCCCAAAATCTGCTGCACAGAATTGGGAAATCCCTCAGAATGAGGAAGAGAGGGAGGATATGTTCCTTTCTACAACCATACATTACAGTCATACCTTGGGTTACGGCCACTTCAGGTTGCGTGATTTCGGGTTGCACACCGCGCCAAACCCATAAGTAACGGAACGGGTTACTTCCAGGCTTGGCGCTCGCACATGCGCAGAAGTGCTAAATCGTGCTTTGCGCATGCACAGAAGTGCCAAATTGCATCACGCGCATGCGCAGATGCAGCGGCGCAGGTTGCGAACACGTCTCCCGCACGGATCGCGTTTGCAACCCGAGCCTCCACTGTATTTTGCTGATGTCATGATTTAGCTACATCCGTAAAGATAAAGCGCTTTATATGCATTATAACAATTTGACACCAGATGGCGCTGTGGAGTCCTGTCTTTCGTCAACAGGATTTCCTAGTATGAAGGTTTGTTGTTGTTCAGTCGTTCAGTCGTGACCGACTCTTCGTGACCCCATGGACCAGAGCACGCCAGGCACGCCTATCCTTCACTGCCTCTCGCAGTTTGGCCAAACTCATGTTAGTAGCTTCGAGAACACTGTCCACCCATCTCATCCTCTGTCGTCCCCTTCTCCTTGTGCCCTCAATCTTTCCCAACATCAGGGTCTTTTCCAGGGAGTCTTCTCTTCTCATGAGGTGGCCAAAGTATTGGAGCCTCAGCTTCAGGATCTGTCCTTCCAGTGAGCACAACGGGCTGATTTCCTTCAGAATGGATGGGTTTGATCTTCTTGCAGTCCATGGGACTCTCAAGAGTCTCCTCCAGCACCATAATTCAAATGCATCAATTCTTTGGCGTTCAGCCTTCTTGATGGTCCAGCTCTCACTTCCGTACATTACTACTGGGAAAACCATAGCTTTAACTATACGGACCTTTGTTGGCAAGGTGATGTCTTTGCTTTTTAAGATGCTGCCTAGGTTTGTCATTGCTTTTCTCCCAAGAAGCAGGCATCTTCTAATTTCGTGACTGCTGTCACCATCTGCAGTGATCATGGAACCCAAGAAAGTGAAATCTCTTACAACACATTTAATTACAGTCGTACCTCTGGTTGTGCTCCAAGCTCCAAAAACCTCCCCAATGGAAATAAAGACAAAGTGGACACAGAATTTAATTTTAAAGGTTAATGGGCAACTTTTTGGCCACAACTTTATTGAAAATACACAAGTGTGACTGGTATTGGCTTAGGCATTGGTATCAAATACAGTGGAACCTCGACTTATGAGTAACTCGACTTACGTATTTTTCGAGTTACGAATGATCAAAGCGGCCGCGGGCTTACGAATTTTTTCGACTTCCGAATCAGAAGTCGAGGTCCCACTGTATTTCCGGTGGGTTTCCCCCCCCCCCAGGTTTCTTTTCAGAAGGGAAGAGAAGGCGGGACTTCGCTCGAGCAGCCATTTTGGTTGCGAGCAGAGCCCGGAGCGGCTGGAAGTGCTTCTTCTCCTTCGCTCCCCTTCCTTTTTTCCGCGCCGTGGAGGCGTGGCATGGCTTTTTTCCGCGCCGTGGGGGTGCAGCGCGGCTTCCTTTGGGGCCGTAGTGGCCCTGCACGGCTTTTTTCCACGCCGTGGGGGCGCAGCGCGGCTTCCTTTGGGGCCGTAGCGGCCCTGCGCGACTTTTTTCCACGCTGTGGGTGCGCAGCGCGGCTTCCTTTGGGGCCGTAGCGGCCCCGCATGGCTTTTTTCCACTGCGGGAGCCTGGCCGTCCACATCGAAAAGGTAAGTGACCCCCGATTTCTCTTCCCATAGGAGCGCATTAATCCATTTTTAATGCATTCCTATGGGAAAGCGTTTTGACTTACGAGTTTTTCGACTTCCGAATGTGCATTCGGAATGCATTAAATTCGTAAGTCGAGGTTCCACTGTATAGCTGGCTCCTGCCCACCCTGCAGGAAGCCTGGAAGGGTAAACAACCAGCAGAGGGAGCTCCATCAATGCATATTGACTGGTGATCACTCCTGGAGTTCCCAGGGGTCCTGGCATGGCCCTTACCCCTCTCGGGCTTTGGACGGGATCCAGACCCCCGGATTCCTTTAATGGTATACCCTTTAATTGGAGGGGAAGGTGATGGCCGGACCTCCCCTCCCCACATTCCCTTAAACCAATGCCTAACCACCACTCGAGCACCTTGCTTGCCGCCAATACCATCACACCTGCAGCCATCCTTTCAAGCCATCCGCAATCTCTGCCAGCCAAATGTCATTCACTTCATCAGAGAGATGCACACCATCCGCCCGAAACAAGGCTTCGTTGTGATTAGACATGCCTGGGTGGTGTATCACCCAACGGCAACACTTTTTTGGCCACCTCATGGTCCACCAGCTTCCTGGCCCTATTTGTGGCAACTGGAGAGCAACTACCTCGGCAACAATGCCGCGTAAGAAGTTGCGACCAAATAACAGTCAATTGAGGATAATTAGGCAGCAGCTCATCTATGTCCTTGATCATGCGATACTTCAGGGCCACGCCTTTTAAAGAAGGCAGGTAATTCTCGCCCAATTGGATCACAAGTGCAGAAGGTGTTGCCCAAGCCACTGCCTTAGCCTTGACCAATAGCAGGAAGGCATCCCAGCCCAACCCGCGTCTTCCACAACCCTCAAACTGGCGCAGTGAACGATGTGGCCAACGATCCAAATGTTTAAACCCAGGAACCTAGGGATATAATAATAATAATAAATAATAATAATAATAATAATAATAATAATAATTTATTTATACCCCGCCCATCTGGCTGGGTTTCCCCAGCCACTCTGGGCGGCTTTCAACAGAAAACCAAAATACAACAATCTATTAAACATTAAAAGCCTCCCTAAACAGGGCTGCCTTCAGATGTCTTCTAAAAGTCTGGTAGTTGTTGTTCTCTTTGACATCTGAAGGGAGGGCGTTCCACAGGGCGGGCGCCACTACCGAAAAGGCCCTCTGCCTGGTTCCCTGTAACTTGGCAGAGTTGAAGATGAACAGCAAAAATCAGGCACAGGAAAACTTAATGATGCGATCTGATGCATCCTATATAAGCCTCTGCTTTCCAGCATCCTTTTTTAAAATAATAATAATAATAATAATAAAATGCAATGAAATGCTGTTGTGGCTGCACCAATCCTAAAAGAATGGGCAGCAAACTCTTCAGCAGGTAGCCCACAGGTCGCAATGGCCTTCCTCAAAATCCATGTAAATTGCAGTCTAGCTAACGGGGAACCATCTTGATGAATCAGAAGTGGTCCAACTTCAGGGGGTCTTAATTTCAAAATTCTTCTGACATCCCTTACTGGGCAAAGGCCAGCCTGAAGCATCACTGGCAATCAGAGCAATGCGCCCTTACCCAACTGATCAGTCTTTGACCTTGTGATATTGACCTGCAGATCGGTCTCAGACATAGATATGTCCTCCAAGAACAAACCTCTGGTACTTCCCCCCACAGCCACTTCAAAAAATGGCAGCATGAAGCAAGAGGAGTTCCCCACATCGTGCTGCCGAACAAATACCCCCAACCCCAAACCTTGCCACACTGCCAATTGGCTAAAGGCCATTGGCATACAGTGGTACCAAGCCGGTTGGGGAAGTTTTCCAGGGCTGAGCACAACATGGACCCTCTGTTAGGAGGATCCAACTTACGAACTTAATTCAATCCGGAGGTCCGAACTTAACCTGAAACCGTTCTTAACCTGAGGTATCACTTTAGCTAATGGGGCCTCCCGCTGCCACCGCACGATTTTGGCTATTATCCTGAGGTAAAGTTCTTAACCCAAGGTACTACTTCCGGGTTAGCAGAGTCTGTAACCCAAAGTGTTTATAACCTGAGGGGTTTGTAACCTGAGGTACCAATGTAAATCAATTTTTTGATGTATCTAGATCTAGACTTAGATGGATACCTCCCTATCAGCATATTTTTGAGGAATAATGCTATATTGAGAGGGAATTTGGAATGAATGGGGGAGGGGCATATGGCTGATTTGCCTCAGGAGGGAAGAGGCAGATTCCAGGCCATTTGTGATGCTTCTGCTCTACATTCTTTATTCTCTTCCTTCTCCTGCCCTTTACAGCCTGGGCTTTTCTGGTTTCTCTTTTAAGGGTTGAGTAAGAATTCTGAGGTGAGTTCCTGATTTGCTCTTGGGATTCCCCCTTTTCACCTGCTTTATGTTTGATGTGTTTAACATGAAAATTGATATGGTAAAATAAAAGGAGGGTTCTCTGGATACTTAGACCACAGTTAGAGGCAATGAGGGAGCTTCAGTTGGCATTCAACCATCCTGAGAGACAATGAAGTGCACCTTCAGCATTTTTTGCTGCTGCATCACCCTGTTGACTTATGGCAGGTTCACACACTCAAAGTTCAGACACCAAGGAGGGAGTGTTGTTTTCAAATATTGCTGTGTGGCCACAGCATGTGTCTTTTAACATGCCCAGGAGATAGCAGGGATAGAATTCCTCCCATTTTATTGCAACTCACCTGCCCACAAGAATTTGATATAGTTATCTTATTCATTAGGCCTGTTTTCAAATCCTCTGATGTCATTATATCTTATAAATATAACCTGTTTATTAATATTCTGTGTGACTAGAGAGTCCTTTGGGTATGATAGTAATTTTAAATTATATCAGAGTTACTTCTTTACCTGAACTTCTAATGTTGAAAATTTGGTATATTCATATTCTGAAGAAATTATGATATTTCTCAGATTTCTTAAATATTTATTTAAAAACTACCTTATTAAAATTCTCATTCACCATTTCATAGTCCCTGAGTAAAGGACTAATGTAAACATTTCTTTCCTCCCCCCCCCCCCAGCTGCCCTTGAGATCCACAGTTTCACTTTCCAAGGTTGTGGAACAACAGATCTTTGTGCCATTGGGAAAAATGGAACACATGCAGTCGGAGGTGGGAGATTTGTCCTTTTTTTTAAGCAAGAAAGATGTTACAATGCTTCACGAATCTCACACCAGCCTGAACATGAAGAGTGAATGGGACAGTGTAGACCTCCTCCTTGTGTATTCCAAAATTCATGGCAATGATGATTACAATGCAAAATAAACGGTTATGGAGAATAAAATGCTGGTTCTCAGATCTGCTTTCTTTCTTTTTTTATAAAGATTTTTTATTGGGTTTTTTCACATAATATAAACATAAATCATTATTTCTATAACCTTATTCTTAATCATGTTTCAAACAAGACAAAACACAGACAGACATCTTATTTCCCTTCATCTTTTGATATCATCTTTGGGGTGGCTTCCTCCCATCCCCCCTGCTGTGTTTCATTGTATTATCCTTAAGTCCTCATAGTAATTTCTTAACATCTTAAAGTATCTTTTACAAATCACATTTCTTATTTCTTAATCTATTTCTTATTGCTACATCATCTATCATTAAATCTCGTTCATTCTGTTCATTCTGCAGTCTCTTATGTAATCCAACTTTTATAACTTTAATGCTGTAAATCAAACAATATTTTTAAAGTAGTCTTTCAGTTTTTTCCAGTCTTTATCCACCGCCTCCTCCCTCTGGTCTCGGAGTCTTCCGGTCATGTCGGCTAGTTCCATATAGTCCATCCAGATCTGCTTCTTTCAGATACAAATGCAATTATTATTTATTGGTTTAGCCACAGAGATTACAAAAGATGCAATACAAAAAAACATAATAAATAAAATAAAATACATTGCACAGCTAAAACCATTATTAGAATTAGATGATTTAAATTAGGGCATATTTTAAGCCAGAGTTCACTGGAGCTCAGCTCTGACACCTCTCAGGTTATTGCCATTGCCACTCTAAGAGAACAAGGAACACGTTTGGTGGTGAACTCTGGCACCTTTAAATCTAGAAAAATAGCACTGATCCCTACAAACGTTTCTCCTTATAATCATAACTGTAAAGGGAAAACAGATCAATTTTTCAGAGGTGTAAGGGGATTTGTCCCTTAATAAATAGTTAATCATATGCCCAATCCATCACTCAATTGGGAGATTTAAATATTTGAACAAAGCTTCTCTTAAGTCCTCATAGATGGAACAAACCAATGAGTAGTTGGGTGAATATTCAGGCCCCTTACCCCAGCCTTCAACTATGACAGCGTTGTAAAAGCTTTTCCCCATTTGGTATTTGTGATGGGCTTACACAGTGAGGGGGCTTAATGGGTAGTTTGGCATACCATGGTGCAGGACAGTCCCACCCATGAGGCAAGGTAAGGCAACCATCTTTGGCAGATGGATCTACAGGGGCAGCAAATCTGGTCTCCAAGTAATTCCTTGCCCACTGCTGCTACCAAAGTGGCAGCAATAGCCGCACTGTGCTTCTTAAAGACCAGATTTGCCCCTCCCCTACAATCAGGTTGGCTCTTCAGCGGCCTTTTGGCCAATAGTAGGCGCTGCTGGTCTCCTCCTATCCTTGTTTCCTGTGGAGATCTTTATTCCTCACCCTTCACATTGTTCCGGATGTTGATCTGCACTCAACCCTTCTTCCCAGGAATGGAGAGGCACTATTTTGTGGTTTGCCTCAGCTGCCAACATGTCTTGGGTCAGACTTGCCAAGGAGCACATTTGACCATGAAATCATGCTTTAAAATATGAAATTTCATATGACAAGGTGTCACCTCAATATATAACACACTCAGAATATCCCAAGGAAGATCATAATCATCAACAATGTGTAGGATTTTCTTATTCCCAGATGGAGGCTCTCTATTGTTAAAAATCGGAAGCTCCTTGAAACCTCAATTTTCTTTTTAAATTTTAGTCAATACCTAAGCGAAAAGATATGCACTCTGGCCTTCACTGAACAAACACCAATTTACATAGGAGCCAACTCCTAGGGGGCAAGGGGTTTTCACTCCCCACCCCCAATAAAATGTCTGAGATAGCCAGTCCCTCCCAAAGTTGATGGGCATGGCAACTGGTTTGTCTGTCTCTCCTAGTTGCCTTCAGACAGGGTGCCATAGACACTGCCCCTCCCCATTCCACTGACTGAGCAGCCTGGCAGGATACATTGGCCATGCATACAGCAGGCATCAGTAGTATTAGTATATTTAAAGGTAAAGGTAAAGGGACCCCTGACCGTTAGGTCCAGTCGCGAACGACTCTGGGAATATTACCTCCTGTCAATTACTTATGCCCCAGCCCTCTAGAATTTGATTGAAGGTGTCATATGCCACTCCACCCCAAAAGTCGCATCCCAGAATTCCCACCTCCAAGAGCCACCATGAAATAACTTGGGGGGGGGGTCCTCTTAACCCATCTGTGATAATTGCATACCACTGCCTCCTTCAAGTAGCCAGAGACTACCCACTCCTGCAGGGAGGCATTAATCACCTTCCTAACCCAGTCAGCTGTCCCCTCCCTGCTGGTTTTCCTCAGACAAGAGGGGCAAGTGGCAATGTCCTTGAATCTTACCAACTGAAACTCATCCAACACAACAGGGCTGAAAAGTGCTCTGGACACCCCTTGAGACTCATCTGCTGTAACAGCGGAGTCAGGTTCCCAGTGGATGCAGGCAATTTCATCCTCAAAATACTTGGCAAACAACTTTGACAAGACACAAGGACAGTCCCTGGATCCCAATGACAGGCCCTCCCCATTTTCACCTTGGAGCTTTCCTTTTCTCACCCTGGGAGATGCCCACTTCTCCACCTCTCACCCTGGTTACAGGCACCAGGTTGAGATATCCCAACGCCACCAATTGCAGCACATTAAGCATTTGATTAGTTTTATTTTTAAAGCTCAGACCAATTTTTCATATCATCATGTGGCTGAGATATCTAAGCAATGCCTCATCTTTGTGTGTCCCCCTCTTTTTTAGTGTGAGGGGGTTCCCTAATAAATGAAACATTGAAAATAAATGGGGAGGGGAAATGCCAAATTTTCTTAGATGTGATTACTTTCCTCCATTATGTGATTAATTTACTTCATCCTTTAGAAATTCTGTTACTATAAGCAAATACAAAAGACACACCGATACAAAGGAAATGAGTAGAAAGAGGTATATTTGAAATAAAATTAATAGCAATAATGATGACCCTGCTCCACTGAATTGAAATTTCAGACTTCACGACATAGGAAAACGGCCAAGTAAACAGCTTTTTACATGCAGGAGGGTCAAGATATTAACTGATATGCATGAAATTCATATATAGCTATATAATCCCTAGTGTAGTAAGATAAGACCTTTGGAGCAGGCATTTTCAAAAAAAGATTTTTTATGAATCGCCGTAGTAGGGTAGTAATTGTTCCTTGATCTTTTGTCACCCCCCTCCATGGTGGTACCTAGGGCGAAACGCCCCCCCCACCTTTCCTATACCCCTGGTTGTTCTGGCACTGCATATGCCCACCCTGCGCCCACCCCTGCCCCATCGGGGAAGAAGCCGGTGAGCTCCTCTCACAGGAGGGGTTGTTTAGACGTCCGCCCCTGCCAGTTACTGGCGGAGACCTCGCTTGTTGGATGCGGCCCCTGCAAAGGACATGCCTGCCCCACCCTGTGGCAGGACAAGCCCCCACCCCAGCCTGGTTGGGTGCTCAGGGGCAGCAGCATAAGCAAGTGACTCTTTGCATGTCATACTTATGTTGCTTGCATCATCATCATCATCATCACCATAATCAATCAATTAATTACAATTATTACTTGCTATCTTGCCCAGGGCAGCTCAAAATGACTTGCAAACCACACCCCACAGAGTGGGAGGGGGGTATTGGTTTGTGAAAAGGGGTTGTTCTTGTTTTTATTATGTGCTTTGTGTTATACTCTTGTAAACTGCCCTGAGATTAACAGCAGAAGGGCAGTATTCAAATTGAATAAAAATAAAAAATAAACTAAAGTGTGTGGGTGTAGGGGTGGGGTGGTGGGAATTACATTAGAAACACCCCACCCACTCCCAAAATATTAGGATTTCACTACTCTTGCCAACAATTATTCCCTTCAGGTCCAGGGGACACCTGTAGGTACAAAGGACACCTGGGTGATTCCAGAAAGCAGGAGCTAAATCACAACTCTCTGCTGCCCGATGTCTCCAGCAAAATATATCATCCAGGATGCCAAAAAAGATCTGAGGTAATGGTTTGGATCAAGACTGTATCCAAATATCCACCAAAAGTACAGAATACATATTTATTTAAGAAAAATAAAATAACAGTGTAGTAACAACCCTATTACCAAATAGGAATAAAGGATCCTAGAAGAAGGTCACTTAGGAATTCGGGAACATTTGGGATAATACGTACAGAGAAAACAACAAATCTGACATTCCAGGCTAGTATATTTTAACACCACTTTCTGACCCTCAAAAAGATGTGACAACCATCAGTGCATGTGCATCCCTTTGTGGGTCACATCTTCCACTGTGATCTGCAACAACTGGTATTAAGAGGCTTACTGAATCTCATACTTGGAGGGGAAATAGCTATTTGTGACTACATTTTAAAAAATACTGATCAACCACATAATTAATAGTGTAAACTTGAATGGCCCCATGGATGCGAGCACGTTCCAGGTTCACCTGATGTCTTGAAAGAGCATGTGTGTGATATGCTAATTGTTGATTACTTTGTGCCTCATTAGGATTAGATTGTTTCCAGCTCAGTTTTACCATGAAGCCCGCGGGAGGAACACATTTATTTAAAGTACCTGCTTACTGAGAGTGTAGGTATGGTTGGACTGGAAGAGGCATCTGGCTGACTCACACAGAGTTCCTTAAAAAGATTACATCCAATATTAAAAAAGAGCTTTGTGTTACAATATAGGATAATAATAATAATAATAATAATAATAATAATAATAATAATAATAAACTTTTATTTATACCCCGCCCTTCCCAGTCAGGAACTGGGCTCAGGGCGGCTAACAATCATAAAAACCACAACAAACCACAAACAATCAATTAAAAACACAGATTAAGATACAACGTAAAATTCCAATTTTAAAATGTCACCTCATTTTAAACAGTCCACCAACAGACCAACAGAATAACATAACAAGGCAATTAAACTCCACCCAACCCAAAAGCCTGGCGAAACAGTTCAGTCTTGCAGGCCTTGCAGGATTTCTGGGAAAGCATGCACTCTCTATTTCCATAATTTCCTGCTGCTCATTGGACCAGTCCTTCCCATTTGGAATCCTTGGACACCTTTTTTTGGCCCATAAATCCCACCAAGTCAGCTTCTTCCATTGGTCACCTGCTGGTTCATTCCTCCTTGGCTTTTCATCACTCTGGCATTGAGGGCCTTCCTGAGTATATTCCTTGCACAGTTGGTTTGGACTACTGCCCAGGCTAAACAATACAGAGGTGTGGGAACAGTGCAATGGTTTGGTAAGCCCCTGATTTCTGATCTGAAAGAGCAGCAAAATGTATGTACAGCAGGAGGTGTGAGGACTCTGACAGGGTCCTAGAGTCCAACAGCATTCTTCCCAAAGCCTAGTAAGCAGTAACTCAGCTTTGGGAAGGACCCATATAGGGTCCAGATCAAGGGAACTAATATGGTACTACTGCTCTATTCTGACTTGGTCACACCACACCTGGAATGCTATGCCCACTTTGGGGCACTGCAGTCTAAGATGGATATTTAGAAGCTGGACTGTGTGCAGAGGTGGGCAACCAAAATGATAAAGGGTCTGGAAACCAAGCCTTATGTGGAATGCATGAGGGAGTTGGGTATATTTAGCCTGGAAAGGAGGGAACTGAGAGGACTCCTTTTCAAAGCCTTGGCCATTGAACTGTGACAATTGACCTCAGGATTCTGTCCTGTCCTCAGTGCTAGTCAACATTTACATGAATCTTTTGGGAGAGGAAATGCCACACCAGCTCAGGGAAGGCTAGTTTCTTGGACTGAGTTTAAGATCCAGGTGAGGACAATATAGATTGCAAACATAATTTCATTCCGCAGGAAACTTTGTATGTGTGTAAGTGAGAGAGAAAAGATTCTTAAACAGAGGCTGTATTTGTAGGATGAAAGAATGTGAGGCAGGAGAGACAGAGGGAAGTGCCAGAGAAACCAAAACTCCTAACAATACCTTGAAGAAGTCACAATACAGAACTATATACAGTTATCTGGGCAGAAGAACCATTGAAATGAGTGGCACTTATACCTAGGTCGACAGATATAGAATGACAGATTAATCCCTTTGAAATAAATGGTTACTACTTTCACCAACAGTGCATAGGAGTTGCTGAAATCCCTACATCACCTCCAATCCTTCCAGTCACATATATTTATTGGTGAGGGATGGGGTGGGAACTTGAGAAACATATTTTGCTATCAAGGAAGGAGTTGCATTGCTCAGGAGGCCTAACATAAATAATGAAGCAAAGAGAAGGAAATCCCAAGAGAGACAGCTTAGTGCAGAATGTCCTCTGTGCCTTCTGCACTGTGTGTGGCTAAAATATACATTGGGAGGTGGTATGAGCGGGAAATGAGGGCATTGGTTCTGTCCAAGAACAATGGAAAGAGAAGAAGGATATAGGCAAAAAACATTTGTTGAACATGCTGGATCCGGGCAATCACCCATCTATTCCAGCATCCGAACAGCTCCCTGTGGGAAGCCTGCAAACTGGACATGACTGCTACAATATTCTGTCCATCAGCAATTCCCAGCACCAAATATTCAGAGGCATGGTCCCTTTGACTGTAGAGGTAGAACATATCCATTGTGGATAAACTTGCCCAGCCTGAATTTTTAAGTCATCTAAGTTGGTGGCCATCACTGCCTGTCAACAGGAGTTAGGGTTGACATATCTTGAAGAGCAAAAGAGAGCACAGCCAGAGCCGCTGCTAGCCTGCCAGTAGGGGAAGAGGCATGAGGCCCCTGGGTCATGGGGTCGCTGCTGCCACACCCACACAGTGGGAGTGGGCTACTGTCCTCCTGTCATGATAGTCCTGTACCCATAGACATCTGATCAGCTGCTCCAAGGATTCGTCTGTATTTCAGGGTTTGTCTTATCTTTTAAAAATGGAAGATAGGATGTGAATCAGGTAGAAACAAGTAGCTGAGTTGAATTCAGGACAATGTGCCTAAGGACAGTCATCACCAAACAGATCAGCTGCAATAAAGTAGCTCTCCCTGTAACAACAATATGACACAATCAGAGGCGTAGGAAGCCTCTTGGGCGCCCGGGGCGGCGTTGCTGCACGGAGGCACCCCCTGGGGGCAGGGCATCCTGATGCATGCATCGTGACATCATGACGCATGCGTCAGGACGGACTGCGCATGCCCGGAAATCCCAGAATTTACGGGCATGCGCAGTCTATCCCGGCACCAAGTATTTAGAGACAAACTTCCTTTGACTGTAGAGGTAAAACATGGCCATTGTGGGTAACTTTCCCCTGTCTAATCTTCTTTTTAAGTCATCTAAGTTGGTGGCCATCATCACTGCTGCCTGTTAGTGTTGCCATATCTTGAAGAGCAAAAGAGCACAGCCAGAGCCACTGCTAGCCTGCCAGCCAGGGAAAGAGGCATGAGGGCCCAGGGTCACGGGGCCCTTGCTGCCAGACCCACACAGTGGGATTGGGCTACTGCCCTCCTGTCATAATAGTCCTGTACCTGTGGACATCTGATTAGCTGTTCCAGGAAGGATTCTTTGTCTGTACTTCAGGGTTCTTCTTATCTTTTGAAAAAGGAGGATGGGATTTGACGCAGGTATAAACAATTAGCACGGTTCAATTCAAAAAAATGTGGCTAAGGACAGTCATCACCAAACAGATCAGCTGAATCAAAGTATCGCTCCCCATCCAAACAATCTGACAGAATTAGAACAAGGAGGGACAAAGTTACGTAAAATGGTTTAATTAGCTCTCAGTAATTACCTTGGAGTCATTCAGTGCACAGCAGTGTGACCCTGGCACCTTTCAACAGTCATGAGCTATGTTTAGCTTTGCCAGTTGAGCAGTCACCTGAGCTGTACCTTGAGGCTTTCATTGCACTTTGATCAGCATATTGCTCCTTCCAACCCAGTAAGACCCCACATCAAGTAAGAGCAAAGACAGAGGCATGGGCTCAGAATATACCTTTATCCATCAAGGAACCAGCAACGTCCCATAGACCTTGGATGTGATAGTATTAGCAGTTTGTGCACATGTCTGTAGCAGATGAGGGCTACAATCAAGAATATGGTTGGCTGTCTTAGCCATTGAGAGAAGAGATTTAGAAATATAATCACAAGCCCTTCAAGCACTCAGTGCTTGCAGCAGAACAACCAAAGCACTAAATTAGTTTTTCTGCTTTAATGATGGGCACTGTGCTGGTCCCACAGAGGCAAGGTTCAAGTCCTGTCCGTGGTCAAAGATTCAACGTAGAGACAGTCCGTAGTAGCTGAAGCTGGGTGCAGGGCAGGGAGTCAGGCGAAGTCAGGAACAGGTATGCAGGCAGGAAATCAGGGCGGGTCAGGACCTCAGGCAGGAAAGCAAGACTGGTCTCAAGCAGGAACACTGGCAGGAACTAGCAACCAACAATGTTGCTCCCGCAATTTGGGACTGGGGCTGGGGCTGGCCGACTTTTATCTGCCCTGAGGCATAGGGCAGCCCTGATCCTCTGGTGACTCACCTCTCCTGGCCTGGGAGCGAGCACTCCTTCTGCAGAAACTTAGTTCCCTTCGCCTCTCTGCCCTGAGCCTCTACAGCTCAGGAGAGGCTGGTGGGTTACCGGACCCAGGGGCAACCTCTGCTTCCTCTGACAGGGCTGAGAGTGGAGCACCTGCAGGCAATGGGTCCTCCATCCCATCAGGAGCCAGAGCAGACTCAGCAGATGCCTGCACCTGAGGATCCAACACAGGTGAGGGCCCTTCAGACTCAAGCCCTAGCCCCAGCTCTGCTGGTTCTGGAGGTGGGGAATCCTGTGCAGGCTGGGATCCCTCAGGTTCAGCATCTGAGTCCGAATCCCAGGCCATCACAGGCATAGTCCTCAACTGACTTTGCAGCCTTCTTGGAACAAGCTGCTCATTTGACACCTTCCCTTCTGCCCTGCACCAATATATGTGGCGCTAAGAGACGATTGTCTGTATTCTCACTATCCAAAACCTTTTAGGATTCTTTAAGGAGTTTCTGGTTTAAAATTGCTATGTAGATAGGTAAAGGTAAAGGGACCCCTGACCATTAGGTCCAGTCGTGTCCGACTCTGGGGTTGCGGCGCTCATCTCGCTTTATTGACCGAGAGCCGGCGTACAGCTTCCAGGTCATGTGGCCAGCATGACAAAGCCGCTTCTGGCGAACCAGAGCAGCACACGGAAACGCCGTTTACCTTCCCGCCGGAGCAGTACCTATTTATCTACTTGCACTTTGACGTGCTTTCGAACTGCTAGGTTGGCAGGAGCTGGGACCGAGCAACGGGAGCTCACCTCGTCGCAGGGATTCAAACCGCTGACCTTCTGATCAGCAAGCCCTAGGCTCTGTGGTTTAACCCACAGCGCCACCTGGTTCCTATGTAGATACAGCCTTATAAAACTGAATGGCAGATATGCTTTTAAAATAATAACAATTCAAAAACCAAGATTACTAAAAGAAATTGAAGAGCTGTAGCAGCTGTAGTAGTCTGGCTGCATAAAACAACAAAGTTTCAGAGGAGCAAATTGTAGGACAGGAAATAATTGTGGAAGGTTAGACAAATTCAAAAAATATGGGCAGATGAGGATTTTGTCTAACTCTTGCGCGGAAGCAGTGCCCCCCCCCCCAAGACAGCTAAGTGTATACTATAGCCTCCAACTCTGGGTTTCTGAGAAAGGACGGGGGGAAATGGACTCACTTCTTGTTAGGTGAGCTTTGCGTATCAGGAAAAGGTAAAGGACCCCTGGATGGCTAACTCCAGTTGAATTCGACTTTGCAATGCTGCACTCATCTCCACTTTCACACCAAGGGTGCCCAGGGACAGCTTTATGGGTCATATGGCCAGCATGACTAAATTGTTTCTGGCCCATAGAGGACCATGACAAGTGTCAGAGTGCATGGAAACACCGTTTACCTTCCCACCACAGTGATACCTATTTATCTACTTGCATTGGTATGCTTTCCACCTGCTAGGTTGGAAGATCTGGGACAGAGCAGCAGAAACTTACCCCGTAGTTGCAGATTCAAACTGCAGACCTTGTGATCGGCAAGCCGTAGTGGCTCAGTGCTTTAGGCCACAGCACCACCTGCATCCTTTGAGTATCAATCCATGTCACTTTTACAAGGTAGCATCCCCGCATGGAAGTAAGGATTGGCAGATGCCTGAAGTGTGCCCTTATATAAAAGCCACCCACAAACAGAAAATCCTTTACTTCCAGATACCTCACATTATATCTTATTCTTACTTGCTTAACCACCCCACTCTTCTTCTGTCTTGATGCACTAACAGCTTTTGGGGATAATTTGGAGCTTAACCAACAATGCATCTTCCTCAAATGGCCTTTACACATGGCCTGATGCCTCTCACTCGACTGGTTGAGAGAATGGCCATGTTTGTGTATCTCCCTAATGGAGGAAATTCCATGGCTATTGCTGGCTCCCATCAAGACCTTCCTCATAGCTGTGTGAGTGGCTGATTCATACCTGGCACTCTCTCGGTCATTGGCACATTCAACTCCTAAGGTCTCACGTCATCCATTTTACCCTTTGGAAACCTTGGCCAAGACATGAGGATCAGTTTTATTTGTTAAAGCCTTCATTGCATCCATGTGCACCCGGAGCCCATTCCATATGGATCCAGGATTTCTCAGAAGGAGCATCTCCACCCACGGCATTCAGCCCCAACACTGAGATCTAGTTCTGAGGGCCTTCTGGCAGTTCTCTCACTGTGAGATGTGAGCTTAGAGAAAACCAGGCAGAGGGCCTTCATGGTTGTGGTGCCCACACTGTGGAACGACCTCCCATCAGAGGTCAAGGAGACAAGTAACTATAGAACCTTTAGAAGACATCTGAAAGCAGCCTTGTATAGGGAGGTTTTTAATGTTTGATGTTTTATTATGTATAACCTGTATTTCTGTATAACATTGAAGCGACCCAGTGGCTGGGGTTGTCAAGTCAGATGAGTGGGGAATTGTTTTCTTTTTTATTAAGCGGAAGAAAATTCCAACAGTGAGCTTTGAATTTTAGCATGTCTCTCTTTATCTTTGTAGTGATCAAACAACTCTCATTCCCAGACCTCCCTGAACTATTTGTTCCCAAGTGCTACTTGCGACATGAATCCATGGCCTATAAATCTCTCCAGGCAAGCCTCTAAAAGCATCAATTCATTTGATGATCCATCTCTGCTCTGAGTCTCCTAATCTTTCTAGAATCATGAAGGCACTCCTGAGCTCATGCCTCTTCTTGGCCCTGCTTTCTCCAGGTAAGATGGGGAACATTTAATGATCTTTAGAGGACACTGAAGAGAACTTGCTGCTTGGGAGGGAAGGGGAGTTAGGAGTGCAGATCAACACCAGAGAGAGCAAGGACTGCTGGGTTAGCAAGAGAAAGCAGAGGAGAGCCAAGTCAAGAGTTTATTTCTTGTGATGTCATGGAGATAAATGATATCATACAGATTAGTAATGAAATATCCCACTCTAACATGGAAGCTGTGTTCCAGCAATACACACAAAATGTGGATCTCTCTCTCTCTCTCTCTCTCTCTCTCTCTCTCTCTCTCTCTCTCTCTCTCTCTCTCTGTGTGTGTGTGTGTGTGTGTGTGTGTGTGTGTTTGTGGGTGGGTGTGTTTGTGGGTGGGTGGGTGGGTGGGTGGGTAGGGAAACAGAGGGGCGATGTACAAATGCAAGAGATTGCCAGATGAAAATGTTGGACATGATTTCAAAGTGCAGGGAAAATGCCAAGAAGTTGAACAATCTTTTCTTTCGTGGGAGAGGTGGAGAAAATATGCCTTAAAAATAGGACAGAATAATAATTCCATTGGAATGGAGCATAAAAGTTGCTAAGGAAAGGAAAGGAAAGGAAAGGAAAGGAAAGGAAAGGAAAGGAAAGGAAAGGAAAGGAAAGGAAAAAGGAAAGGAAAGGAAAGGAAAGGAAAGGAAAGGAAAGGAAAGGACATATGGCCACAGCAGGAAGAAATTAAATACATTTTACAAAGAAAGACACCTTCAAGTCTACCCCTTAGAACAGATCACATCAACCCCCTGGTGAAGATCCAGATTCTCTACTACTCCTCGTTGAATGTGGAAATTTGGGGAGCTGAATGTGATTTGAGTGTCAGACAAGGATCCAGGACGCCAGGGTTCAAATCCACACTCAGCCACGAAGGTCACTGGGGGATCCTAGACCAGGCACTATCCGTGGGCTTAACCTACCTCACAGAAATCTTCTGAGGATAAAATGGGGAGCAGAAAACCATGTACACCATCTTGAGCTTCTTAGAGGAAGTTGCTGCAGAGAAATAAATGAATAAGAAAAATGAAAATTTGACAGCAAGAGAAAATGATAGGTTGGTTCATCCCTAGTGCAGGATCCGGTCCTCATACTGACCAAGCCAATGACTAAGGGAAGCACACAATCAAGACCTCAGCACAGCAACACTCTGGCTTACTGTGGGTTCCAGCAATTGATATTTGAAATATTCTACTTTTGATATTGGAGGTAGTACATAGGCAACATGTTTAGGAGCCTTAGTAGTCTTATTCTCCATCAATTTGTCCAATCCTCTTTTAAAGTCATTGAAATTGTTGGCATTCACTGCCTCTTGTAGAAAATCCCATAGTTTAATGTGCTCAGATCTAAGCTTGTGACCAAACAGTGGGAATAAAATGTATTTAAGTGAGAATCTGGACGGGAGGAAAAGTGGGCCATGGGAAAGTGAGGGTACACCTCTCCACTTCTTAGAAATAATTAAACCAGTGTTCTGAACAAGGGCTACAAGAGTTTTAATTAATGAGTCTTTTACTCATTTTATTTCATTTTCTTCTATGAAAATGCTTATTAAATTGAACCCCTTTTAATTTAAAAGTTTTAATTCACGATCACCTCCTCCTGTGTGTCTCATTAAGCAAACAGCAAAACCAAATAATGATGATGTTGATGATAATTCATGAATCTTTTCCTCCTGTCCTCAGCAGTATTTCTGAGGTGCAGAACTGCGTTTAACATGACTGGAATGGAAGAGACTAGCAATACAGCTACAAATTGTGATAAAAGTGTTATATATACCTGTTCTTCCAATGTTCTGCGTACAAATGTAGGTAAGATTTACCTGTATTTTTGTATTTTGATGTTGGATTGGATGCAGGTTAAGATAGTTGAACTTTAAGGGTTCTACTAGCCTATAGAAGTCTATGCTGGGGCAACTCACCTATGAAAAAAGTGAGTTGAGGAAGCTGTGACACTTCGCCTGTAGATGAATTTGAACTCCCATCAGCCTCAGCTAGCCTGGCCACCAGTCAGGGATGATGGGAGATGCAGTCCAACAACATCTGAAGTAAAGAATGGCTTGCATTTGAAAATGGGGAATCTAACATCACCTGATCACAACCAGTGGCTGAATTTGGGTGCTGATTGCCAAGCTTGGTGAACTTGATTTGCATCAACCAGAAATCCCTGTTGACCCAAACCAATGAACTCCAGTTTAGCTTTGGTTATCAAACTAGGAAAATAAGCCTGGAATATAAGCTGAATATCCCCTTTGCCATAAATGACATTAAGATTTAGAATCCTTTCACAGATGTATAAAAACTACTCAAAAGCTGAGCAACCAGGATGGGAGAGGAAGGTGCTTCACACTTTCATGGCTCCTTATTCCCCCTCAAGTATTTTTGAAATAATTCTCAGAGACGGAATGATGAGGAAGGAACCAACATTAAGGAAGTATTCCTGTAGTTCACCACTTAAAAAGGGTTTTCATTATCCAGCTTGATTAAGAGTTGCTCCTCCACCCTGACGAACTTTGTTTCCTACTTCAACCATTGGTTAAGGTAGATTTGATTCCTTTGCTTGTTCCTGATTCACCCACCCTTTCTATGAAGGAGGGAGTGGGTGCCATTTTGTGGTTCACCTCAGGTACCAAAATGCCTTGGGGCAATCCTGGGTGGGATGGTGGTGCTCACTTGATCATATATTCCAACATCACTGGTACATTCTTGGAGGGAGACAGGCAAAGGGGCAGTAAGGCTGGTGCAATGCAAGTGTCTTGCCAAGTTTCTTTTGTTCAACAACCGGAGTTCAGGGAAGCACTTCTCCGAACCTGCAAACTGTTAGGATCGACTAGAAGAGAGAGTGCAGTGTATGGCAGATGTATTGCCAGATGTATAGAAAAAGGCATGATTCTTCATGTAACAAATTTGACTTAAAATGAAGTTCTGCATAAATTCCAATTTAATGCATTTTACAAATTAATTGTGGATATTAGAGAGAGCCTGGTCCTATGGATTAAGAAGGCAAGAGACTACTGCTTGTGGTTGAGAGCTGAACTTTTAAATGCCTGCAGAAAACCTTTCTTTTCCACCAGGGGTGGGCAGACCATTAAGAATACACTGGCTTATTTGAAATCTATCTGTTTACTTTTAATATGGTTCTTATTGTATCTTTTATGTATTATCAGTGAAAAACATTTTGATATCTCTTTTCTTTTATGATATAGCAGTGCACACACATTTAAATAAATAAACAGCACCTCACTTTACATTGCCAAATTGAATAATACTTTCCATATTGTTACTTTGAAAAGGTCCTGATTCAGGCAACACAGAAAATTGGAACCATTATAATGAATGTGTTTTAGGAGCAATAGACCGCATTTCCCCCCAGATCCTGATATTTCTTTCAAATTCTTTTTCATAGATGAACCTGAAGTGCAAATTGAGAATAGATGTACGCCATTGAGAAGGTGTTTCTTTGGCAATTACAGCTTCACTGCAGGGGATGGTAAATTCTTTGAGATGAGGATGAAATGTTGCAAAACAGACCTGTGTAACAATGCAACTCTCAGCCGTAAGTTTCTGCATCATTGTAGAATTATTAACATGTTAGGACTGTGCACTGGATTTGGCCAAGGCTTGGATCCTTAGTCAATAAGCAGTACTCAGAGGACCTGTGCCTCATTCATATGGGGTGAGGCAGCTTCAGATGGCTACAAGACAGAAGTACTGTTCTTGGGGGACAGGGTGCTGGCGGGTGTGGGGGACTCCCTGGTCCTGAATGGGGTAACTGTGCCCCTGAAGGACCAGGTGCGCAGCCTGGGAGTCATTTTGGACTCACAGCTGTCCATGGAGGCACAGGTAAATTCTGTGTCCAGGGCGGCTGTCTACCAGCTCCATCTGGTACGCAGGCTGAGACCCCACCTGCCCGCGGACTGTCTCGCCAGAGTGGTGCATGCTCTGGTTATCTCCCGCTTGGACTACTGCTATGCGCTCTACGTGGGGCTACCTTTGAAGGTGACCCGGAAACTGCAATTAATCCAGAATGCGGCAGCTAGACTGGTGACTGGGAGTGGCCGCTGGGACCACATAACACCGGTCCTGAGAGAACTACATTGGGTCCCAGTACGTTTCCGAGCACAATTCAAAGTGTTGGTGCTGACCTTTAAAGCCCTAAACAGCCTTGGTCCTGTATACCTGAAGGAGCGTCTCCACCCCCACCGTTCAGCCCGGACACTCAGATCGAGCGCCGAGGGCCTTCTGGCGGTTCCCTCACTGCGAGAAGCAAAGCTACAGGGAACCATGCAGAGGGCCTTCTCGGTAGTGGCGCCCGCCCTGTGGAACGCCCTCCCAGCAGAGGTTAAGGAGATGAACAACTATCTGACATTCAGAAGATACCTCAAGGCAGCCCTATTTAGGGAAGTTTTTAACCTGTGATTTTAATGTATTTTTATATCTGTTGGAGGCCGCCCAGAGTGGCTGGGGAGACCCGGCCAGATGGGTGGGGTACAAATAAAAGAATTATTATTATTATTATTATTATTATTATTATTACAGGTTGGATTGAGCAGCTCAGGAATATTAGGGGTTCTCAATGGGTGGGGATTCAGATTGGGCAGAGAGTCAGGCATGATGAGAAACTGTGAAAAAGAGGGACCTACTAGGCAGGTCTCTGCCTGAGATTGGATGGGTTGCCTTTCCAGCCAGGCCTCTCCTTCCTGTCCCTTGAACAGCACCATGCAGGATCAGATATATAATTGGATACCTAAGCTCATGAACAGCTCATAAATAGCTTATGGTCCCTTCAAGTTAACTTTCAATTGGATGTTTCAAATATGGACCTTACAACCCACCTATCTTATCCAAGTGTCCTCCTGAATCACCCTTGCGCTAGTTCTTCTCTGTCTTTTAATTGGCAAGCACTACCTAAGCCAGCAGTTATAATGGTGCAAAGATAAAAACCTACTTTACAGCATTCTCTGAAATATATTTATTGAATTTATTGAATTTATGTACCACCCTATACCTGGGTGTCTCATGGAGGTTCACAGAAACTCTCGGATAGCTCATTGCTGAAGAGCCGAAGAGACAGAATCTCCGTACAAAAATGGGGGACTAAGAGCCTATATTTTCAGAGAGGCTACACCATAATCGATGGCATGAACACATTCAGAGAGATTAAAAGGAAAATAAAGTTCCCACTCTCCCACCCCACTGTGGGTAAAGGTCATTCATCTCAGAGACCAATGGTGACTTTGTCCCATGCTCAGCCCTGAACCCAGATTGTTTCTAGATCATGTTTTCATCCAAGAACACTTGCAGCTGCCCCAGCAAAACTGTAAGTTCCTAGGGTGGATTCCATTTATATAACACAGAGATACAAAAACAGATAAAACCACTAACATGCTCACTATACGTTTGATCTTGGAAGTTCCTGATCGCAACATGCTGGCTGAAAATGGTCTGCAGTGCCCATCCTGCTTCTCCAAAGGAAGGGAGAAGTGTAAAAGTGAGAAGACCGTCAACTGCCTTGAGAATGAGACCCAGTGTATTGATTTTAGAGGAGCTTTGAATAAAGGTAACATTGCTATTCAGTCAGGGGGAAAAGTCAATCATTGGCTGGGTCACGCAGACTCCTTCCTGCTCTCCTGCTCTCCCTTCCTTCCTCTCTTTTTCTATTGCACTTTGCCGGAATAGTGAGAGGGATCATATCTCTTACTGGCTCTACTCTGCACCCTTCCTTAGTGTTTTGCCTGCCTGGAGTTTGCCCTTTAACTTTCATAATGCCACTTGCTTGTCTAGAAGCAGGATTCTGATCGGGATGTTTATATTAAATACCCTTCTGAACAAATGGGGAAAGTGCATTCATTGCATCTGGATCTTTCCACCACTGGGATGCAGTCCCAGGACAAAATGTGTGCCTCTTTCTCAAAAAGTATATTTATTATGTAAAATAAATGTACTTAAATTTCCTTAAATTCTGTGACAGTGAGCAGTATCTGGCTCAGACCATTAGTCCAAGGATTTATAGTTGTGCAACAGAATTTCCACTCTTTTCTGCCTGTAGGTGCTCTGTATCCTCCTAAAAGCTGCTCCAAAGATTTAGCTGTCATAATTTAACTACAGTACATTCGTAAAAAGATAAATTGCTTTATATGCATTATAACACTGTGACACCAGTTGGCGATGTGGAGTCTTATCTTTCGCCATTGGGATTTCACAACACATTTAACTGAATTGCTCTTTTCTACCTACCTACGGAACCGCCTCTCCCGGTATGCCACGCAAAGGACCTTAAGGTCCACAAATAACAACTTTTTGGAGGATTTGACATCTTTCCGCAGGGCCTGCAAGACAGAGCTGTTCCGCTTGGCCTTCAGGTTGGACTCCCCTTGGTTTTGAGTATGGGCGATAAATGAAGCGGCATTTTAAATTTTAAATTGTCTTTTTAACCTGTATTTTAATTAACGGTTTTCTTTTATACTTTATTGTAATTTTACTGATGTTAGCCACCCTGAGCCCGGCTTCGGCTGGGAAGGGCGGGGTATAAATAAAAATTTTTTATATTTATTTATTTATTCATGTGGCTGGATCCAGCCTTCCATGCACACCTCCCAATAAACAGCGTTTTGAGGAATAATGCTCTTTGGAGAGGGACCAAATTTACCACACCCTTCCTTCCTGAAAAGAAGAGGGAATTGGGAATGAACAGGGGAGGGGTATATGGGCTGATTTGCCCCAGGAGGGAAGAGGCAGAGTCCAGGCCATTTGAGCTGCCTCTGTCCTACATTCTTTCTTCTCATTCTTCTCCTGCCCTTTACAGCCTGGCTTTGCTAGTTTTACTTTTGAGAACCCCCATTTTCTTGGACTCACCATTTCTCTGACTTCATGTTAGATGTGTTTAACATGAAAATAGATGTGGTAAAATAAAAGGAGGATTCTCTAGATGGTTAGGTCACAGTTTGGGACAATGAGGGAGCCTCAGTTGCCACCCAACTGTCTTGAGAGACAATGGAGAGGTACTCCAACTTTTTATGTGGGCGCATCACACTCATGCCAGGTTCACACACTCAAGGCTCACACACCAGAGAGGGAGTGTTGTTTTCAAATATTGTTGTGTGGCCACAGCATGTGGTTTTTAACCTGCCCAGGAGATGGCAGGGATAAAATTCCACGCATTTTAATACAAATCACCTGCCCACAAGAATTTGATTTTGTTAACTTTGTTTATTAGGGCAGTTTTCAGAACCTCTAATTTCATTATATTTTATAAATATAACCTGTTTATTAATAAACTTTATGTCTTGAGACTCCTTTGGGTATGATACGAATTTTGATTTACATCTGAGTAATTTTTTTACCTGACCTGAATTCCTAATGTTGAAAATTTTGTATATTCATATTCTGATGAAATTTTATTTTTCAGATTTCTTAAATATACACTTTTTAAAACTAACTTGTTAAAATTCTCATTCACCATCACAGGCACCATCTCCTATTACCTGGATAATGGACTAAAGTCAACATTTATTTCCTTTTTTCCAGGTAACATTTTCCCCATTGATTTCACTTTCAAAGGTTGTGCAACAAAAAATATTTGTGCCATCCAGAGAAATGGAAGAGTTATTATTGGAACTGGGAAAATTGTTATTCTAGTTTATGAAGAAAGCTGTTTTAATGCTTCACCAATCTCACACCAGCCTGAACAGGAATGGTAAATGGGACAGTGTAGACCTCCTCCTTGTGTATTCCAAAATCCATGGCAATGAGGGGGAATTGGAGGCCTAGTGGTGAAATCCAGGACTCGGGATATCTGTTTCTTTCTTGCTTGCTTTTGGTGGAGGTAAAGGGAAACAAGAGCAGAGAAAATGGGGTCAGAATGTGTGGATTGTGGATTCTAAATACAAAGAACTCTGTAGTGTATCATTAAAGAATGATTAATTTTTCATTATGATCATTACAATGCAAAATAAATGGTAATGGAAAATAAAATGCTGGTTCTCAGATCTGTTTCTTTCGGATACAAATGCAATTATTAATTATTGCTTTAGCTGAAGAGATTACAAAATGAAATACATAAGATTGGATAAAAACAAAATAATATACATTGCACAGCTAAAATCATTATTGGAATCAGACAATTTGTTAGATAAGAGGTTTCTCCTCTGAAGAGAAAGGAGGCAGTGGTGTGATGAAGGCACACCTGTTGTTGTTCAGTCGTTCAGTCGTGTCCGACTCTTCGTGACCCCATGGACCAGAGCACGCCAGGCACGCCTATCCTTCACTGCCTCTCGCAGTCTGGCCAAACTCATGTTAGCAGCCTCTGCCTCCTTAAAACAGAGAGGGATCACGCCCTCTTGCAACGAGGCATCAATCACTTCCCTCACCCAGTCAGCTGTCCCCTCCCTGTAGGTTTTCCTCAGACATGAGGGGCAAGTGGCAATGTCCTTAAATCTTACCAACTGAAACTCATCCAACACAACAGGGCTAGACAGTGCTCTGGACACCCCTTGAGATTCATCTGCTGTATTGCACCTTCTTTCTTCGCATCCTGGAGTCTAGAATTTGTTCTACTTCATACTCTTCCTCTCCTTCTACCATGACAGGAGGGGTAGGTGCTTGGCTAGGTGCCTGGTAAGGGTGTGCAGGTACAAGCGGTGACAACAAAGATCTGTGGAGAATGGGGTGAATCTTCCTAGATACAGGCAATCAGAGTCAGAAAGTCATAGGGTTGATCTGGTCCAAAACTTCAAATGGGCCATATCTCTTTGGGTCCAGTTTCCTGCATCTGCCCTTCTGTGGCAAATAATGTGTCGAAAGCCAAACTTGATCTCCCACATTCATTCGGTGCCAGGCTGTCAGTATGCATCTGACAACTTGGCACAGTCCAAACACTCTTTTAGCAAACTCTGTATTGCTGACAGTTTTTCTACAAAGTCTTCTGCTGCTGCAATACACAGAGTGTCAGTTGAGGTTGAGAAGGTTGTGAGCTGAATCCCACAGAGTTCCTTAAAAAGATTGCATCTGTCAAAGGACTGGGTAGCCCCGTCCCCTCCCCCGCGCTGAGGCAGTACCGGGAGCCCACGCCTATTCTTCTGACAGATTCCAGTGAAAGCTCCGAAGAAGAGGAAGTGGCTTTCAGTAGCATCCCAGAGCCAGACCGTCGCATCAGGAAGCAGGAAGGGAAAGGGGAGGGGTTGGTTTCCCTTCCGGGAGTGTTTCAGCAGAAGGCGGGAGGAACCGGATTGAAGCAGTTAGGACAACTCCTTTGATTAAGATGGATGTGTTTTGCCATCGGCGGAGAGTTGTAAAGCAATTAGGACCAATAAAGCATTAATTGATTTACGTCCTGGTCTCGGCTGAAATGCTTCACTCGAGACAACAGCCAGAGGGCTGCGACAGCATCCAATATGAAAAAGAATTTTTTTTTACAATATAGAAATATAGGATTTCTGGGAAACATGCACTCTCTATTTCCATAGGTTCCTGCTCCTCACTGGACCAGTCCTTCCCAGTTGGAATCCTTGGTCACCCTTCCTTGGGCCATAAATCCCTCCAAGTCAGCTTCTTCTTCCATAGGTCACCTGTTGGTTCATTCCTCCTTGGTTTCTGATCATTCCAGCATTATGAGGGCCTTCCTGTGTATATGCTTCTTCCATGCACAGATGGCTTTGACTACTGCCCAGGCTAAACAATACAGAGGTGTGGGAGCAGTGCACTGGTTGGGAAAGCCTCTTCTTTCTGGTCTGAAAGAAGCAGCAAAAGGAGGTGCTTCCGACAGGAGGTGTGAGGACTCTGACAGGGTCATCATCATCCTTTATTCGACCGTCAGTCAGAAAATGATACATTTATCCATACAAAGTTAAAACATCTGAGAGGGTTTTTAAAACACAACCAACACTAAAATGGGCTAGACAGATAGTCCCAGGTCAATACAGTCAATTTTAGTTTTGTGACGCTTGAAAGCTAAAAAAAGAAATTTGGCCACCAAGGAGGCTGTATTTCTAGTAGCATTATTCAGCAAGTATAAAACCTGATTTTCTCTGGATAGAAAGCTAAATTGGAGTAAACGTGGAGCTATAAGATTTTGCCTAAGCTCTGTATAAGAAGGGCAAGTTAGGAGAATATGTTCGGTGGACTCAATTTCTAGAGGGTCCTAGAGTCAAACAGCCTTTTCCCCAAAGCTTGGTAAACAGTAACAAGGCTTTGGGAAGGAGCCCTCATGTCCCCAGGAGCTGCTTACATGGCCCTTCTCTGCTGGCAGGGAGAAATCAGGACACCTTCGAATCAAGGCACAACCCAGGACAGCTTAATGAATTCCATGGCCGCTCCAGCCAAATCGGGACTGTTGAGGGGTATGCATTCAAATCAGCATTAAAATAACTTTGCCCCCAAGGTGAATGGATTCTTGAACTGTAAGAAGAATATTAGAACATCTACAACTCAAAATGGTCAGAGCTGGAGGCCATAGGGTTGGCGTAAAAGTCCAATGCCTTTTGAATATGACTTTTTGTATGTTGTTTTTTAAAACAAGATTAAGGTACTTGAAGAAACCCATATCGTTAGGCCCAGTCTCTTCCACCACCTATTCTAATTCTTTTATTATTTCACTTAGTTGAGAGATGTGTCCTGTCAAATCTCTGCTTGCCTGTTGTTTTACTTTAAAAACAAATCTCTGATGCTTTATATCAGGAAATAACCATATTCCCCATCGCAAACTATTGATTTGAAGGACACACATTTCAGAACCAACTTTTTATTTGCCACAATCATTTATATTTATCATAATAAGCATAATGATACACCAGAATACAGCTCTCTTTTCTCTCTGTCCTGCATCCCATTTCCCTCCACCAACTGCAAAAAAGGAAGAGACAGGGATCCCAAGGTCTAGCTGTCACCTCTAGGCATCCAAACCCCTCCCCATTGCTGTGAATTCTTGAATTCATAAGGAGAAGGTTTATGCTGAACCATAATTACCCATCAATGTGAGGCTGTTGTGAGATTTGTGAAGCATTATAACAGTTATTTCAATTGGAAAAGAGATCTGTTGCTCCAATTCCAACCCTTACTAGAGCCTTGTAGTTTGTGGTTCTGGTGGTGAATGAGAATCTTAATGACTTAATTAAGATTAAAATAAGATTAAAATTAAAATAAGTGTATACTTATTTTTTTAAAAATCTACTATGCTATAACTGATTTCTATAGTGTCTAGATCAAAGGAACTATTAGTACTGCTCAATTCTGACTTGGTCATTCCACACCTGGAATGCTGTGCCCAGTTTTGGACCCTGCAATCTAAGAAGGATATTTACAAGCTGGAATGTGTGCCGAGAAGGGCTACTAAATCGATAAAGGGTCTGGAAATCTTTTGAAAATGGAGAATGGGATTTGAAGCAGTTATAAACAACTAGCTGGATTCCATTCAACACAATGTGGCTAAGTACAGTCATCACCAAACAGATCAGATGAGTCAAAGATACACAAAGTATCAAAGTATCACAATCTGACACAATTAGAACAAGCAGGAGCGAAGTTCTTTAAAATTATTTCATTAGCTCTCTGTAATTATCTTGGAGTCATTGTATTCTATGCAGTGTGTCCCTGGCACCCTTCAACAACCATGAGCTATGTCTAGCTTTGCCAGCTGAACAGTCACCTGAGCTGTACCTTGAGGCTTTCATTGCTCTTTGATTAGTATATTGCTCCTTTCAACTTAGTAAGAGCAAATACAGAGGCAGGGGATCAGAATATACCTTTATCCATCAAGGACCCAGCAATTTCCCTTAGACCTTGGATGTATTAGCCATTTGTATTAGCCATTTGTGCACATGTCTGTAGCAAGTGAGGGCTATGGTCAGGCACTGAAGAATATGGTTGGCCGTCTTAGCCATTGTGGGAAAAGATTTAGAAATATTATCACAAGCACTTCAAGCACTCAGTGCTTGCAACAGAACAACTAAGCCTTAAATTAGTTATTCTGCTATAGTGATGGGAATAGTCAGATGGCCTCAACTGACTTTGCAGCCTTCTTGGAAAAATTGCTCATTTGAAGCTGTCCGTGGTCCTGCAGCATCTCTACCATGGGGAGTTGACAAGTTCCCTGCTGCCCTGCACCAATATATGCGGCAGCTGCCTCATTTGCTAATGGACAATCTTCTGTACTCTCAGTATCCAAAACCTTTTAGGATTCTTTAATGAGTTTCTGCTTTAAAATTGCTATGTAGATTCAGCCTTATAAAACTGAATGGCAGGCATGCTTTTAAAATAATAATAATTGAAAACTCCAGATTACTAAAAAATTTTTGAAGAGCTGTAGTAGCCTGGCTGCATAAAACAACAAAGTCTAAGAGGAGCACTGTATCAGATTCAGCTAGAGCCACTTTATTAATTATTACTGAAAAACTCTGAACCACATACTGTATGTGGGAAAAACCACATGTACACAGTATTCAATTCATCTGTTAGGCTCCAATGCATTTTGGGCAACTCTACCCTGCAGGGAGGAAAGTTAAGTTCATCCTCTTGAGGAACTGCAAACCAAATTTAGGCAAATTCAGAAAATGTGGGCAGGTGAAGATTTTGTCTAACTCTTGTAAGGAATCAGCTCCCTCACCCCAATACTGCTAGCCTCAAACTGTGGCTTCCTGAGAAAGGACAGCGAGAAAAGGACTTACTTCTTGTTAGGTGAGCTTTGGATATCAGGTAAAGGTAAATGACCTCTGGACAGTTAACTCCAGTTGAATTTGACTTTGGGATGCTGCGCTCATCTCCACTTTCAGACTGAGGGGGCCGGTGTTTGTCTGCAGCTTTATGGGCCACGTGACCAGCATGACTAAATCAATGCTGGCACATAGAGGACTGTGATGAGTGCCAGAGCACACGGAAACACCGTTTACCTTCTTGCCACAGTGGTACCTATTTACCTACTTGCACTGGTATGCTTTGAAACTGCTAGGTTGGAGGTTCTGGGATGGAGAAACAGGAGCTCACTTCGTAACTTGAGAGTCAGTGTGGTGTAGTGGTTAAGAGCGTTAGACTCGTAATGTGGTGAACCAAGATTGCGTCTCCGCTCCTCCACATGCAGCTGCTGGGTGACCTTGGGCTAGTCACACTTCGTTGAAGTCTCTCAGTGTGCTGGGCCTGGGGGGTAATCTGAGAAATGAGGTTCAGGTCCAGTCCAGAATTCGAAGGTTCAGTGAGAAGTCAGTCCATCAGAGCCAAGGCAGAACAAGGGGCAGGAAACTAGGCAAGAACAGGTACACGATCTCAGGCTGGAGATTGTTGGGTCAATGGCCAGTCCCAATCCCCCGGTGACTCATCTCCCTGTTTCACCCGAAGGCGAGCACTGCTCAGGTCTCTCCTTCTCACCGACCTGAGTCTCTGCAGCTCAGGAGACGTGGGTGGGTTACTGGACCCAGGGGCAGCCTCAGCCTCCCCTGACCAAACCGGTAGTGGACCATCTGTAAGTGATGTTCCAGCTGAAGGCAATGAGGTAATCTCCGTATCTGGAGCCAGGACAGGCTCAGACCCCTGACTCGGCCCAGCTGGTGTTTGCTGCAGGGGAATCTGTGCAGACTGGGACTCTACAGGATCAGGCCCCAGACTTGGTTCAGATGATGTCTGAGGCAGAGGATCTGGTGCAGACTGAGACTCCTCTGGTTCCAGGTCCAAGCCCGAGTTCCCCCTCCCATCCCCCCTCCCAAGCCCCTCCTCCGGCCAAGGGTCCAGACCTGGCTTGCTGGGGAAGCAGCGTGGAAGGTCAGAGGCAGTCAGGTGCGTGGGCGTTGCCTGCTGGTTCCCATGAACGGTCCTTGGCCTCATATCCCTTCCATTCAATGAGGTACTGGAGCTTCCCCCTGCGGTACCGTGAATCAAGGATACGCTCCACCTCATACTCTGGCTCCCCTTGCACCGACACCGGCTGAGGTCTTGGACGGTGTGGGTGAAACTCATCGGGTGGGGCAACAGGACTGAGCAGCGACCGATGAAATATTGGGTGAACCTTGAGTGTTGGCAGTAACTGGAGGCGGTATGCCACAGGCAACACCTGGGCAGTGATGGGGAACAGGCCAGTGAACCGGGCATCCAGCTTCCGCGAGGGCTGAGAGGGGTGAAGGTGATGGGTGGAGAGCCACACCCGATCGCCGACATGGAGTTCCGCCCCCTCCTGATGGTGGCGATTGGCCTGGGCCTTATAAGCGTCCTTGGCCCGGCATAGTTGCTCCATCAGAAGTTGCTGCTGGTATTGGAGCTCCAGAAGCCAGTCCGTTACTGCAGGGACTGCAGACGGCGGCCGCATGCTTGGGAACAAACGCCTGTTTGTTGTTAGCCTGTACCGGGGTCTGTTGGGTGGAAGCGTTCACTGCATTGTTGTATATGATCTTGAAAAATGCCAGATGGTTGACCCAATCGTCCTGGTGGAAGCTGCAGTAGGTACCGCTATAACACCGCCTTTGCCCATTCGGTCTGTCCGTCGGTCTGCAGATGGTAGGCCGAAGATAGACAGACCTCCGTCACGAGAGCCTGATGTGGGAAATCAAGCATTCTGGTAGGCTATGCAGGCAGAAAACATGCTGCAGGTACAGTCGCGCCGTCTACTTGGCTGAGGGTGAAGACAGGCACGGGGTGCAGTGCACCATCTTTGTAAAATGGTCCGTGAATACCAGGAGGCAGGTTCAATGATGAAATGGGGGTGAGTCCAATGAAACCATGTGCCACGGATGAGGCGGGCCTGGCAGTGGCTGAAGCAGCCCAGTAGGTCTCCCGGTCAATCCCTTGGCCCACCGGCAGACGTCGCAACCCCCAATGTACCGTGCCACGTCGGCCTTCAAGCAGGGCCACCAGAATTCCCGGCTTACCAGGTAGGTGGTCCGATATCTCCTGAACTGGCCAGCTGCCGGGGCGTCGTGGGACATCCGGAGTACCTTGGCCCGCAAAGGTCCAGATGGGATGTACAACGACCGTGGTGCATCAGTAGACTATGTGCAGAGGAGGGCAACCAAAATGATAAAGGGTCAGGAAACCAAGCCTTATGTGGAATGGATGAGGGAGTTGGATATATTTAGCCTGGAAAGGAGGCAACTGAGAGGACTCCTTTTCGAAGCCCTGGCCACTGGACTGGAAGCGACTATCATTTGTTAGTTTTCCTCAGGGACGCGGGTGGCGCTGTGCCCTAAACAACTGAGCTAGGGCTTGCCGATC
The DNA here is from genome assembly GCA_034641395.1 of Darevskia armeniaca. Classification (NCBI taxonomy): domain Eukaryota; kingdom Metazoa; phylum Chordata; class Lepidosauria; order Squamata; family Lacertidae; genus Darevskia; species Darevskia armeniaca. Next base: position 310,083 of record JAWWNF010000115.1, read on the forward strand.
AGAAGGTCAGCGGTTCGAATCCCTGTGCCAGGGTGCGCTCCCGTTGTTCGGTCCCTGTTCCTGCCAACCTAGAAGTTCAAAAACACGTCAAAGTGCAAGTAGATAAATAGGTACCACTCCGGCGGGAAGGTAAACGGCGTTTCCGTGTGCTGCTCTTGTTCGCCAGAAGCGGCTTAGTCATGCTGGCCACATGATGCAGAAGCTGTCTGCGGACAAACGCCAGCTCCCTCAGCCTATAGAGCGAGATGAGTGCGCAACCCCAGAGTCATCCACAACTGGTCCTCACAGTCAGGGGTACCTTTACTTTTACCTTTTTACTTCCACCAACTGCGCATAGGAGTTTGCTGAAATCCCTACACTGCCTCTAATCAGCTCTGACACCTCTCAGGTAGGTGCCATTGCCATTCTAAGAGAACAAGGAAGAAGTTCATGGTGAGCTCTGGCACCTCTTTTTCTATATATATAAAAAACACACTGATGGGAAAAAGATGCGGGACATAATATACAGATGACAGATTGGGAAAGATTATGGAAAAATGATATAAAATTTATGGCATGTATGGCACTTAAGGAGAATTATATGAAAATGATGTACAGATGGTATTTAACTCCGGTTAAAAAATCAAAAATGTACAAAAAAGAAAATAAATGATGGAAGTGTAAAAAAGCAGGGGGTACGTTTTACCATTCCCATGTGGTGGCAATGTAAGGTTATAAAAAGTTTTTGGCAAATGATCTGTAATGAAAAAAATATGTTTAAAATAACATTTGTTTAAAAACCAGAAGCTTTCTTAATAGGTATAACTGAAATTGATATACCGAAAGAATGCAAAAATCTGTTTATGGACGCAACAACAGCTGCACGGACATTAATAGTCCAACATTGGAAAGAAGAACAAGTCCAGAGTGTGATCATATTCTCCAACTAACGCATCATGGCATCCAGATTTGTATTGATTCTGCTGATAACACAGTATTGGGATGTTTTTAGCTAGGATAAGAACTAAATGACCATAGAATAGCATAAAAGGCACCTGTTCTTTCTTACCTTTCTGCATTATGGTTTATTTTCTGAGTTATGGTCAGAAGGTTTATACCTTAGTTCTATTCCCCCAACTTGTGATTTCCTCTACATTTGGACAACCAATAATCTCTCTGCAGCAAACAAATATATTGAGAGATTTATTTTCTTAAGAGATTTGTTCAACCCTTTAAAAAGTGAAAGAAAACCCTCTAAAAAGTGTAAGGAAACGCAACTGTGTGGTAAGAACCATTTGTCCCCATATAATATTAAACATTTTGAATACATATTTCACCCAGTAGAGGATGGTGGCCCCCTCAATATTGGGGGGTCTCACAAATATTGAGGGGGCTGAAGCCCCTTCCGCCCCCTGTAGTTTGCGCCCCTGATGAGTAGATTGGGAAAAGTGGGATTTACTTTCTACATCATTGACCTGCCAGTCACAATGGAGCTTTCTCTCTGCCTTCTCAGCAAGCTGCTGTTCACTCTCCCTTGTGCTATGATGCCACTCTTGCATTCTTGCATGTGGTCAGCTTGCAAATGTAATATCACTTTCAGTAGACCCTTGTCTGCCTTTTCTTTACTATCTGGATTGCCAAGATGCTGCACAGCACTTCAGGGCCATGTTATGTCAGATAGATTCCACTTTATTTTGGGCAAGCCCCAAATCCACTGCAGGCACACATATTGGCTTGGTGTGCATGTGCTTCTGATAAACACTGCACACAGTGGCGTAGCAAGGGTGGGGTGTTGGTTGTGGGGAGCCCCGGGTTCCCCCCTGGAGGGGGGGACATTGGCGGGCCCCCCGCGAGCCCCGGACCTCCGCCGCCCGGTAAAGGAGTCTTACTCGGTGGCTTGTCAGGTCGCCGGGGGATCAGCAGCACAGACGGACTGCGCATGTGCGGGATTCTACACATGCGCAGTCCGTCTGTGCTGCCGTCGTGCCTGGCGGCCTTATGAGCCGCCGAGTGAGGCTGCCACGCACAGACAGCAGCACGGACGTCCATGCTGCTATCCGTGCATGGCAACCTCACTCGGCGGCTTGTAGGGTTGCCGCGGGAGCAGCAGCACGGACTACGCATGTGCGGGATTCCACACATGCGCAGTCCATCTGTGCGTCGTGGCATCATGTGATGTCACAATGCATGGACAGAGCAATGCCCGGCCCCTGGGGGTGCCCCCGCGTGTGCCGCTCCCAGCGGCCAAGGGTCTCCGTTCACCACTGACTGCACACCTACTAAGCAACAGCACAAGTTAAAAGTGAGATTATTTGTGGGTAACTGAGGAATTAAGCATCAGCTTTATTTTAATGTGTCTGTGTCTAACTGATCATAAAGTCTTTGGTTTGGTGCTTTTTTTTCATTTTGTGCTTGAAGAAGGCTTCACTTGGTCCACTCACAGTCTCCCATATAATGGGGAGTTCCTGGGTTCAAGCCCAGGAACTCCCCATTATATGAATCCATTCAAACCTCATTGAATCTGTCTCTGAGGGTCATAGCAATTATATGCCTTATGGCAGAGACATATATCTTCCTTTATAGAAGGCAGTCATGTATTTGATGAATTGTCAGAAGGCAATATTCTGTTTCAAGGAGTCCTTGATTTGAAAGCTTCTCTGGTCCACTTCTGGTTTTAAAGATCAAGAAAGAAGAGAGAGTAGTGGTATTCAACTAGCCATTAGATTCAGGAGAGCTAAGGGGGCAGGGCACATACCAGTAGTTCAAAATTAAGTCTGCATCACTATCAACTGACAGTAAGAGCTGTTCGACAGTGGAATTTGCTGCCAAGGAGTGTGGTGGAGTCTCCTTCTTTGGAGGTCTTTAAGCAGAGGCTTGACAGCCATCTGTCAAGAATGCTTTGATGGTGTTCCTGCTTGGCAGGGGGTTGGACTGGATGGCCCTTGTGGTCTCTTCCAACTCTATGATTCTATGATTCTATAATGAGGTGTATTTCTAGATTTTAAATTCAAATTTGTAAAGACAAATTCTTTTACTTTGACATCATTATGCACACCTGTGACCTCTTCTTTTTCCTCTGTCTTGCTATGCACAAGTGACCAGCCTAATGCTTTGACTGTCTATGGTTGGGGGGGTGGATCTTCCAATAAATATCTGTTATGGAACAAAGTCACTTGCATTTGGGTGTGTGTTTTTCTGTGCTACCATGTAAATTGAGCAGTAGAGGGAAGCAGGGCTAAACAAGATAATATGCAGCTTCTCATATTTTCCATCAAATACCCTTTCTTATCATAGGTAGGTAGCCGTGTTGGTCTGCCAATATATATATATATTCCTTCCAGTAGCGCCTTAGAGACCAACTAAGTTTGTTCTTGGTATGAGCTTTCGTGTGCATGCACACTTCTTCAGATACACTTTCTAATCATATTCTGCATATATAAAACATGCCGATTAAGAATACAGATTCTATGCACCAGAAGATTTTATTTTGATCATGAATTCAATCAATTATGGGGGGATGACCCACATGGCCCTCCTCTTACCACTCGGCTCCCAATTTCTTCTGCCGCTACCATGATTGTTGGAATTAACAAGGAGGAGACTTTTCCTCTCTCCTGGCTACCCTTCAAGGTCAAACTGCTTAGCATCATGGCATTTAGTTTTAATAAAATTCAATGTGTAATGTCCATTTTTAAGATGTTTTCCAATGCCACACCAGTTTGCAGTTGCGCAGCCTTGGAGTTTGAGTTCCTTAAAGCCGAGACCTTTGTCTGTGAAATAAAAAGCATAAGTCACATTAGTTCTTTATTTGGGCCTTGAAGATAGGGATGGCTGTGGTTGCAAAAGCTTAGGTTGCTTAGAATCAACACACTGTGTGCTTAATCTGTCAGCCAATTTTCACTACTGAATGTTTTAGGAACCTTGCCTTGTGAGACAAATTAACCACAGCTGTTGACCTAATTTAACCATTTTACCCAAGCAGCACCCACTTGCCTTACACTAACACTGAATTACACCAGATATGTGGGAGATATATTCACTGCTGCAGCAGAACAACTGAGAGCCTTGAAAACCACTCTGAATTGCCTCTTGAGAACCAGGGTTTGAAGTCACAGCCAATCAGCTGAACCCCTAGCTGAAAGCAAAGTTTGCTTACAGTGCCCAGCAACTAAGTGGCACTGATAGGAAGTTGCATCTCCTGACACCATAGTGATGCCAGGAGTTAAATACAGTGGAACCTCATTTTTCAGACGTAATCTGTTCCAGAAGACCTTTCAATTTCCGTAAAGTTCAAAAACTGAGGATCAATGAGTGGTTGGCAAAATCTATTGAAAAAATTGAAAAACACACAGCGGAAGCCATTCGACTTCTGAGGCATGTTCAAAAATTGAAGCAATTACTTCTGGGTTTTTGGCATTCAGGTTCTGAATCGTTCATCAATGGAGATGTTCAAGAACCAAGGTTCCAATGTATAAGGTGCACTGGTAGTACCCTTCTTCCTCCCAGCCTCCTTTATTTTAAATTTAAAACGCTGCACCTGAGTGTGTCTATCCCCACTAATTATTATTGAATTCTAACAGGGGTAGTTTGAATTCCAAAACAAGACTAGAGCATGCTGTTTGAGAAATCAAAGCTATAAATGCATAATAAGAGGTGCCAACTCTATGATTGAGGGGGCTGCTTCATGCACGTGACATCTTTGGAGGAGCCAGGAAACGGAGCTGAATGTAGTGGCCAGGGTTTCCTCCTTTCTCTTGGTCTGCAGCCTTCCGCAGCAAAAGGTGGAGGAGGCGATGGCCACCGAAGCTGCACTTGGCTCCTCACTATGCCTCCTCCACCTCCTAATGGTAGGAAACATTGGAGGGAGCTCACCCCAAAAAATAAATATTGAGGGGCCAAAATGTTCAGTCCCCTTGAGTTGGTGCCGCTGCCCATAACACAATATAAAAAGCAAGAAAAGATGAGCCATTGCTTTTCTGGCAATGAGAAAGAGACAAAGAAGAGCTGATTTGTTTGACTGATTGGAAATATTACTCACATGTAAAGGTACTAAAATAGTCGATGCACTTGGTCTCATTGTCAACACAGTTAACATATCCCTGACTTTTGCAATCATGTTTTCCAAAAGGTAAGACGGCACTGAAGCAGGCTGGGCACTGTCGACCATTGGGTTTGCGGGGTGGAACTACCAAAGATCAAACCTACAGTCAGCATATTGATACACCTTATTCCCCCTTCTCTTTATTGTTAACTTTATTTCATTTATTTCATGTCTTCTAGTAACTTCTGACTCTAGCTGGACTTGCTACCTCAATATTGTGCCCAGTGGCGGAGGAAGAGGAGTGTGGGGGGAGTGCACCGCCCCCAGTAGCGTTATCCCTGTGGGGTGCCATCGCGGCTGCCCCCCACCCGTGCTGGGCGCCACGCCCCTGCAGGCAGTGTGCCACGCCCCTAGGATGCACACCATGCCCCTGTGGGCAGCGCACCACACCCCCAGGTAGTTGGCAGGTCCAGATCCCAAACTGGAAAGAACTATGCCAAGATTTCCCATATTTCTTTCTACATCTCTGCTTCCAGCCCCACCTATTACCTGTATAAAATTTGACTGATGTAATTAAGGAGGAGTAAAGTATTCTTCCTCCTAAGAGGAGATCATCAACTCCATTAATTCTAGATTCAAGAATCAACTGCTGATATTTCTTAGTCCTTGCACCCAGTGTCTGAATGAACTGAGAGACATAAATACTATACTTTTCCTGTAACTAAGTAGCACATTTATAATGAAGATATAAGCCCCTACTGTTCCGAGATGCAGATACCCACGGTTGAGAGGTTGCTTATTACATCCTGTTTTTTGGCAGCAGAAGAGATTCATCTGGAGGAATTTTTCATTGGCTGAAGTGAGGCTGTAGTTGCCTGAGCGGCAAGATACAGGAGGAGCACATCCCCGGAAAGCTCCCATTCCATATTTTTCAACTGAAAAGAACAAAAGGAAATAAATCAAAAGATCTGCAAAAATTCTGGTTAATTCCCTCCAAATGTATTTATTTTTAATGATACTTCCCATTAACTAAATTGTTTACTCTTCAGTGAGGATGACGTAATTAAGAGATCTTGAATCAATAGATGAATGAAAACACCATTATTTTTCAAAATCCCTAATTCTCTGGTCTTTGTTACAGGTAGATAGCCGTGTTGGTCTGTCATAGTCAAAACAAAATAAAAAAATTCCTTCCAGTAGCACCTTAGAGACCAACTAAGTTTGTTCTTGGTATGAGCTTTCGTGTGCATGCACACTTCTTCAGATACTTCTCTGGTCTTTGCTAAGCAGTTCACCCACCAAACAGTGTATACAAATATGCAAATAGTAAGGAAACGTATGCTAGTCCAGCTCATAGTAGACCCATTGTAGTTATGACTAGGATGTAGTTGAATGCAAAGCAGCTATATTAGTTAAAACAACTGACATAGATACATTTTATTAGGGAAAATGGTTTACAAATGCATTTATGTTAGTCACAACTCCATGAAAATGTTTTATTAGGTTAAAGATTGCTCTTAAATGCTGACACATTTTTATGTTTGCTTGCTTACTGTGCAGAATTCAACTGAGGTTTGCAGCAAATGAGAAAGTGAAAGAAAGCAAAATTGACATATGCACAAATTGCTAGCAGAAACTGGAATAGATTTGTTTGTTTGGGAAAAAAACATCTAGTTGCACATGTAAAATGCATCTGATTTCTCAGTTGGGAGTGAATTTGCAGCATTCTGATGATGGAGGGAGCCTTGTTCTAGGGTGTTATACAAACAGGTCTGCCTCACTTTATGCATACAGGTAGTTGTTGCCAGCCTACTTTTGAGTAGTTTGTTATTGCTGAAGACCCACAAAGTATAACAAATGATTTTAAACTTTTATACTACAATCTTGTATCTCAGGTCATTATTCCCCGGGCATGCAGGCAATGAGTGACATGGAAGTTGAAACCAAGAGATGACCATTGTGAAGCTAATAGGCCATATAGTCCTTTCTTGTGTTCTAAAATCACTGGATACTCAGGATAAAAGGAAGATGTCTGCTTTTGAAACAACAATCCTATGAATACCTCCAACATGCACAGTCTATGAAGATGCATGGATTAGTGTCATTGCACTATGAGTTTCCCAACCCTGTGTGAGAAACTGAAGGGGACCAGGGTCTCTGAGCTTGATGACATCATGACACACATCTTCTTTCACAGGATGTTAGTTAGGTGTGTAGTGCTGCTCGTTGGTGCCAGGGGCAAGAACCATGTATACCACCTTGTGCTCCTTGGAGAAAAGGTGGAATATAAAATAATATAAATAATACTAATTCACACATAAAAGTTGGTCCTTGTGTAAAGAGTAAGTGTAATGAGTAAGTGAAAAAAATAACATCTCACGTATATTGTTTTTCACAACCCCAGCGGTACAGATCTTTTTTGGTTGACAGGCTTTCTCTTGATTGCTTTCACATGAGGTTCTATCATTCTCACAGGAAGAACATTTCAGAGATGTCACTGCAAAAAATAGATAGAGGTTGGTGCAAGAGATTACTTGAGATGTAAATAGATCTAATGGTACAATGGGTGGAGATGGAACAGTAAGAGTATAAAAAATGAAAACCCAACATGCAAGTATGTCAAGGATGTTTCAGATTTATGCTCTAAAATTATCAAGGTGAATGCATATTAATCATCTTAGTGCTATATTACTAACATAATATGCCCTTCTTCTTAAGGAGGTGGCATGCAAGAGGTAGATGTGTTTTAAACTGGAAGGATATAACTTTTATATTAATTAATGAGCGGCATCTTTACCCAATGCAATCTCCCCTTCTCCAGTAATTAAGAACAGAAATATCTCAATCTTGCTATGTGCTGAATATTTTATGTTGTGAACTACTCTGCGATCTGTGGCTGAAGGACAATATACAAATTTAATAATAAATAAGTATGTAAATTTAGTGCTCTTCTGCCTTTCCAAATGGGTCCTCAAAAATATATTGTTGGCATACATACTATAAATAAGAAAACCCATCTGTAAATTACTCTAAGCCCAAAATTATGATTTTTGTAAAAAAAAAAAAAAAAAAGGGGGAAAAAAGTCCTAAGTATACATGGTGTTTAGATCAGCAAGCTAAAGAAGAAATCTGCTCATTTATCTAGTGGGTGTACTCTTTAGTGCAATCCTTTCTTGGAAGTGTCGTATGAAGGCAGCGAAAGTCAAAGCATAGAAAACAATAGGGACATTGAAGAAGTTGAAGAAGGGCAGCTGAATGAACCTGTCCTACATATACTTTGTACCAAAATACTTACTGAAATGCTCTATGGCGTTGTGAGACAATAATATCTTGATATCACAGAGAGTGTTCCTCTATGTACTGGTTGTAAAAGGCTCACTTTGTACTGGTTGTACAGGTGATTTGAAAATTAAATCTGAAACCAAGCAAGATTTAAGCTTGTTGGTTTCCCTGGTATCTTTATTCTCTTATGCCATTGATGTTGGCTTATACTGTATTATGGATGTATATTCCGCATTTTGTCATGGCCTTTGGCTAGAACAATAAGCTTATGAACTATCAATGAAATGCTACTCCAATTGCTACTCCAATAAATGAGAATTCCTTGCACTTGGTCTCTTCCTCAATCCCCATATCCCTGCGACTTCACTATGATCTTGGAAGTGAACCTGGCTTAGGGAACACTTACTAAGGTCAAGGATAGTAGAGAGACAGGTGATGTTTATTGTGAATGTTCACCCTGCCACACAAATGTCCCCTTTCCTACTAAAATTTGATCCCTACTCTTGAACTGACACTCTTCTACTTTCCCTTCATAACCCAGCAGTCTTTGCTCTCTATTATTCTCATCTCCTGTCCTCACTCTCCTTCCCTAACAAGGAGCAAGACTTTCTGAGTGTCATTTAAAGATGATAAAAAGAATCCAATTCTCTTCTTTATAATTTTATGTTTTGTTTTGACAAAGTAATCATAATAAATAAACAATAATAGAAATGTGCACTCCACCCCCGAGACCATTCCATTGTAACTATCCAACCTCCCCAAAATTCAACACCTCTTGTGATGGTTTGACCCCTTTCCATTTTAACAGTACAAATTGAACAAACACCCTCCATATCTCCTCAAAATCATTTCTCCTGAAAAAGAATTCAGTTCTGCTGCTTCCTACTTACCTGGAGAAAGCAGGACCAAGATGAGGTATGTGCTCAGAAGTGTTTTCATCATTTTCAAAAGATTAGGAGACTCAGAGCAGAGATGGAATAGGACAGAGATGCAGGCAGAGGCTTACGTGGAGATATTTATCGGCCAAGGATTCTTGTGTTTGCCAAGAAGACACAGAGCGTCATCTTGAAATTCACACCTCATTAATGAGATTGGCAGAATTATTCATTGTTTACTTAGCTATTGCCAAACACTTCTCAGGTTTCATTTTCTATATAAGTAATTTACAATTTAAACCATAAAGATGCCAAAGAAAGAATCTGGGCACAAAATAGACAAGGGCAAAGCCAAGATGTCACTATAAGGATCCCTGGCCAAAACAACCTCCCCCAAAGGATTCCTCTTCTTGGGAGGAGGAAGGTCTGGCTATTAGAAATCATTCTGGCATGTTGATTTGAGCTCTGTCCTACTGCAATAGCTGTAATAAATGCTGGGTCCCTAAATCTGAATGTTGGATTTGAAAATAACTTCCTTGGTTCTGTGGTTTATTTAAAAAATGGTCCCTCACCTGGGTACCGGACAAGGTGGTGTAGAAGTGAATTTTTCCCAAAATATGTATGTGGAACTAAAGGACAATGCTATTCCATACGGGAAGGCCTCCACTATACTGTATTGTGATGCCATTTATTCCTACCTACCAAGGAGAAATTATGGAAAGGGTTTTTGTTGTTGTTGTTGCCTTTGTTGTTGTTTTTCCCCCAGAGGAGATAGATAAGAATAAAGAGGACAATAGAGAGTGGTATACACAGATGAAAGTGGGCATAATTTGGTGCAGCTGACCTGCATTGAGTCTGGGCACAGGAGTCAGTTGGGGGAAAAAACACCATTAGGAACACTGAGGCATTATTGGGATTAGGATACTTTTCAAGGATCGGCCAGTGCTTCATTTCAGGTGGGACTTGGAAGTGCACTTAAGGTCTGACATGCACATTTGGGTGAATGCTGAACAGTGGAGCCCAGGTGCTTATGTTGAGATTAAAGCCAAGGTTCACCCTACCAGAGTTATATAATATCCTCACCTGCCTAAATTTTCTCAGTTAAGTTCAATCTGCTTTGTAGTTCCTTCAAGAGGTGGACATAAGGCCAACTTAAGGGCAACTTTACCCCCTGCAAGGTAGACTTGCTCAGCCACAACAGGCTTAGAAAATTTAGAGTACATTTTCCACATATGATCTATTTCCCACCTATGAAGTTCAGGAACACATCTGTACTTGGACTCTGAAAAATCCATTTGTACCATACATTGTCTCTCACCTGCTACTGCTCCTTTGAGACATTATTGTTTACATGCAGCCGGGCTACTGCAAGTCTTTCCTTTTTATTGATGTTCTGTAATTTTTTTAAAAAAAAACAGGATCATGACTGTAAAGCAGATTTTCGACATAAAAGGGGTGGCGGTGGGGGCCAAAGAATATAAGTTAAAAGCCTTTGCTGATGATTTGGTATTAACCCTACAAAACCCGGAGACCAGTGCTGTTAAGGCACTGGAGGTGATGCAAGACTTTGGGCAAGTAGCAGGATTCAAACTGAATAAAGCCAAAACTAAAGTTCTGGGGAAAAACCTGACACATAAAGAGCAAGAGGAAATAGAGACGGAGTTGGGCCTACAAATTGTAAAAAAGGTGAAATATCTGGGAATCAACATGACAACCAAAAATCAGAACTTGTTTAAAGACAATTATGAGAAAGTTTGGAATGAAATTAAGAAAAATCTGGAGATCTGGAATAAATTGAAGTTGTCCTTGCTGGGCCGAATAGCAGTAATAAAAATGAATGTATTGCCTAAACTATTATTCCTCTTCCAGGCGTTACCGATTGTGGATAAGATGGAACCATTCAAGAAGTGGCAGAAGGATATATCAAGATTTATCTGGCAGGGGAAAAAACCCAGAATCAAGTTTAAGATTTTAACAGATGATAAGAAAAGAGGGGGCTTCTCCCTGCCGGAATTAAGTATTTACTTTGAAGCAGCGGCCTTCTGCTGGCTGAAAGAGTGGTTCCTACTGGAGAATACAGATATATTAGACCTGGAAGGACATGACAACAGATTTGGATGGCATGCATATTTATGGTACGATAAGATTAAGGCCCATCAAGGATTTAAGACACATATAATCAGAAAGGCTCTTTTCAGAGTCTGGATGAAATATAAGGATCTCCTAGAAAAGAAAACACCCAGATGGATATCACCATTAGAAGCCAAGGCCCACAAGATGACAAATATGCAAGAGAATTGGCCTAAATATTCCGAAATATTAATACAAGAAGGCGAACAAGTCAGGTTGAAACCCTATGAACAACTAAGAGAAAAAGTTAGTAACTGGATACAATATCACCAATTAAATGAACTATACAAGATGGATAAAAAAATTGGCTTTCAATTGGAAAAGTCCAGATTAGAAACGGAACTATTAGAACCAAAAGTAAAAAATTTGTCGAGAATGTATAATTTGCTGCTGGAATGGCATACACAGGATGAATTCGTAAAATCTGCAATGATAGATTGGGCCAAAGACGTTGGACACAACATTATGATGGCGGACTGGGAAAGACTCTGGAGAACAGGAATAAAATTTACGGCTTGCAATCTGTTAAGAGAAAACATTATGAAGATGATATATAGATGGTATCTGACCCCAGTAAAGCTCGCCAAAATTTACCATCTAAAGGATAATAAGTGTTGGAAGTGTGAGAAATCGGAAGGAACATTTTACCATATGTGGTGGACCTGCCCGAGATTGAAGGTATTCTGGGAAATGATATATAATGAACTGAAAAGAGTGTTTAAAAACACATTTACAAAGAAACCAGAGTCCTTCCTTCTCGGAATGGTAAACCAAGAGATACCAAAGGAAGATCACACTTTCTTCATGTATGCCACAACAGCAGCAAGAATATTGATTGCAAAACACTGGAAGACAAAGGACTTACCAACCTTAGAAGAATGGCAGATGAAATTGATGGACTATATGGAACTCGCCGAGCTGACCGGGAGACTCCGCGACCAGAGGGAAGAAGCAGTGGAAGAAGAATGGAGAAAATTTAAAGAATATCTTAAGAAATATTGTAAAATATGAAATGAAACAATGTCGAAATTATAATAGCTTACAGATTAAGTAGTTAGATAAGTAAAATACTAACCAAGTAGTTATAAGATTGTTAAGATGATTTATGTTGTTCTTTTTTGTTTTTGTGTGTTTTTTTTTACATAAGTAGATAGTGGAATTTAATGTATAAGAATTTGAAAAAGTGAATAAGAACAAGAATTAGAATAATGTGAAAAGTAGATAAGAAAGATTAAGAATAGTATTAATGAACTAGGAATGTAAAATGGGAAAAGTTAAATTAGAACAAGAATGTATAAAATTAGAAAAGAATTTTAAAGATTAGATTTAAATATAATGTTAAGATGGAAAATGAAATTGCCAATAGAAATAAATTGATAAATGAAACACAGAAGGATAGACAGGAGGAAGTCAACTGAAAATGTTAAGGAAAATAGAAAAGGAATTTTATAGTTATTGTTAAGTGTAGTGTAGTATTGTTTTAGTATGTTAGGTTTGTTTATGTGAGTGTGATTAGTATGTTAGGTATGTTAGGTTTGTTTATGTGTGGGTGATTGAATTTATTTGTGTTTAAAAAATCAATAAATATTATTTGAAAAAAAAGTAAAGCAGATTTTCACCCAGCAAGTGAGGCAGCTGCCTCATTTACTGGTGTTGCAGTGAATGAGATGGAGCTATTGTAGGATAAAGGACGGCTCCAAGATAGAATCTTGCTCTGAGACGTCCTCCGAATCACTGAATTGTACCTTGAGGGTCATTTGTTCAGTCCCCTGCAATGCAGTATTCTCAACTCAATCTTAAATGACAGAATGCCATGCAATCTGAGGCCTTCTGATTTGCCCACCATCAAAATAGAACAGCCAATTTAGTGCTTTGTTGTTGTTTTACTGCTGCAATGATTCAGTGCTCGAAGAGCTTGCAAATATGCTTTTTAGTCTCATCTCACAATGTTATGACCCCCAACAATGTTCTCCATTGACTGATTGCCAGTCCTCATTTGTTACAGACAGGTGAACTACTGTCACTTCTACTAAGATGCCCAAAGCCTATGAGGAGCTGCTGGGTTTTTATTGGATAAAGGGATTTATTTACAATGAGCCACGTCTGTGTTTTTCTCTTCTTTGGTGTGGTGTCTAACTCAGTTGGAAGGAGCAAATATTGTTCTCATCTTCCATGTCCCAGAAAAAGCCAGACATACCTCAGAGGTATTGACAGGTGCCAGGGACAAAGTGATATTCACTGCATATTGTACAATGACTCCAAAGTGATTTCTTAGAGCTGATGAAATCATTTTATGCAACTTTATTCCTCCTTGTTCCAATTGCATCACATGGTTGGGAAGGAATGAAAATACGTTGAGTCATCTTGCTTCTAGCCACATTGTCTTGAATTGAACCAAGCTGGCTGTTTATACCTCCTTCAAATCCCATATTCAGTAGTAACCTCATCCATATGCCCAACATTTCTCAATTTACTGGTACCTGACCCCCTTTATGTATGTATGGTTTTTTTTTTTTTTTTTTTGTGTGTGTGTGTGTGTGTGTGTGTGTGTGTTATTGGTTTTCTTAGATGTGTAACAACACTAAACAGCTACAGATATTCAAAATATGCCTTTCTCCCCACAGTCTTGCCAGCTACCACATAAGTATTCCTCTGTTTTATTTTCTACAAAATTCTCCAACATTGTTCCATCAGGGCTGTATGCTAGCATCTATCCAGAATGTGTTCATCCAGCATATGAACTAAATGGTTAAGAATCACACTATTACATTATCATTTATGTTCTCCATTATAGTCAGCCTCCATACATTTTTATACTTTAGGTCTCTTATCCAATCCTGTAATTCCTTACACATTTGGTCAACCAAGCAAGCAAATATATAAAGAAATTTTGTAAGAGACTCTTTCAACTGTTTAAAAAGCAAAAGTAGACCCTCCAATGAGTGAAAGGAAACACAACTGTGGGGGTAACATCTATTTCTTCTCATATAGTATTAAAATATTACCTCCAAAATAGACACTATTCCAGAATTATTGTGACAGAATTGCACTGGTGTATCATGACAGATGTATTACCTGAATATCAAAGATACAACAACAACATTCCCATCCTTCAGCCCAGACACTGAAGTCCAGCTCTGAGGGCTTTCTGCAAGAAGTGAAGTTACAGGGAACCAGGCAGAAGGCCTTCTCGGCAGTGGTGCCCTCCCTGTGGTATGCCCTGCCATCAAAAGTCAAGGAGATAAAGAACTACATAACTTTCAGAAAACACCTGAAGGCAGCCCTGTTCTGGGAAGTTTTTAATGTTTGGTGTTTTATTGTGTTTTTATATTTATTGGAAGCCCCCCCCCGAGTGATTGGAGCAATCCAACCATATTGGTTGGGTATGAATAATAAAATTCTTCTTCTTCTTCTTCTTCTTCTTCTTCTTCTTCTTCTTCTTCTTCTTCCTCTTCTACTTGCTGTTGTTGGCATTTCTGCATCATGTATGGCATTAGACTAGACAGCCTACCAGAACCCAAATCCACACATCAAACTTACATTGTTCTACTGGGTTGGAGTGTGGAGCTGTTGATCAATGTTTTAAGGCAAAGACCCACAACTCAGGTGTTCTGACATGCTTGAATGGCTGCACACATGCAACTCCCCCCATTGCTAAAGAGAACCCTTTGCATTACAAAACCATCACCTGCAATCTGATTGAACAAATGTCCTGGGTTGGGCAGCGGTTGTGCACTGCAACACACTGTTCCATGTCACATGTGCCTAGAATATAAATTATCCAACATTGGAAAGAGTTGATTCTTCCCAGTCATGAGAGCTGGTTTGGGAAAATCTGGAATAGATCTCTGTCTGAGCACTTGATTCAACAGAGGAGGGTACAGTGCCGGATTTACGTATAAGCTTAACAAGCTATAGCTTATGGCCCCACTCTCTTTCGTGGTATCTGAAGAAGTGTGCATGCACACGAAAGCTCATACCAAGAACAATCTTAGTTGGTCTCCAAGGTGCTACTGGAAGGAATTTTTTTATTTTTTATTTTGTTTTGACTGCTCTAAAGAGAACACTTTGCAATTACAAAACTGTCACCTGCAATCTGATTGAGTAAATGTTCTGGCCTGGGCAGCAGTTGTGTAATGCAACATACCATTAGCTGCTGTGCAGAAGTACGAAATATTTCAGACAAACAACATAAAGTAGCACAGATGGGGGAGAAAAGACACAAATACCCAAACACCAAGCAGACACATGAAGCCACAAATTGTTGGGCTTTGATTGAAATAGGAACATGAAAAGTGGGGCAGTGGTGAGAAAAAGAGTGGCCTCACTGGGGATCCGCACTCCCAAGGTTTTGTTGCTGGTCTCATTGATGTATTTATAGTAAAGACAGCATGCTTCTTGCAAAGTTTTGGAGATTCCTGGCTGCCCCAGAGGAATAGGGGCATGGGGTGTCATGATAGCTACACCTCTGGAAATTTCCAGCTTTGCACAACGCCATTGTTTACAATGAATACCTAAAGCTGTTCAGGGTTTCTGAGACAGGTATCTTCAATCTTACCTGGAGCTATCAAGGATTGAAATTGGAGCTTTCTGTGTGTACAGCTGATACTCTACCACTGACCAATCTTATCTAATTTACACTCCCCCCCCCAAAAAAAGACATGCACAAAAATGAAACTTCCCTTGAAAGGAAGACTGGGTTGTTGTTGTTTTTAAAAACCCCCACAAAAACCAAGAAATTAGTTTTAACAAAGTGAAAAAGTGGAGATCCAGGAATTATTTTAATGTGTCCATATTACACTGATCACCTGTGTCTGTTAAATTGGTCATTATAATTATAGTATATGCCATATAGTGGAGACATATGTCTCCCTTTATAGAGGGCAGTGCTATTTTGACATTCCTTTCTTTCGAGGGCTGGACACATCTAGGCACATCAAAAAAGTGTTTCAGTTAAACACACACTAAACTTCTTAAAGGGAATAACATATAAAGTGCCTTTTCTTTACGAATGTAGCTGAGTCCAAGGAGTTCTCAATTTGAAAGCTGCCCTGGTCCAGTTCTGGTTTATAGAGACAAATCAGTATGCATAAATATTATGCACACCTGTGACTAGCTTAATACCTTAGAATCATAGAATTGTAGAGTTGGAAGGGTCATCTAGTCCAACCCCCTGCAATGGAAGAATCTCAGCTAAAGCATCCATGACAGATGGCCATCCAACCTCTGACTGATAACCTCCAAGGTAGGAGAGACCACAATCTTCCAAGGGAGACTGTTGCACTTTAGAACAGCTCTTAATGTCAGAAAGTGTTTGTTATGTTTAGTTGGAATCTCGTAACTTGAAGCCATTGGTTTGGGTCTTACCTTCCAGAGCAGGAGAAAACAAGTTTGCTCCATCTTTCATGTGACCACCCTAAAACGTTGACTTTCTACAGCTGGGAGATGGATCTTCCAATAAATACCTGTTATACGACAGAGGAACTTGCATTTGGGTGCTTTTTCTTGTGGTACTACATAAATTTAGCTGTTTCTTGTGGTAATACATAAATGTAGAAAGAAGTAGGGTTGAACAAATACTATGCCAGTTCTCATATTTCCTGTCAAATACCCTTTCTCACCATTCTACACATTCTGCATATATGAAACATAAAGATACAGAATACAGATTCTATGTGTCAGAAGAATTTATTTTGATCATGAATTTCACCAATTGTGAAAAAGAACACCCAGGCGGCCTGAGTCCCTCTTCTTACCACTAGGCTCCCAGTATCTTCTGCCACTACCATGAATGGTGGAATTAATAAAGAGGAGAGCTTTCCTCTCTCCTATCTACCCTTTGAGGTCAATCTGTCTTGAGGATTTCTCAGGATCGTAGCATTTTGCTTTAATGTTAAGTAATGCAATAAAGCCATAGCTAAAGTGTTTTCCATCAAGGGCACACACGTCTTCATTTGCACAGCCTTGGAATTTGAGGTCGAAAATAAGGTGGTCAACTAGAAAATAAAAAGTATAAGGTTTGCATTAGTTCTCTAATGGGGCCTTGTGGGGGGGGGTAGGATTTACCATGGTTATTAAAGCTCAGTGTGCTTGGAACCAACATACTGTATGATTAATTGGGCAGACACATACTGTATACCGCTAGTGCATGCCTTAGAAATCTTACCCTGTGAGTCAAATTAAGCCAAGCAGGCGGCATAATTTGTCCATTTTAATCAAGCAACACCCACTTGCCTTCCACCAACATTGTATTACATCACATTTGTGATGGGTATGTTCACAGCTGCAGAAGAAAAACTAGGAGCCTAGGAAATCTCTCTGAATTGTTGCTTGAGAAGCATGGCTTACAGTCATTGCCAAACATCTGAATCTCCTGTTGAAAGCAATGTTTTCTACCATTCCCAATCAGCTGAGTGGCACTGGCACTAAGCTGTGCTGGCATCCGGATCAAGACATGCATATTGCAGTTGATCCCTGCCAAACGTGGAGTCTGCAGGCTCCAAGTTTGGCAGGGATCTTCCTTTCCTTTTTTTTTTTTTTAATAATCTATTTATTGAATTTTCCAATACAAATCACAGCAAATCACATTGAAATTATTCCCAATTACATTTCAAATTACAATCCAAATTAATTATACAATTCCCAATTAAAAGAAACATTCCAATTATGCCTAATTATTATAGTAAATTTTTTATATATGGACTTCCCATGCCTCGGACGCCGGAGCTTCCCTGATCACCTCCATCGATTGCTTTTCAAAATTCTTTCCAATATTTCCACAGCCACTGATATATGCCAGCAAGCAGGCTAAATTATAATAAACAATCTCTCTGTGTGGATGAGGTCGATCTTCTTAATTTCAAATGCCACATTCCGACCATCGCCATCTTCTTGTCCTTTTGTTCACCAAACTTCTTCACACTGCTACTCTTCCCCGCTTGCTTTGCATATACCCCTTTCCAGGAGTGCCAGTCTCTAATATAAATCAAATTTCAATAAACAACCAGAACTGGCTTCTCCCTATGGAGTAGTGCTCTGCCTCACAGGCTCCCCACACCGATTCAATTCTTGCAGCGCCATTGCTTGCGAAGTCGGAAGTCGGAGGTCCTCCATTACTAATAAATCTTTCAGAGTCTTATTTTTAATTCCACACAGTTTATAAATATAAAATCAGATCTTTTCTGCCAAAATTAATCTCAGTCTTTAAAGTCCGCTTGCTATTTCCAAGTAAAAGTGGTGGGGGGGTTTTTTGTGTGGGGTCGCCCGTGTTAGGTATCATATTGAGGCAAAACAAGCATAGGGTCCAGGGCTCCCCCCCCTTTCTTCCCCGCTTTCACATACCATTATAAAGTCCATCTCTTCTTCCAGTTTTCTTCTTAGATGCTCAGGGCTGGAACCATTAGCAATATTCTCTTTACTCCTTTGTCCGAGGCATGCCCGAAACTTTTTGCCTAATTAAAATTCCAAGTTCTGGAACTCGTGCATGAACAGGGTGGCTTGGGATCTTCCTTTCCAGTTTGGCTTGTGTTGAAACTGATGCAAAAGCAGAATGGAGAGAATTGGGTTGCCTACTGATTCTCTGCCTTGAAGCTGGGTTTCCTGACAACATAGCGATGCCACTTGGCTGGTAGGCATGCCACACCAATGACTTCTCAAATTCATTTAGAAAGCCTCCTGATGACATGTGTTGGGAATAAAGTAAAAGGGTGAGGAGCCATAAGCAGGACAAATCCCCCACTAATCTTTGCCAGCATGGCATTGTAAACATTAAATTACAATCTTCCACCCCTGGGAGTCAGTGTGTTGTAGTGGTTAAGATTGGTGGACTTGTAATCTGGGGAACCGGGTTCACGTCTCCGCTCCTCCACATGCAGCTGCTGGGTGACCTTGGGCTAGTCACACTTCTTTGAATTCTCTCAGCCCAACTCACCTCACAGAGTGTTTGTTGTGGGGAAGGAAGGGAAAGGAGAATGTTAGCCGCTTTGAGACTCCTTCGGGTAGTGATAAAGCAGGATATCAAATCAAAAATCTTCTTCTTCTTCTTCTTCTTCTTCTTCTTCTTCTTCTTCTTCTTGTATTTTGCTAGAATAAGACTGCAGTTCTTTTGCACACTTCTAATGCAGTAAGACTCAATGAACACTGTGCAACTCATTTCTGAGGAACAAGGAACAGATTTGCACTGGCAGGACCCTTCTTACACTCAGCATCCTTTTCTTTCAAACCTTTGTCCAAGGTGTGTGGCAAGACACAGTCCTCCTGGACCAGCACTCAATGGTTCATACTGCTATGAGGAGCAGCAGTGATGTGCTGGCTGGTCCTGCACCCTCCCTTGAATCCCTCTGCTCTGATGCCCTTTGTGCATTAGAAGACAAAGGTGTGCTGTAAGGAGCCTTTTGTACTTTTGTAGGATGCACACACAATGTAAAACTCTGCCCATGAGTGAGTCTGCCCCATCTAGTTCTTATGCAATTCTAACAGGTGTAGATTGGAATCCAAAACAGGACAAGAGCATCCTCTTTCCCCCAGAGAAAGAAATCAAAGCTATATAGATATAAAAAGCAAACAAAGTTAAGCCAGTGCTTTTCTGGCAATAAGAAAGAGACAGAGGGGAGTGGACATTCTTGGATGATTGGCAATATTACTCACACATAAGCATACTAGAATAGTCAATGCACTTGGTCTCATTGGCAAGGCAGCTGACATTCCCCTGACTTTGACAATTCTGTAGTGTTCCAGTTTTGACAAGGCTGTAGCAGGCTGGGCACTGTAGACCATTGGGGGGAAGATCCTCACGAGGTGGAACTACCAAAGCAAAAACCTACAGTCAGCATATTGATAAACCTCATTCCCCACTCTCTTTATTGTTAACATCACTTCACTTTTTTCATGCCTTCTAATAACTTAAGACCATAGCTGGAACTGAACCTCCACATTGTGTCCTACAACTGCCATCAACTTTGCAGATCAGGATTGTCTCTTATCATCTCTAAATATTGCATCATGCAAACTATCTGCTGTTTCTAGACTTCCATATCTGAAGTAACTGACAGCTGCTTTCCTTTGGAGGCAATATCTCTCCCTTCTTCTCTCTGTGAGTGCAAGCAAGTACTGGGCAAGATCAGAACCCAAATTGGGTAGTGCTATACCGAGATTTGCCATATTTCTATCACTCTGTCTC
Source organism: Darevskia armeniaca (assembly GCA_034641395.1). Classification (NCBI taxonomy): domain Eukaryota; kingdom Metazoa; phylum Chordata; class Lepidosauria; order Squamata; family Lacertidae; genus Darevskia; species Darevskia armeniaca. The sequence goes on from JAWWNF010000115.1 coordinate 330,568, forward strand.
CATCCCCACCTCATACCTGTAAGCAAGGAGCATTAGATTATTTTGCATCCTAAGAAGAGATCATTTACTCTATCCCTTCCATATTCAAGGATCAACTGTAGATACTCTTGGACCCTTGCACCCTATGTCTGAATGGACCAAAAGACATAAATGCTCTACTACTCCCTGGTCCTGAATGGCATAACTGTGCCCCTGAAGGACCAGGTACGCAGCCTGGGAGTCATTTTAGACTCACAGCTGTCCATGGAGGCGCAGATTAATTCTGTGTCCAGGGCAGCTGTCTACCAACTCCATCTGGTGCGCAGGCTGAGACCCTACCTGTCCGCAGACTGTCTCGCCAGAGTGGTGCATGCTCTAGTTATCTCCCGCTTGGACTACTGCAATGCGCTCTATGTGGGGCTACCTTTGAAGGTGACCCGGAAACTGCAATTAATCCAGAATGCGGCAGCTAGACTGGTGACTGGGAGTGGCCGCCATGACCACATAACACCGGTTCTGAGAGATCTACATTGGCTCCCAGTACGTTTCCGAGCACAATTCAAAGTGTTGGTACTGACCTTTAAAGCCCTAAACGGCCTCGGTCCTGTATACCTGAAGGAGCGTCTCCACCCCCAACGTTCAGCCCGGACACTGAGATCTAGCGCCGAGGGCCTTCTGGTGGTTCCCTTACTGCGAGAAGCAAAGCTACAGGGAACCAGACAGAGGGCCTTCTCGGTAGTGGCGCCCGCCCTGTGGAACACCCTCCCATCCCATGTCAAAGAGATAAATAACTACCTGACATTTAGAAAACACCTGAAGGCAGCCCTGTTTAGGGAAGTTTTTAATGTGTGATATTTTAATGTATTTTAGTGTTTGTTGGAAGCCGCCCAGAGTGGCTGGGGGAACCCGGCCAGATGGGCGGGGTACAAATAATAAATTATTATTATTATTATTATTATTACTATGCCTGTAACTAGGTGGCTCTTATATAATGGATTTACAAGCCTTTATATTTCAGAGATGCAGATACTCACGGTGGAGAGGCTCCATATTGCACATTGCCGTTCTGCAGCAGAAGACCTTAGTCTGGAGAAATTTACCCTTGGCTGCAGTGATGCTATAATCACCTGAGTGACAATAATTGGAGTCCACACATCCACGGAAAGCTGCCTTTTGATACCATTGAACTGAAAGGAGCAAAATAAATCACAAGATCTCCAAATATTCTACTTAATTCACTCCGAATATATTTATTTTTACTCTTCAGTCGGAAATTACGTAATTCACAGTGCTTGAACCAAAAGATGAACCCAAACACCATTATCCTTAAACATCCCTATGTAGAAGATCCCACTGCTTACCACCAATTGATTAAGTAAAGGATTCACACCCCTAATTGCCCCCAATTAAATATAGCAGACCCACCTCATGGTATGCTAAGTAAATGATTGTCTACAATTTACTACAGGCTATCTTTGAAGGGGGTGGTCTTGTGTAAGGGAAAATTTAGTGATTTAGAGTCTTGGGTAGAAGTTGAACAAACAAGAAATTTTTATTTACAAAAAGAAGTTTGTGAAACAAGGTTGGATCAGGAAATGTATTCTTTCAGGTATAAGGTAACTTATTACTAAACAGCCTTTAGACTGAAAGCCGGCTGGAGAGAGAGAAAGCGACCTTTGCTTATAGGTCACATTGGATTATTTCATATTTTGTAAGAAACTGAGCCTGTGCTGGACAGCACAATATATTATATGGATATTTTTGATGTTTTAATTCTGTTTTGAAGAAAGTTCTGCCAGTAAAAGTTTAAACAATATTTCATAAGTCCAGACAATGTTTCATTTTCAAAAGAGTCAGTTCTTAATGATTCCAGTTACTTCAAACTGTGCAATATTTAATATCTGCAGCAGGAAGTACACCACTTTGTGCTTCTTGAAGAAAAAGTGGGATATAAATGCAATCAATCAATCAATTAAAAAAAAACTAATTTAAAGATGAAAGTCATTCCTTGGGGTGACCAAGAGTAAGTGAGAAGATTTCACTCACCTATATTGCTATGCAGAACACCAGAGGAGCAGATTCCATTACCGGTAGACCTACAGGTAGAATTTGGATTTCTAACAACTTCACATGGGTCATCTAACCAAAGACATTTGGAACATGTCAGAGATGTCACTGCATAAAGGAGACAGAGGTTGGTGCAGGAGATTTCTTGAGATGGTAATTAACTTAGTGGTACATTGGGTTGGGATGGGACAGTCTGGCTATATAAAACATGTGAACCCTGTATGCAAGTATTTCAAATATATTTCAGATTTATTCTTTGAAATAGTGAAGGCAAATGCATGTTAATCATCCTAGTGCTGTTTTCCTAACTAGCCAAAGTACTATAATGTGGGAGAAGATGTCCTTCTTCCTAAGGAGGTGGCATGCAAGAGGGTGGATATATGTTAAACTGGAAGGCCATAACTTTTTTATTAATTGGGTTTCATATTTATCCAAGGCAATTTCCCCTTCTCCAGTAATTAGGAAAAGAGAGATCTCACTCTTGATGAGTGCCAATGATTTTGTGTTTTGAACATAAATTTAATAATAAATACATACATAAGTAAAATTAATAAATTAAATAATATATTAAATAATAAACAAAACAGTAAGTAAATTTAGAGCACCTTTCTTTCCTAATGGGTCATCAAAAAAACTCTTGGCGGTGCACAGTAGCTATTGTAAATAAGAAAGCCTAACTATCAATTACTCTGAGACCAAGAATACAGTATACAGAATACTCTCCTGAAAGTGTCAATGAAAGTTAAACACAGAAAACTATAGGGGTACTCAAATTCTCTATGGCATTGAAATCTGAAAACTCCACGACATTGAAAACTCCATTGCAGTATTTGAAACTGTGCAGAATAAAGAAAAAGGAAGCTATACTCTCTACTATCAAGAATATCAGCAGTTTTTATTTGTACAGAATCCAGGTGGAGCGGAATGTGCTCAATTAAAGTATTTGTTTTTAAAATTGCTACTATTCCAATGTAGCATTTCCATGCATTGTGCTATATGGAATTGAACACCAGTATGTTTTAAACTACCACTAGTTTCCTTGACCTGAGCTCTGCATTGACCTTGAATAAGTGTCAAGAAAAGGGCATGCACCTAATTAGAAACTACAAAGTTTTCCCTTGGTATCCACTCCTAAGAATAGAGCATTCTGGCACTAGTTATCTGATCAAATACTTGCCACTTTCCTTAACAAATGCATCTACAGTGGACACTCGGGTTGTGAACGTGATCTGTGCGGGAGGCACGTTCACAACCCGCAGCATTCGCAACCCGCATCATCCCACCTGCGAATGCGTGGGTCGTGATTCGGTACTTCTGCGCATGCCCAAAGTTCGATTTAACGCTCCTGCGCATGCGTGAGCACCAAAACCCGGAAGTAGCCCATTCCGGTACTTCCGAGTTCGGCGCGTCCGTAACCCAAAAACACGCAACCCGCAGCAAGTGCAACCCAAGGTATGACTGTATTGAACTGCCAATTTCCAAGGGATGCCCACCACAGCATTGGGTGACTCCTATAACAGACAGACCTTGTATTTGTGGTCAACCTCAGGTAGAAGACATCACTCCTTATCTCTTAGCCTGCTCCTTATATAGAGACCCAAGAGACTTCTTTCTGAAACCTTTATTGGCACAAGCATGTAGGTACAGTGGTACCTCGGGTTACAGATTCTTCAGGTTACAGACGCTTCAGGTTACAGACTCCACCAACACAGAAATAGTAAAAAAATTCCTTCCAGTAGCACCTTAGAGACCAACTAAGTTAGTTCTTGGTATGAGCTTTCGTGTGTGACAGACCAACACGGCTATCAACCTTTAACAGAAATAGTACCTCAGGTTAAGAACAGGATGAGAACAGAAATGGTGCGGCAGTGGCGTGGTGGCAGCTGGAGGCTCCATTAGCTAAAGTGGTACCTCAGGTTAAGAACAGTTTCAGGTTAAGAACGGACCACCAGAACAAATTAAGTTCTTAACAAGAGTTACTGCTGTACATGAAAGCAGTAATGGTTAGGTCTATTTTGTGAAACAATAATAGCATTGCAACACAGAGAGGGGCACTCTGTGCATTGAAGGGGGTTCCTTCCAACTCTACAATTCTATGATCCCCCCCCCATTATGCTCATCTCCTGTCCCCACTCTCGTTCACTCACAAGGAGCAAGTCTTTTCAGTATCATTTAAAGAGGACAAAAAGAATCCCATTCTACTGGTTCCTACTTACCTGGAGAAAGCAGGGTGAAGAGGAGGCAGGTGCCCAGAAGTTCTTGCATCATTTTAGAAAAATAAGGAGACTCAAGAACATGGATGGACCATTCAAGAGGACTGGTGGAGGCAGAGGCTTACTTGGAGATATTTATAGGCCAAGGAATCATATTACAGGCAACATGTGGGAACAAACATCTGGTAGTGGGACCTGTGTGTTTGTCAAGAGGACAAAGAGGGACATGGTGAAATTCAAAACTCAGGAATGAAATTAATTGAATGATTCATCTTTGAATTATTTATCTTTGATTTCATTAGCTGAATTATTCATCTTTGATTTCATTAGTTGTTTCCAGGCAGTTCACTTAATTATTTTTCTATAAACTTACTTTACAGTTAAATTGGTAAAGACACACACACACACACACACACACACACACTCACCCAAAAACATAAATAAAAAAAAATCTGGGAACAAAGCAGACAAGTGTAAAGTGTAACCCAAGAGCCATTAGTGCAGCCAAGCTGTGGGATGAGCCAATGGCAGTGAAGCAGTCAGCTGGGGTTTAGTGATGTAAGGTTGATGTAAAAAGTAAGGCTGTGTAAGTGGAAGAAAAGGGCCATGATATTCCATGCATGATATGTTGTGATATCATTTATTATTGAATTCAATGAATTCTTTTGGATAGTGGAATTTCTGTTTGGCTTTGTTGCTGTTGTTCCAGAGCAGAAAGAGGAGAATAAAGAGGATGACAAAAGGTAAGTGAACAGAAATTGGTGCAAATGCCTTGCATTGAGTGTGGGCAGGGGGGGGGGGTTAGCTGGGAGTAAAACGGAAGGCACACTGAGACATTATTGGGTTTAGGACACCATTCAGGGATCGGCCAGTGCTTCAGGGGGGTTTTTGGGGTGGGGGGTGATTTAGGTCTTATGCACACATTTTGGGTGAATGCTGGGCAGTGGGGCCCAGGTGCTTATGTTGGGTTTATAGCCAAAGTTCACTCAACAAGGGGGGGGGGTCTTCTACTTCCTTTGCTGGAAACCCACAGTATGTGGCTGCGTTACATGACCAGGGGTCGGGGGGGGGGTTGCTTGCTTTCCAGAGTTATTAAAAAGCCTTCACCTGCCTACAATTTCTTAAATCTGTTAAATTTGGTTTGCAGTTCCTTCAAGAGGTGGACACCAATCCAACTTAAGCCAAACTTTACTACTTGCAAGGTACACTTGCCCAGTACACTTGCCCAGTCAGACATGACCATTTCCGAGATGCAGAAACCAGTTTATGTTTGGATGCCATTTTTAACAAAGATCTCAGACTGAACTTTCCCAAACTGCATCAATTGCTTCATTACCCAATTTGGCGTGGTGGTTTCTCAGAGTGAGGTGTGGGTTGTGGACTACATTTGGAAGGCATCAGGTGCAATTTTAATTCAAGAGGGCAGACTGAACAATTCCAAATTGTACTGATTCAGACATTTCTGAGACTACCACCAAACAATTTGGTGTGATGGTGACAAAGAAAGCAGAGTGGTTTTTGTTGTATGTTTGGAAACTGTTTGGTACCATTTTGGTACCCAGTGGTATTGCTGCATTGGCAAACCTTAACATAGATGTCATGAAGTAGTGATCCTGTGAGCAAGTATTGCTGGGTGGAGCCCCGCAGGCAGGTGGTAACAATTAGTCACCAAAGTGGGACCATGTGATGGGGCTGGCTAGATGACAGCATTACATGGTCAGACGGAGTCCCCCCGAACCCCAGGCAGCCCCTGAGGGAAATAACGACAAGTGACAATGTTCTATGGGATTAAGTTGGCCACAACTTTATTAATATTCAGATGTCAGGAGACCTTGGCTCAGGCATTGGGCGTTTATCCTTCCCATGTGGGACCATGTGATGGGGCTGGCTGGATGCCAGCATTCCCCAGCCCAGGTAAATCTTTGAGTTAACCTACTGGGGACAGAAAGAAGACACCGTTTATATGACTTGCTGTGTGATGTTCTGTATCTGGTGCCAGTGAAGAAGCCAATAAAGCCTGGTAAACCATTTGGTCAGTATATTGGAGGGAGGACACAGCAAAGTGAACCCCTCCTAGACAATAAGTGCCAGAGATAAAGTGATGACTGGTGTTTTAATAGGGCTCCAAGGTCATTACTGAGGACTGATGAAATTATTTTCTGGAACACTCTACCTGTTTCTTCAACTGTCACTCACCTATCATTGCATGGTGAAGATGAGATGGAAATTTTAATAATCTAATATTTTTGGTGATTTTGAGCCAACCATAAAAAATCCAGTTATATAACTGAAATAATGGGGTATATCGAGTATATGAACTGCCCGGAGACCTCTGGGTATAGGGTGGTATATAAATTCAATAAATAATAATAATTATTATTTAAAATACTGAATTTTAAAATCAGATAATAGTTTGTTTGGAATGATGAGAAACAACTTCCGTGTGTATCCCTTCCTCTTCTCCATCAAACCATATCTTCCCAAATACTGCCCTGAGGTTCTGTGGATTGGGAATACTTGTCTGATAAAAATTAAATCTATTTACATAAAGTAATTTCATTTCCATTCATTAACAAAGCTTGCAATATAGCACCACCTGTTCTGGAACACACAGTCACTACTTGCCACATACCAGAAACACAGTATTCCAAAGTGTTGCCCTCAGGCCTCTTTCCTTCTCCTTCAAATTCATCTGAATCAACTCTTTTATTAATTGGTTGCATTGTATGGTCCAGCACCTTTCCTGGCTCTTGTTTATTCCACCACTATAAAGGGACTCCTGAGCACATACCTTCTCTTGGCCACCCTTTCTCCAGGTAAATTGAAACCAGACAACCAGTATGCTTTTCCTTACGTCAGAATGGGCAGTGGATTAGAAGGAAGAAGCAGAGGACCTCAGTTGAACATCACTAGAAGAGGAGCAGCGTATAGTGAAACAAAAGAGGAGGGTGATTGTGGATCATGAAGCTCACTAGGTGATCTTGGGCATTTACTGCATATAATGATAATGATGATGATGATGATAATAATAATAATAATAATAATAATAATAATAATAGTTTTTATTTGTACCCCGCTCATCTGGCTGGGTCTCCCCAGCCACTCTGGGCGGCCTCCAACAGATATTAAAATACATCAAAATCACAGGTTAAAAACTTCCCTAAACAGGGCTGCCTTCAGGTATTTTCTGAATGTCAGATAGTTGTTTATCACTTTAACCTCTGCTGGGAGGGCGTTCCACAGGGCGGGCGCCACTCCTGAGAAGGCCCTCTGCCTGGTTTCCTGTCGTTTTGCTTCTCGCAGTGAGGGAACCGCCAGAAGGCCCTCGGCACTGGATCTCAGTGTCCGGGCTGAATGGTGGGGGTGGAGACGCTCCTTCAGGTATACAGGACCGAGACCGTTTAGGGATTTAAAGGTCAGCACCAACACTTTGAGTTGTGCTCGGAAACGTACTGGGAGCCAATGTAGTTCTCTCAGGACCGGTGTTATGAGGTCTCGGCGGCCACTCCCAGTCACCAGGCTAGCTGCCGCATTCTGGATTAATTGTAGTTTCTGGGTCACCTTCAAAGGTAGCCCCATATAGAGCGCATAGCAGTAGTCCAAGCGGGAGATAACTAGAGCATGCACCACTCTGGCGAGACAGTCTGCGGGCAGGTAGGGTCTCAGCCTGCATACCAGCCTGTGTACCAGCCTACGTACCAGATGGTAGACAACCGCCCTGGACAAAGAATTAACCTGCACCTCCATGGACAGCTGTGAGTCCAAAATGACTCCCAGGCTGCGCACCTGGTCCTTCAGGCGCACAGTTACCCCATTCAGGACCAGGGAGTCCCCCACACCTGCTCGCACCCTGTCCCCCAAAAACAGTACTTCTGCCTTGTCAGGATTCAACCTCAATCTGTTAGCCACCATCCATCCTCCAACCGCCTCCAGGCACTCACCCAGGACCTTCACTGCCTTCACTGGTTTTGATTTGAAAGAGAGGTATAGCTGGGTATCATCCACATACTGATGAACACCCAGCCCAAACCCCCTGATGATCTCTCCCAGCGGTTTCATATAGATATTAAAAAGCATGGGGGAGAGGACGGAACCCTGAGGCACCCCACAAGTGAGAGCCCAGGGGTCTGAACACTCATCCCCCCCACCACATTCTGGACACAGCCCAGGAGGAAGGAGCGGAACCACTGTATAACAGTGCCCCCAGCTCCCAACGGCTCTAGACGGTCCAGAAGGATGTTATGGTCGATGGTGTCAAAGGCCGCTGAGAGATCCAGCAGATCTCTCAGCTCCCACCTTTGTCCCTAGCCCGCCGGAGATCATCGACCAGCATGACCAAGGCAGTTTCAGTCCCATGAGGAGGCCTGAATCGCGATTGGAAGGGATCCAAATGGTCTGCATGCCTCACAAGGTTAAATAGATATAACCAGACAACCAGTATGCTTTTCCTTACCTCAGAATGGGAAGTGGATTAGAAGGAAGAAGCAGAGGACCTCAGTTCATAATGACTAGAAGAGGATCAGAGTATACTGCAACAAAAGAGGAGGGTGATTGGGTATCATGAAGCTCACTAGGTGATCTTGGTCATTTACTGCATATAAGCATAACATACCTCACAAGGTTAAATAGATATGTTCACAGCATTATGCATGTTATGTTCTGAGTTGAATAGGATTGGTCCTAGAACAATAGGATCCAGAATGCAGCAGTTTGATTGGTCTGCTTGAGCCACCCAATCCAGCTCCAGGTGGAAGTGAATCCGCAACCTGATTGGCTTACAGGAGTATCCTGGAATTAGCCAATCACGTGGTGCCCATTGTGTAAATAATGTATATAAAGCAGACGTTCTGGGTAAACTCTCATTCCTCGCTTACTATGAGCTGAATAAAGAGCATGAAATCCACACTCGACTCCGAGTATATTTCAATGCACTAGGTGGCCAGCACCTTTCCTAGTTCTACAGCCACTGATACATACACACACACACACACACACACACACACACACACACACACAGAGAGAGAGAGAGAGAGAGAGAGAGAGAGAGAGAGAGAGAGAGAGAGAGAGAGAGAGAGAGATGTCCTTAGGTTCTAATGTGAATGAAAGAGAGAAAGTAGCCTCCTTGTTTCTCCGCTGACTGCCACTGTTATTTTGAGGATACATAGGATGTAGAATAACCTTTTGCCTTGTGGATTCCACAATTTATTGCAATGAGGAGGGGGGAGTTTAAGACCAATTTGTGGCAGCCAGAACTCAATGGCAACCCTCTGACACACACATTGGTTCAGGCTTCATATGACTCCAATGAGCACTGCAGCCCTAGTCAGCATCAACAGGGGTTAATAATGAGAGGACGTGTTGAGAATGGAAGAATTAAGCATTGACTTTATTTGACTTAGTCCACGTCTAACTGATCATAAAGCCTTTAGTTTGAGGCATTTTTCATTTTTAGTTTCAAGAAGGCACCACTTGGTCCAGTCACAGTCTCCAATCACAAGGACCTGATTCAAACTCAGAAACGTCTTGTACTATTAATCCATTCAAATCATATTTCAATCTGTCTCTAAACATCTGTAAAGTTTCTCATTGCAATTATATGTCTTATGAGGGAGACATATGTCTATCTGTATAGAGGGCAGTCCTGCATTTGATGAACTGTCAGAAGACAATCGTCCCTTTCAAGGAATCCTTGATTTGAAAGTTTCTGTGGTCCAGTTCTGCTTTAAAGACCAAGAACCATAAGCAGAGAGAATAGGGCTTTCCATCAGCCATTGGATTCGGGAGGACTAAGCGGGCAGGCACACAAATCAAAATTAAGCCTGCACCACTATAGTGAGATGAATTTCTAGCTATTTGAATTTCTAGAGACAAACCAACATATATGAATATTATGTGCACCTGGGACCTTTTCTTTGGAGATAAATTTCCTGTCTTCCTATACACAACTAACCAGTCTAATGCTTAGACCAGGGATAGGCAACCTAAGGCCCATGGGCCGGATGGGGCCCACTCGCCCTCTAAATCCAGTCCACGGACTGTCCAGGAATCAGCATATTTTTGCATGAGTAGAATGTGTCCTTTTAATTAAAAATGCATCTCTGGGTTTTTTTCTGGGACATAGGAATTTGTTAATTCCCCCCCCCATATAGTCCGGAGCCTGTGTGGTGTAGTGATTAAGAGTGGTAGACTTGTAATCTGGGGAACCGGGTTCGTGTCTCCGCTCCTCCACATGCAGCTGCTGGGTGACCTTGGGCAAGTCACACTTCTTTGAAGTCTCTCAGCCCCACTCACCTCACAGAGTGTTTGTTGTGGGGGAGGAAGGGAAAGGAGAATGTTAGCCACTTTGAGACTCCTTCAGGTAGTGATAGAGCGGGATATCAAATCCAAACTCTTCTTCCTCTTCCTGTTCTTCTTCTTCTTCTTCTTCTTCTTCTTCTTCTTCTTCTTCTTCTTCTTCTTCTTCTTCTTCTTTCCACCTCATGGTCTGAGGGAAGGTGGACCAGCCCATGACTGAAAAAGGTTGCTGACCCCTGGCTTAAACTGCCTATAACTGGCTGACACATCTTCCAAGAAATATCTGATTTAGGATGGAGGCAGTTGCATTTGGGTTTGTGTGTGTGAATTTAACAGTAGAATGAAGTATGTTAGAAGAAAACACTATGCCAGTTTTCATATTTCCCATCAAATACCCTTTCTCATCATTCCACACATTCAACATATATGAAACATGCAGATACAGAATACATATGTGTCAGAAGAGTTTATTTTGATCATGAATTTCACCAATAGTGAAAAAGAAATCCCAGGAGGCCTGAGTCCCTCCTCTCACCATAAGCTGTTAATTTATTCTGCTGGTTCCATGAACGGTGGAATTGACAAGGAGGAGAGCTTTCCTCTCTCCTAACGCCCTTTGAGAGCAGTCTGCTTTGAGGATTTCTCAGCATCAGAGCATTTGGTTGCAATTTTTCGAAAGCTAAGATGGCCAAATTTAAAGTTTTTTCCATTTAGGGCACACACGTCTTCAGTTGCACAGCCTTGGAGTTTCAGTTTCTTAATATAATTCCATCTATCTGAGAAATGAAAAGCATAAGGTTTGCATGAGTTCTTTATTATGTCCTTGAGGATAGGGAAGACCATGATTATAAAAGCTTAATGTGTTTGGAACCAACACATGGTATGATTAATCTTTCAGCAAACTATCACTAGTGAATGCCTTAGGAACCTTAACCTGTGAGCCAATGAAGCCCAGCAGGTGTCCAAATATGTCGCTTTTACCTGAGCTACACCCACTTGCCTTTTACACCAACAACACATTACATATGATATGTGGTAGGTAGATCTGCTCGTGCTGTAGAAAAATGGGTTGCCTTGAAAGCCACTCTGAATTGCTGCTTGAGAAGCAGGGCTTGCAGTCACAGTGAGTAGGCTGAACTCCTTGTTGCTGCCAGTGCCAATTTGCTGAGTGGCAGCCATGGGAAGCTGTGCTGGCATCAGGATCCAAGATCTCAATGCAACTAATTTCTGAAGAAAGATGAATAGTTGTGTACTGGCAGGATGTTTCTCCCAGCCTCCATTCTTTTAAACCTTTGGCCAAGGTGTGTGGCAAGACACAGTCCTCCTGAACCAGCACCCACAGGTTCACACTGCTGTGTGGAAGAGCAGTCATGTGTCAGCTGGTTCTGCACCCTCCCTTGTATCCCTCTGCTCTGATACCCTTTGTGCATTAGAAGAGAAAGGTGTGCAATAAGGAGCCTGTTGTACTTGTTTATGCTCCCCACACAATGCAAAACCCTGCCCCATCCATCACGACTCCCCAAGATCATATTATTTGGTTACAGCATTTAAAATAGTTATAGTATTTGGATAAAAACTGTTTTGTATTCTATTCGCTCTTGATTTAATTGCTCTGTATCTCTTGCCCTAACACAACCATGCAAACAGGCTATATCCAAGATGAGATGAATCCTGTAAAATGTTGTTTGCTTTTTTGAGACAACGGGAGATATATAGTTCGTCCAAAGATGGAAGAGGATGACCAATAATCTTCCCGGCTGTGGTTATGGCCTTCTGGAGCATTTTCCTATCGGTGACTGTGCAACTGGTAAACCAAGCCATATATAGAATGCATAGATAAAAACGTTACATGATGTTTTCTTTTGAATGGATCAATGTAGTAATATAAGAATGAAATATAATCTTAAGAAATAAATAAAGAATCTTATGAAATAAATAAAGAATCTTAAGAAATAAATAAAAGAATCCAATTCTGCTGATTCCCACTTACCTGGAGAAAGCAGGGCCAAGAGGAGGCAGGTACTCAGAAGTGCTTTCTGCATTCTTGAAAGATTTGGAGACTCCGAGCAGAGATTGAAAGATTTGGAGACTAAGCTGGAGAACTGATTCGGGTAGAATCTTACATGGATATATTTAAAGGCTATAGATTCATGATGTGGGCAACTCTTGGCAACAAATGGTTCAGTGAGGTGTGGGAGTGGGTACTTTGTGATTGCCCAGAAGACACAAAGGGACATAGAGAAATTCAAAGCTCCATGCCAAAAATTGCCTGATTTATTCATTTTGAGTTCCATTAGCTGTTGCCAGAAACTAATCATAATTCCTTTTCTATATAATTATTTTACAATTTACTCGTAACACCTATTAGCTTTGTATTAGAAGGATGCACTGAAATGGATATACACCCAATGCCAAGCCAAAATTCCACCTACATCATTTTTAATCCAAATCATTATCTTCCAGGGGAGGGTGGAACCGCAACGGGTACCACCACAATGTACACCACCTTGTACATTGGGATATAAATGCAATTAATAAATAATAAATAATACTAATCTACACATGAAAGTCATTCCTCAGGGTGACCAAGAATAAGTGTAAGGTGTCAGCTAACCTATATTGTTATCCAGAACACCAGAGGTGCAGGCTGCATTAGATTTACAGACCTCAGTGATCGAGCCCATCTGGGTTCCTGTGCCACACCTGGGCAGCAACCCCACTGCATTGTCAAAGGACACACAGTGCACTAAGCACAGGTGCACTTATTGACTGACCCACATTTTGGGAGGGATAAAAATGCATGAAAAAATATTTGCTCTATACTTTTTTCAGGACCACAAATACCAGGTATTTGGCCAGGGGAAAGGCATGCTAGGAATGAGGAATGGACCCAGTTCTATACCCTCACTAAATTCCTTAGTAATCTTTTTTTAAATAGTGACCTCCATCTGTTGCACTGATTTCAAGCTGCAGCTAAACTGATAAACACTCAGACTAATATGTGTATATATGACACAGGATCCTAAAACCTTTCAAATTGTAAGTAATCTTATCTAGTAATCTGGATAACCCTTCCACACCTTTTGTAGAACTAACAAATAGATGAGGGTTGATTGTTCCCATACAACCTTATATATACAATATTATACATTCCTGAATGTATATCCACACATCGCACAAGGTCTCTTCTTGGACAGCTCCACCACATGGGTCCCTCCAACTAAAAGCTCTGCAAGACATTGCTTCTATTCAGGAGAAATATGGACGATTGCTCTGCAACTCTTTGCCATCTATGTATTACCTCAATGTCCAAGGGAGTATGGGAAGTTATTGAGTTCTTGATGGACAAAGCAATATACTGAAAAAGAACCAGTATTGCCTCCTTTCCTATAACTCAGAGTGTGTTCTAACTTGGTTCACAGAAGCTTTTTAAAAAATATTCCTCCATTTCCCAAATCAAAGGACAGCTATAGACTCAAGATATGCCACAGGTGACTGTTGAAGTAGCCAAGCTAGATAAAGCTAAAGGGAATTGCACAGTGCTAGGGATAACGTGACGTGTACTGAATATTGGACAATGGAGACAAAGTTATTACTGAGAGCTATTAAAATCACTATTAGAATCTGGTACATTGTTTCTCGTTGTTCCAATTGCATCAGATTGTTGGGAAGGAAAGAGGACAATTAGAGTCATCTGACGTGTTTGGTGATGAGTGCCCTAAGCCAAACTGTTTTGAATGGAACAATGTGTTTCAAAACCCATTTTCATTATGAACCTCATTTATTTGCCCCAAATCTGAAGCTATTCAAGAACAGGCTGGACACTCATGTGTTAGGGATACTCTAATGTTGGCTTTTGTGCACTGTATTGGGTGTTAGAGTAGAGAGCCTACCAGAATCCCATCTCTCACACAAAACTTACATGGTCCTACAGTGGTGGAATGTGTAGTTATTGATAAATGTGTTAAAGCAAAGTCCCACAACTCAATCTTATGAGAGAAAGGCTTTAAAATGAAGTTACAAAATCATTCAATATTTGTGTCTCAACTCTAGAGACAGGGACAATAGAGATTTTGTAAAAAGTCAGGGAACTCTTTATGGTGTATTGTACCTACAGAAAAACAGTAAAGATGTAGACTCACTAGCATGATTTGAGAAAACACTTACAATTAATAACCTAGAAATTAAGAGGTAAAAACCGAAGAATAATAAAGTGCAAGAGGAAATGTGAAAATAAGTAGGGTATAAAAAGGCGAAGTATATGATAATATTTAAGTTAAAGATTGAATATTAAGGTAAAATGAAACAAGCAGGGGAAGCAAACATTCAAAGAACCAGAAAAGGAAGTTGAGGAAAGTGGAGGTGGTGCGGGGAATCTATATCCTCTTTTATTTTTGAGATAATGTTGATTGTGAAGGTGATAATATTTGTAAAACTCAATAAAATATTATTTAAAATATATATTTGTGTGTCAACTCCACAATTTAGTCTTTGGAGACGGTTGAGATATAGCACACACAATTGGTTATATCTGCCAGGGATGTGTTCAAATCGAAGGTGGTTGCAACACTCTGCTGTAATGCTAAAATGGCTGTAAATGTGCAACTACACTATCTTCCTGCCTATGGAGAACTATGCAATTACAAAACTGTCACCTGAAAGTATCATTGAGCCCTTCTTTTTTTCAAAATAATTTTTATTAGGTTTTACACAACTTATATAAAACATACATATCACACACAAACACATAATACAAAACAAAAAATACAAACATAAAATACTAAAATTCATTTTTTTCCCTTTTCCTCTTTCCTTATCATCATGGTTTGGCTTCCTCCTGTCTTTCCCTCAGGGTTTCAATGCATATCATCTTTAGCAATTTCATCTCTATCATCTATTGTTATTTTCTTTAATAATAAAGTATCTTATCTTATCTTATCTTATCTTATCTTATCTTATCTTATCTTATCTTATCTTATCTTATCTTATCTTATCTATTTCCTTTACTTCTTTAAACATCATTAAAACTTTAACATCTTAGTATCTTATCTAGTAATTTAATTATCAATCTTGAAACTAACTTCTATCATATTTCATATTTCACTTAATTTTCCTCATAACACTTCTGTAAATTGTTCTTTCAATCGGCATTTTTATAATTCAAATATCTATCTAAAATTTCTTAATATATTCCTTAAATTTCTCCCATTCTTTTTCCACCGCTTCTTCCCTCTGGTCGCGGAGTCTCGCGGTCATTTCGGCGAGTTCCATGTATTCAATCATCTTCATCCGCCATTCCTCTACTGTTGGTAAGTCCTTTGTCTTCCAATGTTTTGCTATCAAGATCCTTGCTGCTGTTGTGGCATACATGAAAAAGGTGTGATCTTCCTTTAGAATTTCTTGGTTGACCATTCGAAGCAAGAGGGCCTCTGGTTTTTTAACAAATGTGTTTTTCAACACTTTTTTCATTTCATTATATAACATTTCCCAGAAGGCCCTCGGTCTTGGGCAGGTCCACCACATATGGTAAAATGTACCTTCAGAATTCTCACACTTCCAACATTTGTTGTCCTGCAAATGATAGATTTTAGCCAACTTAACTGGGGTTAGATACCATCTATAAATCACTTTCATAATATTCTCTCTTAGTACATTACATGCAGTAAATTTTATCCCCCTCCTCCAAAGTCTCTCCCAGTCTGCCATCATTATGTTGTGACCTATGTCTTTTGCCCAATCTATCATTGCGGAGTTCACCAGTTCATCCTGTGTATGCCATTCTAGCAGCACATTGTACATTCTAGACAGGTTCTTAGATTTTGGTTCTAACAATTCCATTTCCAGTTTCGACTTTTCCGATCTAAAGCCAAGTTTTTTATCCATTTTGAAGGTTTCGTTGATCTGATGGTAATGTAACCAATCTTTCACCTGAAAGTATCATTGAGCCCTTGGTGCGGTTTCAGAAGAATAGGAATGGACAGGAGCTTAGAGAGAAAGTCCTGGGGTTATTATTTTCACCACCTAAAAGCATCAGAACAAGGGAAAGCTATTCACTCAGCATTTATTTATTTATCTATGTCATCCATATTTTCCTTCATTTCACTGGATTTTCTGGCTCATGGGTGAGCAACTCCTTTTAAGCTGCTCTAAGATTGAATCCTAGAATTGTAGTGTACGAAGGAACTAGAACAAAGGGTCTAGTCCAACTCCCTGCAATTTAGACATGCATTGACACACTGAATGACAGTTTTGAAAGGAAGGGAAACACTGAGCTTCCAGAGTAGCCCAAATGTGGGGATAACAAGTTAAGTCGCAAAGAAGTAGACAGCTGCAAAAAGAAGATTGTTTGAGTTTTGCACAGATCTTCAGGTGGGCTGTGGTTGTGTTTGCTGACATGCATGCACGTTAAATTAATGCTGGGAGTGAGTGGAAGAGGGGTCCAGAAAATCGTAATGGAATGCCCATCAAATTGTATCAATCAACTTGGAATTCCAAGACCAGAATTAAATGTGAGGATTTTTTTAGAAAATCACTACTCCATTGGTATCTCTCCCTATGCTCCACTGAAGCTGTTTTTCCTTGGTATTGCCCTGAGGCTCATATGGTCCTGATGCCAAGTTGGATATAGAAGACGTGTACTGTCAAAATTACTTTGTGTTTCTGAAAAACAAATTATCTTATTACAAAATTGTTAATATGTATTTAATAACCATCACATGCAAAGTTGTAGCCATACCACTGAGGCTAAGTGCACTTTATAACAGCTTGATTTGCATATTTAGAAGTTCTTTCTGTTAAACCGTCTTGGGTCAATATATATCAGCATTTTTTGTTCTTTCTTTCTTCAGCAGCTAGTGCTTAAGATACCACAAGGTGCTTGTTTGCTTTCAATTCAACAGACACACGCTGCTACTATTCTGGGAAGAAATACTCAATAATAAAAACCTCAATAATAGAGGACTTGACAATAGCACATCCTACCATATCTTAACATACGACAATTCACTATTCCTATGTGTTACACTTATGTAGGAACTTTTTAATAATAAGTTTGAAAAGAAACTGAGAAATAAAAACATTGTCAGCTACCCAGATACTAGCATAGTCAAACTGAACATCTTTATTGATTTTCTTTTTTCTTTTAATGTAGTAATGTTTTTTCTAAGGTCAAGCTATTGTAAGAAAAACCTAACAAACACTTTTCCTGCTCTGTTTCCCCTTTGGTCCATCCCAGATACCCAGCAATGCTGTTTTATTTATACATTATTTCCTAAAATTTATACACGACTTGATTGTAAAAAAGAAGCAGCAGCAGTAACAAGCAGATAAATATGAGAAAGCGTCAGAATATACAAGAGTTAAAATACTAAAACAGATTAAAACAGCAACAACTTTTTAAGCATGTCAGTAGGCTGGTCTAAACAAGAATGTTTTTAGCAGGAGCTGTACAATGAGTCTGCCTGACTGATCTAAGTGCTAGGGATGGGACTGGCTAGAGATCCTGCGTAATAACTGAATTAATTTACTGAAATACTATTTCCCCAAATTCAGCTGCTTAATAGTACTCCAACTAACAGGAGAAATATGGCCCTTAAATTGTTCTACAGTGATCCTGCCCATCTGGGTTCCTGTGCCACACCTGGGCAGCAACCCCACCGCACTGTCAAATGACACACACTACACTACTGGTAAGCACAGGTGCACTTCTTGACTGACCCACATTTAGGGAAGGATAAAAAATGCATGAACCAAAATTTGCTCTATACTGTTTTCAGGACCACAAATAGCAGGGATTTGACCAGGGGGAAGGCATGCTAGGCCAGTGTGTGGACCTAGGTATGATTTGTTCCTTCACCATTTTCAGAGCCAGGGAATTTTTTTCCCTGCAGACAAAATGGCCGCTCTGCAGGTTTTCACCTATTTCGCAGCAACCGTGACAGTTTGGGAGGAGAAGGCATTGGGATGTGTCCTTAGCTGATCAGATATCCCAGGAGAGGAGACTTTGTCTGGGAGCCCACATGGGGACCAATGGGTCATAGCAACCCTCCCAGTGCAGGTGCAAGCAAGATCATAGCAGCTGGTCCATTTCAGGAAGAAGAAGAAGAGTAGAAGAGTTTGGATTTGATATCCCGCTTTATCACTACCCGAAGGAGTCTCAAAGCGGCTAACATTCTCCTTTCCCTTCCTCCCCCACAACAAACACTCTGTGAGGTGAGTGAGGCTGAGAGACTTCAAAGAAGTGTGACTAGCCCAAGGTCACCCAGCAGCTGCATGTGGAGGAGCGGAGACGCGAACCCGGTTGCCCAGATTACGAGACTACCGCTCTTAACCACTACACCACACTGGCTCTCCCTCAAGTCAGGAGTGACACCATAACTGACTTGAAAGGAAAAGAAGCTCATGGCAGAAAGGGAAAATTGGAACAACCTATTGATAGCTGCAGAAAATAGAAACTCAGCCTCCTTTTGGCACTTAATCTCCAGGTACCTGGGAAGGCCGCTTGCTAGGGTAGAACCCCATATTCCAGCTGGCACCTGGGAACGATACTTTGCTGACCTGTATGCAGCTCATGATATCAGCGGAGATATGGTGGAGTTGGATCCACTACCTGATTGGGACCCAGTAACCTGCTCAGAAGTTGAATCTCTCATAGATCGATTTAAACCGGGCAAGGCCCCCGGTGATGACCTTATATCCATTGATGCCATCAAAGCCAACAAAGATTGGTGGATTCCACCTTTAGCAGCACTTTATACGCATATAAATAAAACAGCAAAATTTCCCTCAAGCTGGAGCTCTGCACTGATTGTATTAATTCATAAGAAAGGCCCACGTACAGAGCCGAGCAACTTTAGGCTGATCAGCTTGCTAAATGTCATTGGGAAGATTTATTCTGGGTACTTGCTAAACAAACTATCAAAATGGATTGAGGATGACAATATCATTGCCGATGAGCAGGCGGGTTTTCGCCCTGGAAGATCTACAATGGACCAAATATTAACCTTGCACCATCTGGCGGAAAAGTATGCCGGCAAAGCCCCAAAAGTTCTTCATGTGGCCTTTATTGACCTTAAGCAGGCTTTTGATCGAATCTCCAGAAAGCAGCTATGGACAAAATTGGCTGCTACAACAATCGATCGACGCCTTCTTCACCTGATTATCAACCTGCACACTAACACCTTTCTGAGAATCAGGCTAGACAATTATGGCCTAGTCTCTAACCCCGTTACCACCACTAGGGGGGTAAGACAGGGCTGTCTATTGGCTCCAGCATTGTTTAACTTTTACATTAACTCTCTGGTGTCTCATATGGCCAATGATGCTTTCCATCCCCCCAAATTAGCAGGCCGATCTCTGAACGTTCTCCTGTATGCGGATGACGCTGCACTTCTCGCTAGATCCCCCATTGGGCTGAGGAGAATGCTACAAGCTTTACATGAATACTGTGTTCAACATGAGCTCCAACCTAACTATGCCAAGACCAAGATTATGGTTTTCTCCGCCCGACCGAGACTCCATCGATGGTCGATGAATGGGATCTCCCTAGAGCAGGTTAACTGCTTCAAATATCTGGGACAAGTAATTCGACCAAATAGGTCTTTTCTGGCCCATAGAGACTATATAATTACCAACGCATCCAAAGCAGCCATCCAGATTAGATCTCTATATGCTAAGAACCAGGCGCAATCAGTGAAAGTAGCCTTGAGACTTTTTCAAATGAAAGTCCTCCCCCTTCTTTTGGTGGGTATCTCTTTGGGCACCTGTAGGGATTTTCTGAAATTGGATTCTATCCAAACGAGATTCCTCAGAGCCATTCTTAGGATTCCTCCTTCTGTAGCGGGTGCGGCTATGAGACTAGAGGTTGGCTGGCAAGCCCTACGGTATGTGGCCCTGAAGACGAAGCTTTGGCTATGGCTCAAGCTTTGCTTTAAACCAGTTGGTATCGCCCCCTTGATATTGAGGGATGATTTCCAATCATCGTGGGAAAGGGAAGTCACTAATGAGGTTTAATCCTGTGGATTGTCACACCTCTACTTCGAGTCTATGACGTACATTCAAGCCAGAGCTGTGGTTTCCCGGAGACTGAGCGATATTGCTAGGCAAGAAGCTATAGCCCAGATAAAACCTGGGATGTTCCTAGGGGACCAGATCCATCGGACCATACCAGCCCCCTACCTTGCGGAAGTCCACTATGTGGAATACCGTAGACTTCTTACAGCGGCCAGATTAAATGCCCTTGATTCTGCGGTATTGTGGGGAAGGTACAGGGGAGTACCATACGCTCAGAGAACTTGTCATTGTGCCATGGGCGCGGTCGAGTCCACCGAACATATTCTCCTGACTTGCCCTTCTTATGCAAAGCTTAGGCAAAATCTTATAGCTCCACTTTTAGTCCAATTTAGCTTCCTATCCAGAGAAAACCAGGTTTTATACTTGCTGAATAATGCTACTGGAAATACAGCCTCCTTGGTGGCCAAATTTCTTTTTTTAGCTTTTAAGTGTCGCAAGACTAAAATCGACTGCATTGACCTGGGGCTATCTGTCTAGCCCATTTTAGTGTTGGTTATGTTTTAAAAACCCTCTCAGATGTTTTAACTTTGTATGGATAAATGTATCGTTTTCTGACTGACGGTCGAATAAAGGATGATGAGGATGATGACTTGAACCCACCCTATTCATCCTCCAGCAGGTGGGTTACTTGATACTGGATCCATATCTAATGCCTTGGTCAAAGTGTAAGCCAGTAATCAATAAAAGTTCTGGTCTATTTCAATCCGATACAAATCTTCTGTGTTCCTTTATGTGGTTTATCCCTTGCTTGCTATGGATACAGTATGCAGTTGACAGCAAATTGCAATGGGGAAAGCAGTGCAAAATAGATAGCACTGGAACCAATGTAGCCAATGTAGCGAGCCTTTCTCCAGGTAAATTGAAACCAGACAACCAGTATGCTTTTCCTTACCTCAGAATGGGAAGTGGATTAGAAGGAAGAAGCAGAGGACCTCAGTTGATCATCACTAGAAGAGGAGCAGAGTATAGTGTAACAAAAGAGGAGGGTGATTGGGGATCATGAAGTTCACTAGGTGATCTTGGGCATTTATTGCATATAATGATAATGATGATGATGATGATGATGATGATAATAGTTTTTATTTGTACCCCGCCTATCTGTCTGGGTGGCCTCCAACAGATATTAAAATACATCAAAATCACAGGTTAAAAACTTCCCTAAACAGAGCTGCCTTCAGGTATTTTCTGAATGTCAGATAGTTGTTTATCACTTTAACCTCTGCTGGGAGGGCATTCCACAGGGCGGGCGCCACTCCTGAGAAGGTCCTCTGCCTGGTTTCCTGTAGTTTTGCTTCTCGCAGTGAGGGAACCGCCAGAAGGCCCTCGGCGCTGGATCTCAGTGTCTGGGCTGAATGGTGGGGGTGGAGATGCTCCTTCAGGTATACAGGACCGAGACCGTTTAGGGCTTTAAAGGTCAGCACCAACACTTTGAATTGTGCTCGGAAACGTACTGGGAGCCAATGTAGTTCTCTCAGGACCGGTGTTATGTGGTCCCGGCAGCCACTCCCAGTCACCAGTCTAGCTGCCGCATTCTGGATTAATTGTAGTTTCTGGGTCACCTTCAAAGGTAGCCCCATGTAGAGCGCATTGCAGTAGTCCAAGCGGGAGATATCTAGAGCATGCACCACTCTGGCGAGACAGTCTGCAGACAGGTAGGGTCTCAGCCTGCATACCAGCCTGTGTACCAGCCTACGTACCAGATGGTAGACAACCGCCCTGGACACAGAATTAACCTGTGCCTCCATGGAAAGCTGTGAGTCCAAAATGACTCCCAGGCTGCGCACCTGGTCCTTCAGGGGCACAGTTACCCCATTCAGGACCAGGGAGTCCCCCACACCCGCTTGCAATCTGTCCCCCAAAAACAGTACTTCTGTCTTGTCAGGATTCAACCTCAATCTGTTAGCCACCATCCATCCTCCAACCGCCTCCAGGCACTCACCCAGGACCTTCACCGCCTTCACTGGTTCCGATTTGAAAGAGAGGTAGAGCTTGGTATCATCCACATACTGATGAACACCCAGCCCAAACCCCCTGATGATCTCTCCCAGCGGCTTCATATAGATATTAAAAAACATGAGGGAGAGGACGGAACCCTGAGGCACCCCACAAGTGAGAGCCCAGGGGTCTGAACACTCATCCCCCACCACCACATTCTGGACACGGCCCAGGAGGAAGGAGCGGAACCACTGTATAACAGTGCCCCCAGCTCCCAACGGCTCTAGACGGTCCAGAAGGATGTTATGGTCGATGGTGTCAAAGGCCGCTGAGAGATCCAGCAGATCTCTCAGCTCTCACCTTTGTCCCTAGCCCACCGGAGATCATCGACCAGCACGATCAAGGTAGTTTCAGTCCCATGAGGAGGCCTGAATCCCGATTGGAAGGGATCCAAATGGTCCGTATACCTCACAAGGTTAAATAGATATAACCAGACAACCAGTATGCTTTTCCTTACCTCAGAATGGGAAGTGGATTAGAAGGAAGAAGCAGAGGACCTCAGTTCATAATGACTAGAAGAGGAGCAGAGTATACTGCAACAAAAGAGGAGGGTGATTGGGTATCATGAAGCTCACTAGGTGATCTTGGGCATTTACTGCATATAAGCATAACATACCTCACAAGGTTAAATAGATATGTTCACAGCATTATGCACTAGGTGGCCAGCACCTTTCCTAGCTCTTCTGCCGCTGATGCACTCTGTGTGTGTGTGTGTGTGTGTGTGTGTGTGTGTGTGTGTGTGCGTGCACACACACACACACACACACACACACACACACACACAGAGAGAGAGAGAGAGAGAGAGAGAGAGAGAGATGTCCATAGATTCTAATGCGAATGAAAGAGAGAAAGTAGCCTCCTTGTTTCTCCGCTGACTGCCACTGTTATTTTGAGGACAGATAGGATGTAGAATAACCTTTTGCCTTGTGGATTCCAGAATTTATTGCAATGAGGAGGGGGCAGTTTAAGACCTATTTGTGGCAGCCAGAACTGAATGGCATCCCTCTGACACACACATTGGTTCAGGCTTCATATGACTCCGATGAGCACTGAAGCCCTAGTCAGCATCGACAGGGGTTAATAATGAGAGTACGTGTTGAGAATGGAAGAATTAAGCATTGGCTTTATTTGACTTAGTCCATGTCTAACTGATCATAAAGCCTTTAGTTTGAGGCATTTTTCATTTTTAGTTTCAAGAAGGCACCACTTGGTCCAGTCACAGTCTCCCATTACAAGGACCTGATTCAAACCCAGAAACGCCTTGTACTATTAATCCATTCAAGTCATATTTCAATCTGTCTCTAAACATCTGTAAACTTTCTCATTGCAATTATTTGTCTCTCTTTATAGAGGGCAGTCCTGCATTTGATGAACTGTCAGAAGACAATCGTCCCTTTCAAGGAATCCTTGATTTGAAAGTTTCTCTGGTCCAGTTCTGCTTTAAAGACCAAGAACCATAAGCAGAGAGAATAGGGCTTTCCATCAGCCATTGGATTCGGGAGGACTAAGCGGGCAGGAACACAAATCAAAATTAAGCCTGCACCACTATAGTGAGATGAATTTCTAGATATTTTAATTTCTAGAGACAAACCAACATATATGAATATTATGTGCACCTGGGACCTTTTCTTTGGAGATAAATTTCCTGTCTTCCTATACACAACTAACCAGTCTAATGCTTAGACCAGGGATAGGCAACCTAAGGCCCATGGGCCGAATGGGGCCCAATCGCCTTTTAAATCTGGCCCACAGACGGTCCAGGAATCAGCATGTTTTTGCATGAGTAGAACGTGTCCTTTAATTTAAAATGCATCTCTGGGTTATTTCTAGGGCCTGCCTGATGTTTTTACATGAGTAGAATGTGTGCTTTTATTGATAATGCATCTCTGGGTTTTTTTCTGGGACATAGGAATTTGTTAATTCCCCCCCCCTATAGTCCGGAGCCTATGTGGTGTAGTGGTTAAGAGTGGTAGACTTGTAATCTGGGGAACTGGGATTGATTACCCGCTCCTCCATATGCAGCTGCTTGGTGACTTTGGGCTAGTCACCCTTCTCTGAAGTTTCTCAGCCCCACTCACCTCACAGAGTGTTTGTTGTGGGGGAGGAAGGGAAAGGAGAATGTTAGCCACTTTGAGACTCCTTCAGGTTGTGATAAAGCGGGATATCAAATCCAAACTCATCTTCCTCCTCCTCTTCTTCTTCTTCTTCTTCTTCTTCTTCTTCTTCTTCTTCTTCTTTCCACCACATGGTCTGAGGGACGGTGGACCAGCCCATGACTGAAAAAGGTTGCTGACCCCTGGCTTAGACTGCCTATAACTGGCTGACTGATCTTCCAAGAAATATCTGATTTAGGGTGGAGGCAGTTGCATTTGGATTTGTGTGTGTAAATTTAACAGTAGGATGAAGTAGGTTTGAACAAAATACTATGCCAGTTCTCATATTTCCCATCAAATACCCTTTCTCATCATTCAAAACATTCAGCATATATGAAACATACAGAAACAAAATACAGATTCAGAAGACTTTATTTTGATCCTGAATTTCACCAATAGTGAAAAAGAAAAATCAGCAGCCCTGAGTCCCTCCCCTCACCATGAGCTGTTAATATATTCTGCTGGTACCATAAACGATGGAATTGACAAGGAGGAGAGCCTTCCTCTCTCCTAACTACCCTTCAAGATCGATCTGCTTTGAGGATTTCTCAGCATCAGAGCATTTGGCTTCAATTTTTCGAAAGCCAAGATAGCCAAATTTAATGTGTTTTCCATTAAGGGCACACACGTCTTCAGTTGCACAGCCTTTGAGTTTCAGTCGTTTATCGAAACTGACTCCATCTGGAAAATAAAAAGCATAAAGTTTGCATGATTTTTTAATTATATCCTTGGGCATAGGGAAGACCATGATTATAAAAGCTTAATGTGTTTGGAACCAACACATGGTATGATTAATCTGTCATCAAACTATCACTAGTCGTGCATGCCGTAGGTACCTTAACCTGTGAGCCAATGAAGCCCAGCAGGTGTCCAAATTTGTCGCTTTTATCTGAGCTACACCCACTTGCCTTTTACACCAACAACACATTACATATGATATGTGGCAGGTAGATCTGCTGGTGCTGTAGAAAAATGGGGAGCCTTGAAAGCCACTCTGAATTTCTGCTTGAGAAGCAGAGCTTGCAGTCACAGTGAGTAGGCTGAACTCCTTGTTCCTGCCAGTGCTAATTTGCTGAGTGGCACCCATGGGAATCTGTGCTGGCATCAGGATCCAAGATCTCAATGCAACTAATTTCTGAAGAAAGATGAATAGTTGTGTACTGGCAGGATGTTTCTCCCAGCCTCCTTTCTTTTAAACCTTTGGCCAAGGTGCATGGCAAGACACAGTCCTCCTGGACCAGCACCCAAAGGTTCATACTGCTGTGTGAAGGAACAGTCATGTGTCAGCTGGTTCTGCACCTTCCCTTGTATCGCTCTGCTCTGATACCCTTTGTGCATTAGAAGAGAAAGGTGTGCCATAAGGAGCCTGTTGTACTTGTTTATGCTCCCCGCACAATGCAAAACCCTGCCCCTGAGTGAGTCTGTCCCTTCCAGTTCTTATGTAATTTTAACAGGGGTAGATTGGAATCCAAAACACAATAGAAACTGACTTGTCAACTGGAAAATCCAAGCTTGCACCAGGTTGTATAGAAATTACCAGAACCTTCTACTTGAACCCACAGACTATAAATGATTTCTACACATTAAACCAATGCTTTCTGTACTTCAAAATGCAAGGCATGACATTGCTATCTGGTCCTTCACTGTCCCTTGTATCCCTGTTTTCTGATGCCCCTTGTGTATTAGAGGACAGAGGTATGCTGTGAGGAGCCTACTGTACCTTTGTAAACACCCCACACAATGCAAAACTCTGCCCATGAGTGAGGCTGTTCCCTCTAGCTCTTACACAATTCTAACAAGGGTAGTTTAGAATACAAAACAGGACTAGTGCCTCCTCCTTTTCCTCAGAGAAAGAAATCAAAGCTATATACACATAACACATATAAAAAGCAAACACAGATTAGACATTGCTTTTCTGGCAGTGATAAAGAGACAGAGGAGCAGATTTTCTTGGCTGATTGGAAATATTACTCACATAAAACGGGGGAAAAATAGTCAATGCACTTGGTCTCATTGCCACGGCAGCTGACCATCCCCTCACTTTTGCAACTGGGTTTTGATCCAGAATAGGTAAGGTTGAAGCAGGCTGGGCACTGTAGACCATTGGCGGAAATATCCTTACGAGGTGGAACTACCAAAGTAAAAATCTACAGTCAATTAATGAATGCACTTCATGCCCCCTTCTCTTTATTATTAAGTTCATTTCATTTTTTTGCATTCTTTCTAGTACCTTCTGAGACTAGTTGGACTTGCGACCTCCATATTGTGCTCTAAATTTGCCATCAGCTTTGCAGAACAGGTACATCTGATGAGAGTATATAAAGAATGATTTTGTTTTTCATCTTTTGTCAGGCATGCTCATTTTCATTTTATTTTCCTGACTTCTCCCTTTGCATGTGGGTATCTAGCAATCTCTTTGAAGCTACAGTCAGTTGCATTCTCTTGGAGGTAGTCTCTCTGTCTCCGTCTATGGGTACAAGCAAGTAGTCAGCAGACCCAGAACCCAAATTTGGTAGAGCTATGCCCAGATTTTCCAGATTTCTTTCTGCATCTCTGCCTCCTGCCCCAGCCCTTAGGTTTGTGAAGTTTGACTGATCATCTACTTTATCCATTCCAGATTCATCATAGAATCATGGAACTGTTGAGCTGGAAGGGACTCTTAGGGTCGTCTAGTCCAACTCCCTATAATGCAGGATACCCAGCTAAAGCATCCAGGACAGATGGTTATCCGATCTCTGCTTCAAAACCTCCAATAAGGAGAATCCACAATGTCCTGAGGGAGACAATTATACTGTAAAGCAGCTCTTAAAGTCAGAAAGTTTTACCTGAAGTTTAGTTGGAATCTCCTTTCCTGTAACTTAAATGATTCAAGGATAAGTTGTAGATACTAATCAGGCCCTTGAAGCTTGTGTCTGAATGGACTGAAAGACAAAGATGCTATTCTTTGCCTGTAACTGGGTGGAAGTTATATGGCAGGTTAATAAGATGCAGATACTCACCATAGAGAGGTTCCTTATTACACCTCCATGTTCTGCAGCAGAAGACCTTCATCTGGAGGTATTTACCATTGGCTGAACTGATGCTGTAATCACCTGAATGGCAATCTTTGGAATCAGCACATCCCCGGTAAGTTGTCACTTTATACTTTGAAACTGTAAAGAACAAAAGGAAAGAAATCACAAGATCTTCAAGAATTCTGATTAATTCCCTCCAATTGTATTTATTTTTAGTCATGGTTCCTATTAACTAAATTGTTTACTCTTCAATGAGAAACTACATAATTCATAGTTCTTGAATCAATAGATGAACCAAAACACCCTGTCCTGAATCAGTGATGTAATCTGGGTATCCCATTAAAGCAGAGGCATAGCAAGCCCAGGTGGTACCCGGGGCGGAATTTTTTTTTGTCACCCCCCCACTACTTTAGTTTAAAAAAAATTAAAAAAAATTAAAAAGTGTCACCCCCCTCTGATGGTGCCAATTTGTGAGGTGTGGGGTTTTTGTGTGTATGTGTTTATTATCTCTTTCCCCCCCAATAAAGTTAAAATAAAAAATAATAAAAATAAAAGTAAAAATGTAAAAAAATAAAAAAAATAAAAATAATAAAAATAAAAAGTGTCACCCCCCTCTGATGGTGCCACTTTGTGAGGTGTGGGGGTTGTGTGTGTGTGTGTCTATTATCTCTTTTTTTGAATAAAGTTAAAATTAAAAATAATAAAAAATAATGATGAAAATAAAAAAAATTAAAAATTGAAAAGTGTCACCCCCCCCCTCTGATGGTGCCATTTGTGAGGTGTGGGGGTTGTGTGTGTGAGAGAGTCTATTATCTCTTTTTTCCAATAAAGTTAAAATAAAAAAATAAAATAAAAAAATGATAAAAATTAAAAAAAAATTTAAAAAAATTAAAAAAGTGTCACCCCCCTCTGATGGTGCCACTTTGTGAGGTGTGGGGGTTGTGTGTGTGTGTCCATTATCTCTTTTTTTCAATGAAGTTAAAATTGAAAAAAAAGTGTCACCCCCCTCTGGGGTGGAACCCGGGGTGGCCCGCCCCCTGGTCCCCCCGTTGCTACGCCCCTGCATTAAAGGGGTCTCGATGGAAGTCTCTGTTCCCAGCCATGGGCTTGGATGTGACTCTGGATAGATTGCTGCCTTGTGAGAGTCCATATTCCATGACATGACCCTGAAGTGGTCTCAGACCTCCAGCAGGAGACTGGAATTGATTTACACCCAATGCCTGAGCCAAAATTCCACCTACTCCTGTAATCAATAGAGTTGTGGCCATTTTAATCTAGATCATTTTCTGTGTGAGTTCATTTTATCACACCTTACACAGGGGGAGGGTGGCACTGAGACTGGTACCAAAACTATGTACAGCACATTGTGCTCTTCGGGGGGAATTTTGTTATATAAATGCAAATAATTATTAATTAATACATTATGTTGAATTGAATTTACTATATTACGGTCATAGACCAGCATAAACAAACCATCTAAATAAAAAGCATAACAATATCTCTAAGCAGATAATTATTATATTAATTGGGAGCAAGAACCAAACGTAGATTAAAACATATGCATAGAATACTTGATTAAGCATAGATAATGGATGCATAATGTTCTGTTGTGGGTGCAGTGTGTTTATGAATTCAGCTCTTCAGCTCTGAGTAGTGATTCAGCATGCTAGCAAGGATATGCTCGGAGTCAAGTCTAACAAGAACAATCTTCTTTATTGCAGTAGGAACATGACTGACTGAAGGGAAAGGAGAAGCTCCTTTTATGCTCTCAGGAACAGGAGTTGGGGAAAGGATACATTTAGATTTCGGCGGGACCCAATCAGAGTAAGGATCCAAATTGTGCTAACAAGTTAACCAACAGCAACTGTCCCCGCACCCATTTGAATTACCCTGGAGCAGGAAAGGCAGTTACAGATCTAACAGTGAAACTCATGCATACATATTAAACCAATACATAACAAATAAAAACCAATAGGGAAAATTTAAAGGAGATCAGTTAAAAAAGAACAGCAGTATTGGATGGGGCTTTAAAAGTGTGGATCTAATAATAGGGGCCTTCTACTTAAGACTGATTTATTGCATAGACCATCCTTTGACAAATATCTATCATGGCAGCGCAAAATCTGGTAACTAAATATGTGACTTCTGGGCTTTCTTCCTCTAGTAATAGGGAGAAGTAGTGTTGTTCTGAATGCCCAGGGAACCTATATAGGATGGGCTGGATAAACCAGCTCAAATGTCTATGTAATGCTCCCAATGAAGAAGGGCATGCTCCATTGTTTCCTGCTGCCCAGAGCCACATGGGCATTTCCTCTCCTCATATGGTATCTTCGTACAATGGCCTTCCTGTACTGCTGAAGGGAGGGCCTGACAATGGGTCAAGGTGAAATCCCTTCGTTGTTTTGGTATTTCTATATTAGCTATGTATGGCATTTGGGAAGTCGAGTATCTTCTTTTTTCACTAATTAATTTTTTTGGGGAACCTGGCTATCTCTGCCTGTCGTTCTATGTCTACCACACACTGTTTAATAATGTTTTTTTGCTTGTTCGTTCCCCATGCTAAGTAAGAACTGTGGATTGAATTGTAGAGTTGTTAATATAACAACAACAACAATCTATATTACGTTCCAGATACCCATCAAAACAATACCCAATTTGGACAGCCTGCCTTCAGGTTACACAAGCATTTTGTTCAGACGTGGAAATAGGGATCATTGGTTCTTGCAACCACCGATAGAAACTTTGCCACTGCTAATGTTCTGGCATTTGTCTGGTCTTCCAATAGGAACCTGACATAGTAAGCCTCTGATTTTCCGGGGAACGGAACAAGCAAGGGTAAATCAGTTCAGCCCTGACTTGCACAAATTTCACACAGTGAAGAAACTATGTTTTATATAATCAGTGTCTTGGGCACACGAGCACAGTCTTCCCAGGTAGGGAACTACTCTCAACCAGCCCTCGAGCACTACAGAAGGAAAAATGTTTAGTCTGGCTTTTGTGAGTAACCTTCGGTAATTTGGAGCTGTCCGGTTTTCAATGTAAGATGTTAACTTAAAAATATGCCCATATTGTACTCCTACTGCCAGCGGACTGCGGACTGTGTATGATCGATGCCATAAGTCGCTGTATGTATTATCCCAAAATATTTGCTTTAAAGTCTTTCAAGCTCCTTCATAACCGAGGTAATAGAGTTGGGGGAGGGGGCTGACAGGCCAATAGAGGTGGCAGATTATCCACTGCTTGTTTCCATATCAATTGGAAATCGTCTATGATAGTCAAGGAAGCAAGGCTGCTCAGAAGGGAGGCTAGTCTCAGCCAATAATTAAGAGTGGCGAGCCGCACTCTGGCCTCGATTCTTATGAATCCAGTTTCGAGGTGTATTGTAGCATTGGAGACATATTTAGGTACTTGTAGGACCGATCTTAAGAATTTGGATTGCACCAATTCTAATGGAGCACAATTGGCAAAGGGGCCCAGTTGGGCACCATATAACAGTTGTGCAAATGATTTGTTCTTAAACAATTTGCTGGTATGTAGTGTCCACCTTTGGACATAAGGATAGCGTTAGCGCTTCTCTGAGAATTCCCTGCAACACAGTCACCATAGGTTTTTCTACTTCCCAAAGAATGAAGGGCTATACCCAAGTATTTAAAGCAGGTAACCTGCTCAATCTTATGACCGTCAACTTACCATACACATAATTTAGGCCTCTTGGCAAAGACCATGATTTTGGTTTTCTGACAGTTGAGGTTCAGTTGGCTCTCTTTACAGAATGCATGTAGTGTTTCCATGGCTCTTTTAAGGCCTATCGGTGTTCTAAAGAGGATTGCAGCGTCATCTGCATATAGCAGCACCGAAATATGATTTCCTGCTAGTTTTGGAGGGTAGAAATTTATATTGTGGAGATAAGGAATCATATCATTTATATAATAATTGAACAAGGATGGAGCCAGTATACATCCTTGTTTGACACCTTTCTCGGTTTCTATTGCATTGGTTTAGTGGCCCTGAGAGTTACAACACACTTTTAATGAGGTCCCTTCAGCAGGAGGCTGGAATGGATTTACACCCAATGCCTGAGCCAAAATTCTACCTACACCTGTAATCGATAAAGTTGTGGCCATTTTTAATCTAGATCATTTTCTGTGTAAGTTCATTCTGTCACACCTCACACAGGGGAGGGTGGCACTGCAACTGGTACTGAAACCATGTACAGCACTTAGTGCTCTTTTGAAAAAAGTTGGTATTTAAATGTAAGTAATAATTAATATATTATATTAATTTACACACGAACAACATTTCTTGGGGTGAACAAGAATAAATGAAAAGTTTCAGCTCACCTATATTGTTATCCAGAACACCAGAGACACAGATTGGAATAGAGGGACAGACCTCGCCTGTTTCGCCTTCGCATGAGGTTTTTTTAGAACGACAATAGGAACATTGCAGAGATGTCACTGCATAAAGGAGATAGAGGTTGGTGCAGAAGGTTTCCTGAGATGGTAACAAGCTTAATGGTACATTGGGTGGAGATGGAAAGTAAGTCTATATAAAACATGAGAACCCCACATGCAAGTCTCAAATGTATTTCAGATTTATACATTAAATTTATGAAGGCAAATGCATGTTGATCAACCTAGTGCTGTTTTACAAACAAACCAAAATACTATAATGTGGGAGAAGGTGTCCTTCTTCCTAAGGAAGTGGCCTGAAAAGGGTAAATATGTGTTAAACTGGAAGGCGGTCACTTTGATAGTAATGACTGGATGCCAATACAATGTTCCCTTCCCAGTTATTAGGAACAGAATCTTGATGTGTGTCGATTGTTTTATATAGTGAATTGCCCTGTGATTTTTGGATGAAGGGCGGTATACAAATTTAATAAGTAAAAAATAAATATGTAAATTTTGTGCTCCTCTCCCTTTCCCAATGGGGCCTCAAAAAATTCTTGGAGGTGGTCACTACGTACTGTCAATAAGAAAACCAATCTATAAGAACAAGATTATGATTTTTTGACAACAGCAGTCCTAGGTATAAATGGAGTTTAGATCAGCAAGCTATAGAACAATCCTGCTCTTTCAGATTCTTTCAGATTCTTTCAAATTTGGTGAAAACCTTTCTTGGAAGTGTCAGATGGACGCAATGAAATTGAAACACAGAAAATCATAGGCGTATTGATGAAGTTCTATCACAATAAAGGAGGGTATTGAAATCAGGGGGTCTGAGTCAAAATACATTTAGGTTTTAAAACTGCACAGAATAAAATATTTTTTGAAGCTAAACTCTCTCCCATCAGTAATATCAACAGTTCTTATTTGTACAGAATCCAGGTGGCCAACCAATGTGGCAAGAGCTAATTGCACTCAGTTCAGATTACTACTCTTTTCCAGACCTGACCTTTGCATTGACCTTGATTCACTTATAAGGTCATAGTGTGGTTAGTCAGATACCTCCATGACAGAAATACATGCTTTGAACCGACTATACTTGGCTGTCAAGGCTTAATTGCTTAAAATGTTGAGTTCACTCTTCCCTACTTTCCTTGTAACACAGCAGTCCTTACTCTCCATTATGCTCATCTATTGTCCAAGGAGTAAGTATTTTCAGTGTCATCGAAAGATGATTTTAAAAATCCAATTCTGGCATCATCAATAATTTAATGATGCCAAGCACGGGTGGAGAGAGGTCATAGGGACACTACGGTGAAATGGCATAATGATACTTGGATATACATACAGTGGTACCTCGGGTTAAGTACTTAATTCGTTCCGGAGGTCCGTTCTTAACCTGAAGCATACTTAACCTGAAGCACCATTTTAGCTAATGGGACCTCCTGCTGCCGCCGCGCCGCTAGAACACTTTATTGCCATTGTACATAGTACAACGAAAATGAATGCCATCCCACATTTACAGCCACACATAGACATTTACAGAAACACACAACACATACATACCATCCATCACAACTCCCCAAGATCATATTATTTGGTTACGGCATTTAAAATATTTATAGCTCTTGGATAAAAACTGTTTTTTAATCTATTCATTCTTGATTTATTTGTTCTGTATCTCTTGCCTGAAGGCAGCCATCCAAACAGGCTATATCCAGGATGAGATGAATCCTGTAAAATGAGATGAATCCTGTAAAAAGCTATATAGTTCGTCCAAAGATGGGAGAGGATGACCAATAATCTTCCTGGCTGTGGTTATGACCTTCTGGAGCATTTTCCTATCGGTGACTGTGCAACTGGTAAACCAAGCTATATATAGAATGTAGAGTAAAAAACGTTACATGATGTTTTATTTTGAATGGATCAATGTAGTCATATAAGAATTAAATAGAATCTTAAGAAATAAATAAAGAATCTTAAGAAATAAATAAAAGAATCCAATTCGGCTGGTTCCTACTTACCTGGAGAAAGCAGGGCGAAGAGGAGGCAGGTGCTCAGAAAGGCTTTCTGCATTCTTGAAAGACTTGGAGATTCAGAGCAGAGATGTACCAAGCCAGAGAACTGATGCAGGTAGAGTCTTACATGGAGATATTTAAAGGCTATAAATTCATGGTGTGGCCAATTCTTGGGAACAAATGGTTCAGTGAGGTGTGGGAGTGGGTACTGTGTTTTTGCCAAGAAGACACAGAGGGACATAGAGGAATTCAAACCTCCATGCCAAAATTGCTTGATTTATTCATTTTGAGTTCCATTAGCTGTTGCCAGAAACTTCTCAGAATTCTTTTTATATATAATTATTTTACAATTTACTCGTAACTCATATTAGCTTTGTATTAGAAGGATGCACTGAAATGGATATATAACCAATGCCAAGGCAGAATTCCACCTACATCATTTTTAATCCAAATCATTGTCTGTGTGAGTTCATTCTATTGCACCCAATAGGGGAGGGTAGAACTGCAACGGGTACCACAACCATGAACACCACCTTGTGTTCCTTGGAGAAAAGGTGGGATATGGTAAATGCAATCAATAAATAATAAATAATACTTATCTCCACATGAAAGTCATTCCCCTGGGGGACCAAGAATAAGTGTAAAGTTTCAACTTACCTATATTGTTATCTAGAACACCAGAGGTGCAGGCTGCATTAGATTTAGAGACCTCAGTGATCGTGCCCATCTGGGTTCCTGTGCCACACCTGGGCAGCAACCCCACTGCATTGTCAAAGGACACACAGTGCACTAAGCAGAGGTGCACTTCTTGACTGACCCATATTTTGGGAAGGATTGACGTATTGCCTGAATACTATATTGACGTATAGCCTGACTAAAGTATCAGCAGCGCGAAGCTTGATGTCTGAGTTGTTGCCCAGAAACACCGGAACAAACTTGCTGAGCAGTAACTTGGTTCTTTGTAGCTTTATTATTTACAGCTTTATACAAGTTACTATATACAACTTCTCCAAACATCTCCGCATAGCTCTAAACTCTAACTCTCCTACTCTCCAACAACTAGGTTACTGTGTCATGCTGCTTAAGTGAAAACTCCTAGCCAATCAGCAACCTGTTGCTAGGCTCCTATCTCCAGGCAAAACTGCTTAGTCACTTAATCATGTCCTGGCTTTCTGCCAGTTCACTAATTGGTTCACTCCTAAGCTGCAGTTTCTCATGGAAAAACTCAACACCCCCTCACAGCTTGTAGAGTGACATTAGCTCCTGAGCATACACAAAGTATTATTCTCCAACTTTGATTATCAGACTCATATTTTAACACAGCATGTTCCAATTTACCCATGACAATGGCTTTGTCATTATATCTGCAACACTTTCAGCACTTTGCACATATTCACATACAATGTTGTTATTTTGCACATTAAATCTTACATTCTGGTATTTCAAGTGAACATGTTTTGATCGACTTTTAAATTGTTCTGTCCTAGACAACGTAATACATGCCTGATTGTCAATACACACTTTCACAGGACAAACATTTTTAACACCCAAATCCATCACCAATTGTTTATAGAACTCCAATTCATTACACAATTCACTTAACGCGGAGTACTCAGCTTCAGTTGAAGATAAACTTATTAAACTTTGCTTTCTGGATTTCCAGTCGATCAATGCACCTCCTAGCAAAATAACGATACCAGTAACAGATTTCCTATCGGGTAAATTTCCCCAATCACTGTCTGAGTAACATTTCAAAACTTCTTCTCCTGCTGCACTTAGCTTCAAAACACTGTCAGCAGTATGTTTAAGATAACGTAAAATTCTCTTAACCGCTTTCCACGCACTAACAGAAGGATTGGATACCTGTCTGCTTAAAATTCCAACAGCATAGCTGATATCAGGGCGTGACCATTGTGCCAGATACATTAAACTGCCTATAGCTGACTGATACAGCTCTGGACTTTCAAACTCTTGACTTTGCTCAGAATGCATACTCTTAATAAAATCAGTTTCCATTAGCGTTTTTGCTCCTTTGCAATCCCGCATGCCAAATTTTTGTAACAACTGCCTGATTTTATTGCTTTGACTGAGCAAATAAGATCCATCATCTGCCCGGCACGCTTCCACTCCTAAATAATTTGTAACAGGACCAAGATTTTTAACTTTAAACTTCTTTGCCAATTGAGTTGCAAACTCTTTGACCTGTTTATTATTGTTTCCCACATATAAGATATCATCCACAAAAATTAGACAAAATTTCTGATTGTCTCATGACCCTCTGGTATACAAACAATTGTCAGCAATACAGCTTTTGAAATTCAGCTTTACAAGCATTTCATCTAAACAAAAATTCCAGTTACGCGCGGATTGTCTTAATCCATATAATGCTTTATGTAACCGGTAAACATTTCCAGTTTTAGTTTCAAAACCTGGTGGTTCAGCTAAATATAGCTCCTGGTCCAAATCAGCATTTAAATATGCCGTCTGGATATCGAAATGATTAGCCAATAGTTTACGCTTTGCAGCAATAGCAAGCAAAACTCTTAAACTTTCGCTCCTGGCTGTGGGTGCAAAAACCTCATCAAAATCAATACCAGGCCTCTGTGAAAATCCCTGTGCCACCAGACGCGCTTTATATTTGAACCCCCCTGTAGCTAAGGGTTTTAGCTTAAACACCCACCTACAACCAACCACCTTGGCACCTTTGGGTGGTGTTGTGGAAGTGAAAACCTTGTGCTCTTGCAAAGACTGCATTTCCTCCTGCATGGCCTCTTTCCAGCACAAAACCTGTTCTTCTGGAAACTTTAAAACATCACTGTAACTCTGAGGTTCTACAGTTACATTGCAAACTTTAGAAATCCCAGGCGAAAAATGCTTTGGAGGAACTCCCTTGTTTTTCCTCTCTGACCTTCTTGGAGTTAAATTACTGTCCTCAGAATCATCCCCCTCAGACTTTTGCCCCCCTTCATCAGAATCACCCTTTGAAGCTGGCAAAAACTGTCTGACTTCAGTGGATGTTGACATTCCTGGTTTCTCATCCTCCCCCTCAGAAGTAACAACTTCTGGCTGAGTTTTACTGCCAGAAACACTCTTAGAAACACTTTTAGAAAAACTTTTAGAAGAATCAAACCACACTTCAGTGTTAGCATGGATTTTCTCCCAGCCACTGTGCTCGCAAAAATTTGCGTTCCTGGATACAATTATCCCAGCACTTCCAGCTGCAAACCACCACCCTTTTCCTAGATCTTGGTAGCCTACAAAAATGAGCTGTTGTGACTTAGCTTCACCTTTCTTCCTCTGAGCTTTGGGCACATGAACAAAAGCTTTTATTCCAAACACTCCCAAATGATCTACTTTGGGCTTCTTTCCAAACAATTTGTAATATGGTGTAGTGCCTATCGCACTATGGAATAATCTGTTTTGCGTATAACATGCACACTGGACAGCTTCCCCCCAAAACAAATGAGATAAGCCCGAATCTGCAAGCATTGATTGCATCATTTCTTGCAATGATCGGTTTTTCCGTTCAGCCAATCCATGTTCCTCTGGAGAATGAACATTTGTTTTCCTATGCCCAATTCCACGTTTGCTCAACCACGCTTGAAACGCATTAGACATAAATTCTCCACCTTTGTCAGTCTGGATTTTAAGAACTTTAAGAGAAAATTGACGCTCTACATTGGCAATCCAAATTTTAAACTTGGTGAAAACCTCTCCCTTTTGTTTCATTGTGTACACCCAACAAAATCTGGTTGCATCATCAATGACCGTTAAAAAATAATGAGAATTGCCTCTACTAGCTTTAAACGGACCAACTACATCAGCATGCACAAGTTGAAATGGTCTCTCACTGATCCTTTCACTTCTAGGATAGGGACCTCTGTAACTTTTAACCTGCTTACAAACATTGCAGTCTAAATACTTGTTACAGCTTTGTAGATCACAACCATCACTCAGCTTTGGCATTTTTATGACACTCTGCCATCCAATGTGACCTAGACGTCGGTGCCATAAATGCAAGCATTTCTGATGAAATTCCTTGTTTTTATGACCAACCTGCTTATCAGTGCTGGCTAAAACAGACTCTTGAACTCTGACATTGTCTTTTAGCATAAACACTCCTCCCTCTGGCCAGGCTTTCCCCAGAACTGTACCATCTTTCTGTATCTCACAGTGACCATTAATAAACTGCACAATAAACCCTGCCTGCATAAGACATGATACAGATAATAAATTATTTTTCAACGAAGATACACACAACACATTGTCCAACTTTGTGCGCAGACATGGAACAGAAACAGATCCTGCAGATCTAACTTCTGACTTCCTCCCGTCCGCAAGCACGACTGCCTTGCTTGGCATAGATGTCTTCTCGATGAATGATGCCTCAGACGTTACCAGATGCCTCAAGTAATCTATTAGTTACATAGTCCAGTGTCAAATCCCATTCTCGCATTGATTCCAGCGACAGAACATGATTGTCCCAACTGTCAGGGAGAGAACTTAAAATTGTGCAGACCTTCTCATCATCCGGAAGATTACAACCTCTCTCCTGCAGAGCCACAAACTTCATTTGCAACCCGTGGAGATGGTCCTGCATAGGCACTCCCGGTTGAAGAAGAGATTTATACAGAGCCTTGCAAATAGACAGCTTTGAACCCGCTGTCTCCTGCACATGGATATTTCGCAGAGCAACCCACACAGCCTTAGCAGTGTCATACTCACGCACATGTGGTAGCTGCAAATCGTCCAACGCCAACACAATCGTAGCTCTTGCCCTCTGGTCTCGCTCCTTCTCCTCCTCATCAGGCTTTAAAGGAGGTTTAGACGCCGCACGCCAGAGACCTTCCCTCTGCAGCGTAGCTTGCATCCGCTGAGACCAAAGCAAGTAGTTGTGATTGTTCAAACGCTCAAAAGGTAACGCAGCTGGATAAGCCATGTCTGTGTCCAGTCGTCCACTAGCCTCAGGACTGCCGCTGATGAGATCCTAGCATCGATACCACGACACTCTCCCACCGATTGTTTCAGCATGCCCTTGCTTCAATGACTTGGAAGACCACCACAGCTTGGCTCACCACCTGGAACAGTTCTTGCAATCTGGGCATTCAGAATCTTGAACCCATAACCTATTGACGTATAGCCTGAATAAAGTATCAGCAGTGCGAAGCTTGATGTCTGAGTTGTTGCCCAGAAACACAGGAACAAACTTGCTGAGCAGTAACTTGGTTCTTTGTAGCTTTATTATTTACAGCTTTATACAAGTTACTATATACAACTTCTCCAAACATCTCCACATAGCTCTAAACTCTAACTCTCCTACTCTCCAAGAACTAGGTTACTGTGTCATGCTGCTTAAGTGAGAACTCCTAGCCAATCAGCAACCTGTTGCTAGGCTACTATCTCCAGGCAAAACTGCTTAGTCACTTAATCATGTCCTGGCTTTCTGCCAGTTCACTAATTGGTTCACTCCCAAGCTGCAGTTTCTCATGGAAAAACACAACAAAAAAATGCATGAAAAAATATTTGCTCTAGACTTTTTTCAGGACCACAAATAGCAGGGATTTGGCCAGGGGGGAGGCATGCTAGGAATGAGGAATGGACCCAGTTCTCTACCCTCACCAAATTCCTTAGCAATCTTTTTTAAAATAGTGACCTCCATCTGTTCCACTGATTTCAAGCTTCAGTGATACTGATAAAAACTCAGACTAATATGTGTATATATGACACAGGATCCTAAAATCTTTCAAATTGTAAGTAATATTATCTAGGTCTGGATAACCCTACCACACCTTTTGTAAAACTAACAAATTGATGGGGGTTTGATTGTTCCCATACAACCTAATATATATATAATATTATACATTTCTGAATGTATTTCCACACACTGCAAAAGTTCTCTTCTTGGACAGCCCCACCACAAGTGGTGGCATGGCTCCCTCTAACTAAAAGCTCTGCAACAAATTGCTTCTATTCAGGAGAAATATGGACAATTGCTCTGCAACTCTTTGCCATCTATGTATTACCTCAATGTCCAAGGGACTATTGGAAGTTATTGGGTCCTTGCTGGACAAAGCAATATACTGAATAAGAACCAGTACTGCTGCCTTTCCTATAACTCAGAGTGTGTTCTAACTTGATTCACAGAAGCTTTTTTTTTAAAAAAAAATCCTCCATTTCCCAAATCAAAGGACAGCTAAGGACTCAAAATATGCCACAGGTGACTGCTGAAGTAGGCAAGCTCAAGGGAATTTGACAGTGCTAGAGACATTGTGATGTGTACTGAATATTGGAGAATGGAGCCAAAGTTATTACTGACAGCTATTAAAATCACTATTAAAATCTGGTACATTGTTTCTCCTTGTTTCAATTGCATCAGGTTGTTGGGAAGGAAAGAGGACAATTTAAGTCATCTGATGTGTTTCGTGATGACTGCCCTAAGCCAAACTGTTTTGAATAGAACAAAGCTATTTTTTTTACATGTGTTTCAAAACCCATTTTCGTTACAAACCTCATCTCTACGCCCCAAATCTGAAGCTATTCAAGAACAGGCTGGACACTAATCTGTTAGGGATACTCTAATGTTGGCTTTTGTGCACTGTATTGGGTGTTAGAGTAGAGAGCCTACCAGAACCCCATCTCTCACACCAAACTTACATGGTCCTACAGTTGTTGAACGTGGAGTTATTGATAAACGTATTAAAGCAAAGTCCCACAACTCAATGGCAGGAGAGAAAGGCTTTAAAAGGAAGTTACAAAATCAATAAATATTTGTGTCTCAACTCTAGAAACAAGGACAATAGAGATTTTTTAAAAGTCTGGGAAGCCTTTATGATGTACTGTATCTACAGAAAACAGTAAAGATGTAGACTCATTAGCAGGGTTTGAGAAAACACTTACATTTAACAACCTAGAAATTAAGAGGTAAAAACTGGATAATAATAAAGTGCAAGAGGTAATGTGAAAATAAGTAGGGTATAAAAAGGCGAAGTATATTATAATATTAAAGTTAAAGACTGAATATTAAGGTAAAATAAGACAAGCAGGGGAAGCAAACATTCAAAGAACCAGAAAAGGAAGGTGAGGGAAGTGGCGGCGGCGGTGGGGATGTATATCCTATTTTATTTTTGAGATAATGTTGATTGTGAAGATGATAATGTTTGTAAAACTCAATAAAAATTATTTAAAATATATATTTGTGTGTCAACTCCACAGTTTAGACCTTGGAGACGGTTGAGGTATAGCACTCACAATTGGTTATATCTGCCAGGGATGTGTTCAAATCAAAGGTGGTTGCAACACTTTGCTGTCATGCTAAAATGGCTGTAGATGTGAACTACGCCATCCCCCTGCCTAAGGAGAACTCTGCAATTACAAAACTGTCACCTGAAAGCATCATTGAGCCCTGTGTGATGTTTCAGAAGAATAGGAATGGTGAGGAGCTTAGAGAGAAAGTCCTGGGGTTATTATTTTCACCACCTAACAGCATCAGAGCAAGCATCAGAACTAAACCTTTATTTATTTATCAATGTCATCCACATTTCCCTACATTTCTTTGGATTTTCTGGCTCATGGGTGAGCAACTCCTTTTAAGCTGCTCTAAGATTGAATCCTAGAATTGTAGAGTACGAAGGAACTGGAGGGTCTTGTCCAACTCCCTGCAATTTAGACATGCATTGACACACTGAATAATAATAATAATAATAATTTTTTATTTGTACCCTGCCCATCTGGCCGGGTCTCCCCAGCCACTCTGGGCGGCTTCCAACAAATATTAAAATACATCAAAATCACAAGTTAAAAACTTCCCTAAACAGGGCTGCCTTCAGGTATTTTCTGTATGTAGGATAGTTGTTTATCACTTTAACCTCTGCTGGGAGGGAGTTCCACAGGGTGGGCGCCACTACCAAGAAGGCCTTCTGCCTGGTTCCCTGTGAATGACACTTTTGAAAGGAAGGGAAACACTGAGCTTCCAGAGTAGCCCAAATGTGGGGATACAAGTCAAAGCGCAAAGAAGTCGACAGCTGGAAAAAGAAGATTGTTTGAGTTTTGCACAGATCTTCAGATGGGCTGTGGTTGTGTTTGCTGACATGCATGCATGTTAACTTAATGCTGTGAGTGAGTGGAAGAGGGGTCCAGAAAATCTTAATGGAATGCCCTACAAATTGTATCAATCAACTTGGAATTCCAAGACCAGAATTAAATGTGAGGTTTCTTAGAATATCACTAGTCCAATGGTATCTCTCCCTATGCTACACTGAAGCTGTTTTTCCTAGGTATTGCCCTGGGGCTCATGTGGCCCTGATGCCAAGTTGGATATAGAAGACGTGTACTAACTGTCAAAAATAGTTTGTGTTTCTGAAAAACAAATTATCTTATTACAAAATTGTTAATATGTATTTAAAAACAATCACATGCAAAATTCAGGAGCTAAATTGTAGTCATACCACTGAGGTTAAGTGCACTTTATAACAGCTTGATTTGCACATTTAGAAGTTCTTTCTGTTAAACCGTGTTGGGTCAATATTTATCAGCATTTTGGGTTCTTTCTTTCTTCAGCAGCTAGTGCTTAAGATACCACAAGGTGCTTGGTTGCTTTCAATTCAACAGACCAACACTGCTACTATTCTGGGAAGAAATACTCAATAATACAAACCTCAATAAGAGAGGACTTGACAATCACTCATCCTACCATATCTTAACATTCAACAATTCATTATTCCTCTGCGTTACACTTATGTAGGAAAATTTTAATAATACATTTGATAAAAAACTGAGAAATAAAATCATTGTCAGCTACCCAGCTACTAGCATAGTCAAACTGAGCTTCTTTATTTATTCCCCAAAAAATATTGTAGTAATGTTTTTTCTAAGCTCAAGCTACTGTAAGAAAAACCAAACAAACACTTTTCCTACTCCGTTTCCTCTTTGGTCCATCCCAGATACCCAGCAATGCTGTTTATTTATACATTATTTCCTAAGATTTATATGCGACTTGATTGTAAAAGAAGAAAAAGCAGCAGTTACAAGCAGATAAATATGAGAAAACATCAGAATATATAAGAGTTAAAATACTAAAACAGATTAAAACGGCAACAACTTTCTAAGCATGTCAGTAGGCTTGTCAGTTCGGCTGTTATCATCCTTAGAGATCTTATTGTGAGTGCCTTTACCCCT
This sequence comes from Darevskia armeniaca, assembly GCA_034641395.1. NCBI lineage: Eukaryota > Metazoa > Chordata > Lepidosauria > Squamata > Lacertidae > Darevskia > Darevskia armeniaca. The sequence goes on from JAWWNF010000115.1 coordinate 373,934, forward strand.
TTGTCCCTTGCCTTAAATCCTTCCCCCCCAACCCCCCCCACAACTTTCCTCCTCCCTAAAAATAGCTCAATAACTTTGACATGAACCCCCCCCCCCCAAAATGGGGGTAGATCACTGCCAATTTTTAATTCTAAAAGTAGATCGCTGTTCTTGGTAGATGATCACCCCTGGAATAGAAGAAAGCTTATATTTTACATCTATTTCAAAACCCATCTTCATTACGAACCTCATCCATATGTCCCAAATTTGAAGCTTTTCAAGTGCAGGCTGGACAGTCATCTGTTTGGGATGCTCTGCTGTTGGCTTTTCTGCAATGTGCAGGGTGTTAAACAAGACAGCGTACCTGAATGCCATGATGGAACGGATGATGGAACGGAGAATGGAATAAAGCAGATGGAGTAAAGGAAATGTCTTCTACTGAAGGATTTGCAGGAGAAGGAGAGGATAAATATTCTTCGGGTCTAAGTGTGACCACCAGTCATTTAGGACTGATTAAAATACTGCCCATCTGTCTGTCCATCTGATGTCAATTTGACATTACCGTTTCCGAGATGCAGAAACCAGTTTATGTTTGGATGCCATTTTTAAGAAAGATTTCAGACTGAACTTTCCCAAACTGCATCAATTGCTTCATTACCCAATTTGGCGTGGTGGTGTCTCAGAGTGCATTGTTGGTTGTGGACTACATTTGGAAGGCATCAGGTGCAAATTAAATTCAAGAGGGCAGACTGAACAATTCCAAACTGTACTGATTCAGACATCTCTGAGACTACCACCAAACAATTTGGTATGGTGGTGACAAAGAAAGCAGAGTGGTTTTTGTTGTATGTTAGGAAACTGTTTGGTTAAAAAAAAAATACACCCAGTGGTATTGCTGCATTGGCAAACCTTAACATAGGTGTCATGAAGTAGTGATCCTGTGAGCATGTATTGCTGGTGGAGCCCCTCAGCCAGGTAGTAACAATTAGACACCAAAGTGGGAGCATGTGATGGGGATGGCTGGATGCCAGCATTCCCCAGCCCCGGTAAATCTTCAAGTTAACCCAGGGGCGTAGGAAGCCGCCCCGCTACCCGGGGCGGCGAGCGGAGGAGGCACCCCCCTGGGGGCGGGGCGTCGTGACGTCGCGTTGTGACGTCACGATGCAACGTCACTGCGGCTCCGCCCCTGCAGTGGAGGGGGGGAGCGCTTTAAAACACGCACCCCTCCGCCGCCGCCTCCTCGCTGCCCGCCCCGGCGGCAGGGAGAAATGTTCTTTAAAAAAGAGCAAAGCCAGGGCTTGCCCTGGCTTTGCTCTTTTTCAAAGATCATTTCTTCCCGCCGCCGGGGCGGGGAGCGAGGAGCCGGTGGCGCAGGGGTGCGTGTCACCCCATCGCTGCTCGCCTCTCCCGCCGCCTGCAGGGGCGAGGGGAGAGGCAAGCAGCGATGGGGTGACACCCCTCCGCCGCCTCCTCCTTGCTGCCTGCACCCCTTCGGCGGAGCGCAAGTTGGGGCAGGGAGAGGGGCGGGCCAGGGAGGAGGGGTGTCACCCCTCCATGCTGGCCCGCCCCGCCCCTCTCCCTGCCCCGGCTCCGCAAGCCAGCCAGCGGCAGGAAAAGCCGCTGGAAGGGGGGGGCTATTTTCGGCGTTGCCGGGGTGAAGCCGCAGGGGCGGCCAGCAAGGGGGGGTGACACCGCTCCTTGCTTGCCGCCCCTGCGGCTCCACCCCGGTATTGCCGAAAATAGCCTTAAATAAATAAATAAATAAATAAATAAATAAATAAATAAATAAATAAATTTTTAGCTGCCAATTTGTCACCCTCCCTAGGGTGGCACCCGGGGCGGCCCGCCCCCCTTGCTACGCCCCTGAGTTAACCTACTGGGGAAGAAGACATCGTGTATTAGACTTGCTGTGTGATGTTCTGTAGCTGGTGCCAGAGAAGAAGCCAATAAAGCCTGGTAACCCAATTGGTTAGTAGCTTGGAGGGAGGACTCGGGAAACTGACCCCCTCCTTGACAATAGGTGCCAGGGATAAAGTGGTGGCTGGTGTTTTAATCGGGCTCCAAGGTCATTACTGAGGACTGATGAAATTATTTTCTGAAACACTCTCCCTGTTTCTTCAACTGTCACTCACCTGCCATTGCATGGTGAAGATGAGATGGAAATTTTACTAATCTAATATTTTTGGTGATTTTGAGCCAACCATAGATAATCCAGTTATATAACTGAAATAATGGGGTATATGGAGTATATGAACCGCCCGGAGACCTCCGGATATAGGGTGGTATATAAATTCAATAATTAATAATAATAAGAAGAAGAAGAAGAAGAAGAATAAGAATAAGAATAATTTAAAATACTGAATACAGTATTTAAAATACTGAATCAGATAATAGTTTGTTTGGAATGATGAGAATCAATTTCCATGTTTATCCCTTCCTCTTCCCCATCAAACCAGTTCTGCCCAAATACTGCCCTGAGGTTCTTTAGAATAGGAATATGTGTCTGGTAAAAATTAAATCAATTTACATAAAGTAATATCATTTCCATTCATTAACAAAGCTTGCAATATAGCACCACCTGTTCTGGAACACACAGTCACTTCTTGCCACATCCCAGAAACACAGTATTCCAAAGTTCCAGTTACATGTAGGTAGCCGTGTTGGTCTGCCATAGTCAAAAGAAAATAAAAAAATAAATTATTTTCCCCTTCCAGTAGCACCTTAGAGACCAACTAAGTTTGTTCTTGGTATGAGCTTTCGTGCGCATGCACACTTCTTCAGATACACTGAAACAGAAGTCACCAGACCCCTATATATAGTGAGAGGGTGGGAGGGGTATTACTAAGAAGGGCGGTGGGAATGGGTGGTAGGCTGATAGCTGTGGTGAGCCTGTTGATGACCATTAACGACTGGAAGGAAAAGTTTTTTGTTTTTTATTTTGTTTTGAGTATTCCAAAGTGTTGCCCTCAGGCCACTTTACTTCTTCAAATTCATCTGAGTCGACTCTTTTATTAATTGGTTGCATTTTATGGTCCAGCTCATTTGCTGACTCTACTGACACTGATATTTTGAGGATAGGTATTATGTAGCTCACCTCTTTCTGTCTCTCCCTCCTACGTTGCCAGAAAAGTAAGAAGGAACCTTTCCTTCTTCTTTGAATGCCAATAATAGTACACACACACACACACACACACACACACACACACACACACACGGAGAGAGAGAGAGAGAGAGAGAGAGAGAGAGAGAGAGAGAGAGAGAAATGTCCAAGATTCTAATATGAATGAAAGAGAGAAAGTAGCCCCCTTGTTTCTCCATTCACTGCCACTGTTATTTTGAGGATAGATAGGATGTAGAATAACCTTTTGCCTTGTGGATCCCACAATTTATTGCAATGAGGAGGGGGGAGTTTAAGACCAATTTGTGGCAGCCAGAACTCAATGGCACCCCTCTGGCACACACACACTGGTTCCGGATTCATATGACTCCAATGAGCACTGTAGCCCTAGTCAGCATCGACAGAGGTTAATAATGAGAGTACGTGTTCAGAATGGAAGAATTAAGCATTGGCTTTATTTGACTTAGTCCATGTCTAACTGATCATAAAGTCTTTAGTTTGGGGCAATTTTCCTTTTCATTTTGAAGAAGGTACCACTTGGTCCAGTCACAGTCTCCCATGACAAGGACCTGGTTCAAACCTAGGAATGTTGTGTTCTATTAATCCATTCAAATCATCTTTCAATCTTTCTCTAAACATCTGTAAACTGTCTCATTGCAATATATATATATATATATATATATATATATATATATATATATATATATATATATATATATTAACCCTCCCTTTCAAGGAATCCTTGATTTGAAAGCTTTTCTGGTCCAGTTCTGCTTTAAAGACCAAGAACCATAAGCAGAGAGAATAGGGCTTTCCATCAGCCATTGGAATCAGGAGGACTAAGTGGGCAGGAACACAATTCAAAATTAAGCCTGCACCACTATAGTGAGGTGAATTTCTAGATTATATATTTGAATTTCTAGAGACAAACCAACATGGATGAATATTATGTGCACCTGGGACCTCTTCTTTGGAGATAAAGTTCCTGTCTTGCTATACACAACTAACCAGTCTTATGCTTAGACCAGGGGTAGGCAACCTAAGGCCCATGGGCTAGATGGGGCCCAATGGCCTTCTAAATCTGGCCCACAGACGGTCCAGGAATCAGCGTGTTTTTACATGAGTAGAATGTGTCCTTTTATTTAAAATGCATCTCTGGGTTATTTGTGGGGCCTGCCTGATGTCTGGGCCCACCAAATGTTCTTCCAATAAATATCTGATTTAGGATGGAGGCAGTTGCATTTGGGTTTGTGTGTGTGAATTTAACAGTAGAATGAAGTAGGTTTGAACAAAATACTATGCCAGTTCTCATATTTCCCATCAAATACATTCAGCATATATTAAACATACAGATACAGAATACAGATTCTATGTGTCAGAAGAGTTTATTTTGATCATGAATTTCACCAAAAGTGAAAAAGAAAACACAGGAGGCCTGAGCCCCTCCTCTCACCATAAGCTGTTAATATATTCGGCTGGTACCATGAATGGTGGAATTGACAAGGAGGAGAGCTTTCCTCTCTCCTATCTACCCTTCAAGAACAATCTGCTCTGGGGCTTTTTTAGCATCAGAGCATTTGGTTACAATTCTTATAAAGGTAAGATGGCCAATTGCAAGCATTTTTCCCTTAAGGGCACACACGTCTTCAGTTGCACAGCCTTGGAGTTTCAGTTTCCTACCGTAATTGGTTCGATCTGGGAAATAAAAAGCATAAGGTTTGCATCTTTTTTTAGTATATCCTTGGGGATAGGGAAGACCATGATTATAAAAGCTTAATGTGTTTGGAACCAACGCAAGGTACGATTAATCTGTCAGCAAACTATCACTAGTGCATGCCTTAGGAACCTTAACCTGTGAGCCAATGAAGCCCAGCAAGTGTCCAAATTTGTCGCTTTTACCTGAGCTACACCCACTTGCCTTTTATACCAACAACACATTACATATGATATATGGCAGGTAGATCTGCTCGTGCTGTAGAAAAATGGGGAGCCTTGAAAGCCACTCTGAATTGCTGCTTGAGAAGCAGGGCTTGCAGTCACAGTGAGTAACTTCTTGTTGCTGCCAGTGCCAATTTGCTGAGTGGCACCCATGGGAAGCTGTGCTGGCATCAGGATCCAAGATCTCAATGCAACTAATTTCTGAGGAAATATGAATAGTTGTGTACTGGCAGGATGTTTCTCCCAGCCTCCTTTCTTTTAAACCTTTGGCCAAGGTGTGTGGCAAGACACAGTCCTCCTGGACCAGCACCCACAGGTTCACACTGCTGTGTGGAAGAGCAGTCATGTGCCAGCTGGTTCTGCACCTTCCCTTGTATCCCTCGGCTCTGATACCCTTTGTGCATTAGAAGAGAAAGGTGTGTTGTAAGGAGCCTGTTGTACTTGTTTATGCTCCCCGCACAATGCAAAACCCTGCCCCTGAATGAGTCTCTCCCCTCCAGTTCTTATGTAATTTTAAGAGGGGTAGATTGGAATCCAAAACACAATAGACATTGACTTGTCAACTGGAAAATCCAATCTTGCACCAGCTTGTATCAAAAATAGAAATTACCAGAACCTTCTACTTGAACCCACAGACTATAAATGATTTCTACACATTAAACCAATGCTTTCTGTACTTCAAAATGCAAGGCATGACATTGCTATCTCGTCCTACACTGTCCCTTGTATCCCTGTTTTCTGATGCCCCTTGTGTATTAGAGGACAGAGGTGTGCTGTGAGGAGCCTACTGTACCTTTGTAAACACCCCACACAATGCAAAACTCTGCCCATGGGTGAGCCTGTCCCCTCTAGCTCTTACACAATTCTAACAGGGGTAGTTTAGAATACAAAACAGAACTAGAGCATCCTCCTTTTCCTCAGAGAAAGAAATCAAAGCTACATATACATAACACATATGAAGAGCAAACAAGGATTAGACATTGCTTTTCTGGCAATGATAAATAGACAGAGGAGAGGTTTTTCTTAGATGATTGGAAATATTACTCACACATAACTTCGCTAGAATAGTCAATACACTTGGTTTCATTGCCAAGGCAGCTGACAGTCCCCTGACTTTCGCAATTGGGTTTATATCCAAGATCGGTGGCGCCGAAGCAGGCTGGGCACTCTAAACCATTGGGGGAAAGATCCTTACGAGGTGGAACTACCAAGGTAAAAGCCTAAAGTCAGTATATGAATGCACTTCATCCCCCCTTTTCTTTATTGTTAAGTTCATTTCATTTTCTACACTCTTTCTAGTAACTTCTGACCCTAGCTGGACTTGCTACCTTCATATTGTGCTCTAAATTTGCCATCAGCTTTGTAGAACAAGTACGTCTGTTGAGCGTCTATTAATAATGATTTTGTTTTTCATCTTTTGTCAGGCATGCTCATTTTCATTTAATTTTCCTGAGTTCTCCCTTTGTATATGGGTATCTAGTAAGCTCTTTGAAGCTACAGTCAACTGCATTCTCTTGGAGGTAATCTCTCTATATATGGGTGCAAGCAAGTATTCAGCAGAACGAGAACCCAAGTTTGGGAGAGCTATATCCAGATTTTCCAGATTTCTTTGCACATCTCTGCCTCCAGCCCCAGCCCTTAACGTTTGTGAAGTTTGACTGATCATCTACTTCATCCATTCCAGATTCATCGTAGAATCATGGAACTGTTGAGCTGGAAGCGACTCTTAGGGTCATCTAGTCCAACCCCCTGTAATGCAGGGTACCCAGCTAAAGCATCCAGGACAGAAGGTCATCCGATCTCTGCTTCAAAACCTCCAATAAGGAGATTCCACAATGTCCTGAGGGAGACAATTATACTGTAAAGCAGCTGTTAAAGTCAGAAAGTTTTACCTGAAGTTTAGTTGGAATCTCCTTTCTTGTAAATTAAATGATTCAAAGATAAGTTGTAGATACTTATCAGACCCTTGAAGCTTGTGTCTGAATGGACTGAAAGGCAAAGATGCTATACTTTGCCTGTAAGTGGGTGGAAGTTATATGGCAGGTTAATAAGCCATTAACCTTCAGAGATGCAGATACTCACCATAGAGAGGTTCCATATTACACCTCCATGTTCCACAGCAGAAGACCTTCATCTGGAGGTATTTACCATTGGCTGAACTGATGCTGTAATCACCTGAGTGGCAATATTTGGATTTAGCACATCCCCGGTAAGTTGTCTCTTTATACTGTGGAACTGTAAAGAACAAAAGGAAACAAATAACAAGATCTGCAAGAATTCTAATTAATTCCCTCCAAATGTATTTATTTTTAATGATGGTTCCTATTAACTAAATTGTTTACTCTTCAGTGAGAAATTACATAATGCACAGTTGTTGAATCAATAGATGAACCAAAACACCCTGTCCTGAATCAGTGATGTAATCAGGGTGTCCCATTAAAGGGGTCTCGATGGAAGTCACTGTTCCCAGCCATGGGCTTAGGATGTTACTCTGGATAGATTGCTGCCTTGTGAGAGTCCATATTCCCTGACATGACCCTGAAGTGGTTTCAGACCTCCAGCAGGAGACTGGAATTGATTTACACCCAATGCCTGAGCCAAAATTCCACCTATTCCTGTAATCAATAGAGTTGTGGCCATTTTAATCTAGATCATTTTCTGTGTGAATTCATTCTATCACACCACACACAGGGGGAGGGAGGCACTGAGACTGGTACCAAAACCATGTACAGCACATTGTGCTCTTCGGGGGGAATTTTGTTATATAAATGCAAATAATTATTAATTAATACATTATGTTGAATTGAATTGAATTTACTTTTTTTACAGTCATAGACCAGCATAAGTAAAACATTTAAATAAAAAGTCTAACAGTATCTCTAAGCGGATACTTATTAAATTAATTGGGAACAAGAACCATATGTAGATTAAAACATATACATAGAATGCTTGATTAAGCATAGATAATGGATGAATAAGACTGATTTATTGCATAGAGCATCCTTTGACAAATATCTATCATGGCAGTGCAAAATCTGGTAACTAAATATGTGACTTCTGGGCTTTCTTCCTCTAGTAATAGGGAGAAGTAGTGTTGTTCTGAATGCCCAGGGAACTTATATAGGATGGGCTGGATAAACCAGCTCAAATGTCTATGTAATACTCCCAATGAAGAAGGGCATGCTCCATTGTTTCCTGCTGCCCAGAGCCACATGGGCATTTCCTCTCCTCATATGGTATCTTCCTACAATGGCCTTCCTGCACTGCTGAAGGGAGGGCCTGACAATGGGTCAAGGTGAAATCCCTTCATTGTTTTGGTATTTCTATATTAGCTATGTATGGCATTTGGGAAGTCGAGTATCTTCTATTTTCACTAATTAAATTTTTTTGGGGGAACTGGCTATCTCTGCCTGTCGTTCTATGTCTACCACACACTGTTTAATAATGTTTTTTGCTTGTTCGTTCCCCATGCTAAGTAAGAACTGTGGATTGAATCGTAGAGTTCTTATTATGCTGTATTGTTTTAATATTTGATTGGAAGCCGCCCAGAGTGGCTGGGGAAACTCGGCCAGATGGACGGGGTACAAATAATAAATTATTATTATTATTATTATTATTATTATTATTATTATTATTATTACAACAACAATCTTTATTACGGTCCAGAGACCCATCAAAACAATACCCAATTTGGACAGCCTGCCTTCAGGTTACACAAGCATTTTGTTCAGACTTAGAAATAGGGATCATTGGTTCTTGCAAACAGGGACAGAAACTTCACCACTGCTAATGTTCTGGCATCTGTCCGGTCTTCCAATGGGAACCTGACATAGTAAGCCTCTGATTTTCCTGGGAACGGAACAAGCAAGGGTAAATCACTTCAGCCCTGACTTGCATAAATTTCACACAGTGCAGAAAAATATGTTTTATATAATCAGTGTCTTGGGCACACGAGCACACTCTTTCCTGGTAGGGAACTACTCTCAACCAGCCCTCCAGCACTACAGAAGGAAAAACGTTTAGTCTGGCTTTTGTGAATAACCTTCGGTAATTTGGGACTGCCAGGTTTTCAATGTAAGATGTTAACTTTAAAATATGCCCATATTGTACTCGTACTGCCAGCGGACTGCAGACTGTGTGTGGTTGATGCCATAAGTCGCTGTATGTATTATCCCAAAATATTTGCTTTAAAGTCTTTAGGGCTCATTCATAACCGAGGTAATAGAGGGGGGGGGGTGACAGGCCAATAGAGGTGGCAGATTATCCACTGCTCGTTTCCATATCGATTGGAAATCGTCTTTGATAGTCAAGCAAGCAGGGCTGCTCAGAAGGGAGGCTAGTCTCAGCCAATAATTAAGAGTGGCGAGCCGCACTCTGGCTCGATTCTTATGAAGCCAGTTTCGAGGTGTATTGTAGCATTGGAGACATATTTAGGTACTTGTAGACCAATCTTAAGAATTTGGATTGCACTAATTCTAATGGAGCACAATTGGCAAAGGGGCCTATTTGGGCACCATATAACAGTTGTGCAATCGATTTGGTCTTAAACAACTTGCTGGTATGTAGTGTCCACCTTTGGACATAAGGATAGCGTTAGCGCTTCTCTGAGCATTCCCTGCAAAATAGTCACCATGGGTTTTTCTACTTCCCAAAGAATGAAGGGCTATACCCATACCCAAGTATTTAAAGCACGTAACCTGCTCAATCTTATAACCGTCAATGTACCATACATGTAATTTTGGGCTCTTCGCAAAGACCATGATTTTGTTTTTTTGACAGTTGAGGTTCAGTTGGCTCTCTTTACATTATGCAGCTATTGTTTTCATGGCTCTTTTAAGGCCTATTGGTGTTCTAGAGAGGATTGCAGCGTCATCTGCATATAGCAGCACCGAAATATGATTTCCTGCTAGTTTTGGAGGGTAGAAATTTATATTGTGGAGATAAGGAATCATTTCATTTATATAATAATTGAACAAGGATGGAGCCAGTATACATCCTTCTTTGATTCCTTTCTCAGCTTCCATTGCATTGGTTAAGTGGCCCTGAGAGTTACAACACACTTTTAATGAGGTCCCTTCAGCAGGAGGCTGGAATGGATTTACACCCAATGCCTGAGCCAAAATTCCACCTACACCTGTAATCAATAAAGTTGTGGCCATTTTTAATCTAGATCATTTTCTGTGTAAGTTCATTCTGTCACACCTCACACAGGGGAGGACGGCACTGCAACTGGTACTGAAACCATGTACAGCACATAGTGCTCTTTGGAAAAAAGTTGGTATTTAAATGCAAGTAATAATTAATACATTATATTAATTTACACATGAACAACATTTCTTGGGGTGAACAAGAATAAGTGAAAAGTTTCAGCTCACCTATATTGTTATCCAGAACACCAGAGACACAGATTGGATTTGAGCGACATTTTTCACCTGTTTCGCCTTCGCATGAAGTTTTATAAGAAAGACAGTAGGAACATACCAGAGATGTCACTGCATAAAGGAGATAGAGGTTGGTGTAGGAGGTTCCCTGAGATGGTAACAAGCTTAATGGTATATTGGGTGGAGATGGAAATTAAGTCTATATAAAACATGAGAACCCCACATGCAAGTCTCAAATATATTTCAGATTTATACATTAAATTTATGAAGGCAAATGCATGTTGATCAACCTAGTGCTGTTTTACAAACAAACCAAAATACTATAATGTGGGAGAAGGTGTCCTTCTTCCTAAGGAAGTGGCATGAAAAGGGTAAATATGTGTTAAACTGGAAGGCGGTCACTTTGATAGTAATGACTGGATGCCAATACAATGTTCCCTTCCCAGTTATTAGGAGCAGAATCTTGATGTGTGTTGATTGTTTTATGTAGTGAACTGCCCTGTGATTTTTGGATGAAGGGCGGTATACAAATTTAATAAGTAAAAAATAAAAATGTAAATTTTGTGCTCCTCTCTCTTTCCCAATGGGGCCTCAAAAATTTCTTGGAGGTGTTCACTACATACTGTCAATAAGAAAAGCTATTTATAAGAACAATATTATTATTTTTTGACAACAGCAGTCCTAGGTATCAATGGAGTTTAGATCAACAAGCTATAGAACAATCCTGCTCTTTCAGATTCCTAGGTATATGATTTGGTGAAAACCTTTCTTGGAAGTGTCAGATGGACGCAATGAAATTCAAACACAGAAAATCATAGGCGTATTGATGAAGTTCTATCACAATAAAGGAGGGTATTGAAATCAGGGGATTTGAGTCAAAATTCATGTAGGTTTTAAAACTGCACAGAATAAAATATTTTTTGAAGTTAAACTCTCTCCCATCATAAATATCAACAGTTCTTATTTGTACAGAATTCAGGTGACCAACCAATGTGACAAGAGCTAATTGCACTCAGTTCAGATTACTACTCTTTTCCAGACCTGACCTCTGCATTGATGTTGATTCACTTATAAGGTCATAGTGTGGTTAGTCAGATACCTCCATGACAGAATTACATGCTTTGAACTGACTATACTTGGCTGTCAAGACTTAGGTGCTTAAAATGTTGAGTTCACTCTCCCCTACTTTCCTTGTAACGCAGCAGTCCTTACTCTCCATTATGCTCATCTATTGTCCAAGGAGTAAGTATTTTCAGTGTCGTCGAAAGATGATTTAAAAAAATCCAATTCTGGCATCATCAATAATTTAATGATGCCAAGCACGGGTGGAGGGAGGTCCTAGGGACACCAAGGTGAAATGGCATAATGATACTTGGATACACATACAGTGGTACCTTGGGTTAAGTACTTAATTCGTTCCGGAGGTCCGTTCTTAACCTGAAGCATACTTAATCTGAAGCACCACTTTAGCTAATGGGACCTCCTGTTGCTGCTGCGCCGCCAGAGCACGATTTCTGTTCTTAGCGGAGTTCTTAACCTGAAACGTACTTAACCTGAAGCATACTTAACCCGAGGTACCACTGTATATAGATAGATACTTTATTGCCATTGTACATAGTACAACGAAAATGAATGCCATCCCACATTTACAGCCACACATACACATTTACACATTTACAGAAACACACAACACATACATACCATCCATCACGACCCCCAAGAGCATATTATTTGGTTACAGCATTTAAAATATTTATAGCTCTTGGATAAAAACTGTTTTTTAATCTATTCGTTCTTGATTTATTTGTTCTGTATCTCTTGACCAAAGGCAACCATGCAAACAGGCGATATCCAGGATGAGATGAATCCTGTAAAATGTTGTTTGCTTTTTTGAGACAACGGGAGCTATATAGTTCGTCCAAAGATGGGAGAGGATGACCAATAATCTTCCCGGCTATAGTTATGACCTTCTGGAGCATTTTCCTATCGGTGACTGTTCAATTGGTAAACCAAGCCATATATAGAATGTATAGTAAAAAATGTTACATGATGTTTTATTTTGAATGGATCAATGTAATAATATAAGAATTAAATATAATCTTAAGAAATGAATAAAGAATATTAAGAAATAAATGAAGAATCTTAAGAAATAAATAAAAGAATCCAATTCTGCTGGTTCCTACTTACCTGGAGAAAGCAGGGCCAAGAGGAGGCAGATGCTCAGAAATGCTTTCTGCATTTTTGAAAGATTTGGAGACTCCGAGCAGAGATGTACTAAGCTGGAGAACTGATGCAGGTAGAGTCTTACATGGAGATATTTAAAGGCCATTCTTGGGAACAAATGGTTCAGTGAGGTGTGGGAGTGGGTACTGTGTGTTTGCCAAGAAGACACAGAGGGACATAGAGGAATTCAAAGCTCCGTGCCAAAATTGCCTGATTTATTCATTTTGAGTTCCATTAGCTGTTGCCAGAAACTTCTCAGAATTATTTTTCTATATAATTATTTTACATTTTACTCGTAACTCGTATTAGCTTTGTATTAGAAGGATGCACTGAAATGGATATACACCCAATGCCAAGCCCAAATGCCACCTACATCATTTTTAATCCAAATCATTATCTTCCAGGGGAGGGTGGAACCGCAACGGGTACCACCACCATGTACACCACCTTGTGTTCCTTGCAGAAAAGGTGGGATATAAATGCAATTAATAAATAATACGAATCTCCACATGAAAGTCATTCCCCAGGGAGACCAAGAATAAGTGGAAAGTTTCAGCTTACCTATATTGATATCCAGAACACTAGAGGTGCAGGCTGCATTAGATTTACAGACCTCAGTGATCGTGCCCATCTGGGTTCCTGTGCCACACCTGGGCAGCAAACCCACTGCATTGTCAAAGGACACACAGTGCACTAAGCACGGGTGCACTTCTTGACTGACCCACATTTTGGGAAGGATAAAAAAGCATGAAAAAATATTTGCTCTATACTTTTTTCAGGACCACAAATAGCAGGGATTTGGCCAGGGGGAAGGCATGCTAGGAATGAGGAATGGACCCAGTTCTCTACCCTCACCAAATTCCTTAGCAATCTTTTTTAAAATAGTGACCTCCATCTGTTGCACTGATTTCAAGCTTCGGCTAAACTGAGAAACTCTCAGACTGATATGTGTATATATGACACAGGATCCTAAAATCTTTCAAATTATAAGTAATATTATCTAGGTCTGGATAACCCTCCCACACCTTTTGTAAAACTAACAAATTGATGAGGGTTGATTGTTCCCATACATTATATATACAATATTATACATTCCTGAATGTATATCCACACATCACACAAGTTCTCTTCTTGGACAGCCCCACCACAAGTGGTGGCATGGCTCCCTCCAACTAAAAGCTCTGCAAGACATTGCTTCTATTCAGGAGAAATATGGACGATTGCTCTGCAACTCTTTGCCATCTATGTATTACCTCAATGTCCAAGGGAGTATGGGAAGTTATTGGGTCCTTGATGGACAAAGCAATATACTGAATAAGAACCAGTACTGCTGCCTTTCGTATAACTCAGAGTGTGTTCTAACTTGGTTCACAGAAGCTTTTTTTTTTTAAAAAAATCCCCCATTTCCCAAATCAAAGGACAGCTAAAGACTCAAGATATGGCACAGGTGACTGCTGAAGTAGCCAAGCTAGATAGAGCTCAAGGGAATTGGACAGTGCTAGGGACATAGTGACGTGTACTAAATATTGGACAATGGAGCCAAAGTTATTACTGAGAGCTATTAAAATCACTATTAGAATCTGGTACATTGTTTCTCCTTGTTCCAATTGCATCAGGTTGTTGGGAAGGAAAGAGGACAATTTAAGTCATCTGATGTGTTTCGTGATGACTGCCCTAAGCCAAACTGTTTTGAATAGAACAAAGCTATTTTTTTACATGTGCTTCAAAACCCATTTTCGTTACGAACTTCATCTCTACGCCCCAAATCTGAAGCTATTCAAGGACAGGCTGGAGGAGGAGGAGGAGGAGGAGTTTGGATTTGATATCCCGCTTTATCACTACCCGAAGGAGTCTCAAAGCGGCTAACATTCTCCTTTCCCTTCCTCCCCCACAACAAACACTCATCTGTTAGGGATACTCTAATGTTGGCTTTTGTGCACTGTATTGGGTGTTAGAGTAGAGAGCCTACCAGAACCCCATCTCTCACACTAAACTTACATGGTCCTACAGTGGTTGAACGTGGAGTTATTGATAAATGTGTTAAAGCAAAGTCCCACAACTCAATGGCAGGAGAGAAAGGCTTTAAAAGGAAGTTACAAAATCAATCAATATTTGTGTCTCAACTCTAGAGACAAGGACAATAGAGATTTTTAAAAGTCTGGGAAGCCTTTATGATGTACTATACCTACAGAAAACAGCAAAGATATACTCATTAGCAGGGTTTGAGAAAACACTTACATTTAACAACCTAGAAATTAAGAGGTAAAAACTGGAAAATAATAAAGAGCAAGAGGAAATGTGAAAATAAGTAGGGTATAAAAAGGTGAAGTATATGATAATATTTAAGTTAAAGACTGAATATTAAGGTAAAATAAGATAAGCAGGGGAAGCAAACATTCAAAGAACCAGAAAAGGAAGTTGAGGGAAGTGGTGGTGGTGGGGGGATCTATATCCTATTTTATTTTTTGAGATAATCTTTATCTTTCTTTATCTTTATCTTTATATCTTTATTGTCATTGTACAAGTACAATGAAATTGGATTTTAATAATAATAATAATAATAATAATAATAATAATTAAATAATTAAAAAATAAATAAATTCATTTTTCATTTAAACAATTGTTTCCCCAACCAAAAATGCACTCAACACGAGTAACAGCAGTAAAAGCCATACGAAACACTTAGAAATAAGGGAGAGCACTGAGCAGCCGCTGCGTCTATGCGCTCCGCCATCTTAGAACTCTTATAACAATAATGTTGATTGTGAAGATGATAAAATTTGTAAAACTCAATAAAAATTATTTAAAATATATATTTGTGTCTCAACTCTACAGTTTAGACATTGGAGATGGTTCAGGTATAGCAATTGGTTATATCTGCCAGGGATGTGTTCAAATCGAAGGTGGTTGCAACACTTTGCTGTCATGCTAAAATGGCTGTAGTTATGTGTAACTACACCATCGCCCTGTCTAAGGAGAACTCTGCAATTACAAAACTGTCACCTGAAAGCATCATTGAGCCCTGCGTGATGTTTCAGAAGAATAGGAATGGTCAGACGCTTAAAGAGAAAGTCCTGGGGTTATTATTTTCACCACCTAACAGCATCAGAGCATGGGAAAGCTATCTCACTCAACCTGTATTTATTTATTTATTTATTTATTTATTTATTTATTTATCTATGTCATCCACATTTTCCTACATTTCATTGGATTTTCTGGTTCATGGGTGAGCAGCTGCTTTTAAGCTGCTCTTAGATTGAATCCTAGAATTGTAGAGTACGAAGGAACTGGAGGGTCTTGTCCAACTCCCTGCAATTTAGACATGCATTGACACACTGAATGACAGTTTTGAAAGGAAGGGAAACACTGAGCTTCCAGAGTAGCCCAAATGTGGGGATACAAGTCAAAGCGCAAAGAAGTCGACAGCTGGAAAAAGAAGATTGTTTGAGTTTTGCACAGATCTTCAGGTGGGCTGTGGTTGTGTTTGCTGACATGCATGCATGCTAAATTAATGCTGGGAGTGAGTGGAAGAGGGGTCCAGAAAATCGTAATGGAATGCCCATCAAATTGTATCAATCACCTTGGAATTCCAAGACCAGAATTAAATGTGAGGTTTCTTAGAAAATCACTAGTCCAATGGTATCTCTCCCTATGCTACACTGAAGCTGTTTTTCCTAGGTATTGCCCTCAGGTTCATGTGGCCCTGGTGCCAAGTTGGATATGGAAGACGTGTACTATCTGTCAAAATTACTTTGTGTTTCTGAAAAACAAATTATCTTATTACAAAATTGTTAATATGTATTTAATAACCATCACATGCAAAATTCAGGAGCTTAATTGTAGTCATACCACTGAGGCTAAGTGCACTTTATAACAGCCTATAAAAACTGAGAAATAAAAACATTGTCAGCTACCCAGCTACTAGCATAGTCAAACTGAGCTTCTTTATTTATTCCCCAAAAAATATTGTGGTAATGTTTTTTCTAAGGTCAAGCTACTGTAAGAAAAACCAAACAAACACTTTTCCTGCTCCGTTTCCTCTTTGGTCCATCCCAGATACCCAGCAATGCTGTTTATTTATACATTATTTCCTAAGATTTATACGCGACTTGATTGTAAAATAAGAAAAAGCAGCAGTTACAAGCAGATAAATATGAGAAAACATCAGAATATATAAGAGTTAACATACTAAAACAGATTAAAACGGCAACAACTTTCTAAGCATGTCAGTTCGGCTGTTTTCATCCTTAGAGATCTTATTGTGAGTGCCTTTACCCCTTTGTCCCTTGCCTTAAATCCTTCCCCCCACCCCAAAAAAACCCCCACAACTTTCCTCCTCCCTAAAAATAGCTCAATAACTTTGACATGAACCCCCCAAAAACGGGGGTAGATCACTGCCAGTTTTTAATTCTGAAAGTCTACCAAGCAGTTCTTGGTAGATGACCACCCCTGGAATAGAAGAAAGCTTATATTTTACATCTATTTCAAAACCCATCTTCATTACGAACCTCATCCATATGTCCCAAATCTGAAGCTTTTCAAGAGCAGGCTGGACAGTCATCTGTTTGGGATGCTCTGCTGTTGGCTTTTCTGCAATGTGCAGGGTGTTAAACTAGACGGCCTACCTGAACGCCATGATGGAACGGATGATGGAACGGAGAATGGAATAAAGCAGATGGAGTAAAGGAAATGCCTTTTACTGAAGGATTTGCAGGAGAAGGAGAGGATAAATATTCTTTGGGTCTAAGTGCGACTACCAGTAG
Source organism: Darevskia armeniaca (assembly GCA_034641395.1). Classification (NCBI taxonomy): domain Eukaryota; kingdom Metazoa; phylum Chordata; class Lepidosauria; order Squamata; family Lacertidae; genus Darevskia; species Darevskia armeniaca. The sequence goes on from JAWWNF010000115.1 coordinate 391,336, forward strand.
TTTAGGACTGATTAAAATACTGCCCATCTGTCTGTCCATCTGATGTCAATTTGACATGTCCGTTTCCGAGATGCAGAAACCAGTTTATGTTTGGATGCCATTTTAAAGAAAGATTTCAGACTGAACTTTCCCAAACTGCATCAATTGCTTTGTTGTCCAATTTGGCGTGATGGTTTCTCAGAGTGCGGTGTGGGTTGTGGACTACATTTGGAAGGCATCAGGTGCAATTTTAATTCAAGAGGGCAGACTGAACAATTCCAAACTGTACTGATTCAGACATCTCTGAGACTACCACCAAACAATTTGGTGTGGTGGTGACAAAGAAAGCAGAGTGGTTTTTGTTGTATGTTTGGAAACTGTTTGGTTAAATAAAAAAAAATACACCCAGTGGTATTGCTGCATTGGCAAACCTTAACATAGGTGTCATGAAGTAGTGATCCTGTGAGCATGTATTGCTGGTGGAGGCCCTCAGGCAGGTGGTAACAATTAGACACCAAAGTGGGAGCATGTGATGGGGCTGGCTGGATGCCAGCATTCCCCAGCTCTGGTAAATCTTCAAGTTAACCTACTGGGGAAGAAGACATCGTGTATTAGACTTGCTGTGTGATGTTCTGCAGCTGGTGCCAGAGAAGAAGCCAATAAGGCCTGGTAACCCATTTGGTTAGTAGTTTGGAGGGAGGACTCGGGAAACTGACCCCCTCCTTGACAATAGGTGCCAGGGATAAAGTGGTGGCTGGTGTTTTAATAGGGCTCCAAGGTCATTACTGAGGACTGATGAAATTATTTTCTGAAACACTCTCCCTCTTTCTTCAACTGTCACTCACCTGCCATTGCATGGTGAAGATGAGATGGAAATTTTAATAATCTAATATTTTTGGTGATTTTGAGCCAACCATAGATAATCCAGTTATATAACTGAAATAATGGGGTATATGGAGTATATGAACCGCCCGGAGACCTCCGGGTATAGGGTGGTATATAAATTCAATAAATAATAATAATAATAATTTAAAATACTGAATATAAAATATTTAAAATACTGAATACAGTATTTAAAATACTGAATCAGATTATAGTTTGTTTGGAATGATGAGAAACAATTTCCATGTTTATCCCTTCCTCTTCCCCATCAAACCAGTTCTGCCCAAATACTGCCCTGAGGTTCTTTAGAATGGGAATATGTGTCTGGTAAAAAGTAAATCTATTTACATAAAGTAATTTCATTTCCATTCATTAACAAAGCTTGCAATATAGCACCACCTGTCCTGGAACACACAGTCACTACTTGCCACATCCCAGAAACACAGTATTCCAAAGTTCCAGTTACAGGTAGGTAGCCGTGTTGGTCCGCCATAGTCAAAACAAAATAGAAAATAAATTATTTTCCCCTTCCAGTAGAACCTTAGAGACCAACTAAGTTTGTTCTAGGTATGAGCTTTCGTGTGCATGGACACTTCTTCAGATACACTGAAACACAAGTCACCAGACCCCTATATATAGTGAGAGGGTGGGAGGGTTATTACTAAGAAGGGTGGTGGGAATGGGTGGTAGGCTGATAGCTGTGGTGAGCCTGTTGATGACCATTAACGACTGGAAGGAAAAGTTTTTTGTTTTTTGTTTTGTTTTGAGTATTCCAAAGTGTTGCCCTCAGGCCACTTTCCTTCTTGAAATTCATCTGAGTCGACTCTTTTATTAATTATATAATAATATATAATAATAATTTATTATTTATACCCCGCCCATCTGGCTGGGTTTCCCCAGCCACTCTGGGCGGCTTTCAACAAAGCATTAAAATACAATAATCTATAAAACATTAAAAGCCTCCCTAAACAGGGCTGCCTTCAGATGTCTTTTAAAGGTCTGGTAATTGTTGTTCTCTTTGACATCTGAAGGGAGGGAGTTCCACAGGGCGGGTGCCACTACCGAGATGGCCCTCTGCCTGGTTCCCTGTAACTTGGCTTCACGCAGCGAGGGAACCGCCAGAAGGCCCTCGGTGCTGGACCTCAGTGTCCGGGCTGACCGATGGGGGTGGAGACGCTCCTTCAGGTATTGAATTGGTTGCATTTTATCGTCCAGCTCATTTGCTGACTCTACTGCCACTGATATTTTGAGGATAGGTATTATGTAGCTCACCTCTTTCTGTCTCTCACTCCTACGTTGCCAGAAAAGTAAGAAGGAATCTTTCCTTCTTCTTTGAATGCAAATAATAGTACACACAAACACACACACACACTCACACACACACACACACACACAGAGAGAGAGAGAGAGAGAGAGAGAGAGAAATATCCAAGATTCTAATATGAATGAAAGAGAGAAAGTAGCCCCCTTGTTTCTCCGTTCACTGCCACTGTTATTTTGAGGAAAGATAGGATGTAGAATAACCTTTTGCCTTCTGGATTCCAGAATTTATTGCAATGAGGAGGGGGCAGTTTAAGACCTATTTGTGGCATCCAGGTCTCAATGGCACCCCTCTGACACACACACTGGTTCAGGATTCATATGACTCCAATGAGCACTGTAGCCCTAGTCAGCATCGACAGGGGTTAATAATGAGAGTACATGTTGAGAATGGAAGAATTAAGCATTGGCTTTATTTGACTTAGTCTATGTCTAACTGATCATAAAGTCTTTAGTTTGAGGCAATTTTCATTTTCTGTTTGAAGAAGGTACCACTTGGTCCAGTCACAGTCTCCCATGACAAGGACCTGGTTCAAACCTATGAATGTTGTGTTCTATTAATCCATTCAAATCATCTTTCAATCTTTCTCTAAACATCTGTAAACTATCTCATTGCAAATATATATATATATTAACCCTCCCTTTCAAGGAGTCCTTGATTTGAAAGCTTTTCTGGTGCAGTTCTGCTTTAAAGACCAAGAACCATCAGCAGAGAGAACAGGGCTTTCCATCAGCCATTGGAATCGGGAGGACTAAGTGGGCAGGAACACAATTCAAAATTAAGCCTGCACCACTATAGTGAGATGAATTTCTAGATTATATATTTGAATTTCTAGAGACAAACCAACATAGATGAATATTATGTGCACCTGGGACCTCTTCTTTGGAGATAAATTTCCTGTCTTGCTATACACAACTAACCAGTCTTATGCTTAGACCAGGGGTAGGCAACCTAAGGCCCGTGGTCCAGATGGGGCCCAATCGCCTTCTATATCTGGCCCACAGACGGTCCAGGAATCAGCATGTTTTTGCATGAGTAGAATGTGTCATTTTATTTAAAATGCATCTCTGGGTTATTTGTGGGGCCTGTCTGATGTCTGGCCCACCACATGTTCTTAGAGACGGTGGACCGGCCCACAGCTGAAAAAGGTTTCTGACCCCTGGCTTAGACTGCCTATAACTGTCTGACAGATCTTCCGAGAAATATCTGATTTAGGATGGAGGCAGTTGCATTTGGGTTTGTTTGTGTGTATTTAACAGTAGAATGAAGTAGGTTTGAACAAAATAGTATGCCAGTTCTTATATTTCCCATCAAATACATTCAGCATATATGAAACATACAGATACAGAATACAGATTCTATGTGTCAGAAGAGTTTATTTTGATCATGAATTTCACCAAAAGTGAAAAAGAAAAAAAAACAGGAGGCCTGAGCCCCTCCTCTCACCATAAGCTGTTAATTTATTTTGCTGGTACCGTGAACGGTGGAATTGACAAGGAGGAGAGCTTTCCTCAATCCTCTCTACCCTTCAAGAAGAATCTGCTCTGGGGCTTTTTTAGCATCAGAGCATTTGGTTACAATCCGATTTAAGTGAAGATAGCCAAATGTAATCTTTTTTCCATTAAGGGCACACACGTCTTCAGTTGCACAGCCTTGGAGTTTCAGTTTCCTATCGTAATTGGTTCGATCTGGGAAATAAAAAGCATAAGGTTTGCATCTTTTTTTTATTATATCCTTGGGGATAGGGAAGACCATGATTAAAAAACCTTAATGTGTTTGGAACCAAGACATGGTACGATTAATCTGTCAGCAAACTATCACTAGTGCATGCCTTAGGATCCTTAACCTGTGAGCCAATGAAGCCCAGCAGGTGTGCAAATTTGTCGCTTTTACCTAAGCTACACCCACTTGCCTTTTACACCAACAACACATTACATATGATATGTGGCAGGTAGATCTGCTCGTGCTGTAGAAAAATGGGTTGCCTTGAAAGCCACTCTGAATTGCTGCTTGAGAAGCAGGGCTTGCAGTCACAGTGAGTAGGCTGAACTCCTTGTTGCTGCCAGTGCCAATTTGCTGAGTGGCAGCCATGGGAAGCTGTGCTGGCATCAGGATCCAAGATCTCAATGCAACTAATTTCTGAAGAAAGATGAATAGTTGTGTACTGGCAGGATGTTTCTCCCAGCCTCCTTTCTTTTAAACCTTTGGCCAAGGTGTGTGGCAAGACACAGTCTTCCTGAACCAGCACCCACAGGTTCATACTGCTGTGTGAAGGAACAGTCATGTGTCAGCTGGTTCTGCACCTTCCCTTGTATCCCTCTGCTCTGATACCCTTTGTGCATTAGAAGAGAAAGGTGTGCCGTAAGGAGCCTGTTGTACTTGTTTATGCTCCCCACACAATGCAAAACTGCTTTCTGTACTTCAAAAATGCAAGGAATGACATTGCTATCTGGTCCTACACTGCCCCTTATATCCCTCTTTCCTGATGCCCCTTGTGCATTAGAGGAGAAAGGTTTGCTGTGAGGAGCCTACTGTACCTTTGGAAACACCCCGAACAATGCAAAACTCTGACCATGAGTGAGGCTGTTCCCTCTAGATCAGGCATAGGCAACCTTGGCTCTCCCGATGTTTTGGGACTACAATTCCCACCATCCCTGACCACTGGCCCTGTTAGCTAGGGATCATGGGAGTTGTAGTTCCAAAACATCTGGAGAGCCAAGGTTGCCTATGCCTGCTCTAGATCTTACACATTTCTAACAGGGGTAGTTTAGAATACAAAACATGACTAGAGCATCCTCCTTTTCCTCAGAGAAAGAAATCAAAGCTACATACACATAACACATATAAAAAGCAAACAAAGATTAGACATTGCTTTTCTGGCAATGATAAAGAGACAGAGGAGAGGTTTTTCTTAGATGATTGGAAATATTACTCACATATAGCTTTGCTAGAATAGTCAATGCACTTGGTCTCATTGCCAAGGCAGCTGACAGTCCCCTGACTTTCGCAATTGGGTTTAAATCCAAGATCGGTGGCGCCAAAGCAGGCTGGGCACTGTAAACCATTGGGGGAAAGATCCTTACGAGGTGGAACTACCAAGGTAAAAGCCTAAAGTCAGTATATGAATGCACTTCATCCCCCCTTTTCTTTATTGTTAAGTTCATTTCATTTTCTACACTCTTTCTAGTAACTTCTGACCCTAGCTGGACTTGCTACCTTCATATTGTGCTCTAAATTTGCCATCAGCTTTGTAGAACAAGTACGTCTGTTGAGAGTCTATTAATAATGATTTTGTTTTTCATCTTTTGTCAGGCATGCTCATTTTCATTTTATTTTCCTGAGTTCTCCCTTTGTATATGGGTATCTAGTAAGCTCTTTGAAGCTACAGTCAACTGCATTATCTTGGATGTAATCTCTCTGTATATGGGTGCAAGCAAGTATTCAGCAGAACGAGAACCCAAGTTTGGGAGAGCTATATCCAGATTTTCCAGATTTCTTTGCACATCTCCTCCTCCAGCCCCAGCCCTTAACGTTTGTGAAGTTTGACTGATCATCTACTTCATCCATTCCAGATTCATCATAGAATCATGGAACTGTTGAGCTGGAAGCGACTCTTAGGGTCATCTAGTCCAACCCCCTGAAATCCAGGGTACCCAGCTAAGGCATCCAGGACAGATGGTCATCCGATCTCTGCTTCAAAACCTCCAATAAGGAGATTCCACAATGTCCTGAGGGAGACAATTGTACTGTAAAGCAGCTCTTAAAGTCAGAACGTTTTACCTGAAGTTTAGTTGGAATCTCCTTTCTTGTAGATTTTTTTAGATAAATTTATTGTCATTGTCCGTATATACACAGTATACACAACAACGAAAATCAAACACCCAAAGACCGGATTTACCATACACATTTGCACATATCTCCAACACTCTCATCCTATTAAGACATAATCTATTAGAACATAACATAATCCAGAATGTGACATATCCTATTAAAAACATAACATAACCTAAACCTATCTTCATCCTTACTACTCACTGCTTGCTATTTCTTACTACTGGCCCTGAGATCATTATTTAGTGCAATCAAAGCTCTCGAATAGAAGCTATTTAGAAGGTGTGTGGTTCGAGTTTTCATCGTCCTGTATCTTCTGCCCGAAGGCAACAGTGCAAAGAGGTTGTGAGCAGGGTGGGTGGGATCTCTCAGGATATTATGTGACTTCTTCAAGCAGCGAGACATGAAGATCTCATCCAGGGTTGGTAGTTGGAGCCCAATAACATTCTGGGCAATTTTAATTATTCTCTGTAAAGCTTTTTTGTCCATTTCAGAGCTGCTCCCATACCACGATAATATACTATAGGTTAGGACATTCTCAATGGTACTGTGATAGTAGGACAGAAGTAGGTGCTGAGATAGATTCAATCCCCTGAGCATTCTCAGGAAATACAACCTCCCCTGCACCTTCCTCACAACCATATTAATGTTTGCAGTCCATGAGAGGTCCTCAGAGATGTAAATGCCCAGGTATTTAAAACTGTCAACCCTCTCCACCTCCTCGCCGTTTATATGCAATGGTAAAAATACACTTTTCTTCCTCCTAAAGTCAATTATGAGTTCTTTGGTTTTTTTGGTGTTCAGCATAAGATTATTTTCTTTACACCATTGAATTAACCCCTGTACTTCTTTCCTATAAGCAGACTCATCATTCTCACTAATGAGCCCCACCACTGTTGTATCATCCACAAATTTGATGATTGTGTTGGACTTATACAGTGGGGTGCAATCACATGTGCACAGGGAATAAAGAAAGGGGCTTAACACGCATCACTGAGGGGCTCCTGTGCTTAATACCAGAGTAGAAGAATAACAAGATCCCATTCTCACTGTCTGTGGCCTATCAGTCAGGAAATTCCTTACCCACAAACAGATCTTCTGATGTATGCCCAAATTGGTCATTTTAAGGAATAACCTGTCTGGTAGAATTGTATTAAAGGCAGAACTATAATCCACAAACAACAGCCTTGCGTAGGTTCCCTGTCGTTCTAGATGACTCAATACAGTATGGACAGCGATGGAAATAGCATCATCAGTAGATCTGTTACTTCTGTATGCAAACTGGAACGGGTCTAGAGTGGATGGAAGACCAGCCTTAATATGATCTAGCACCAATCTGTCAAAACATTTCATAACGACAGATGTTAGGGCTATTGGTCTGTAGTCATTGAGAGATACCACCACTGACTGCTTAGGGACTGGCACTATAATCGATGCCTTCAGGCAGGCAGGGACAGAACCCTGCAACAGGGATAGGTTAAAGATGTCCGTAAATACACCAGCTAATTCTGCAGGACAGTCCCTAACAACTCGTCCCATGATTCCATCCGGTCCAGCTGCTTTCCTAATATTAATGCTCCGAAAAGCACGTTGTACGTCAGAAGTCTGTAATAAAAATGGTTGTGTATCAGTAATAGCTTCTGATGATGTGCTGGTAGCCAATGCTGTAGTGACGGTAGTTCCAGTTCCCACCTCAAAACGACTGAAGAATTGATTCAGCTGATCAACCAGGTGCTCACTGCTGCCAGCCAATTCGTTTTTAATATTATTCCCTGAAATTTGTCGCAGGCCTTGCCATACTCGACGAGGGTCGGAGCTCTCAAAATGCTTTTCAATCCTCCGGCAGTACATAGCTTTGGCATCCCTAATGCCCTTTTTCAATTTGGCTCTGGCTTCCCTATACTGTTGCGCATTCCCAGAGTGAAAAGCAGCATTTGTAACTTAAATGATTCAAAGATAAGTTGTAGATACTTATCAGACCCTTGAAGCTTGTGTCTGAATGGACTGAAAGGCAAAGATGCTATACTTTGCCTGTAAGTGGGTGGAAGTTATATGGCAGGTTAATAAGCCATTAACCTTCAGAGATGCAGATACTCACCATAGAGAGGTTCCTTATTACACCTCCATGTTCCGCAGCAGAAGACCTTCATCTGGAGGTATTTACCATTGGCTGAACTGATGCTGTAATCACCTGAGTGGCAATATTTGGATTTAGCACATCCCCGGTAAGTTGTCTCTTTATACTCTGGAACTGTAAAGAACAAAAGGAAACAAATCACAAGATCTGCAAGAATTCTAATTAATTCCCTCCAAATGTATTTATTTTTATTTTTTAAATAATTTTTATTAAGTTTTACAAATTTTTTAAGGCATACAACATCATGGTTAAACTTTCTTGGGTTCCTCCTCTCTCACTCGGAGGAACCACTTTACATCATTCATCTCCCCCCCTCTCACAGAAGGGTACAATTTGTTAGTTCGTTTAACCTACTGCTAATAATTTCTTATCTTGCCTAGTCCTGTCCCATTCTCCTGGGTCAAGTTATTTAAGTGTCTTAATGTTGGTTTGGGCTTCCCCGACTCCCTTACATTGGTTACATCATACGTTCTTATTTCTCAGGTTTCTTAATCATCAATTATACCATACTTAATTATCTATGATTATCAAATCTACTTCCACATTTAAAAACATCATTTCTCCTCATCTTATATTTCAACCTTAGCCATTTTACACTTCTGCTCCTTAACTAATGTTTATCTACCCCCTTCTCCCTTTACTCAGGAAATTTTGGCTTAAGATTATTGTAACATCATCATTAATAATCTAAATAATATTATAAACCTCTCATTCCATGTCCTTAATCAAAACCTTTATTTTTAGCCATCAAAAAAAAAGACCGTCCTTTTAAAATTCCCTTTCCCCTCTCACCCCACTCCCTTTCTTTCCAGGGTCCAGTACCAAGAAATACCTAGTCCAAAATGTTCTTGCCATTCTTCTATTTGTTCCTGCAGTTTCCTGCCTTTTCTTTGATCTTCTCTTCTTTGTCTCATGTCAATCAATTTTCTCCTGATGTATTCCCTGCAGGACATCCTCTTTTGTTGCCTTTTTTTCTTTCGCTGTTGTACCGGCCTCCTGGTTCCTCTCCTCCTATTTCTCCTCCTCTTTCTCACGGTCAGTGGTGTATGTTTTTTGTAGTTCTCATGTCTTTCTTCCTCTTCCTGTTGTTGCTTAGGAATGCATTCTTTCTGTAGATTGCTCCTCCCCTGGAAATGCTTAATGATTAAAATTCTCAGTTCATCTATCCTTGCATTGAATTCTTCCAACATTTCCATGGTCCAGAGCAACTTTTAAAAGTATCCAAAGAGTTAGTTTTAAAGTTCATTTAAACTTCTTAGCCAACTTTCCCCAAGATCTGGGAAAAAGGGGACTTAAAAAAACTTTGTAACAAAAGTTTTCTCCTGTTGCTGTTTACGTCCTTGCCTCAGCTCAATGTCTCCTGCTCCTTCCTCCCCAACTGCCGGGATCGACCTCCGTTTTTTGGATCCCAAACATCTTGCCAAATTAGTCCGAATCAAAGTCTTTGTACTCACTCTTTTGTTGCCAAATCTTCATTTCAAAGGAATCAAGCCGCTCAGCAGGGAAGGATCGTGCAGCTTCGCCCGTAAGGGGGGGTTGATGTTTCCAGGTCCGATGCGCTCCGACTCTCCCGTTCCCGGGTCTCCTCGGGAGTAGGAGAGTCGTCCGAGCTTCTGCCGGACCCTCCGGTCCCGGGAGGCCCTTCCCGGGAGTTTTGGGGGCAGCGGTGCTGTCGCTGTCACCCCTTTCACCCCTTTTTCGGGCAGGGAACTTCGCAGCGAAGTTCCCCCCAACCTTCCCCTCCGGCGGCTCGACCGGAAGCCCAAATGTATTTATTTTTAATGATGGTTCCTATTAACTAAATTGTTTACTCTTCAGTGAGAAACTACATAATGCACAGTTGTTGAATCAATAGATGAACCAAAACACCCTGTCCTGAATCAGTGATGTAATCAGGGTGTCCCATTAAAGGGGTCTCGATGGAAGTCTCTGTTCCCAGCCATGGGCTTAGGATGTGACTCTGGATAGATTGCTGCCTTGTGAGAGTCCCTATTCCCTGACATGACCCTGAAGTGGTTTCAGACCTCCAGCAGGAGACTGGAATTGATTTACACCCAATGCCTGAGCCAAAATTCCACCTACACCTGTAATCAATAAAGTTGTGGCCATTTTTAATCTAGATCATTTTCTGTGTAAGTTCATTCTGTGACACCTCACACAGGGGAGGATGGCACTGCAACTGGTACTGAAACTATGTACAGCACATAGTGCTCTTTGGAAAAAAGTTGGTATTTAAATGCAAGTAATAATTAATACATTATATTAATTTACACATGTACAACATTTATTGGGGTGAACAAGAATAAGTGAAAAGTTTCAGCTCACCTATATCGTTATCCAGAACACCAGAGACACAGATTTGATTAGAGCGACAGGTATCACCTGATGTACTTTCGCATGAGGTTTTATAAGAATGACAGTAGGAACATTCCAGAGATGTCACTGCATAAAGGAGATAGAGGCTGGTGCAGGAGGTTTCCTGAGATGGTAACAAGCTTAATGGTACATTGGGTGGAGATGGAAAGTTGAAATCAGGGGATCTGAGTCAAAATTCATGTAGGTTTTAAAACTGCACAGAATAAAATATTTTTTGAAGTTAAACTCTCTCCCATCATAAATATCAACAGCTCTTATTTGTACAGAATCCAGGTGACCAACCAATGTGGCAAGAGCTAATTTCACTCAGTTCAGATTACTACTCTTTTCCAGACCTGACCTCTGCATTGACCTTGATTCACTTATAAGGTCATAGTGTGGTTAGTCAGATACCTCCATGACAGAAATACATGCTTTGAACTGACTATACTTGGCTGTCAAGACTTAGGTGCTTAAAATGTTGAGTTCACTCTCCCCTACTTTCCTTGCAACACAGCAGTCCTTACTCTCCATTATGCTCATCTATTGTCCAAGGAGTAAGTATTTTCAGTGTCATTGAAAGATGATTTAAAAAATCCAATTCTGGCATCATCAATAATTTAAGGATGCCAAGCACGGGTGGAGGGAGGTCATAGGGACACTAAGGTGAAATGGCATAATTACATTTGGATACATATACAGTGGTACCATGGGTTAAGTACTTAATTCGTTCCGGAGGTCCGTTCTTAACCAGAAGCATACTTAATCTGAAGCACCACTTTAGCTAATGGGACCTCCTGTTGACGCTGCGCCACCAGAGCACGATTTCTGTTCTTAGCGGAGTTCTTAACCTGAAACATACTTAACCTGAACCGTACTTAACCCGAGGTACCACTGTATATAGATACTTTATTGCCATTGTACATAGTACAACGAAAATGAATGCCATCCCACATTTACAGCCACACATACACATTTACACATTTACAGAAACACACAACACATACATACAATCCATCACGATCCCCAAGATCATATTATTTGGTTACAGCATTTAAAATATTTATAGCTCTTGGATAAAAACTGTTTTTTTAATCTATTCGTTCTTGATTTAATTGTTCTGTATCTCTTGACCAAAGGCAACCATGCAAACAGGCGATATCCAGGATGAGATGAATCCTGTAAAATGTTGTTTGCATTTTTGAGACAACGGGAGCTATATAGTTCATCCAAAGATGGGAAAGGATGACCAATAATCTTCCCGGCTATAGTTATGACCTTCTGGAGCATTTTCCTATCAGTGACTGTTCAATTGGTGAACCAAGCCATATATAGAATGTATAGTAAAAAATGTTACATGATGTTTTATTTTGAATGGATCAATGTAATAATATAAGAATTAAATATAATCACAAGAAATGAATAAAGAATCTTAAGAAATAAATAAAGAATCTTAAGAAATAAATAAAAGAATCCAATTCTGCTGGTTCCTACTTACCTGGAGAAAGCAGGGCCAAGAGGTGGCAGATGCTCAGAAATGCTTTCTGCATTTTTGAAAGATTTGGAGACTCCAAGCAGAGATGTACTAAGCTGGAGAACTGATGCAGGTAGAGTCTTACATGGAGATATTTAAAGGCTATAAATTCATGATGTGGGCAATTCTTGGGAACAAATGGTTCATTGAGGTGTGGAGTGGGTTACTGTGTGTTTGGCAAGAAGACACAGAGGGACATAGAGGAATTTAAAGCTCCATGCCAAAATTGCCTAATTTATTCATTTTGAGTTCCATTAGCTGTTGCCAGAAACATTTCGGAATTCTTTTTCTATATACCGGTAATTATTTTACAATTTACTCGTAACTCGTACTAGCTTTGTATTAGAAGGATGCACTGAAATGGATATACACCCAATGCCAAGCCCAAATTCCACCTACATCATTTTTAATCCAAATCATTATCTTCCAGGGGAGGGTGGAACCGCAACGGGTACCACCACCATGTACACCACCTTGTGTTCCTTGGAGAAAATGTGGGATATAAATGCAATTAATAAATAATAAATAATACGAATCTCCACATGAAAGTCATTCCCCAGGGAGACCAAGAATAAGTGTAAATTTTCAACATACCTATATTGTTATCCAGAACACTAGAGGTGCAGGCTGCATTAGATTTACAGGCCTCAGTGATCGTGCCCATCTGGGTTCCTGTGCCACACCTGGGCAGCACCCCACTGCATTGTCAAAGGACACACAGTGCACTAAGCACAGGTGCATGTCTTGACTGACCCATATTTTGGGAAGGATAAAAAATGCATGAAAAAATATTTCCTCTATACTTTTTTCAGGGCCACAAATAGCAGGGATTTGGCCAGGGGGAAGGCATGCTAGGAATGAGGAATGGACCCAGTTCTCTACCCTCACCAAATTCCTTAGCGATCTTTTTTAAAATACTGACCTCCATCTGTTCCACTGATTTCAAGCTTCAACTAAACTGATAACACTCAGACTAATATGTGTATATATGACACAGGATCCTAAAACCTTTCAAATTTTAAGTAATATTATCTAGGTCTGTAAAAGCCTTCCACACCTTTTGTAAAACGAACAAATTGATGGGGGTTGATTGTTCCCATACAACCTTATATATACACAATATTATACATTTCTGTATGTATTTCCACACACCGCGAAAGTTCTCTTCTTTGACAGCCCCACCACAAGTGGTGGCATGGCTCCCTCTAACTAAAAGCTCTGCAACAAATTGCTTCTATTCAGGAGAAATATGGACAATTGCTCAGCAACTCTTTGCCATCTATGTATTACCTCAATGTCCAAGCGAGTATGGGAAGTTATTGGGTCCTTGATGGACAAAGCAATATACTGAATAAGAACCAGTACTGCTGCCTTTCCTATAACTCAGAGTGTGTTCTAACTTTTTTCACAGAAGCTTTTTTTAAAAGAAATTCCTCCATTTCCCAAATCAAAGAACAGCTAAAGACTCAAAATATGGCACAGGTGACTGCTGAAGTAGCCAAGCTAGATAGAGCTCAAGGGAATTGGACAGTGCTAGGGACATCGTGAAGTGTACTGAATATTGGACAATGGAGCCAAAGTTATTACTGACAGCTTTTAAAATCACTACCTGTATTAGAATCTGGTACATTGTTTCTCCTTGTTCCAATTGCATCAGGTTGTTGGGAAGGAAAGAGGACAATTTAAGTCATCTGATGTGTTTCGTGATGACTGCCCTAAGCCAAACTGTTTTGAATAGAACAAAGCTATTTTTTTACATGTGTTTCAAAACCCATTTTCGTTACGAACCTCATCTCTACGCCCCAAATATGAAGCTATTCAAGGACAGGCTGGACACTCATCTGTTAGGGATACTCTGTTGGCTTTTGTGCACTCTATCAGGTGTTAGAGTAGAGAGCCTACCAGAACCCCATCTCTCACACCAAACTTACATGGTCCTACAGTGGTTGAATGTGGAGTTATTGATAAATGTGTTAAAGCAAAGTCCTACAACTCAAGGGCAGGAGAGAAAGGCTTTAAAATGAAGTTACAAACTCAATCAATATTTGTGTCTCAACTCTAGAGACAAGGGCAATAGAGATTTTTAAAAAGTCTGGGAAGCCTTTATGATGTACTATACCTACAGAAAACAGCAAAGATGTAGACTCATTAGCAGGGTTTGAGGAAACACTTACAATTAACAACCTAGAAATTAAGAGGTAAAAACTGGAAAATAATAAAGTGCAAGAGGAAATGTGAAAATACGTAGGGTATAAAAAGGTGAAGTATATTATAATATTAAAGTTAAAGACTGAATATTAAGGTAAAATAAGACAAGCAGGGGAAGCAAACATTCAAAGAATCAGAAAAGGAAGTTGAGGGAAGTGGTGGTGGTGGTGGGGATCTATATCCTAGTTTTGGGATAATCTTTATCTTTCTTTATCTTTATCTTTATCTTTATCTTTATCTTTATCTTTATCTTTATCTTTATCTTTATCTTTATCTTTATATCTTTATTGTCATTGTACAAGTACAACGAAATTGGATTTTAATAATAATAATAAATAAATAAATAAATAAATAAATAAATAAATTCATTTTTCATTTAAACAATTTTTTCCCCAACCAAAAATGTACTCAACATGAGTAACAGCAGTAAAAGCCATACGAAACACTTAAAAATAAGGGAGAGCACTGAGCAGCCGCTGCGTCTATCCGCGCCGCCATCTTAGAACTCTTATAACAATAATGTTGATTGTGAAGATAAAATTTGTAAAACTCAATAAAAATTATTTAAAATATATATTTGTGTCTCAACTCTACACTTTAGACATTGGAGATGGTTCAGGTATAGCACACACAATTGGTTATATCTGCCAGGGAAGTGTTCAAATCGAAGGTGGTTTCAACACTTTGCTGTCATGCTAAAATGGCTGTAGTCACCACCTAACAGCATCAGAGCAAGGGAAAGCTATCTCACTCAACCTTTATTTATTTATCTATGTCATCCATATTTTCCAACATTTCATTGGATTTTCTGGCTCATGGGTGAGCAGATCCTTTTAAGCTGCTCTAAGATTGAATCCTAGAATTGTAGAGTACAAAGGAACCGGAGGGTCTTGTCCAACTCCCAGCAATTTAGACATGCATTGACACACTGAATGACAGTTTTGAAAGGAAGGGAAACACTGAGCTTCCAGAGTAGCCCAAATGTGGGGATACAAGTCAAAGCGCAAAGAAGTCGACAGCTGGAAAAAGAAGATTGCTTGAGTTTTGCACAGATCTTCAGGTGGGCTGTGGTTGTGTTTGCTGACATGCATGCATGTTAACTTAATGCTGTGAGTGAGTGGAAGAGGGGTCCAGAAAATCTTAATGGAATGCCCTACAAATTGTATCAATCAACTTGGAATTCCAAGACCAGAATTAAATGTGAGGTTTCTTAGAATATCACTAGTCCAATGGTATCTCTCCCTATGCTACACTGAAGCTGTTTTTCCTAGGTATTGCCCTCAGGTTCATGTGGCCCTGGTGCCAAGTTGGATATGGAAGACGTGTACTATCTGTCAAAATTACTTTGTGTTTCTGAAAAACAAATTATCTTATTACAAAATTGTTAATATGTATTTAATAACCATCACATGCAAAATTCTGGAGCTTAATTGTAGTCATACCACTGAGGCTAAGTGCACTTTATAACAGCTTATAAAAACTGAGAAATAAAATCATTGTCAGCTACCCAGCTACTAGCATAGTCAAACTGAGCTTCTTTATTTATTCCCAAAAAAATATTGTAGTAATGTTTTTTCTAAGGTCAAGCTACTGTAAGAAAAACCAAACAAACACTTTTCCTGCTCCGTTTCCTCTTTGGTCCATCCCAGGTACCCAGCAATGCTGTTTATTTATACATTATTTCCTAAGATTTATACGCGACTTGATTGTAAAATAAGAAAAAGCAGCAGTTACAAGCAGATAAATATGAGAAAACATCAGAATATATAAGAGTTAAAATACTAAAACAGATTAAAACGGCAACAACTTTCTAAGCATGTCAGTAGGCTTGTCAGTTCGGCTGTTATCATCCTTAGAGATCTTATTGTAAGTGCCTTTACCCCTTTGTCCCTTGCCTTGAATCCTCCCCCCCCAACCCCCCCCCCCACAATTTTCCTCCTCCCTAAAAATAGCTCAATAACTTTGACATGAACACCCCCCCCCCAAAATGGGGGTAGATCACTGCCAGTTTTTAATTCTGAAAGTAGATCACAGTTCTTGGTAGATGACCACCCCTGGAATAGAACAAAGCTTATAGTTTACATCTATTTCAAAACCCATCTTCATTACGAACCTCATCCATATGTCCCAAATCTGAAGCTTTTCAAGAGCAGGCTGGACAGTCATCTGTTTGGGATGCTCTGCTGTTGGCTTTTCTGCAATGTGCAGGGTGTTAAACTAGACGGCCTACCTGAACGCCATGATGGAACGGATGATGGAACGGAGAATGGAATAAAGCAGATGGAGTAAAGGAAATGTCTTCTACTGAAGGATTTGCAGGAGAAGGAGAGGATAAATATTCTTAGGGTCCTAAGTGTGACTACCAGTTGTTTAGGACTGAGTAAAATGCTGCCCATCTGTCTGTCCATCTGATGTCAATTTGACATGACCGTTTCCGAGATACAGAAACCAGTTTATGTTTGGTTGCCATTTTAAAGAAAGATTTCAGACTGAACTTTCCCAAACTGCATCAATTGCTTCATTGTCCAATTTGGCGTGATGGTTTCTCAGAGTGCATTGTGGGTTGTGGACTACATTTGGAAGGCATCAGGTGCAATTTTAATTCAAGAGGGCAGACTGAACAATTCCAAACTGTACTGATTCAGACATCTCTGAGACTACCACCAAACAATTTGGTGTGGTGGTGACAAAGAAAGCAGAGTGGTTTTTGTTGTATGTTTGGAAACTGTTTGGTTAAATAAAAAAAAATACACCCAGTGGTATTGCTGCATTGGCAAACCTTAACATAGGTGTCATGAAGTAGTGATCCTGTGAGCATGTATTGCTGGTGGAGGCCCTCAGGCAGGTGGTAACAATTAGACACCAAAGTGGGAGCATGTGATGGGGCTGGCTGGATGCCAGCATTCCCCAGCTCTGGTAAATCTTCAAGTTAACCTACTGGGGAAGAAGACATCGTGTATTAGACTTGCTGTGTGATGTTCTGTAGCTGGTGCCAGAGAAGAAGCCAATAAAGCCTGGTAACCCATTTGGTTAGTAGCTTGGAGGGAGGACTCGGGAAACCGACACCCTCCTTGACAATAGGTGCCAGGGATAAAGTGGTGGCTGGTGTTTTAATAGGGCTCCAAGGTCATTACTGAGGACTGATGAAATTATTTTCTGAAACACTCTCCCTCTTTCTTCAACTGCCATTGCATGGTGAAGATGAGATGGAAATTTTAATAATCTAATATTTTTGGTGATTTTGAGCCAACCATAGATAATCCAGTTATATAACTGAAATAATGGGGTATATGGAGTATATGAACCGCACGGAGACCTCTGGGTATAGGGTGGTATATAAATTCAATAAATAATAATAATAATTATTATTATTATTATTATTTAAAATACTGAATATAAAATATTTAAAATACTGACTACTGAATACAGCATTTAAAATACTGTATCAGATAATAGTTTGTTTGGAATGATGAGAAACAATTTCCATGTTTATCCCTTCCTCTTCCCCATCAAACCAGTTCTGCCCAAATACTGCCCTGAGGTTCTTTAGAATGGGAATATGTGTCTGGTAAAAATTAAATCTATTTACATAAAGTAATTTCATTTCCATTCATTAACAAAGCTTGCAATATAGCACCACCTGTTCTGGAACACACAGTCACTTCTTGCCACATCCCAGAAACACAGTATTCCAAAGTTCCAGTTACAGGTAGGTAGCCGTGTTGGTCTGCCATAGTCAAAACAAAATAAAAAATAATTCCCCCCCCCTTCCTGTAGCACCTTAGAGACCAACTAAGTTTGTTCTTGGTATGAGCGTTCGTGTGCATGCATACTTCTTCAGATACACTGAAACAGAAGTCACCAGACCCCTATATATAGTGAGAGGGTGGGAGGGGTATTACTAAGAAGGGTGGTGAGAATGGGTGGTAGGCTGATAGCTGTGGTTAGCCTGTTGATGACCGTTAACGACTACAATTAGTCTTACAGGAAAAAGCAAGAGGTGAGAAGGCTAAAAATAGCTTTGTCATGTATAATGAGATAAGAATCCAATGCCTTTCTTCAGACCAGGTGTCTCCATGGTTTTAAGTTTGGTAATGAGTTGCAATTCAGCAACTTCTCTTTCCAGTTTATTTCCAGGGAGATTGAAGTGTTCTCCTACTGGTTTCTCTGTCTTGTGAATCCTGATGTCAGATTTATGTCCATTTATCCTTTGGCGTAGGGTTTGGCCTGTTTGTCCAATATAGAGAGCTGAAGGGCACTGTTGGCATTTGATGGCATACACAATGATAGACGATGAGCAATTAAATAGTCCTGAGATGGTATGTTTGGTGTTGTTGGGGCCAGTAATGTTGTTGTCCGGGTGTATGTGGCAGCAAAGTTGGCATCTGGGTTTATTGCAGGCTCTGGTGCCAGTGTCCGTGTTAAGTCTGGTTGTAGTATTATTGTGGGTGAGGAGTTGTTTAAGATTGGGTGGCTGTCTGTAGGCGGTGAAAGGTCTTCCTCCCAGAGCTTGAGAAAGAGAACTGTGATTGTCTAGGAGAGGTTGTAGATCTCTGGTGATGAGTTGTACTGTTTTAACTTGGGAGCTGTATGTGAATACTAGTGGCAGGACCGGTGCTAGGGCTTTTCGCGTCCTAGGCGAAAATTGCGGAGCGCCCGGCGCGCAGGGGGCGGGGCACCATACGTCATGCGCAATGACGTCAAATGCCCCACCCCCTGTGTCCTGGGCGCTGCGCGCTCCGGGTACTGCGCAAGCCGAGCGCTACCGGGCGCTGCGCGAGCCGAGCTCTGCCGGGCGCTTCGCACGCCGGGCGCTGCCGAGCACTGCGCGAACCGGGCGCTGCCGGGCGCTGCGCGAGCCGGAAACTGCTGGGCGCTGCGCACGCCGGAAACTGCCAGGCGCTGCGTGCACCGGAAACTGCCGGGCGCTGCACGAGCCAGACACTGCCGGGCGCTGCGCTGCCGGGCGCTCCGCGCCGCCGCGATTTTCGCCTCTGGTTGGGCGGCAGCAGGCGGGCGGGTGGCGGTGGGCGGGCAGGGGGCAGGCTGGCCAGCGCCCCCTCCATTTTGGCGCCCTAGGCAGTTGCCTAGTTCGCCTAAATGGATGCTCTGGCCCTGACTATTGGTGTTCTGCTATTTTCTTTTTTGGGTCTGTCTTTTTCCTGTAAGACTAATTGCAGTCGTTAACAGTCATCAGCAGGCTCACCACAGCTATCAGCCTACCACCCATTCCTCTCACTATATATAGGGGTCTGGTGACTTCTGTTTCAGTGTATCTGAAGAAGTGTGCATGCACACGAAAGCTCATACCAAGATCAAACTTAGTTGTTCTCTAAGGTGCTAATGGAAGGAAAAGTTTTTTGTTTTTTGTTTTGTTTTGAGTATTCCAAAGTGTTGCGCTCAGTCCGCTTTCCTTCTCCAAATCCATCTGAATCGACTCTTTTATGAATTGGTTGCATTTTATGGTCCAGCACATTTCCTGGCTCTACTGCCACTGATATTTTGAGGAAAGGTATTATGTAGCTCACCTCCTTCTGTCTCTCCCTCCTACGTTGCCAGAAAAGTAAGAAGGAACCTTTCCTTCTTGTTTGAATGCCAATAATAGTACACACACACACACACACACACACACACACACACACACACACACAGAGAGAGAGAGAGAGAGAGAGAGAGAGAAATATCCAAGATTCTAATATGAATGAAAGAGAGAAAGTAGCCCCCTTGTTTCTCCGTTCACTGCCACTGTTATTTTGAGGATAGATAGGATGTAGAATAACCTTTTGCTTTGTGGATTCCGCAATTTATTGTAATGAGGAGGGGGCAGTTTAAGACCCATTTGTGGCATCCAGGCCTCAATGGCACCCCTCTGACACACACACTGGTTCCGGATTCATATGACTCCAATGAGCACTGTAGCCCTAGTCAGCATCGACAGGTGTTAATAATGAGAGTACATGTTGAGAATGGAAGAATTAAACATTGGTTTTATTTGACTTAGTCCATGTCTAACTGATCATAAAGTCTTTAGTTTGAGGCATTTTTCATTTTCTGTTTGAAGAAGGTACCACTTGGTCCAGTCACAGTCTCCCATGACAAGGACCTAGTTCAAACCTAGGAATGCTGTCTTCTATTAATCCATTCAAATAATCTTTCAATCTGTCTCTAAACATCTGTAAACTTTCTCATTGCAATTGTATTTCTTATAAGGGAGAAATGTGTCTCTCTTTATAGAGGGCAGTCCTGCATTTGATGAACTGTCCGAAGACAACCCTCCCTTTCAAGGAATCCTTGATTTGAATGCTTTTCTGGTCCAGTTCTGCTTTAAAGACCAAGAACCATAAGCAGAGAGAAGAGGGCTTTCCATCAGCCATTGGAATCGGGAGGACTAAGTGGGAAGGCACACAATTCAAAATTAAGCCTGCACCACTATAGTGAGGTGAATTTCTAGATTATATATTTGAATTTCTAGACACAAACCAACATAGATGAATATTATGTGCACCTGGGACCTCTTCTTTGGAGATAAATTTCCTGTCTTGCTATACACAACTAACCAGTCTTATGCTTAGACCAGGGGTAGGCAACCTAAGGCCCGTGGTCCAGATGGGGCCCAATCGCCTTCTATATCTGGCCCACAGACGATCCAGGAATCAGCATGTTTTTACATGAGTAGAATGTGTCCTTTTATTTAAAATGCATCTCTGGATTAATTGTGGGGCATAGAATAATAGAATCATAGAATCATAGAGTTGGAAGAGACCACAAGAGCCATCCAGTCCTACCCCCTGCCAAGCAGGAAACACCATCAAAGCATTCCTGACAGGTGGCTGTCAAGCCTCTGCTTAAAGACCTCCAAAGAAGGAGACTCCACCACACTCCTTGGCAGCAAATTCCAGTGTCGAACAGCTCTTACTGTCAGGAAGTTCTTCCTAATGTTTAGGTGGAATCTTCTTTCTTGTAGTTTGAATCCATTGCTCTGTGTCCGCTTCTCTGGAGCAGCAGAAAACAACCTTTCTCCCTCCTCTATATGACATCCTTTTATATATTTGAACATGGCTATCATATCACCCCTTAACCTTCTCTTCTCCAGGCTAAACATACCCAGCTCCCTAAGCCGTTCCTCATAAGGCATCGTTTCCAGGCCTTTGACCATTTTGGTTGCCCTCCTCTGGACACGTTCCAGCTTGTCAGTATCCTTCTTGAACTGTGGTACCCAGAACTGGACACAGTATTCCAGGTGAGGTCTGGCCAGAGCGGAATACAGTGGTACTATTACTTCCCTTGATCTAGATGCTATACTCCTATTGATGCAGCCCAGAATTGCATTGGCTTTTTTAGCTGCTGCACCACACTGTTGACTCATGTCAAGTTTGTGGTCTACCAAGACTCCTAGATCCTTTTCACTTGTACTGCTCTCAAGCCAGGTGTCACCCATCCTGTATTTGTGCCTTTCATTTGTTTTGCTCAAGTGTAGTACTTTACATTTCTCCCTGTTAAAATTCATCCTGTTTGCCTTGGCCCAGTTCTCTAATCTGTTAAGGTCATTTTGAAGTGAGATCCTGTCCTCTGGGGTATTAGCCACCACTCCCAATTTGGTGTCATCTGCAAACTTGATCAGGATGCCCTCAAGCCCATCATCCAAGTCATTGATAAAGATGTTGAATAAGACTGGGCCCAAGACAGAACCCTGTGGCACCCCACTAGTCACTTCTCTCCAGGATGAAGAGGAGCCATTGATGAGCACCCTTTGGGTTCGGTCAGTCAGCCAGTTACAAATCCACTGAGTGGTAGCATTGTCTAGCCCGCATTTTACCAGCTTCTTTACAAGAATATCATGGGGCACCTTGTCAAAGGCCTTGCTGAAATCAAGATCGGCTACATCCACAGTGTTCCCTTCATCTACCAGGCTTGTAATTCTGTCAAAAAATGAGATCAGATTGGTCTGGCATGACTTATTTTCAGAAACCCATGCTGACTTTTAGTGATCACAGCGATCCTTTCTAGGTGCTCACAGACCGTTTGCTTAATGATCTGCTCTAGAATCTTTCCTGGTATTGATGTCAGGCTGACTGGGCAATAATTTTTTGGGTCCTCTCTTTTCCCCTTTTTGAAAATAGGGACAACATTTGCCCTCCTCCAGTCTGCTGGGACTTCGCCTGTTTTCCAGGAATTCTCAAAGATTACTGCCAGTGGTTCTGAAATCACCTCTGCCAGTTCTTTTAATACTCTGGGATGTAGTTCATCTGGCCCTGGAGACTTGAATACATCTAAACTAGCCAAGTGTTCCTTTACTACCTCCTTACTTATTCTGGGATGTGTTTCCCCTGCTGAATCATCTGCTCCATATTCTTCAGGTCGGGCATTGTTTTCTTTTTTGGAGAAGACTGAGGCAAAGAAGGTATTGAGGAGTTCTGCCCTTTCTGTGTCCCCTGTTCGCATTTCACCTTCTTCTCCTCTAAGTGACCCCACTGTTTCCTTGTTCTTCCTTTTGCTACGGACATACCCATAAAAACCCTTTTTATTGCTTTTAACCTCTCTAGCAAGCCTGAGTTCATTCTGTGCTTTAGCTTTTCTGACTTTGTCTCTACATGTGCTGGCTATTTGTTTGAATTCCTCTCTGGTGGTTTCCCCCTTTTTCCATTTTTTGTACATATCCCTTTTAAATCTTAACTCAGTTAAAAGTTCTTTAGATAGCCACCCTGGCTTCTTTAGGCACCTTCCATGTTTTCGTCTCATTGGTACTGCTTGAAGTTGTGCTTTTAATATTTCCCTTTTAACAAACTCCCATCCATCATGAACTCCCTTCCCTTTTAGTATTACTGACCATGGGATCACATCCAGCATTTCCCTAAGTTTTCTGAAGTCGGCTTTCTTAAAGTCTAGAATTTGAGTCTTAGTATGCTTGGTTGCTCCTTTCTGATGTATAATAAACTCCAGAAGAGCATGATCACTCCCACCTAATGATCCTACCACTTCTACCCCACTAACCAGGTCATCACTATTGGTTAGGACCAGATCTAAAATGGCTGATCCTCTTGTTGCTTCTCCCACCTTCTGGACAATGAAATTGTCTGCAAGGCCAGTGAGGAATCTGTTCGACCTTATGCTCTTGGCTGAGTTTGACATCCAACAAATATCAGGATAGTTGAAATCCCCCATTACTACTATCTCATTTCCTTTTGAATGCTTGGTCATCTGTTCCAGGAAGGCATCATCTATGTCCTCAGTTTGGCTTGGGGATCTATAGTAAACTCCCACAATGAGATCACTGTTATTTTTCTCTCCCTTAATTTTGACCCAGATACTCTCAATTTGGCTTTGAAGTTTTAAATCATGGATCTCTTCACAGGTATACACATCCCTGACATATAACGCCACTCCTCCTCCTTTCCTGTTTGGTCTATTTCTCTGAAATAGATTGTATCCCTCTATTACTACATTCCAATCATGAGACTCATCCCACCAGGTTTCAGTGATGCCTATTATGTCGTATTTAGTTTGCTGTACCAAGAGCTCAAGTTCATCTTGTTTATTTCCCATGCTCTGTGCATTTGTATACAGACATTGAAAACCATTGATCATTCCCCCTAGTCTCCTACTTAAGGATTTTTTCCTCCCACCACTAGGTCTGTGTGCTGTTTGCTCCATTTGGTCCTTGACTTTTGGATGATCATCTTCAGCATTTGATAGACTCCTACCTTCAGGACCACTGTCTCCCTCCCCCACATAAGTCAGTTTAAAGCCCTCCTGATGAGGTTTTTGAGATTGTTGGCTAAAACATTCCTCCCAACCCTTGTGAGGTGCAGCCCATCACTTGCCAGAAGTCCATCTTCAAGAAACTGCAGACCGTGATCTAAGAATCCAAACCGTTCCTGCCGGCACCATTTGCGAAGCCAGTTGTTCACTTCTCCTATTTTCCCCTCTCTTCCTGGGCCACGGCGTTCAACTGGGAGGACAGATGAGATGACAATTTGTGCATTTAATTGCTTCAGCTTCCTGCCCAGAGCCTCATAATCACTTTTGATCTTCTGGAGGCTATGGCTTGCGGTGTCATTGGTTCCCACATGGACTAAAAGGAAGGGGTTTTTATCCGTGGGTTTTATGATTCCTTGCAGCCGTTCTGTAACATCATGGATCTTGGCCCCGGGGAGACAGCATACCTCTCGAGACATCTTGTCAGGCCCACAGATCACTGCTTCTGTACCCCTCAGTAGGGAATCCCCTATCACCACTACACGCCTCCTCTTAGGCTTGGTTGGGATTCTTACATGTGCTGTCCCTTCCAAGGTCACCTGCACATTCCCGGAGGACTGACTATGCTGCTCGTCTTCATATACCTCATCAACTGTGATGACGGAGAGATCTTCCAATGGAGTCTGTTCTTCTTCTTCCAGATTTGAGAGCATTTCAAATCGATTTTGTAGTTCTAAACACTCAGAGCGATCCCTGGGCATTCTACTTCTGTGAGTCATGTTCCTCCATACATCTGGCTCCTGAGTTGGGGAACTGATCTCCTCCTCAGGGATGTGCCCTGTCTCCTGCTTGGTGGAGACAGTGTGCTCTGCTGCATCCAAGAAAAGCTCCAGCTCTTTAATTTTCTGGAGCTGAGCCAAAATTCCACCTACACCTGTAATCAATAAAGTTGTGGCCATTTTTAATCTAGATCATTTTCTGTGTAAATTCATTCTGTCACACCTCACACAGGGGAGGGTGCCACTGCAACTGGTGCTGAAACCATGTGCAGCACATAGTGCTCTTTGGAAAAAAGTTGGTATTTAAATGCAAGTAATAATTAATACATTATATTAATTTACACATGAACAACATTTCTTGGGGTGAACAAGAATAAGTGAAAAGTTTCAACTTACCTATATTGTTATCCAGAACACCAGAGACACAGATTGGAATAGAGTCACAGGTATCACCTGTTTCGCCTTCGCATGATGTTCTATTAGAACGACAGTAGGAACATTCCAGAGATGTCACTGCATAAAGGAGATAGAGGTTGGTGCAGGAGGTTTCCTGAGATGGTAACGAACTTAATGGTACATTGGGTGGAGATGGAAATTAAGTCTATATAAAACATGAGAACCCCACATGCAAGTCTCAAATATATTTCAGATTTATACATTAAATTTATGAAGGCAAATGCATGTTGATCAACCTAGTGCTGTTTTACAAACAAACCAAAATACTATAGCCACACATACACATTTACACATTTACAGAAACACACAACACATACATACCATCCATCACGACTTCCCAAGACCATATTATTTGGTTACAGCATTTAAAATATTTATAGCTCTTGGATAAAAACTGTTTTTTAATCTATTCATTCTTGATTTATTTGTTCTGTATCTCTTGATACAGACAATGCAAACAGGCTATATCCAGGATGAGATGAATCCTGTAAAATGTTGTTTGCTTTTTTGAGACAACGGGAGCTATATAGTTCGTCCAAAGATGGGAGAGGATGACCAATAATCTTCCCGGCTATGGTTATGACCTTCTGGAGCATTTTCCTATCGGTGACTGTGCAACTGGTAAACCAAGTCATATATAGAATGTATAGTAAAAAACGTTACATGATGTTTTATTTTGAATGGATCAATGTAGTAATATAAGAATTAAATATAATCTTAAGAAATAAATAAAGAATCTTAAGAAATAAATAAAAGAATCCAATTCTGCTGGTTCCTACTTACCTGGAGAAAGCAGGGCCAAGAGGAGGCAGGTGCTCAGAAGTGCTTTCTGCAGTCTTCAAAGATTTGGAGACTCCGAGCAGAGATTTAGCAAGCCAGAGAACTGATGCGGGTAGAGTCTTACATGGAGATATTTAAAGGCTATAGATTCATGATGTGGGCAATTCTTGGGAACAAATGGTTCACAGAGGTCGGGGAGTGGGTACTGTGTGTTTGCCAAGAAGACACAGAGGGACATAGAGGAACTTTTATTCGATTTGTATTAGAAGGATGCACTGAAATGGATATACACCCAATGCCAAGCCAAAATTCGACCTACATCATTTTTAATCCAAATCATTATCTTCCAGGGGATGGTGGAACTGCATTGGGTACCACCACCATGTACAACACCTTGTGTTCCTTGGAGAAAAGGTGTGATAATAATGCAATTAATAAATAATAAATAATACTAATCTCCATTAGATTTACAGACCTCAGTGATCATACCCACCTGGGTTCCTGTGCCACACCTGGGCAGCAACCCCACTGCATTGTCAAAGGACACACAGTGCACTAAGCACAGGTGCACTTCTTGACTGACCCATATTTTGAGAAGGATAAAAAATGTATGAAAAAATATTTGATCTATACTTTTTTCAGGACTACAAATAGCAGGGATTTGGCCAGGGGGAAGGCATGCTAGGAATGAGGAATGGACCCAGTTCTCTACCCTCCCCAAATTCCTTAGCGATCTTTTTTAAAATAGTGAAACTTCCACACCTTTTGTAAAACTAACAAATTGATGGGGGTTGATTGTTCCCATACAACCTTATATATACAATATTATACATTTCTGAATGTATTTCCACACACCGCAAAAGTTCTCTTCTTGGACAGCCCCACCACAAGTGGTGGCATGGCTCCCTCAAACTGAAAGCTCTGCAACAAATTGCTTCTATTCAGGAGAAATATGGACAATTGCTCTGCAACTCTTTGCCATCTATGTATTACCTCAATGTCCAAGGGAGTATGGAAGTTATTGGGTCCTTGATGGACAAAGCAATATACTGAATAAGAACCAGTACTGCTGCCTTTCCTATAACTCAGAGTGTCTTCTAACTTGGTTCACAGAAGCTTTTTTTAAAAAAAAATTCCTCCATTTCCCAAATCAAAGAACAGCTAAAGACTCAAAATATGGCACAGGTGACTGCTGAAGTACCCAAGGTAGATAGAGCTCAAGGGAATTGGATAGTGCTAGGGACATTGTGACGTCTACTGAATCAATTTACATAAAGTAATATCATTTCCATTCATTAACAAAGCTTGCAATATAGCACCACCTGTTCTGGAACACACAGTCACTTCTTGCCACATCCCAGAAACACAGTATTCCAAAGTTCCAGTTACATGTAGGTAGCCGTGTTGGTCTGCCATAGTCAAAACAAAATAAAAAATAAATTATTTTCCCCTTCCAGTAGCACCTTAGAGACCAACTAAGTTTGTTCTTGGTATGAGCTTTCATGTGCATGCACACTTCTTCAGATACACTGAAACAGAAGTCACCAGACCCCTATATATAGTGAGAGGGTGGGAGGGGTATTACTAAGAAGGGCGGTGGGAATGGGTGGTAGGCTGATAGCTGTGGTGAGCCTGTTGATGACCATTAACGACTGGAAGGAAAAGTTTTTTGTTTTTGTTTTTTTGTTTGTTTGAGTATTCCAAAGTGTTGCCCTCAGGCCACTTTCCTTCTTCACATTCATCTGAGTCATCTCTTTTATTAATTGGTTGCATTTTATGGTCTAGCACCTTTCCTGGCTCTACTGAGACTGATATTTTGAGGATAGGTATTATGTAGCTCACCTCTTTCTGTCTCTCCCTCCTACGTTGCCAGAAAAGTAAGAAGGAACCTTTCCTTCTTCTTTGAATGCCAATAATAGTACACACACACACACACACACACACACAGAAAGAGAGAGAGAGAGAGAGAGAGAGAGAGAGAAATGTCTAAGATTCTAATATGAATGAAAGAGATAAAGTAGCCCCCTTGTTTCTCCATTCACTGCCACTGTTATTTTGAGGATAGATAGGATGTAGAATAACCTTTTGCCTTGTGGATTCCACAATTTATTGTAATGAGGAGGGGGCAGTTTAAGACCCATTTGTGGCATCCAGGCCTCAATGGCACCCCTCTAGCACACGCACTGGTTCCGGATTCATATGACTCCAATGAGCACTGTAGCCCTAGTCAGCATCGACAGAGGTTAATAATGAGAGCACGTGTTGAGAATGGAAGAATTAAGCATTGGCTTTATTTGACTTAGTCCATGTCTAACTGATCATAAAGTCTTTAGTTTGAGGCAATTTTCATTTTCTGTTTGAAGAAGGTACCACTTGGTCCAGTCACAGTCTCCCATGACAAGGACCTGGTTCAAACCTAGGAATGTTGTGTTCTATTAATCCATTCAAATCATCTTTCAATCTTTCTCTAAACATCTGTTTCTTTCTCTAAACATCTGTAAACTATCTCATTGCAATATATATATATATATATATATATATATATATATATCTATATATATATATCTATATATATATCTATATGTCAGGTTATCACCGAGTAACCACCAGCTGGCTGACTGGGAGGGCAGCCGAGAGCCGGGAGAACAGGTTTGCAAGGAAACGGACAGAGATAAGATAGAGGGAAGTGCTCAGTCCTTGGCGAGGCCAAGTTTCTCTGACAGCAGTCTGTCAGAGCCTGTACCTTTAACTTGGGAAGAACGCAAGAAGGGTGGGGTGCAAGAGAAAGGGAAATTGTCATCGCAGAGGAGGCGGAAGAGGATGGTGTTTTCACGAGGTTTAAAAGGGCAGAAGAACCACCCCGACCCTTCAGATGAGTCATCAACAGAGTAGTGAAGAGATCGTTAGAGCAGAGAGCTGCAGTCTGTAGGCTTGGTTGTTTTCTTTATGTATTGTAAATAAACTGCACTTCACTGAGCCAACATGTACGCGTCGTGTGCCTGCTACAGCATGAATCATCTCTAAACTAACTGCTGCTGAGTAGAAGCAAGTCGGATAGACAGGTAGAATGTCGGAGCAACAAGAAGCAGCAGCCTTGGGAGTTATGCCGGTAGGGGACCCGGCACAAGTGCTTTGGGCAGAGAACCAAGAATTAAAGATAAGACTGGCATGGCTTGAAGGAGTGACTGCGGAGCAGGCAAGGCAGCTTTCTGATTTATCAGGTAGGCAAACAACAAAGAACTTAGTCCCTCTTCCCCCACGTTTCAATGGGAACGCTGCAGATTATGCATGTTTCAGAGCTTCCTGTTTGTATTATCTCCGGCTTAAAGGAGAAGAATACAGAGATGATGAGGCGAGAATAGCCACGGTGGTGGGCCTTCTGGAAGGCAGGGCTAGACAGTGGATTACCCCATACTTGATGGCCAATGACCGCGTGCTCACGAACTTGACTGCCTTTCTGAAGCTTCTGGACAGTATATTCAAGAACCCAGCACAAGAGGCGGAGTTGGAGCAGCAGTTCCTGAATCTCAGGCAAGGAAATGGAACTGTGGCTCAATATTGGTCTTGTTTTATGATGCACGCCCGTCAGCTGGGGTGGGAAGGAAAGGCCTTGGTGGCCTTGTTCAAAGCAGGTCTTTGCGAAGAGATTCGTGATGAGCTGGCGAGAATGCCAAGGTTGAACACCTTGGAAGAGGTGGGGCAAGCTGCCTTACAATTAGGCCTGAGATTCCAGTCACGCGACAAGTTGCGCAGGGGGCAAGAGAGGCTAGAGAGCCATCGATTGTATGTTCTGCCAGAGACCATGAGGATGCAAAGTAAGGAGGAGGAGGAACCTACGCAACTGGGCTCTCTCAGAGGGGGCAGAATGCCCGGCATTACACGAGCTGAGAGAGAGAGAAGGCGGAGGGAGTGCTTGTGTTTCACCTGTGGCTCCACCAATCACATGGCCTGTCAGTGCACCATGGGAAGGCCGCAAGGAGCCCTTTCAGGGACGAAGGTGGCCCCGCCTGGAGAGTGCAGAGAGACGCCATCGGGAAAAGAGCTGCCCCAACCCGTTCTGGAGGCCTCAGGTTGGGAGGAGAGAGAACAGAAGGGCTCCCACCTGGACCGGTCATACCAGTAATCACCGTGGGCGCTACGCTACAACTCCCAGATGGGAGGGGTGAGCATGTTGACATTCTCATAGATTCTGGAGCTTCAACAGATTTTGTGGATGTGGACCTAGTGAGTAGGTTGGGAATAGAGACACAGTCATTGGAAGAACCCCTAGAAGTGCGGACTATTGATGGAAGACCATTGCTGTCTGGCTGCGTGTCGGAGGCCACGATGCCCATAGGGCTAGAGTTGCCGGGTCATCGAGAGGTCATTGCCCTTCACATCACCAGGTTGACCTCCTATCCTGTGGTCTTGGGTATGAGTTGGCTAGCTCGTCATGATCCAGTGATCTCCTGGGGTCAGAGGTCCATGACCTTTTCGTCGGTGTACTGTAGACTCCACTGTCTAGGGATCAAGTCAGAGAAAAGCGGCGAGGCCAGCGGGACGACAGTCTGTGGATCCTTCACCGGAGAAGAGCGACAATTACCCCTGCAATATAAGTCCTTCAGAGATGTGTTCTGTGAGAAGGAGGCAGACAGGCTACCACCTCATAGGCTTTATGACTGCAAAATAGACCTGGTGTCAGGGGCAGAGATACCAGCCAGTCAGCTCTACTCCATGTCGGAAGCGGAGTTGACAGAATTGAGGGAATTTCTACAGAAGAATTTGGAGCGGGGGTTCATACGACCAACAAAGACTCCGGGGGGAGCCCCAGTTTTCTTTGTTAACAAGAAAGGCACGACGGAAAAAAGACTTGTTGTTGATTACAGAAAGACCAACCAGCGCATGATTCCCAGTCGTTATCCGTTGCCGCGGATTGGAGATCTACTCGAAAGGTTAAGATCGGCGAAAATTTTCACGAAACTTGATCTGAGGGGGGCTTACAATCTGATACGAGTGAGAGAAGGTGACGAATGGAAGACTGCCTTTAACACTAGGTATGGGACCTTTGAGTATCGTATGATGCCATTTGGATTGCAATCGGGCACGGCCACCTTCCAGGCATTCATCAATCATGTGCTGGCAGATCTTATGGACAGGACGGTGGTGGCTTATCTGGACGATCTTTTGATTTACTCAGAGGATCCAGAAGAACATGTTCAACATGTGAAGGAGGTGTTACAACCGCTGAGGGAACACCGACTATACGCAAAGCTGGAGAAATGCCAATTCCATGTGACAGAAGTGGAATTCTTGGGTTACAGAATCACCCCGGAGGGAGTGCACATGGACCCAGCAAAGGTGGAGGCGGTAGTGTCGTGGCAAAACCCCAGGACACGAAAGGATGTGCAAAGGTTCTTGGGATTTGCCAATTACCGTCTTTCCCCCTTTTTAAGACACCGTCTTATAATTTTTTTTCCTCAAAAAAACACAGGGTGGCTTATTTTCGGGGGATGTCTTATTTTTATTACGTCAGTATGGTACAGTACAGCCTCCCCCTGCATGCTGAGCAGGCAGGGCAGAGCTCCACACGAGGCGCGTTTTTTCCCCCCCCGCGCCTCTCGCTGGCTCCCTGCGCACGGGGAACAGGCGGGGCAGGAAGAGGCGTCTCCCCCCCGCGCCTCTCCCTGCGCGCTAAGCAGGCGGGGCAGAACTCCACAAGAGGCGCGTTTCCCCCCGTGCCTCACACTGGTTCACTGGCTCCCTGCACATGCAGGAGGGGCTGAGGAGGCGACGGGAACAATGGCGGCACCATGGCTTACTTTTGGGGTACGGCTTACTTCTCACAAAGGTAAAAAAACCCTGCCATGGCTTACTTTATGACTACGTATTAAAAAAGGGGAAACAGGGTATTACAGGAAATTTATACATAGGTACTCTGGGCTTACAGCGCCGATAACAGACTGTCTGAAAGGGAAACAACCGTTCCGCTGGACAGAAGAGGCGCAGAAAGCTTTTGGGAAGCTCAAGTTAATGTTTGCAGAGGAAAGGCATTTGGCACATCCAGACCCGCACAAGCCGATGTTCGTAGAGACAGATGCTTCGGACAAGGCGCTAGGGGCTGTGTTACTCCAGGCAGACGAAAAAGGGGAACTGAGACCATGCGCCTTTCACTCGCGAAAACTAAATTCATCGGAACAGAATTATACAATATGGGAATGGGAGCTGTTGGCGGTCAAGGATGCCTTGCAAACATGGCGACACTTCCTAGAAGGAGCGCAGCATCAGGTGGAAGTACGCACCGATCACAAGAATCTGGAGTACTGGCAGACAGCCAGACATCTGAACCAACGACAGATTAGGTGGGCGCAATTCTTCGCCAGATTTAATTTCAGAATAAAATATGTGTTGAGTTCACAGAACCAGGGCGCGGATGCGTTGTCCCGGAAGCCCGAATACTACAAAACCAAAACCGTGCCGGAAAAGAGACTGATCCTCCATCCTGAACAACTGCGTCTGGCAGCAGTGCCGGCTGTAGAACGGTCGGAGTTTCTAAAGCGTACGGGGGAGGATGAGTTTGCTCGGAAGAAGAAAGAGGCGATAGAAAAGGGGGAGAGTCATGCAAAGGATTTTGCGGAGAGAGGAGGGTTGCTTTACAAAGGGGAAGCCCTCTATGTTCCAGAAGGTGAACTCCGAGCCAAGGTACTCAGACAGTGCCACGATAGTCCGACGGCTGGCCATTTTGGGCAATGGAAGACGGAACGCCTAGCAACGCGGGACTTCTGGTGGCCGCACTTGCAAGAGGATATCAAGGAGTATGTACGGGCCTGTGAGACTTGCCAACGGGCAAAGAGGCCCCGAGAGTCTCCAGCAGGTCTACTTCAACCACTACCTACCCCGCAGGCACCATGGGAAGCCATTGCCATGGATTTCATTACCGACTTGCCAGAGTCGCGGAAACAGACAGTAATCTGGGTAGTGGTAGATCTTTTTTCTAAGATGGCACATTTTGTACCTTGTAAGAAACTACCATTGGCACATGAGACGGCTCAACTCTTCGTGGAACATGTGTTCAAATTGCATGGTCTTCCACGGAAAATTATATCGGATAGGGGGACGCAATTCACCTCTCAGTTTTGGAGGAAACTGATGCAACTGCTGAAAGTAGAGGTGTGTCTCTCGTCGGCTAGACACCCGCAGACGAACGGTGAGTCAGAGAGGACGAACGCCACATTGCAGCAGTATTTACGTTGTTATGTGAGTTACCAACAAGATGACTGGGTAGAGAAGTTGGCTCTGGCTGAATTTGTGTACAATAATGCCGTGCACTCATCGACACAACAAACGCCATTTTTTGCTTGTCAAGGGAGACATCCACGGGTGTTCCCAGGGCAAGGGGACAGTCTTGAAGTGCCAGCGGCGGAGCATTTTGCAGAAGAAATGGAAGCGCTGCATAGCATTCTACGGGACCATCTAGAAAGGGCGAAGGCGCAGTACAAGGCAGAAGCGGATAAACACAGGCAGGTGGGCAAAGAGATCCGGGTGGGGGATCTAGTGTGGTTGTCCACAAAAGACTGGCCAAGCAAAGGACGATGTCGTAAGCTGGAACAGCAAAGGGTGGGGCCATTCGTAGTGGTGGAACAAATTAACCCTGTATCTTTCAAGATACGCCTACCTGAGTCAATGAAGATACATCCAGTGTTTCATCGGTCGCTTCTATCGCCAGTGACGCCGAGACACCCTTACCAGGAGAGGAAAGAGCCACCCCCTTCACCAATCCTGGTGGAGGGTGAGCTGGAATACGAGGTGGCCGAGCTACTAGATTCTCGTAGAAGGGGTAGGGGGGTACAGTATTTAGTGGCTTGGAAAGGGTACGGACCAGAAGAGAATTCATGGGAGAATGCGGGGAACATACATGCTCCTAGGTTGCAGAGCGAGTTTCATCATAGGTATCCTAATAAGCCCAAACCTCCAGGTTGGGTCAGGGAGCAGTTAGAAACAGAGGCGGAAGGGGAAGTTGAGCAAGAGTGGGAGCAAGAAGCAGAGGAGCCACAACCAGGATGCAGTTATTGGGAAGACGATGAGGAGGAATGGTGGAGAGCGACCCAGATTACTCCTAGAGAGGAAGAGGTGAGGCTTGAGGAATGGGAGGAGGCCCCTAGAGGGGGGGATGATGTCAGGTTACCACCGAGTAACCACCAGCTGGCTGACTGGGAGGGCAGCCAAGAGCCGGGAGAACAGGTTTGCAAGGAAACGGACAGAGATAAGATAGAGGGAAGTGCTCAGTCCTTGGTGAGGCCAAGTTTCTCTGACAACAGTCTGTCAGAGCCTGTACCTTTAACTTGGGAAGAACGCAAGAAGGGTGGGGTGCAAGAGAAAGGGAAATTGTCATCGCAGAGGAGGCGGAAGAGGATGGTGTTTTCGCGAGGTTTAAAAGGGCAGAAGAACCACCCCGACCCTTCAGATGAGTCATCAACAGAGTAGTGAAGAGATCGTTAGAGCAGAGAGCTGCAGTCTGTAGGCTTGGTTGTTTTCTTTATGTATTGTAAATAAACTGCACTTCACTGAGCCAACGTGTACGCGTCGTGTGGCTGCTACAATATATATATATATAAACCCTCCCTTTCAAGGAATCCTTGATTTGAAAGCTTTTCTGGTCCAGTTCTGCTTTAAAGACCAAGAACCATAAGCAGAGAGAATAGGGCTTTCCAACAGCCATTGGAATCGGGAGGACTAAGTCGGCAGGAACACAATTCATAATTAAGCCTGCACCACTATAGTGAGATGAATTTCTAGATTATATATTTGAATAGAGGCAAACCAACATAGATGAATATTATGTGCACCTGGGACCTCTTCTTTGGAGATAAATTTCCTGTCTTGCTATACACAACTAACCAGTCTTATGCTTAGACCAGGGGTAGGCAACCTAAGGCCCGTGGGCCAGATGGGGCCCAATCGCCTTCTAAATCTGGCCCACAGACGGTCCAGGAATCAGCATGTTTTTGCATGAGTAGAATGTGTCATTTTATTTAAAATGCATCTCTGGGTTATTTGTGGGGCCTGCCTGATGTCTGGCCCACCACATGTTCTTAGAGACGGTGGACTGGACCACGGCTGAAAAAGGTTTCTGACCCCTGGCTTAGACTGCCTATAACTGACTGACAGATCTTCCGAGAAATATCTGATTTAGGATGGAGGCAGTTGCATTTGGGTTTGTGTGTGTGAATTTAACAGTAGAACGAAGTAGGTTTGAACAAAATACTATGCCAGTTCTCATATTTCCCATCAAATACATTCAGCATATATAAACATACAGATACAGAATACAGATTCTATGTGTCAGAAGAGTTTATTTTGATCATGAATTTCACCAAAAGTGAAAAAGAAAACACAGGAGGCCTGAGCCCCTCCTCTCACCATAAGCTGTTAATATATTCGGCTGGTACCGTGAACGGTGGAATTGACAAGGAGGAGAGCTTTCCTCTCTCCTATCTACCCTTCAAGAACAATCTGCTCTGGGGCTTTTTTAGCATCAGAGCATTTGGTTACAATTTTTAGAAAGGTAAGATGGCCAAATGCAAACCATTTTCCATTAAGGGCACACACGTCTTCAGTTGCACAGCCTTGGAGTTTCAGTTTCTCACCGTAATTGGTTCCATCTGGGAAATAAAAAGCATAAGGTTTGCATCTTTTTTTTTATTATATCCTTGGGGATAGGGAAGACTATGATTATAAAAGCTTAATGTGTTTGGAACCAACACATGGTACGATTAATCTGTCAGCAAACTAGTGCATGCCTTAGGAACCTTAATCTGTGAGCCAATGAAGCCCAGCAGATGTCCAAATTTGTCACTTTTACCTAAGCTACACCCACTTGCCTTTTACACCAACAACACATAACATATGATATCTGGCAGGTAGATCTGCTGCTGCTGCAGAAAAATGGGGAGTCTTGAAATCCACTCTGAATTGCTGCTTGAAAAGCAGGGCTTGCAGTCACATTGAGTAACTTCTTGTTGCTGCCAGTGCCAATTTGCAACTCCTTGTTGCTGCCAGTGCCAATTTGCTGAGTTGCAGCCATGGGAAGCTGTGCTGGCATCAGGATCCAAGATCTCAATGCAACTAATTTCTGAAGAAAGATGAATAGTTGTGTACTGGCAGGATGTTTCTCCCAGCCTCCATTCTTTTAAACCTTTGGCCAAGGTGTGTGGCAAGACACAGTCCTCCTGAACCAGCACCCACAGGTTCATACTGCTGTGTGGAGGCGCAGTCATGTGCCAGCTGGTTCTGCACCTTCCCTTGTATCCCTCTGCTCTGATACCCTTTGTGCATTAGAAGAGAAAGGTGTGCCGTAAGGAGCCTGTTGTACTTGTTTATGCTCCCTGCACAATGCAAAACCCTGCCCCTGAATGAGTCTTTCCCCTCCAGTTCTTATGTAATTTTAACAGGGGTAGATTGGAATCCAAAACACAATAGACATTGACTTGTCAACTGGAAAATCCAATCTTGCACCAGCTTGTATCAAAAATAGAAATTACCAGAACCTTCTACTTGAACCCACAGACTATAAATGATTTCTACACATTAAACCAATGCTTTCTGTACTTCAAAAATGCAAGGCATGACATTGCTATCTGGTCCTACACCGCCCCTTATATCCCTGTTTTCTGATGCCACTTGTGCATTAGAGGAGAAAAGTTTGCTGTGAGGAGCCTACTGTACCTTTGGAAACACCTCACACAATGCAAAACCCTGCCCATGGTTGAGTCTGTTCCCTCTAGATCTTACACAATTCTAACAGGGGTAGTTTAGAATACAAAACATGACTAGAGCATCCTCCTTTTCCTCAGAGAAAGAAATCAAAGCTACATATACATAACACATATGAAGAGCAAACAAAGATTAGACATTGCTTTTCTGGCAATGATAAAGAGACAGAGGAAAGGTTTTTCTTAGATGATTAGAAATATTACTCACACATAGCTTGGCTAGAAAAGTCAATGCACTTGGTCTCATTGCCAAGGCAGCTGACAGTCCCCTGACTTTCGCAATTGGGTTTTAATCCAAGACCGGTGAGGTTGAAGCAGGCTGGGCACTCTAAACCATTGGGGGAAAGATCCTTACGAGGTGGAACTACCAAAGTAAAAACCTAAAGTCAGTATATGAATGCACTTCATCCCCAATTCATTTTCTGCATTCTTTCTAGTAACCTCTGACCCTAGCTGGACTTGCTAACTTCATATTGTGCTCTAAATTTGCCATCAGCTTTGTAGAACAAGTACGTCTGTTGAGAGTCTATAAATAATGATTTTGTTTTTCATCTTTTGTCAGGCATGCTCATTTTCATTTTATTTTCCTGAGTTCTCCCTTTGAATATGAGTATCTAGCAAGCTCTTTGAATCTACAGTCAGCTGCATTCTTTGGAGGTAATCTCTCTGTATATGGGTTCAAGCAAGTAATCAGCAGAACGAGAACCCAAATTTGGTAGAGCTATGTCCAGATTTTCCAGATTTCTTTGCACATCTCTGCCTCCAGCCCCAGCCCTTAACGTTTGTGAAGTTTGACTGATCATCTACTTCATCCATTCCAGATTCATTGTAGAATCATGGAACTGTTGAGTTGGAAGGGACTCTTGGGGTCATCTAGTCCAACCCCCTGTAATCCAGGATACCCAGCTAAGGCATCCAGGACAGATGGTCATCCGATCTCTGCTTCAAAACCTCCAATAAGGAGATTCCACAATGTCCTGAGGGAGACAATTATACTGTAAAGCAGCTCTTAAAGTCAGAAAGTTTTACCTGAAGTTTAGTTGGAATCTCCTTTCTTGTAAATTAAATGATTCAAAGATAAGTTGTAGATACTTATCAGACCCTTGAAGCTTGTGTCTGAATGGACTGAAAGACAAAGATGCTATTCTTTGCCTGTAACTGGGTGGAAGTTATATGGCAGGTTAATAAGCCATTAACCTTCAGAGATGCAGATACGCACCATAGAGAGGTTCCTTATTACACCTCCATGTTCCGCAGCAGAAGACCTTCATCTGGAGGTATTTACCATCGGCTGAACTGATGCTGTAATCACCTGAGTGGCAATATTTGGATTTAGCACATCCCCGGTAAGTTGTCACTTTAAACTTTGAAACTGTAAAGAACAAAAGGAAACAAATCACAAGATCTGCAAGAATTCTAATTAATTCCCTCCAAATGTATTTATTTTTAATGATTGTTCCTATTCACTAAATTGTTTACTCTTCAGTGAGAAACTACATCATTCACAGTTGTTGAATCAATAGATGAACCAAAACACCCTGTCCTGAATCAGTGATGTAATCAGGGTGTCCCATTAAAGGGGTCTCGATGGAAGTCTCTGTTCCCAGCCATGGGCTTAGGATGTGACTCTGGATAGATTGCTGCCTTGTGAGAGTCCATATTCCATGACATTACCCTGAAGTGGTCTCAGCCCTCCAGCAGGATACTGGAATTGATTTACACCCAATGCCTGAGCCAAAATTCCACCTATTCCTGTAATCAATAGAGTTGTGGCCATTTTAATCTAGATCATTTTCTGTGTGAGTTCATTCTATCACACCTTACACAGGGGGAGGGAGGCACTGAGACTGATACCAAAACCATGTACAGCACATTGTGCTCTTCGGGGGAAATTTTGTTATATAAATGCAAATAATTATTAATTAATATATTATATTGAATTGAATTGAATTTACTTTTTTTACGGTCATAGACCAGCATAAGCAAAACATTTAAATAAAAAGCCTAACAGTATCTCTAAGCGGATAATTATTAAATTAATTGGGAACAAGAACCAAATGTAGATTAAAACATATACATAGAATACTTGATTAAGCATATATAATGGATGAATAAAAACCAATAGGGAAAATTTAAAGGAGATCAGTTAAAAAAGAACAGCGGAAGAACAGCGGTATTGGATGGGGCTTTAAAAGTGTGGATCTAATAATAGGGGCCTTCTATTTAAGACTGATTTATTGCATAGACCATCCTTTGACAAATATCTATCATGGCAGAGCAAAATCTGTGACTAAATATGTGACTTCTGGGCTTTCTTCCTCTAGTAATAGGGAGAAGTAGTGCTGTTCTGAATGCCCAGGGAACTTATATAGGATGGGCTGGATAAACCAGCTCATATGTCTATGATTTCCTGCTAGTTTTGGAGGATAGAAATTTATATTGTGGAGATAAGGAATCATATCATTTATATAATAATTGAACAAGGATGGAGCCAGTATACATCCTTCTTTGATTCCTTTCTCAGCTTCCATTGCATTGGTTAAGTGGCCCTGAGAGTTACAACACACTTTTAATGAGGTCCCTTCAGCAGGAGGCTGGAATGGATTTACACCCAATGCCTGAGCCAAAATTCCACCTACACCTGTAATCAATAAAGTTGTGGCCATTTTTAATCTAGATCATTTTCTGTGTAAGTTCATTCTGTCACACGTCACACAGGGGAGGGTGGCACTGCAACTGGTACTGAAACCATGTACAGCACATAGTACTCTTTGGAAAAAAGTTGGTATTTAAATGCAAGTAATAATTAATACATTATATTAATTTACACATGAACAACATTTCTTGGGGTGAACAAGAATAAGTGAAAAGTTTCAGCTCACCTATATTGTTCTCCAGAACACCAGAGACACAGATTGGATTTGAGCGACATTTTTCACCTGTTTCGCCTTCGCATGAAGTTTTATAAGAACGACAGTAGGAACATACCAGAGATGTCACTGCATAAAGGAGATAGAGGTTGGTGCAGGAGGTTTCCTGAGATGGTAAGAAGCTTAATGGTATATTGGGTGGAGATGGAAATTAAGTCTATATAAAACATGAGAACCCCACATGCAAGTCTCAAATATATTTCAGATTTATACATTAAATTTATGAAGGCAAATGCATGTTGATCAACCTAGTGCTGTTTTACAAACAAAACAAAATATTATAATGTGGGAGAAGGTGTCCTTCTTCCTAAGGAAGTGGCATGAAAGAGGGTAAATATGTGTTAAACTGGAAGGCGGTCACTTTCATAGTAATGACTGGATGCCAATACAATGTTCCCTTCCCAGTTATTAGGAGCAGAATCTTGATGTGTGTTGATTGTTTTATGTAGTGAACTGCCCTGTGATTTTTGGATGAAGGGCGGTATACAAATTTAATAAGTAAAAAATAAAAATGTAAATTTTGTGCTCCTCTCTCTTTCCCAATGGGGCCTCAAAAATTTCTTGGAGGTGTTCACTACGTACTGTCAATAAGAAAACCTATTTATAAGAACAATATTATTTTTTTTTGACAACAGCAGTCCTAGGTATAAATGGAGTTTAGATCAGCAAGCTATAGAACAATCCTGCTCTTTCAGATTCCTAGGTATATGATTTGGTGAAAACCTTTCTTGGAAGTGTCAGATGGACGCAATGAAATTCAAACACAGAAAATCATAGGCGTATTGATGAAGTTCTATCACAATAAAGGAGGGTATTGAAATCAGGGGATCTGAGTCAAAATTCATGTAGGTTTTAAAACTGCACAGAATAAAATATTTTTTGAAGTTAAACTCTCTCCCATCATAAATATCAACAGTTCTTATTTGTACAGAATCCAGGTGACCAACCAATGTGACTAGAGCTAATTGCACTCAGTTCAGATTACTACTCTTTTCCAGACCTGACCTCTGCATTGACCTTGATTCACTTATAAGGTCATAGTGTGGTTAGTCAGATACCTCCATGACAGAAATACATGCTTTGAACTGACTATACTTGGCTGTCAAGGCTTAAGTGCTTAAAATGTTGAGTTCACTCTCCCCTACTTTCCTTGTAACGCAGCAGTCCTTACTCTCCATTATGTTGATCTATTGTCCAAGGAGTAAGTATTTTCAGTGTCATCGAAAGATGATTAAAAAAAATCCAATTCTGGCATCATCAATAATTTAATGATGCCAAGCACAGGTGGAGGAAGGTCATAGGGACACTAAGGTGAAATGGCATAATGATACATGGATACACATACAGTGGTACCTCGGGTTAAGTACTTAATTCGTTCTGAAGGTCCGTTCTTAACCTGAAGCATACTTAACTTGAAGCACCACTTTAGCTAATGGGGCCTCCTGTTGCCGCTGCGCCGCCAGAGCACGATTTCTGTTCTTAGCGGAGTTCTTAACTTGAAACGTACTTAACCTGAAGTGTACTTAACCCGAGGTACCACTGTATAGATATTTTGTTGCCATTGTACATAGTACAACGAAAATGAATGCCATCCCACATTTACAGCCACACATACACATTTACACATTTACAGAAACACACAACACATACATACCATCCATCACGACCCCCAAGATCATATTATTTGGTTACAGCATTTAAAATATTTATTGCTCTTGGATAAAAACGGTTTTTTAATCTATTCGTTCTTGATTTATTTGTTCTGTATCTCTTACCCAAAGGCAACCATACAAACAGGCTATATCCAGGATGAGATGAATCCTGTAAAATGTTGTTTGCTTTTTTGAGACAACGGGAGCTATATACCGGTAGTTCATCCAAAGATGGGAGAGGATGACCAATAATCTTCCCGGCTATGGTCATGACCTTCTGGAGCATTTTCCTATCAGTGACTGTTCAATTGGTAAACCAAGCCATATATAGAATGTGTAGTAAAAAACGTTACATGAGGTTTTATTTTCAACACAATGTCAAATCAGTCTGTCCTGTAGTCCAACATACACAATCATCCTTTTGGGCCTTTGAGAGGATATGAGGTTTTATTTTGAATGGATCAATGTAATAATATAAGAATTAAATATAATCTTAAGAAATGAATACAGAATCTTAAGAAATAAATAAAAGAATCCAATTCTGCTGGTTCCTACTTACCTGGAGAAAGCAGGGCCAAGAGGAGGCAGGTGCTCAGAAATTCTTTCTGCATTTTTGAAAGATTTGGAGACTCCGAGCAGAGATGTACTAAGCTGGAGAACTGATGCAGGTAGAGTCTTACATGGAGATATTTAAAGGCTATAAATTCATGATGTGGGCAATTCTTGGGAACAAATGGTTCAGTGAGGTGTGGGAGTGGGTATTGTGTGTTTGCCAAGAAGACACAAAGGACATAGAGAAATTCAAAGCTCTGTGCCAAAATTGCCTGATTTATTCATTTTGAGTTCCATTAGCTGTTGCCAGAAACTTTTCAGAATTCTTTTTCTATATAATTATTTTACAATTTACTCGTAACTCGAATTAGCTTTGTATTAGAAGGATGCACTGAAATGTATATACACCAAATGCCAAGTCCAAATTCCACCTACATCATTTTTAATCCAAATCATTATCTTCCAGGGGAGGGTGGAACCGCAACGGG
Organism: Darevskia armeniaca; assembly: GCA_034641395.1. Taxonomy (NCBI): domain Eukaryota; kingdom Metazoa; phylum Chordata; class Lepidosauria; order Squamata; family Lacertidae; genus Darevskia; species Darevskia armeniaca. The sequence continues at coordinate 433,664 of JAWWNF010000115.1, forward strand.
TACCACCACCATGTACACCACCTTGTGTTCCTTGGAGAAAATGTGGGATATAAATGCAATTAATAAATAATACGAATCTCCACAGGATCCTAAAACCTTTCAAATTCTAAGTAATATTATCTAGGTCTGGAAAACCCTTCCACACCTTTTGTAAAACTAACAAATTGATGGGGGTTGATTGTTCCCATACAACCTTATATATGCAATATTATACATTTCTTAACGTATTTCCACACACCGCAAAAGTTCTCTTCTTGGACAGCCCCGCCACAAGTGGTGGCATGGCTCCCTCTAACTGAAAGCTCTGCAACAAATTGCTTCTATTCAGGAGAAATATGGACAATTGCTCTGCAACTCTTTGCCATCTATGTATTACCTCAATGTCCAAGGGAGTATGGGAAGTTATTGGGTCCTTGATGGACAAAGCAATATACTGAATAAGAACCAGTACTGCTGCCTTTCCTATAACTCAGTGGGCTCTAAGTTGGTTCACAGAAGCTTTTTTTTTTAAAAAAAATTCCTCAATGTCCCAAATCAAAGGACAGCTATAGACTCAAGATATGGCACAGGTGACTGCTGAAGTAGCCAAGCTAGATAGAGCTCAAGGGAATTGGACAGTGCTAGGGACATCGTGACGTGTACTGGATATTGGACAATATTACTGAGAGCTATTAAAATCACTATTAGAATCTGGTACATTGTTTCTCCTTGTTCCAATTGCATCAGGTTATTGGGAAGGAAAGAGGACAATTTAAGTCATCTGATGTGTTTGGTGATGACTGCCCTAAGCCAAACTGTTTTGAATAAAACAAAGCTATTTTTTTACATGTGTTTCAAAACCCATTTTCGATACGAACCTCATCTCTACGCCCCAAATCTGAAGCTATTCAAGGACAGGCTGGACACTCATCTGTTAGGGATACTCTAATGTTGGCTTTTGTCTCTGTATTGGGTGTTAGAGCAGAGAGCCTGCCAGAACCCCATCTCTCACACCAGGCTTACATGGTCCTACAGTGGTTGAACGTGGAGTTATTGATAAACGTGTTAAAGCAAAGTCCCACAACTCAATGGCAGGAGAGAAAGGCTTTAAAATGAAGTTACAAAATCAATCAATATTTGTGTCCCAACTCTAGAGACAAGGACAACAGAGATTTTTAAAAAGTCTGGGTAGCCTTTGTGATGTACTGTACCTGCCGAATAACAATAAAGATGTAGGAAATGTGAAAATAAGTAGGGTATAAAAAGGTGAAGTATATGATAATATTTAAGTTAAAGACTGAATATTAAGGTAAAATAAAACAAGGAGGGGAAGCAAACATTAAAAGAACCAGCGAATCTGTATCCCCTTTTATTTTCTGAGATAATGTTGATTGTGAAGATAATAATTATTTGTAAAACTCAATAAAAATTATTTAAAATATAAATTTGTGTGTCAACTCCACAGGCTAGACTTTGGAGACAGTAGAGGTATAGCACACATAATTGGTTTTATCTGCCAGGGATGTGTTCAAATGCTAAAATGGCTGTACATGTGCAACTACACCATCCCCCTGCCTAAGGAGAACTCTGAAATTACAAAACTGTCACCTGAAAGCATCATTGAGCCATGCGTGTGGTTTCAGAAGATTAGGAATGGTCAGGAACTTAGAGAGAAAGTCCTGGGGATATTATTTCCACCACCTAACAGCATCAGAGCAAGGGAAAGCTATCTCACTCAACTTTTATTAATTTATCTATGTCATCCACATTTTCCTACATTTCATTGGATTTTCTGGCTCATGGGTGAGCAGGTCCTTTTAAGCTGCTCTAAGATGCGCTGTGGGTTAAACCATGGAGCCTAGGGCTTACCGATCAGAAGGTCGGTGGTTCGAATCCCCACGACGGGATGATCTCCCATTGCTTGGTCCCTGCTTCTGCCAACCTAGCAGTTCAAAAGCACGTCAAAGTGCAACTAGATAAATAGGTACAAATGCAGCGGGAAGGTAAACGGTGTTTCTGTGCGCTGCTTTGGTTTGCCAGAAGCAGCTTAGTCTTGCTGGCCACATGACCTGGAAGCTGTACACCGGCTCCCTCAGCCAATAATGCGAGATGAGTGCTGCACCACAGAGTTGGTCACGACTGGACCTAATGGTCAGGGATCCCTTTACCTTTACGACTGAATCCTAGAATTGTGGAATACGATGGAACCAGAGGGCTTAGTCCACCTCCCTGCAATTTAGACATGCATTGACACACTGAATGACACTTTTGAAAGGAAGGGAAACACTGAGCTTTCAGAGTAGCCCAAATGTGGGGATACAAGTTAAGTCGCAAAGAAGTCGACAGCTGGAAAAAGAAGATTGTTTTGAGTTTTGCACAGATCTTCAGGTGGGCTGTGGTTGTGTTTGCTGACATGCATGCATGTTAAATTAATGATGGGAGTGAGTGGAAGAGGGGTACAGAAAATTTTCATGGAATGCCCATCAAATTGTATTAATCAACTTGGAATTCCAAGACCAGAATTAAGTGTGAGGTTTTTTAGAAAATCGCTACTCCATTGGTATCTCTCCCTATGTTCCACTGAAGCTGTTTTCCTAGTTATTGCCCTGAGGCTCATGTGGCCCTGATGCCAAGTTGGATATAGAAGACGTGTACTAACTGTCAAAATTACTTTGTGTTTCTGAAAAACAAATTATCATATTACAAAATTGTTAATATGTGTTGAATAACCATCACATGCAAAATTCAGGAGCTTAATTGTAGTCATACCACTGAGGCTAAGTGCACTTTATGACAGCTTGATTTACACATTTAAAAGTCTTTCTGTTAAACTGTCTTCATGCTTGTTTGCTTTCAATTCAACACACACATACTGCTACTATTCTGGGAAGAAATACTCAATAATGAAAACCTCAATAAGAGAGGACTTGACAATTGCACATCCTACCATATCTTAACATACGACAATTCACTATTCCCCTGTGTTACACTTATGAAGGAAAAATTTAATAATACGTTTGGGGAAACCAGAAGGGAGCCTGACTCTGAAACGTCGACCAGAAGGGAGCCTGACTCTGAAACGTCCCCCGACGACTGCTTGCAGGTCCCAGCCCGTGCGTCTTCAGGAGGCAAACGTCGTCCCCACCATGGTTATTGCGTGCATAGCGCAAAGAGACGACGGCATCAAACGTCTGATTCCAGTACAGGTACATCTGATTCCTCAGACAATGAGTCAGGGGGGGAATTGAAGCTATACTGGGGTTTTGGAGAGGATGTCTCTGGTTTGCCATGGTGGTCCTGGCGGCGGCGGGCCAACACACACAGGGCAAGGTATGGGGCCCCTATGGAATACCTGAATGGTCGTCCTGTCCCGGAAACCAAGGTTTCCACTAACAGGACCAGGGACATCATCCCGGGTAGCCATTTGTCTTCCAGGATGCGGAACAGGATCCTGGAAGGTCGTTATGTTGACATGTTTAAACTGGCTCCCCCGGATGATGGTCGCTCAGATCGTGAGGGGTCCGTTTCCACCCCCAAGAAGCGAGGATCCTCGGTAAAGGTGGAGAGGACGTTTGAATGCTGGCTGGACTGCTTTCAAGTCTTTGCCTCTGTCGTCTGCTCATGTTATCCCAGACGTTCTCTCCATCTTTTTGTTTACCAATCAATTGTCCGTTCTGCTTACACGGATGCCGGGGAGGTTGCGGCTCTGGCCTATGACAAGAAATTTAGGACCAGGGCCCATAGAATTGCTTTTGCCAGGTGGGACAGGAGGGACGTTGACATTTGGGCCACTTGTGTCGCTCCATATGTGACAAAGAGGGCCCCTGAGCAGCGGCTGCCTAGGCAGCCATTTCCTAAGGCCTCTAGGAGATATTGTTGTTGGTCCTACAACAAAGGAAGTTGTTTAAGGTCCCCGTGTAACTTCCCCCATGTCTGCAAAAAATGTGGAGGCACGCATCCAGCTACTTCATGTGCTCGCGGCAATCGGCCATTTCGGGGGGGTAAGGGGAGGTGGGCAACAGCCTGCAAAACAGGCCCCCTCCCAACCTGCCCCAGGCACTTCAAAGTGAATTAGTATTCTCTTTGGCACCAACTCCTGTCAAGCTGCAGCCATTGCTGCGGTGGCTGGGGATGTACCCCAATCAGAAGGCGGCTCTCTACCTGCGGGAAGGCTTTTCCCTTGGTTTTAGGATTCCTATATCATCGAAACCCGTGGCTGGTAATCCTATGAATCAAAAGTCGGTAAGGGAGCTGCCGGATGTGGCTAGAAAAAAGATTGGGAAGGAGTTGGCATTGGGCCGCATGGCTGGCCCTTTTGATGCTCCCCCATTTTCTGGCCTCCATCTTTCCCCATTGGGTGTGGTGCCCAAGAAAGCGCCGGGAGAATTCCGGCTGATTCACAATTTGTCTCACCCCAGGGGCACGTCAGTCAATGATGTGATTCCTCCGGAGCTTTGTTCCGTGCGCTATGCGTCATTGGACTCAGCAGTAAAAATGGTTAGGAAATTTGGAAAGGGTGCGTTATTGGCAAAATGCGATGTTGAATCTGCATTCAGGCTGCTGCCAATTAATCCTCAGGATTTTTGGCTGCTTGGTTTCAAATTTGAGGGTGCCTATTATTTTGATAAGACCATGCCTATGGGCTGTTCGGTAGCATGTGCGGCGTTCGAGGCTTTCAGCACATTTCTGGACTGGGCCTTGCGCCATAAGACGGGCCTGCAGGGGGTCACTCATTATCTTGATGATTTTTTACTCGCGTCCAAAGGGGACACAGGTGGCTGTGTGACGCTCATGCAGGCATTTTCTGAACTCACTGAGGAGCTGGGGGTTCCCTTGGCGGCAGCCAAGACCGAGGGCCCGGCCACTCAGTTGGTTTACTTGGGGATTCTATTGGATACGGTGGCACAGACCTCTAGTCTGCCGCAGGATAAGATTGTCACACTTAATGGGGTCATTGAGTAGGTGCTTCCCTTATCTAAGGTAACCCTGCGTCAACTTCAGTCACTCCTGGGCCATCTGAATTTTGCCTGCAGGGTGGTGGCACCAGGGCGCCCCTTTTGCGCCCGCATAGCAAGACTCACTTCGGGCTTGAGGGTGCCTCACCATCATATACGTTTGCCAAGGAAGTGAAGGAGGACCTTAGAATGTGGTTGTCATTCCTTAAGGAATACAATGGGATATAATTTTGGCAGTGTACCTTGAACCTCCGCAATGACTTCCAGGTCCACTCTGACGCTGCGGGTTCCTTGGGTTTTGGTTTATACTGGCAGGGTCGTTGGTGTGCCATGCCCTGGCCGGCAGCATGGCAGGGGAATGCAATTACACGGGACTTGACGTTTCTCGAGTTTTTTCCCATTGCAGTGGCGGTGCATATATGGGTTGAGGAATTCAAGGACCATCGTGTATGCTTCTGGATGGATAATATGGTGGTGGTGAGCGTGCTGAAAAAATTGGCATCGCGTTCCCCTAGGGTCTCATCCCTGCTCAGGGCTTTCGTGCTCCATTGCTTGCGTGCTAATATTGTTTTTTCGGCACGCTTTGTACCGGGCCTATCTAATGATATTGCCGATGTTTTATCCCGTTTTCAGATGGCCCGGTTCAGATCCTTAGCTCCGGAGGCGCGGGAGCATCCGGAGTCCTTTCCAGAACGCCTGTGGAGCCTTGGAGGCACTTAGCCATGCAGGGAGTAGCCTCTTCCGTTGCCCCTTCCACCTTTTCTTCCTATAAGAGGGCCTGGGCTGATTTCACTAAGTTTTTTGGCCTGGCGGTAGGGGGCCACTTTGCAGTGCCCCCAGCGTCTGACATGGCCTTGGAATACCTGACTCATCTTTTTGCAATTGGTCGTGCTCCTAGGACCATACGGCTCCAGGCAGCAGCTATTTCCGTTTTTACTAAACTATTTTTTGAAAAGGATCCCTGTTCGGCCTTTTACATCCGCCAGGCCTTGAAAGGATGGGCTAGAATGGCTCCATCACAGGCCCAGGCTAGGCGCCCGATCACTTTGGGTTTGTTAACCAGGATGCGGGCTGAGCTGCGCAAGGTCTGTTGGTCGCGTTTTGAAGCGCGCCTTTTCGCTGCCGCCTTTTCCTTGGCGTTCTTCGGAGCTCTTCGCGTTGGAGAAGTGGTTCTTGAGGCCTCTAGTTTGGTGGGTTCGAGGGGGCTGTTGCTAAGAGATGTTGATCTTTTGTCAGCAGAGGTCGCTGTCACCATCCGCAATTCTAAGACTGACCAACTGGGTCGGGGGTGGTGATGCGGCTTCCAGCTACAGGTGGGGCGGGTCCGTGCCCTGTGAAGGACATCGCACGGTATTTAGCCGTGCACCCCCCTGGGCATGCCCCCCTTTTGATTCATGAGGATGGCTTGCCATTGACCAGGCAGCAGTTTGCCAAAATTATGCGCAAGGCCATAGCAACATGTGGGCGCTCGCCGGCTGGTTATGCCCCACATTCTTTCAGGATTGGTGCTGCGACGTCTGCTGCCCGCTGGGGGCTCTCCACAGACAGAATTAAGGAGCTGGGGCAGTGGAAGTTGAATGCTTACAAGCACTATGTGCGGCGTTAAGTAATTTTAATTGTGTGGTTTGTTCCCTAGGTCCTGCACCCGTGCAACTTTGGATTGTTGGGCACAGCATCGTCTACTGGGCCAGCGCCAGAGCTCGGGAGGCAGGGCCTGCGCCCAACCTTGGACTTCCACCCCATGTTTTGATTTCTTGGCTGGGCAAGAGGGGCATGTTGTGGGAGGAGTTGATCCCTATGTTGCTCAATCGCGCCGCTGGGGAAGGTCCACCTGATGCCTTGGTGGTGCAACTAGGGGAAAATGACTTGCCAGCGAAGAAGTGCCGTGTTCTTCGCATCCGGATGCGGCACGATTTGCAAAAAATTGCTGAATTATTCCCACAAGTTAAATTGTTCTGGTACCACCTTTTGCAGCGACGATCTTGGAGGGGTGCACGCTCCCCTGTGGCCGTGGAAAAGGCCCACAGTCGCACTAACAGTGCAGCTTTGGGTGTGGTGTATGAGTTGGGTGGAGTTGGGATTCCTCATCCCGCTATTACTTTTAAGAATGTTCCCCTGTTCAGGCCCGATGGAGTGCATCTTTCAACATTGGGCAATGATCTGTGGTTGGGGGCGTTAGGTGAGGCCCTGAGGGCTTGGCTGGGATTGTGAGTGGTTTGGCGGTGAGCCGGTGGCTCGTGACGGTTAGGCATTGGTTCTGTGTATGGGAGGGCTGAGCCCCCCATAGGGTGATGTTGGTAAAGGGAATTCCGCAAAGGAATCCAGGGACTCAACATTGCTGTCCAAACGTAGTGGGTGCAGGGCCATGCAGGAGTCCCTGTGGACCCCTGGGGAGGGTGAGGCTCCGTGTGATCCGGCCCTGTTAACTCTCCCCAGCTAATGGTTTCCCTTCGCTGACAAGTGGTCAGCTCTGTCCCGCTGCGACAGCTAGTCTTGCTGCTGACTAGGGTCAGCTCTGTCCCGGTGGACAGCGTGAACCACTCACGTGATTTGTATTCAATAAATGTGGCCAAAAATGCCCAAAAAACCAAACCAAAAATTATGTCTCCAGTGTGAGTTCATTAGGGGGGATGACCGGTTGCCCTACGCACGCAAAATCCAGTCCTGGCCAATCTCCATTTTTGGAGAGAGAGGATGCTCTGTGCACAATTTGGCATAAATTAAGAGAATGATGTTATTAAGTTTGTGATGCTTTCTCTGGAAAAAGACTGTGGAGAAAAAAAAGAAAATTGAAGGTTCTAGTGGAAGAGATTGGGACTTTGATATAAACATAACAGAAAATTTAAAAGAACAGGAACGCACTCCATCTGCAACAAGCCCTCCACAAGCAACATTCTAGCCCAATAGTGTTTTTAGCAGCTTCAGCTTTTGTAGCTGGTGTTGCCCAGGTTCCCACACTCCCAGGTCAGGTGGAAAAGGCCTGCAAGGTAGGGAAAAGGTCTACATGCTAAATGGTATCCAAAGGCACAGAGAGATCAAGCTGGAGAAGGAGAGTCACACTCCTCCTGCCTCACTTTTGGTAAATGTCCTACATCATGGTGACCAAGGGTGCCCCTGTCCCATAACCAGATGTCCCTTCTGGGGGAGCGTGACACTGGACAACACCCGGAGAGGTTTGTCTCATACTGGGGGCTGCAGGGGCACACAATCTTCTGAGTGTGTCTCAGCTGGCAGAGCAAGACTTTGATGTTTCCTTCAAGAAGGGAAAGTGTGTCATTAGCAAGAATGACGTGGACCTATTGTATGGCTATATTGTAAGTAGTATATTTACTGTCATTTGATGATGATGCAATTGAGACATGTCATGTGATGTCTGAAAATGTGGGTAAACATTTTGGTTGCATTAACGGTCTTCATAGAAGATTTGTTCATTCAGATTGCGTAGCAATCTGCAAGATGGAAGGGATGGTGCAGGAATTGAAAATGCATCCATGCTAGTTTCACATGGAATGTAAGTGATGTGCTGTGGCAAAAGTTACAATAGCCCGCAGAACAAAAGGGTCTGCTATTACAGCCCCAGGGGCTTATCAGCAGGTGCAGGCTGATGTCATTGGTCCTCTATCTCCCTCCAGAGGCAAAGCCATTTACTACCTAAATTTGATATATTCTTTTTCCAGGTATACATGGATGTTTTTAGTTACAGGTAGGTAGCCTGTTGGTCTGCCATAGTCAAAACAAAATAAAAAATAAAAATAAATTCCTTCCAGTAGCACCTTAGAGACCAACTAATTTTGTTCTTGTTATGAGCTTTCGTGTGCATGTACACTTCTTCAGATAGTCTGGTGACTTCTGTTTCAGTGTATCTGAAGAAGCCCACTTCCGCCTTCAAACAGGAGGTGGAATTGCAGGGATCACGACCCCATCACGCATACAGGGGCTGGGTGCTGAGCCCTATATGATTGGGGGATTTCCCACCCGCATCCCCCTTGGGCCAACCTATCAGGTCGACCTGGGGGGCGTGTCTTGGTTCCTTTAAGCAAGAAGCAGGCGGGAAAACCTCCATCTTCGCCCCGCTCCCTAGCTGATCAGGTTCAGGCTCCTGCTTGGACAGGGTTTTTTGCTTTGGGTTTTTTCCTTTGGTTCTTTATTCTTTATTCTAGATTCTATTCTATGTAGGTTTCCTGGTTTCATTTATTGTTTAATCCTAGTTATTGGCTAGCGCTGCTTTATTTTGCCTGTTGAGCCGGTCCCGAGTGTGACGGGAGTGATGTGTCGCCATCCGCTTGCCGGGGGAATTATTCGACGTGTCCGTGTCATTATTTCCAAAGGGGGAGGGAGGGACATTGCTATGCAAGTGTGCGCGCACACAAAAGCTCATACCAAGAACAAACTAAGGTGCTGCGGGAAGGAATTTTTTTATATTTTTATGGAAGATTTTGTTACAGGGAAAAGACAAGGCTTTAACAAATTTCATGGAATTTTGTGTATGGTTGAAATCTGTTCATGATGTGAACATTGATTCTCTTTTCACAGATCAGGGAGGGATTTTTGGTTCACAGGAATGGGAAAGTTTCCTGGTCTGGTTATGAAAAATGTGCATACAGAGTACTGGCCTAGGACCCTCGTACCTACGGGACCGCCTCTCCTGGTATGCCCCACGGAGGACCTTAAGGTCCATAAATAGCAACACTCTAGAGGTCCCGGGCCCTAAGGAAATTAGATTAGCCTCAACCAGAGCCAGGGCCTTCTCAACACTGGCTCTGATCTGGTGGAACGTCCTGTCTCATGAGACCAGGGCCCTACAGGATCTGATTTCTTTCCGCAGGGCCTGTAAGACAGAGCTGTTCCACTTGGCCTTTGGCTTGGAATCAATTTGATCCCCTCCCCCCTCTTTCCTTTTTTCCTCCTAAGATGGAACTCCTATTTGGGGACTTCCCTGGCATTTTTCTGGCCCATGTAGGACCAGTCTGGATAGTCAGCCTTGGTGAAGAGTTGATGGTTTCTTCCCCAAATAGTTTTGATTTGAGTTCTACTGAAATGAGGCTGCACTTTAATGTTGTTTTTAATCTTGTTTTTAAGTTGTATTTTAATCAATTGTTTTTATACTTGTTCTTAGCCTCCCTGAGCCCGGTCTTGGCTGGGGAGGGTGGGGTATAAATAAAATTTATTATTATTATTATTATTATTATTATTATTATTATTATTATTATGTCTGAAACCAAGATGGTTGAACTCACTAGGAATGTTGAGTGCAGTGCAAAATTGGGAGGACATGTATGTATTCCATCATTTTAGAAAAGTTAGGAGAATCAAGGATATGGATGGACCAGTCAATAGGAGTGATGGAGGCAGAGGCTTACTTGCATAGGCCAATGATTCATATTGCAGGCAAAATGTGGGAACAAATGGTTCAGTGAAGTCTGGTAATGGGACCTGTGTTTTTGTCAAGAGGACAAAGAGGGATATGGTGAAATTCAAACTCACGGTTGAAATTAATTGAATGATTCATCTTTGAATGATTAATCTTTGATTTCATTAGCTGAATTATTCATCTTTGATTTCATTAGTTGTTTCTAGGCAGGTCACAGAATTATTTTTCTTTTAAATTACTTTACAGTTAAAATGGCAAAGACCCCCCCCCCCCAAAAAAGAATCTGGGAACAAAAAAGACAAGTGCAAAGCCTATATGGCAATTTCTCTCTCCTAGTCAAGTGCACTGGGCAATGTGCGAAGGGCAACTGAGGAAGACATTTCTGGTTCAGTTGCAGATTAACCCAAGAGCCATTAGTGCAGCCAAGCTGTGGGATGATCCAAGGGCAGTGAAGCAGTCAGCTGGGGTTTAGGGATGTAAGGCTGATGTAAAAAATAACCCTGTGTAAGTAGAAGTAAAGGACCATGATATTCCATGTGTGATGTTGTGATATCATTTATTATTGCCTACCAATGAATTGTTTTGGAAAGGGGAATTTCTGTTTGGCTTTGTTGCTGTTGTTCCAGAGCAGAAAGAGGAGAATAAAGAGAATGACAAAAGGAAAGTGAACAGAAATTGGTGCAAATGCCTTGCATTGAGTGTGGGCAGGGGAGGTAGCTGGGAGAAAAACAGAAGGCACACTGAGGCATTATTGGGTTTAGGACACCGTTCATGGATTGGCCAGTGCTTCAGGGTTTTTTTTTGGGGGGGTGCTTTAGGTCTGATGCACACATTTTGGGTGAATGCGGGATAGTGGGGCCCAGGTGCTTATGTTGGGTTTATACCCAAGGCTCGCTCAACAAGGGGGAATTGGTTCTTCTACTTCCTTTGCTGGAGACCCACAGTCTGTAGCTGCATTACATGACCAGGGGTCTGGGGGGGATGCTTCCCTTCCAGCGACCCCCTCTCTGCCTGCTTCTTCAGCTGTCACTCACCTGCCATTGCATGGTTAAGATGAGATGAAAATTTTAATAATTTAATATTTTTGGTGATATTGAGCCAACCATAGAGAATCCAGTTATATAACTGAAATAATGGGGTATATTGAGTATATGAAATGCCCGGACACCTCCGGGTATAGGGTGGTATATAAAATACTGAATTTTAAAATCAGATAATTGTTTGGAATGATGAGAAACAATTTCCATGTGTATCCCTTCCTCTTCCCCATCAAACCAGTTATGCCGAAATACTGCCCTGAGGTTCTTATAATGGGAATATGTTTCTGGTAAAAAATTAAATCAACTAACAGAAAGTAATTTCATTTCAATTCATTAACAAAGTTTGCAATATAGCACCACCTGTTCTGGAACACACAGTCACTACTTGCCACATCCCAGAAACACAGCATTCCAAAGTGTTGCCCTCAGGCCCCTTCTCCTTCAAATTCATCTGAATCGACTCTTTTATTAATTGGTTGTATTTTATGGTCCAGCACCTTTCCTGGCTCTTGTTTATTCCACCACTATAAAGGTACTCCTGTGCACATACCTTCTCTTGGCCTGCCTTTCTCCAGGTAAATTGAAACCAGACAACCAGTATGCTTTTCCTTACCTCAGAATGGGAAGTGGATTAGAAGGAAGAAGCAGAGGACCTCAGTTGATCATCACTAGAAGAGGAGCAGAGTATAGTGCAACAAAAGAGGAGGGTGATTGGGGATCATGAAGCTCTCTAGGTGATCTTGGGCATTTACTGCATCTAAGCATAACATACCTCCAGGGCCGGTGCTGGCAATTTTGGCACCCTAGGCGAGGGGGCGGGCCACGTGACGTCATTGCGTATGACGCACGTTGTGGAGCGGTGCCCCGCCCCCTGCCCAGCCGGGCGCCCCCCGCCACCGCGATTTGCTTGCTCCGCCGCTGGTTGGGGCGGCGGGGAGCAGGCTGGCCAGCGCTCCCTCCATTTTAGCGCCCTCGCCGCCGCGATTTTCGCCCCAACCTGCTTGCTCCGCCGCTGATTGGGGCGGCGGCGGGCGGCGGCGGGAGGTGGCGGGCAGGCTGGCCAGCGCCCCCTCCATTTTGGCACCCTAGGCAATTGCCTAGTTCGCCTAAATGGACGTGCCGGCCCTGCATACCTCAGAAGGTTAAATAGATAGGTTCACAGCATTATGCACTAGGTGGCCAGCACCTTTCCTGGCTCTACTGCCACTGATACACACAAACACACACACACAGAGAGAGAGAGAGAGGGGGGGGATCGCACAGCGAACTTGCAGCTAGCAGTTTTATTAAGAAATCAGAACAGAAATATTTGGAGACTCATGAGATGTGCTCTCTCACCATAAGTGGTTGCTCAGAGTGTTTTATTCCTTCCCATCTAGTCTATTTTCTCTGTGTTAGGTCCCTCCCTCCGTCTATGGCAAGTCCCAAGGGTCCCTCTCTGTCTCTGCCTGGTTATATGCTTTGTGACATGAAGCAAGCATCTTGTTTTCGGAGTGGGAGGAGGAGCTGGCAGGCTTTCACCAGACAAACTGTCACCTGGTGCCCGTGTTGAATCTAATAAGTTTGACTCCATTCTTTGCTCTGTTCTGGGGCACCTGCTTGTTCCCCCGTGTTCCTCACCCTCAAGCACCCAGTTTCCAGTATCTTGCAGCTCTCCTCCTCCTCTGTCATGTCTCTGGATGTCCACCACCAGGATCCTGGTTCTAAATTGTCTTCACCTGCATTTGGGGGTTATGTGTGTGTGAATCTTCATCAGGCTGTTCCCACCACTGCTTCTCATCTAGACAGTCCCTGACAGGTAAGGCGATCATATGTGTGTGTTTGTGGGAGGAGAGTTAATGGTTTGCTTTTGTTTTATTATGTGTTTTGTATTTCTGATTCTGTTTTTCTATATTGTAAACAATCTGGTGATCTTTAGATTAAGGGCAGTATACAAATGTAAATAGTAATAGCAATGGTAATAGAGATTCCACATAATTTTGGGGGAATCCCCAAATGCATCTCACACATGGACTTGGGTTCATGGTTCATATGGCTCTGATGAGCACTATACACTCCTAGTTACCCTTGTCAGGGGTTACTGTTGACAAATGAGGAATTGTTTCAATGTGTCCATTTCCAACTGATCACAGTTTTCGATTCCACCCCCCATTTTCTGTTTAAATAAGGCTCCACTTGGTTCCACACACTTGTGACCTCTTCTTTGGAGATACATTTCCTTGGATTTGGGAAGCACAAGTGAACATCCTTAGGCTTGGGCTGCTTGTGGCTGGGGGATGGATCTTTCAATGAATATCTGTTATAGGACAGTGGCACTTGTGTGTGTTTGTGCTACCATGTAAATTTAGCAGTAGAAGAAAGTAGTATTGAACAAAGTAATACGCATATTCTCATATTTTCCATTGAATGCCCCTTCTCATCATCCTACACATTTTGCCTATATAAAACATGCAGACATAGAATATAGATTCTATGTGTCAAAATAGTAAATTTTGATTACAATGATTATATGTGAAAGAATTGTTTATTTTGATCCTGAATCACTAATAGTGAAAAAGAAAACGCAGGAGGCCTGAGCACCTCCTCTCATCATAAGCTCCCAATAAATTATGCCACCACAATGAATGGTGGAATTAACAAGGAAAGCCAGTGTGGTGTAGTGGTTAAGAGCGGTAGACTCTAATCTGGGAGACCGGGTTCGAGTCTCCACTCCTCCACATGCAGCTGCTGGGTGACCTTGGGCCAGTCACACTTCTTTGAAGTCTCTCAGCCCCACTCACCTCACAGAGTGTTTGTTGTGGGGGAGGAAGGGAAAGGAGAATGTTAGCCGCTTTGAGACTCCTTCGGGTAGTGATAAAGCGGGATATCAAATCCAAACTCTTCTTCTTCTTCTTTCCTATCTACCCTTTAAGATTGATCTGCTTTGAGGATTTATTAGCATCAGAGCATTTACCTTTTAAATGTAGGAATTAGGGTGATGACTTTTTTACACCCTCATTTCCCTGTATCATTATTTGATGAGCTTTCATTAAAGATTAGATAAAATCTTACCTTCAAAGAGATTTGATAAAAAAAAAACCTCACACACAAAATGATTTAAAAACATTATTATCAGTTTTTTGACAATTTTTTGAAGTCACTATAAGCAGATATAAAATTGAACCCAAGCTTTAGAGCAGTGTTTTTCAACCTTTTTTGGGCAAAGGCACACTTGTTTCATGAAAAAAAATCACGAGGCACACCACCATTAGAAAATGTTAAAAAAATGTTAAAAAATTTAACTCTGTGCCTATATTGACTATATATTTAACTCTGTGCCTATATTGACTATATATAAAGTAATTCTCTTGAATAGGAATCAAATAAACACAAAGAAAGTATTTTATATACGCAAAAGTGTTCTGTGTGCTTCATGCATGCACAGGAACACTCTATTGCATCATGCGCATGCGCAGAAGCAGCACTCTACTTACGGACTTTTCGGGGTGCGAACGGTACCCCGGAACGGATCGCATCCGTAAGTATAGGTACCACTGTATTATGAATGCTCTGGGTGGGGGTGGGGGGTGGAATATTTTACGATGTTGTTGTATATTCCTTCAAGAAGCTCTCCCTTCTCTAACACAGGACTGGTATTTTTTTTTAAAAAAAAATAATAATAATAATACAAACTGAACTGTGAGAAAAGACAGTCATGGTAAGGCACTTTGTAAAACACTACAGAAATTATCAACAAACTACAGTACTTAAAGGGAACAGAGCTGGAGCTGCCAGTCACCAGCCTGCCTCTCCAGCTGAGGTGAAGAGTTTGGGGAGAGGAATAAGCAACTCTACCACACACGCACCCCAAACAAAACCAAAAACCTGGTATCGTAGTACTTATCCCCATCTGGGGCTATTGCAACCAAACAGCATTGTCCGAGGATATCCAGTTAACCCTGGAAAGAGTAGATGCAAACGCACTCCCAAGTTGCTGCGCATGTTGTGCTTTGTGTGAGGCGGCTCTCCCTCCTTTCCAAGTCCACACCGAGGGGTCCTGGACCCTCGCAAAGCCCGCACCTCCTCCGCCACCCTCAGCCTGAGGGGGACATAGTAAGTAACACGAGGGGGGCATGAGGCGCCGCTGCCCTCCGGGGTTCCTGCAGGTCCGTCCCCACGGCGCGCTCGCCTCCCCTTCCCCCAGCTCGCCCTCCAGCCTCGAGAGCCGGAGCTCTTTCCCACCCCCATTCCTTTCTTTCTGTGGGTGCGCGCCCGGCGCCGACTCACCCGCCGAGCCCAGGAGCAGCCACAGCAGCCACATTGCCCCCAAGCGCCACGGCCGCTCTGGAAAGTTTTAAGGCTCTGCCGAGCGCTTCCGCCTCTCGGCCCAAGCCCGGCCCAGGCCCAGGCGGCTGTGCGGGCGGGGAGGGGGAAGCAGGAGGAGGGCCAGGGGGAGGCTCCCTCCTTCCCCAGCAGCCGGACCCTCACGCCCAACCAGACAGCCAGCCTGCCTGCTCGCTCTCTCGCTCTCCCGTTTGCGCGCAGCCTCTGGAGCGCAGGGTGGCGAGGCTACTTGGTGCCATTGCACCACCCTCGCGGCGTCCCTGAGCCCAGGCGGCTGCCGCCGCACCCTACCCTGCCCCACAGCGCCCCTGTTTTCCCACGGCACACCAGGCAACATCTCGCGGCACACTAGTGTGCCACGGAACAGTGGTTGAAAAACACTGCTTTAGAGTCAAATATACCGTCTTTCCCCCTTTTTAAGACACCGTCTTATAATTTTTTTTCCTCAAAAAAACACAGGGTGGCTTATTTTCGGGGGGATGTCGTATTTTTATTACATCAGTATGGTACGGTATAGCCTCCTCCTGCGCGCTGAGCAGGCAGGGCAGAACTCCGCAAGAGGCGCGTTTCCCCCCCACGCCTCTCGCTGGTTCGCTGGCTCCCTGCGCACGCAGGAGGGGCTGAGGAGGCGATGGGAACAATGGCGGCACCATGGCTTACATTTGGGGTACGTCTTACTTCTCACAAAGGTATAAAAACCTGCCATGGCTTACTTTATGACTACGTATTAAAAAAGGGGAAACAGGGTATACATTATATAGGGTCATCAAACACACAAGGAAGTCAATTATTCATGATAATGTCATTGGACAGGATGAATCTCAGTGTGAGGTTGCCCTTGTTGCAGCAGGAGTCGTGCAAGTCTTGCATAACTTTGATCGCATGCTCACAGCACTGGTTCCTTCAGGCAATGTTCATTGGAAAGCTTCAGAGAGTGGATTCATATAGAAGCCAATATTTGCTCACTTGGTGCTTGGAAAGAATGGTGTTTACTATGCAGCATGGTCATAGCCCAGACCCAGGGGCCATCTTTTTACTATGCAATCATGGGGGATTACTTGGAGCAGGCAGGCCAGTGTGAGGACCTTGGCATGATTTGTTCGGTCACCATTTCCGGAGCCAGGCAAAGATTTTTCCTGCAGACAAAATGGCCGCTCTGCAGGTTTTCACTTATGTCGGAGCAACCGTGACAGCTTGGGAGCTGATCAGGGACCCGATTAAATGGATCCAGGAGGGGAGCCTTTGTCTGGGAGCCCACATGGGGACCAATGGGTCATAGCAACCCTCCCAATGGAGGTGCAAGCAAGATCCTAGCACCTGGTCCATGTCAGGAGTGACCCTACAACTTGAACCCACCCTATTCATCAACCAGCAGGTGGGTTACTTGATACTGAATCCATATCTAATTCCGTGGTCAAAACATAAACCTGTAACCAATAAAGTTTGTGGTCTATTTCAATAATAATAATAATAATAATAATAATAATAATAATAATAATTTATTATTTATATCCCGCCCATCTAGCCGGGTCTCCCTAGCCACTCTAGGCAGCTTCCAGCATACATTAAAATACATACACATGTTACAGATTAAAAACTTCCCTGAACAGGGCTGTCTTCAGGCATCTTCTAAATGTCAGATAGTTGTTAGTACCTTTGACTTCTGATGGGAGGGCGTTCCACAGGGCAGGCGCCACTACCGAGAAGGCCCTCTGCCTGGATCCCTGTAGCTTTGCTTCTCGCAATGAGGGAACCGCCAGAAGGCCCTCGGCGCTGGATCTCAGTGTCCGGGCTGAACGGTGGGGGTGGAGACGCTCCTTCAGGTATACAGGACCGAGGCCGTTTAGGGCTTTAAAGGTCAGCACCAACACTTTGAATTGTGCTCGGAAACGTACTGGGAGCCAATGTAGTTCTCTCAGGACCGGTGTTATGTGGTCCCAGCGGCCACTCCCAGTCACCAGTCTAGCCGCCGCATTCTGGATTAATTGCAGTTTCCGCGTCACCTTCAAAGGTAGCCCCACATAGAGCGCATTGCAGTAGTCCAAGCGGGAGATAACCAGAGCATGCACCACT
The DNA here is from genome assembly GCA_034641395.1 of Darevskia armeniaca. Taxonomy (NCBI): domain Eukaryota; kingdom Metazoa; phylum Chordata; class Lepidosauria; order Squamata; family Lacertidae; genus Darevskia; species Darevskia armeniaca. The sequence continues at coordinate 451,405 of JAWWNF010000115.1, forward strand.
CTGGCGAGACAGTCCGCGGGCAGGTAGGGTCTCAGCCTGCGTACCAGATGGAGCTGGTAGACAGCCGCCCTGGACACAGAATTAACCTGTGCCTCCATGGACAGCTGTGAGTCCAATATGACTCCCAGGCTGCGCACCTGGTCCTTCAGGGGCACAGTTACCCCATTCAGGACCAGGGAGTCCCCCACACCTGCTCGCACCCTGTCCCCCAAAAACAGTACTTCTGTCTTGTCAGGATTCAACCTCAATCTGTTAGCCGCCATTCATCCTCCAACCGCTTCCAGGCACTCACACAGGACCTTTACCGCCTTCACTGGTTCTGATTTAAAAGAGAGGTAGAGCTGGGTATCATCTGCATACTGATGAACACCCAGCCCAAACCCCCTGATGATCTCTCCCAGCGGCTTCATATAGATATTAAAAAGCATGGGGGAGAGGACAGAACCCCGAGGCACCCCACAAGCGAGAGCCCAGGGGTCTGAACACTCATCCCCCGCCACCACTTTCTGAACACGACCCAGGAGGAAGGAGCGGAACCACTGTATAACAGTGCCCCCAGCTCCCAACCACTCGAGACGGTCCAGAAGGATGTTATGGTCGATGGTGTCAAAGGCCGCTGAGAGATCCAGCAGAACTAGGACCCCCATTGATGGGTCCAGTGGGAATTGGGGGTCACTGGGGGGTGGATGTATCTGTGGAAAGTGCAGTCAGGCATTGGTGGTGGAGTAGTTTTAAGTTTTGGAGGAGTCGGGTCATGTCCCAATTTCCCTCAGTGGGATGTTGGAGGCTATCAAAGTATTGAATCAGCCAAATGTCTGTTGAGATGTATTTTGCCTGATACCTAAAGTTACATAATGGAGGCCCCAGGCAAGCCTCCCTCAGGAGATCTTTGCACAAGCAGGATGATACAGTCTTTAGGCATGAGGGGAGGTATTTAGGAGGGTTTAAAAAGATGCAGCAACAGAAGGTCTCTGTTTAGCCCCAGCATTCATAAGTGCAGGTTGCTCTCTGGGAGTTGTCCATGATCCTGCAAACAATGGCCAGAAACAAGCAAGCATCATTGAGCCCTATTCAGAATAATAGGAATAGTCAGGAGCTTAGAGAGAAAGTCCTGGGGTTTTTATCTTCACCACCTAACAGCATCAGAACAAGGGAAAGCTATCTCACTCAACCATTATTTATTTATCTATGTCATCCACATTTTCTTACATTTATTTGGATTTTCAGGCTCATGGGTGAGCAGCTTCTTTGAAGCTGCTCTAAGATTAAGGATAGGCGTGCCTGGCATGACCTGGTCCATGGGGTCACGAAGAGTCGGACACGACTGAACGACTGAACAACACCAAGATTGAATCCTAGAATTGTAGATTACGAAGGATCCAGAGGGTCTAGTCCAACTCCCTGCAATTTAGACTGTGGATGTAGCCTATCTTGATTTCAGCAAGGCCTTTGACAAGGTGCCCCATGATATTCTTGTAAAGAAGCTGGTAAAATGTGGGCTAGACAATGCTACCATTCAGTGGATTTGTAACTGGCTGACTGACCGAACCCAAAGGGTGCTCATCAATGGCTCCTCTTCATCCTGGAGAGAAGTGACTAGTGGGGTGCCACAGGGTTCTGTCTTGGGCCCAGTCTTATTCAACATCTTTATCAATGACTTGGATGATGGGCTTGAGGGCATCCTGATCAAGTTTGCAGATGACACCAAATTGGGAGGGGTGGCTAATACCCCAGAGGACAGGATCACACTTCAAAATGACCTTAACAGATTAGAGAACTGGGCCAAGGCAAACAGGATGTATTTTAACAGGGAGAAATGTAAAGTACTACACTTGGGCAAAAAAAATGAAAGGCACAAATACAGGATGGGTGATACCTGGCTTGAGAGCAGTACAAGTGAAAAGGATCTAGGAGTCTTGGTAGACCACAAACTTGACATGAGTCAACAGTGTGATGCAGCAGCTAAAAAAGCCAATGCAATTCTGGGCTGCATCAATAGGAGTATAGCATCTAGATCAAGGGAAGTAATAGTACCACTGTATTCCGCTCTGGTCAGACCTCACCTGGAATACTGTGTCCAGTTCTGGGCACCACAGTTCAAGAAGGATATTGACAAGCTGGAACGTGTCCAGAGGAGGGCAACCAAAATGGTCAAAGGCCTGGAAACGATGCCTTATGAGGAACGGCTTAGGGAGCTGGGTATGTTTAGCCTGGAGAAGAGAAGGTTAAGGGGTGATATGATAGCCATGTTCAAATATATAAAAGGATGCCATATAGAGGAGGGAGAAAGGTTGTTTTCTGCTGCTCCAGAGAAGCGGACACGGAGCAATGGATTCAAACTACAAGAAAGAAGATTCCACCTAAACATTAGGAAGAACTTCCTGACAGTAAGAGCTGTTCGACAGTGGAATTTGCTGCCAGGGAGTGTGGTGGAGTCTCCTTCTTTGGAGGTCTTTAAGCAGAAGCTTGACAGCCACCTGTCAGGAATGCTTTGATGGTGTTTCCTGCTTGGCAGGGGGTTGGACTGGATGGCCCTTGTGGTCTCTTCCAACTCTATGATTCTATGATTCTATGATTCTAGACATGCATTGGCACACTGAATGGCAGTTTTGAAAGGAAGGGAAACACTGAGCTTCCAGAGTAGCCCAAATGTGGGGATACAAGTTAAGTCGCAAAGAAGTCGACAGCTGGAAAAAGAAGATTGTTTGAGTTTTGCACAGATCTTCAGGTGGGCTGTGGTTGTGTTTGCTGACTTGCATGCATGTTAAATTAATGCTGGGAGTGAGTGGAAGAGGGGTCCAGAAAATCTTAATGGAATGCCCATCAAATTGTATCAATCAACTTGGAATTAAAAGGCCAGAATTAAATGTGAGGTTTCTTGTAAAATCACTAGTCCATTGGTATCTCTCCCTATGCTCCACTGAAGATGTTTTTCCTAGGTATTGCCCTGAGGCTCATGTGGTCCTGATGCCAAGTTGGATATGGAAGACGTGTACTGTCAAAATTACTTTGTGTTTCTGAAAAACAAATTATCTTATTACAAAATTGGTAATATGTATTTAATAACCATCACATGCAAAATTCAGGAGCTTAATTGTAGCCATACTACTGAGGCTAAGTGCACTTTATAACAGCTTGATTTGCACATTTAGAAGTTCTTTCTGTTAATATTTATCAGCATTTTTGGCTTGGTCCTTCTTTCTTCAGCTGCTAGTGCTTAAGATACCACAAGGTGCTTGGTTGCTTTCAATTCAACAGACACACATTGCTACTATTCTAGTAAGAAATACTCACTAATAAAAACCTCAATAAGAGAGGACTTGACAATAGTACATCCTACCTTATCTTAACATGCGACAATTGTAAGAAAAACCTAACAAACACTTTTCCTGCTCCGTTTCCCCTTTAGTCCATCCCAGATACCCAGCAATGCTGTTTGATTTATACATTATTTCCTAAGATTTATACACGACTTGATTGTAAAAGAAGAAAAAGCAGCAGTTACAAGCAGATAAATATGAGAAAACATTATAATAAATGTGTTAAAATACTAAAACAGATTAAAATGGCAACAACTTTCTAAGCATGTCAGTAGGCTTGTTGAAACAAGAATGTTTTTAGCAGGAGCTGAACAGAGTACAATGAGTGCCCAAATGTGGGGATATAAGTTAAGTCCTAAAGAAGTAGACAGCAGGAAAAAGAAGATTGTTTGAGGTTTGCACAGATCTTCAGGTGGGCTGTGGTTGTGTTTGCTGACATGCATGGATATTAAATTAATGGTGGGAGTGAGTGGAAGAGTGGTCCAGAAAATCTTCATGGAATGCCCATCAAATTATATCAATCAACTTGGAATTTCAAGGCCAGAATTAAATGTGAGGTTTCTTGGAAAATCACTAGTCCATTGGTATCTCTCCCTATGCTCCACTGAAACTGTTTTTCCTAGTTATTGCCCTGAGGCTCATGTGGCCCTGATGCCAAGTTGGATATAGAAGACGTATACTATATGTTAAAATTACTTTGTGTTTCTGAAAAACAAATTATCTTATTACAAAATTGTTAATATGCATTTAATAACCATCACATGAAAAATACAGGAGCTTAATTGTAGCAGTACCAGTGAGGCTAAATGTGCTTTATAACAGCTTGATTTGCACATTTAGAAGTTCTTTCAGTTAAATCAATGGGTCAATATTTATCAGCATTTTGGCTTTGGTCTTTCTTTCTTCAGCTGCTCGTGCTTAAGATACCTCAGGGTGCTTGGCTGCTTTCAATTCAACAGAGAAACACTGCAACTATTCTGGTAAGAAATACTCAATAATACAAACCTCAATAAAAAGTGGACTTGACAATAGCACATCCTACTATATCTTAACATACGACAATTCACTATTCCTCTGTGTTACACTTATGTAGGGAAATTTTTAATAATATGTTTGGAAAAAACTGAGAAATAAAAATATTGTCAGCTACCCAGATACTAGCATAGTCAAACTGAGCTTCTTTATTTATTTTTTTAAAAAATTGTAGAAATGTTTTTTCTAAGGTCAAGCTACTGTAAGAAAAACCAAACAAACACCTTTCCCGCTCCTTTTCCCATTTGGTCCATTCCCAGATAAGCCGCAATGCTGTTTTATTTATTCATAATTTATTTCCTAAGACTTATACAAGGCTTCATTGTAAAAAAGAAGCAGCAGCAGTTACAAGCAGATAAATACGAGAAAGCATCAGAATATACAAGAGTTGAAATACTAAAACAGATTAAAACGGCAACAACTTTCTAAGCATGTCAGTAGGCTTGTTGAAACAAGAATGTTTTTAGCAGGAGCTGTACAATGAGTCTGCCTGACTGATCTAAGTGCTAGGGAAGCGACTAGCAAGGGATCCTGCGTAATAACTGAATTAATTTACTGAAAGACTATTTCCCCAAATTCAGCTGCTTAATAGTACTGCAACTAACAGGAGAAATATGGCCCTTAAATTGTTCTACAGTGATCCTGCCCATTTGGGTTCCTGTGCCACAGTTGGGCAGGAACCCCACTGCACTGTCAAAGGACACAGTGCACTACCGGTAAGCACAGGTGCACTTCTTGACTGACCCACAGTCTGAAGGATAAAAAATGCATGAACCAAAATTTGCTCTATACTGTTTTCAGGACCACAAATAGCAGGGATTTGACCAGGGGGAAGGCATGCTAGGAGTGAGGAATGGACCCTTTTCTATACCCTTACCTAATTCCTTAGCAATCCTTTTTAATATAATGATCTCCATCTGTTCCACAGATTTCAAGCTTTGGCTAAACTGATAATCCCAACTTCAGCTAAACTGATAAACTCTCAGACTGATATTTGTATATATGATACAGGATCCTAAAACCTTCCTTCCTTTTCACCCCTCTGCGCAACTGGGGCGACGGAAGAGGAGCGATATTCCCCTCACCAGATGGGACAGGTGCGTGCTGGGGCTCTGCAACATCTCCCGGCCCTCTCCCCACCACGCTTCCTGGCTGCTCCTCCTCCTCCCTGCTGAAAGATATCCTGCTATCCCAGCTGGAAGGGGAGCTGCTGTCTGAGCGGCGCTGGGGCTCTCTATACCCTCACAGCCCCAGCGCCCCTTCCCTGGGCCACGACGGTTCCCTGACAGTACTCCTGAGCACATACCTTCTCCTGGCCACCCTTTCTCCAGGTAAATTGAAACCAGACATCCAGTTTGCTTTTTCTTACCTCAGAATGGACAGTGGATGAGAAGGATGAAGCAGAGGACCTCAGTTGATCATCACAAGAAGACGAGCAGAGTATAGTGTAACAAAAGAGGAGGATGATTGGGGATCATGAAGCTCACTAGGTGATCTTGGGCATTTACTGCATCTAAGCATAACATACCCCACAAGGTTAAATGCATTGGTTCACAGCATTATGCACTAGGTAGCCATCTGGCATCAGCAGTGGAGCAAGCTGATTGGGGTGGCATGCATGTTCTGTGCCCAAGAGTAGGGCCAACCGCCTGTGGAGGCGGGGCCAGCCGGGGCAGGATTGCTCCGTGGGGCCTCCGAGGAGTCTGCCTGCCTTCTCCCAATCATCCGCCCTATAGCTGAGGGGGAGGCAGCAGGCAGACCGTTTAGGGCAGTGTGGAGCCTGCGGGCGCCCAAGACACTACGTCACTCCCAGGAGAGATGTGTGGCTCGGGCATGCTGCAGGTCTTGCGGTGAATGCCGCCCAGCATTTTGTCACCCCCTCAGTGGTGACACCCGGGGTGGATCGCCCCAAATACACCCCCCTTCCTCCACCCCTGTCTGGCATGAAATCTCACATATGAAGGGCTCAGCCACACTTACCTTTGCCTTGTGATTTCCAGGCACAGTTCAGTGCTTAAAGATCTGCCTTGTGTTGGGAAATTTGGAAAATTTTGCTGAACAGAAAGTAAAGTAGTTGGGTGTAATTCTAGAGTGAATATTTTGAATAATTTCTTTTGTATAACTGGTAGTCGGAAAATTGAAAGTACTTTTAATTTTTTATTTCTGCTTTTCCTGCTTTCTTATCTTCTGTCTCTTGTTTTCTCTTTATCTTTCAGGTAGTGTGGCGTAGGGACACTGATGTGTAGCACACTTCAGCAAAGATCAGAGAGAGACAGGATCACAGAGCGAACTTGAAGCTAGCAGTTTTATTAAGAAATCAGAACAGAAATATTTGGAGACTCATGAAATGTGCTCTCTCACCATAAGCTGTTGCTCAGAGTGTTTTGTTCCTTCCCATCTTGTCTATTTTCTCTGTGTTAGGTCCCTCCCTCAGTCTACGGCAAGTCCCAAGGGTGCCTCTCTGTCTCTGCCTGGTTATCTGCTTTGTGACATTAAGCAAGTGTCTTGTTTTGGGAGTGGGAGGAGGAGCTGGCAGGCTTTCACCAGACACAGAGGAGTAGGCAGCATTGCCGCACGGAGGTACCCCTGGGGGCGGGGCTGCGCATGACCGGAAATCCTGGAATTTCTGGGCATGCGCAGTGTATCCTGGCCGGCGGTGCTGATCCTGCGGGGACCCGCCAAGCAAGCGCCGGCTCATTTTTTCATAATTGTTTTTAAAAATATTTATATTTTTTGTTGTTATCCATACTCCTAAATACGTTTACTTTTTTGTATGCTTCTATCCCCACCATCTCTGTTATTTCCTTTCTTTCCGGTTCTTTAAGGCTTTTTAAAATAACAATTTACTTTTACTTTTATTTAAAGTAAAAGCTGTCCCAGAAACTCCAGTGGGTGCAGAATGCTGCAGCGAGGCTCCTCACGGGGTCCCTGCCATGGGAGCATATTCACCCAGTGCTTTTCCAGCTGCACTGGCTCCCGGTGGAGTACAGGGTCAGATTTAAGGTGCTGGTTTTGACCTTTAAAGCCCTTTGCGGCCTAGGACCCTCGTACCTACGGGACCTTAAGGTCCATAAATAGCAACACTCTAGAGGTCCCTGGCCCTAAGGAAGTTAGATTAGCCTCAACCAGAGCCAGGGCCTTCTCAACACTGGCTCCGACCTGGTGGAACGCCCTGTCTCATGAGACCAGGGCCCTGCAGGATCTGATTTCTTTCCGCAGGGCCTGTAAGACAGAGCTGTTCCACTTGGCCTTTGGCTTGAAATCAATTTGATCCCCTCCCCCCTCTTTCCTTTTCCCCCCATGAGATGGAACTCCTATTTGGGGACTTCCCTGGCATTTTTCTGGCCCAGGTAGGACCAGTCTGGATAGTTAGCCTGGTGAAGAGTTGATGGTTTCTTCCCCAAATAGTTTTGATTTGAGTTCTATTCAATTTGTGTTCATTTTACTATACTTTTATTCCTGCTACTTCTCTATCTCCTCCTATCAGAACAGAACAAACAACAGCGGTGACAATGGACATCCTTGTCTTGTTCCTTTCTGAATATTACATTTATCCGTTATCACCCAATTTACAATTATTTTTGCACTTTGTTCTGAGTAAACAGCTTGCATTCCCCTATTGAGATTTACTTCAAACCCCATCTCCTCCAACACCTTCCTCATGAAGCTCCAAGAAACATTGTCAAATGCTTTTTCTGCATCGATAAACATTAATGCTGCTTTTTTCTCATTTCTCACTTCCAGGTATTCTATAATATTCAGTACATTTCTGATATTATCTTTAATTTGTCTGCCTGGAAGAAATCCACAATTGATCGTGGTGAATTAGATCAATTTAGATTTTTTTCAGTATGTTTGCTAAAATAAATGCAAACAATTTATAATCATTGTTGAATAATGAAATTGACCTGTAATTTTTTACCAATGTCACATCTGAATCCTGTTTCGGTATCAGAGTTATATATATATCTTTCCATGTTTCTGGGACTTCCCCCGTTTTCAAGACCTCATTCATAGTATCTTTCAAAGGGTTTACAAGCTGCTCACTCAATTTTTTTGTAATATTTAGCTGTAATTCCATTAGGCCCTGGGGACTTCCCTAGCTTTGATTTATTGCTTCAATTACTTCTTGGGATGAAATCTCTATATTCAATATCCTCATTTGTTCCTCTGTTATCTTTGGTAGCTTATTGTTTTTAACATAATCTTTATCTTCCTCAGATTTTCTGGGCTTTCTTTATAAAGCTCAGTGAAATATTTTACAAAGGCCTCCCTTATCTCTTTTGCTTTCTCAGTTGTTCTACTATTAAGTTTTATTCAATTCACGTAGTTATGTTGTTCACTTTTTCTCAATTGACATGCCAAACGTTTCCCTGGTTTATTGGCATTTAAAAAAAAAATTGTTTCATTTTCTTGATTTTCCATGCTATTTCCTCGTTAATTAACATGGAATATTGTGATTGTAATAATTTTATCACCTGTTTTGTTGTTTCTTTATTTGGTGCTCTTATTAGTTCTTTTTCCTTTTCTGCTATTTTATTTAAAATCTCTCTCTTTTTCTTCTCTCTTATCTTCTTTTTAATTGAATTTTGTTGGATAAAAAGACCTCTCATCACTGCCTTACTGGCATTCCAAACTGTTTGAGGCCCGGTCTCATTATTCAAATTTTGTCCAAAATATTCTCTTACTGTCTTTTTTTGTCTTTCCCAGAAACACTTTATCATCCAATATTTCTTCATTCAGTCTCCAATGAAAGGTGGACTGAGCATCTTTTTGTATTTCCATGATTATAGAATTATGATCTGACAATGTTCTTGGGTCTATTTCAATTTTTTTAAAATTCTTGACTCCAATTCCTTAGAAACCCAGACCGCATCCAGTCTGACACTGCTTCCATGAACATGAGAGTAAAAAAGTGAACAATTTTTTTTTCAAACGGGTGCTTCACTCCCCAAATATCCATCAATTTTACTGTTTCTGTCATTTCAAAAAAAGTTTTGGGAAGCCTATCTTCATTCGTGTCTTTTTTCCTGATCGTTCTATCCTACTCTAGTGATGGGACTCCGTTAAAGTCCACCATCACTATTATTTTCTCATCTGCAAATTCTAATATTTCTGTTTTCATTTGGGGGCACATATTCCTACCATAATTATTTTTTCTCCTTGAACTTTAATTTGGACCATCAATTTTCTCCCTTTCTAATCCTTTTAAATTAATTGTGGTTCAAGTGCAGGTTTTATATTCAAAGCAATTCCATGTTGTTGTTGTTTGAAATGTCTGATGCAATAAATTGACTCCCTAATCTCTTATTAATCAAGATTTTCTCATGTTTCCTTGCAACATGAGTCTCCTGTAGACAAATTATATGCAAATTTTGTTTTAGAATATCATGTCACACCCTGTTCCTTTTTATTTTATTATTTAAGCCATTCACATTTCAAATTAGTAGTTTAAGATTTGCCATTGCCTGGTTTACTTAAAAACGTTTTGCTTTCTCGTCAGCATCAACAAGGGTTAATAATGAGAGTACATGTTAAGAATGGAAGAATTAAGCATTGGCTTTATTTGACTTATTCCACGTCTAACTGATCATAAAGTCTTTAGTTTGAGGCATTTTTCATTTTCTGTTTGAAGAAGGCACCACTTGGTCCAGTCACAGTCTCCCATCACAAGGACTTGATTCAAACCTAGGAACGCCTTGTTCTATTAATCCATTCAAATCATATTTCAATCTGTCTCTAAACATCAGTAAACTTTCACATTGCAATTATATGTCTTATGAGGGAGACATATGTCTCTCTTTATAGAGGGCAGTCCTGCATTTGATGACTTGTCAGAAGACAATCCTCCCTTTTAAGGAGTCCTTGATTTGAAAGCTTTTCTGCTCCAGGTCTGCTTTAAAGACCAAGAACCATAAGCAGAGAGAATAGGGCTTTCCATCAACCATTGGAATCGGGAGGACTACGTGGGCAGGCACATAGTTCAAAATTAAGCCTGCACCACTATAGTGAGATGAATTTCTAGATTATAAATTTGAATTTCTAGAGTCAAATCAACATAGATAAATATTATGTGCACCTAAGACCTCTTCTTTGGAGATAAATTTCCTGTCTTGCTATACACAACTAACCAGTCTAATGCTTAGACTGTGTGATGACCTGGGAGTCAGATTCAGACGCTGAACCTGAGGGATCCCAGCCTGCACAAGATTCACTGCCCTCAGAAACAGCAGAGCCAGGCCTGGGGCCTGGGTCTCAAGGGGACTCACCTGTGCTGGATCCTCAGGTGCAGGCTTCGGCTGAGGTTGATCTGGCTCCTAATGGGATGGAGGACTTACTGCCTACAGGTGCTCTACTCCCCACCCAGTCAGGGGAAGCTGAGGTTGCCTCTGGGTCCGGTAACCCTCCAGCTTCTCCTGAGCTGCAAAGGTTCAGGGCAGAGAGGCGAAGGGAACTAAGTTATCGCAGGAGGAGTGCTCGCCTCCAAGCCAGGAGAGGCGAGTCACCTGGGGATCGGAGCTGCCCTTCGCCTCGGGACAGATAAAGCCGGCCAGTCCCAGTCACAAGTCGCAGGAGCAACATCGTTGCTGGAGAGTTCTGCTTGCTCCCTGCCCGGTTGTTCTGCCTGAACTATTGACCTGCCTTGGTTCCCTGTTTATCCTTCTGTTCCTGACCTCGCCGGACTCCTTGCCCTGACCCTGCCTCTGTTTATTCGGACTGCCTTCACGTACCTCTGACCTCGGACCGGACATCGACCTCGCTTCCTGGATACTCCACGGGACCAGCACAGACTGCCTATAACTGACTGACAGATCTTCCAAGAAATATCAGATTTAGAATGGAGGCAGTTGCATTTAGGTTTGTGTGTGTAAATTTAACAGTAGAATGAAGTAGGTTTGAACAAAATACTATGCCAGTTCTCATATTTCCCATCAAATACCCTTTCTCATCATTCCACACATTCAGCATATATGAAACATACAGATACAGAATACAGATTCTATGTGTCAGAAGAGTTTATTTTGATCATGAATTTCACCAAAAGTGAAAAAGAAAACACAGGAGGCATGAGCCCCTCCTCTCACCATATACTGTTAATATATTCTGCTGGTACCATGAATGGTGGAATTGACAAGGAGGAGAGCTTTCCTCTCTCCTACCTACCCTTCGAGATCAGTCTGCTTTGAGGCATCAGAGCATTTGGTTACAATCTTAACTAAGTTAAGATGGCCAAATTTAATTTTTTTCCCATTAAGGGCACACACGTCTTCAGTTGCACAGCCTTTGAGTTTCAGATTCTTAACGAAATGCAGAAAATCTGAGAAATAAACAGCATAAGGTTTGCATGAGTTCTTTATTTGGTCAATGGGGATAGGGAAAATCATGATTATAAAACCTTAATGTGTTTGGAACAAACACATGGTACGATTAATCTGTCAGCAAACTATCACTAGTGCATGCCTTAGGAATCTTAACCTGTGAGCCAATGAAGCCCAGCTGGTGTCTAAATTTGTCACTTTTACCTAAGCTACACCCACTTGCCTTTTACACCAACAATACATTACACCAACAATACATTACAAATGATATGTGGCAGGTAGATCTGCTGGTGCTGCAGGAAACTGGGGAGCCTTGAAAGTCACTCTGAATTGCTGCTTGAGAAGCAGGGCTTGCAGTCACAGTGAGTAACTCCTTGTTGCTGCCAGTGCCAATTTGCTGAGTGGCACCAACAGGAAGCTGTGCTGGCATCCGGATCCAAGATATCAATGCAACTAACTTCTGGGGAAAGATGAATAGTTGTGTAGTGGCACGATGTTTCTCCCAGCCTCCTTTCTTTTAAACCTTTGGCCAAGGTGTGTGGCAAGACACAGTCCTCCTGGGCCAGCACCCAAAGGTTCATACTGCTGTGTGGAGGAGGAGTCATGTGCCAGCTGGTTCTGCACCTTCCCTTGTATCCCTCTGCTCTGATACCCTTTGTGCATTAGAAGAGAAAGGTGTGCCGTAAGGAGCCTGTTGTACTTGTTTATGCTCCCCGCACAATGCAAACCCTGCCCCTGAATGAGTCTGTCCCCTCCAGTTCTTATGTAATTTTAACAGGGGTAGATTGGAATCCAAAACACAATAAACATTGACTTGCCAACTGGAAAATCCAAACTTGCACCAGCTTGTTTCAAAAATAGAAAGTACCAGAACCCACAGAATATAAATGATTTCTACACATTAAACCAATGCTTTCTGTACTTCAAAATGCAAGGCATGACATTGCTATCTCATCCTACACTGTCCCTTGTATCCCTGTTTTCCGATGCCCCTTGTGTATTAGAGGACAGAGGTGTGCTGTGAGGAGCCTACTGTACCTTTGTAAACACCCCACACAATGCAAAACTCTGCCCATGAGTGAGCCTGTCCCCTCTAGCTCTTACACAATTCAAACAGGGGTAGTTTAGGATATGAAACAGGAATAGAGCATCCTCCTTTTCCTCAGAGAAAGAAATCAAACATAACACATAAAAAAAGCAAACACAGATTAGACATTGCTTTTCTGGCAGTGATAAAGAGACAGAGGAGAGGTTTTTCTTAGACGATTGGAAATATTACTCACACTGAGCTTGGCTAGAATAGTCAATGCACTTGGTCTCATTGCCAAGGCAGCTGACAGTCCCCTTATTTCCGCATTTCGTTTTTAATCCAATACTGGTGGCGCTGAAGCAGGCTGGGCACTCTAAACCATTGGGGGAAAGATCCTCACGAGGTGGAACTACCAAAGTAAAAACCTACAGTCAGTATATGAATGCACTTCATCCCCGCTTTTCTTCATTGTTAAGTTCATTTCATTTTTTGCATTCTTTCTAGTAACCTCCGGCCCTAGCTGGACTTGCTACCTCCATATTGTGCTCAAAGTTTGCCATCAGCTTTGCAGAACAGGTCCATCAGCTGAGCGTCTATAAATAATGATTTTGTTTTTCATCTTTTGTCTGGAATGCTCTTTTTCATTCTATTTTCCCGAGTTCTCACTCGGGAATGGGTATATGGGTATATGGGTATCTAGCAAGCTATTTGAAGCTACAGTCAGCTGCATTCTCTTGGAGGTAGTCTCTCTGGCTCTGTCTATGGGTACAAACAAGTAGTCAGCAGAACCAAAATCCATATTTGATAGAACTTTGCCCAGATTATCCAGATTTTTTTGGCACTTCTCAGCCTCCAGCCCCAGCCCTTACATTTGTGCAGTTTGACTGATCATATACTTCATACATTCTAGATTCATCATAGAATCACGAACTGTTGAGCTGGAAAGTACACTAAGGGTCATCCAGTCCAACCCCCTTTAATGCAGGATACCCAGCTAAAGCATCCAGGACAGATGGCCATCCAATCTCTGCTTCAAAACCTCCAATAAGGAGATTCCACCATGTCCTGAGGGAGACCATTCCACTGTAAAACAACTCTTACTGTCAGAAAGTATTGCCTGAGGTTTAGTTGGAATCTCCTTTCCTATAACTTGAATGATCCAGGGATTAGTTGTAGATACTTATCAGACCCCTGCACCTAGTGTCTGAATGGACTGAAAGACAAAGATGCTATACTTTGCCTGTAACTAGGTGGAAGTTATATGACTGGTTAATAAGCTATTAACCTTCAGAGATGCAGATACTCACCATAGAGAGGCTCCTCATTACACTTTTCTGTTCCACAGCAGAAGATGTTCATCTGGAGGTATTTACCATTGGCTGAACTGATGCTGTAATCACCTGAGTGGCAACTTTGGGAATCAGCACATCCCCGGTAAGTTGTCACTTTATACTTTGAAACTGTAAAGAACAAAAGGAAACAAATCACAAGATCTGCAAGAATTCTGATTAATTCCCTCCAAATGTATTTATTTTTAATGATGGTTCCTATTAACTAAATTGTTTACTCTTCAGTGAGAAACTACATAATTCACAGTTCTTGAATCAATAGATGAACCAAAACACCCTGTCCTGAATCAGCGATGTAATCAGGGTATCCCATTAAAAGGGTCTCGATGGAAGTCTCTGTTGCCAGCGATGGGTTTGGGATGTCATTCTGGATAGATTGCCGCCTTGTGAAAGTCCATATTCCATGACATGACCCTGAAGTGGTTTCAGCCCTCCAGCAGGAGACTGGAATTGATTTACACCCAATGCCTGAGCCAAAATTCCACCTGCACCTGTAATCAATAAAGTTGTGGCCATTTTTAATCTAGATCATTTTCTGTGTGAGTTCATTCTGTCACACCTCACTCAGGGGATGATGGCACTGTGACCGGCACTAAAATGATTTACAGCACATAGTGCTCTTTGGGGGAAAATTGGTATTTAAATGCAAGTAATAATTAATACAGGGACCCAGGTGGCGTTGTGGGTTAAGCCACAGAGCCTAGGGCTTGCTGATCAGAAGGTCGGCGGTTCGAATCCCTGCGATGGGGTGAGCTCCTGTTGCTCGGTACCAGCTCCTGCCCACCTAGCAGTTCGAAAGCACGTCAAAGTGCAAGTAGATAAATAGGAACCGCTCTGGCGGGAAGGTAAACGGCGTTTCCGGGCGCTGGTCTGGTTCACCAGAAGTGGCTTAGTCATGCTGGCCACAGGACCCGGCGGAAGCTGTATGCCAGCTCTTGGCCAATAAATCGAGATGAGCACCGCAACTCAAGAGTCGGACACGACTGGACCTAATGGTCAGGGGTCCCTTTACCTTTACCTAATAATTAATATATTATATGAATTTACACATGAGCAACATTTCTTGGGGTGAACAAGAATAAGTGAAAAGTTTCAGCTCACCTATATTGTTATCCAGAACACCAGAGACACAGATTGGATTAGAGCCACAGGTTTCACCTGTTTTGGTTTCGCATGAGGTTCTATTAGAACGACAGTAGGAACATACCAGAGATGTCACTGCATAAAGGAGATAGAGGTTGGTGCAGGAGGTTTCCTGAGATGGTAACGAGCTTAATGGTACATTGGGTGGAGATGGAAAGTAAGTCTATATCAAACATGAGAACCCCACATGCAAGTAAATCAAATATATTTCAGATTTATACATTACATTTATGAAGGCAAATACATGTTGATCAACCTATTGCTGTTGTACAAACAAACCAAAATACTATAATGTGGGAGAAGGTGTCCTTCTTCCTAAGGAAGTGGCATGAAAAGGGTAAATATGTGTTAAACTGGAAGGCGGTCACTTTGATAGTAATGACTGGATGCCAATACAATGTTCCCTTCCCAGTAATTAGGAACAGAATCTTGATGTGTGTCAATTGTTTTATGTAGTGAACTGCCCTTTAATTTTTGGATGAAGGTCGGTATACAAATTTAGTCAGTAATCAATAAATATGTAAATTTTGTGCTCCTCTCTTTTCCCAATGGGGCCTCAAAAATTCCTTGGTGGTGGTCAGTACGTACTGTCAATAAGAAAACCTATCTAGTGTTCTCGAAGCCACCAACATGAGTCTGACCAAACTGCGGGAGGCAGTGGAAGACAGGATTGCCAGGCATGCTCTGGTCCATGGGGTTATGAAGAGTCGGACACAACTAAACGACTAAACAACAACAACAACAACAATCTATAAGAACAAAATTATTATGTTTTGACAACAGCAGTTGTGTAAATGGAATATAGATCAGCAAACTATAGAACAAAGCTGCTCATTCAGATTACTAGGTGTACGATTTGCTGAAACCCTTTCTTGGATGTGTCAGAGGGAAGCAATGAAATTCAAACACAAAAACCATAGGGGCATTGATGAAGTTCTATCACAATAAAGGAGGGCAGCTGAATGAACCTGTCCTAAAGATATTTGGTAACAAATTGCTTAATAAATGCTCTGTGGTATTGAAATCAGGGGGTTTGAGTCAAAATTCATTAAAGTTTTCAAACTTTAGTTCTTATTTGTCATCTATTGTCCAAGGTGTAAATATATTCAGTGTCATCGAAAGATGATTTAAAAAATCCAATTCTGGCATCATCAATAATTTTATGATGCCAAGCACGGGTGGAGGGAGGTCACAGGGACAGTAAGGTGAAATGGCATAATGATACTTGGCTACACATGTATAGAATGTATAGTAAAAAATGTTAAATGAGGTTTTCTTTTGAATGGATCAATGTAGCAATATAGGAATTAAATATAATCTTAAGAAAGAAATAAAGAATCTTAAGAAAGAAATAAAAGAATCCAATTCTGCTGGTTTCTACTTACCTGGAGAAAGCAGGGCCAAGAGGAGGCAGGTGCTCAGAAGTGCTTTTTGCATTCTTAAAAGATTTGGAGACTCAGAGCAGAGAGGTACCAAGACAGAGAACTGATGCGGGTAGAGTCTTACATGCAGATATTTAAAGGCTATAGATTCATGATGTGGGCAATTCTTGGGAACAAATGGTTCAGTGAGGTCGGGGAGTGGGTACCGTGTGTTTGCCAAGAAGACACAGAGGGACATAGTGAAATTCAAAGCTCGATGCTGAAATTGGCTGATTTATTCATCTTGGAGTTCTATTACAATTTACTAATAACTGGTATTAGCTTTAGTTACAGGTAGGTAGCCGTGTTGCTCGGCCGTAGTGGAAACAAAATAAAAAAATTCCTTCCAGTAGCAACTTAGAGACCAACTAAGTTTGTCATTGGTATGAGCTTCCATGTGCATGCACACTTCTTCAGATATTTAGCTATATATTACATTGATGCACTGAAATGGATATACACCCAATGACTGAGCCAAAATTCCACGTACACCATTTTTAATCCAGATCATTGTCTGTGTGAGTTCATTCTATTACAACCCACAGTACTCACTGCATGGGGAGGGTGGAACCGCAACTGGTACCACCACCATGTACACCACCTTGTGTTCCTTGGAGAAAAGGTGGGATATAAATGCAATTAATAAATAATAAATACAACTAATCTCCACATGCAAGTCATTCCCTGGGGTGAACAAGAATAAGAGATGTAAGGTTTCATCTCATCTATATTGTTATGCAGAACACCAGAGTGCAGGCTGCATTAGAATTACAGACCTCAGATGTATCACCTTCACATGGGGTTGCATTACAATGACAGTAGGAGCATTTCAGAGATGTCACTGCATTAAAGTGATAAAGGCCGATGCAGGAGTTTTTGTGAGATGGTTATAAACTTAAAAATCAGAATATACAAGAGTCAAAATACTAAAATGGATTAAAATTGCAACAACTTTCTAAGCATCTCATTAGGCTTGACTAAACAAGAATGTTTTAACAGGTGCTGAACAGAATACGTTTAGTGCCCTTCTGGGTTCCTGTGCCACACCTAGGCAGCAACCCCATTACACTGTCAAAGACACGCAGTGCACTAAGCACATGTATACTTCTTGACTGACCCACATTTTGGGAATGATAAAAGATGGAAGAAGAGACCCCATCATTAAATGATTGGCATGTAAGGATGGTGGAATATATGAACCTAGCAAGAATGACTGCAGCAATTAGGAATGTAAACAAACAAAAAGTTAAAGAGGAATGGCTATGTGTGCAGGAATATTTAAAGAATGAAGGAATCAGTATGGAAATAACGATTTGTCTAGATTGAGACATACAGTTTAAATTAAGTTAAGGGTTAGAGAAGAAGATTTGTGAACAAATAGGTTAGGAAAGAAAAGAAATAACAGTTAAGATAGGGGAAACGCAAGATATAAAAAGGATTAAGGTAGAGAGGTTACATGAGGACGAACTGTAGGAGGTCAGCTTTTTAAAAGTAGGTGAGAAGGGGGGAGAGAGGGGGTTTGGGGAGGGAGGGAGGAGAAGGAAGGGGGAGAGGACATGTCAATAGGAGAGAATGGGGGAAGGAAGGAATATGTGTGTATGTAAGTAGGGATGTATTTGGATTGATAGGGTGTGTAAGGTAGGTAATGTATGTAATGTATGTAAGTATTGGAAGTTTTGTATGTATTGTATGTATTGGAGGTATTGTATGGGATGTATGGGAGTATGTAAGTAATGAAATATATATAGTATGTAAAGAAGATGTATGGCTAGAATGTATGCGGAAGGACATGTCTAAGATGTGCTGTAATATATTGTGTTGAAATAAAGTCTTTTTAAAAAAAAATTTTTTTAAAAAAAGATGCATTAATCAAAAACAGCTGGAAAAAGATTTTTTAGTTTTAGTTTTTTTAGTTTTGCACTGATCCTCAGGTGGGCTGTGCTTGTGTTTGCTGACATGCATTCCTGTTAAATTAATGCTGGGAGTGAGAGGAAGAGGGGTCCAGGGTTCTGAGAAACTCACATCTGCATTTGCCTCTCTCCCTATGATCCACTGAAGCTGTTTTTCCTAGGTATTGCCCTGAGCTTCATGTGGCCCTGGTGCCAAGTTGGATATGGAAGACGTGTACTAACTGTCAAAATTACTTTGTGTTTCTGAAAAACAAATTATCTT
Source organism: Darevskia armeniaca (assembly GCA_034641395.1). NCBI lineage: Eukaryota > Metazoa > Chordata > Lepidosauria > Squamata > Lacertidae > Darevskia > Darevskia armeniaca. Next base: position 470,191 of record JAWWNF010000115.1, read on the forward strand.
ATTACAAAATTGTTAAGATGTATTTAATAACCACCACATGCAAAATTCAGGAGCTTAATTGTAGCCATACCACTGAGGCTAAATGCACTTTATAACAGCTTGATTTGCACATTTAGAAGTTCTTTCTGTTAAACTGTCTTGGGTCAATATTTATCAGCATTTTTGGTTCTTTCTTTCTTCAGCTGCTAGTGATTAAGATACCACAAGGTGCTTGGTTGCTTTCAATTCAACAGACCCACACTGCTACTATTCTGGTAAAAAAGACTCAATATTACAAAATTCAATAACAGAGGTCTTGACAATAGCAAATCCTACCATATCTTAACATACAACAAATCACTATTCCTCTGTGTTACACTTATGTAGGGAAATAGTAATTATAACTTTGAAAAAAAGAGAGAAAAAGAAAATATTTTCAGCTACACATATACGAGTGTTGTTAAATGAAGCTTATTTACATACTCCCACAAAATTTGTAGTAATGTTTTTATAAGGTCAAGCTAAGAAAAACCAAACAAACCCTTTATATGCTTCGTTTTCCCCTTTCTGCATCCCAGAAACCCAGCAATGTGGTTTTATTAATACATAATTTATTTCCTAAGACTAATACACTGCTTCATTTTAAAAAAGAAGTAGCAGCAGTTACAAGCAGATAAATATGAGAAAGCATCAGAATATACAAAAGTTAAAATACTAAAACAGATTAAAATTGCAGCAACTTTCTAAGCATCTCATTAGGCTTGTCTAAACAAGCATGTTTTTAGCAGGTGATGAGCAGAATACAATAAGTGTTCCTGACTGATCTCAGTGCTAGAGAAGATACTGGCAAGAGATCCTGTGTAGCAACTGAATTAATGTAGTGAAAGATTATTTCCCAAAATTCACCCCCTTAATGGTACTATTTGACCAGGGGGAAAGCATGCAAGGAGTGATGAATGGACCCAGTACTCTACCTGCACCAACTTCCTTAGCGATCTTTTTTAAAATGCTGACTCCATCTGTCCCACTGATTTCAAGTGTCCACTAAACTGAGAAACTTTCAGACAGATACAGATATGTGTATATATGATAAAGGATCCTAAAACCTTTCAAATAGTATGTAAAATTGAGAGAGAGAGAGAGAGAGAGAGAGAGAGAGAGAGAGAGAGAGAGAGAGAGAGAGAGAGAAACATTGCACATACTCTTGTAAACCAAGAAAATCTATAAAACAAATGAAAGAAATAAAAGAGCGTGTGTAGCCCTTCCAACATTCTGATCCCTGACCAGGTGTGTAAAGATGATTCATTTCCACCTCCCTTTGTCTATTCACATTCCCCTCCTTCAAAAACATTGTGTTTATTGTGTCAGCTGTGTTGCACTGATTTCCACTATTTCTCTTTGATAAAACCATTTTCTGCCTGGCTTAGGGAGGGAGGCATGATGTCATAATGGGGTCCAAGAGCCCTCCCACCACATTCCCAAGGCCAGTCCATCTTTGGGAAGGAGGCAACAGGACTCCAGCATCCTGTCAGAGGCCTGGCACCTCCTTCTCAAACCCTGAGAAGCTTCTGCCTGGCATAGAGAGGGAGGCCTGATGCTCACACATATGACGTAAGGATAGTGTGCTGTCATGCATGCCACGTCAGACCCCATACTCTCGCATCTGGCGCCTCTGGCCCTAAAAGTTCCGCTATGGAAATTCTCACTGCATACCACTGAGTAATGGCCTTTCTGCTAAAAATTTATGAAGGATTTTTTCCCTTCAAAGTGGTCTTCTTTATTCACGCCTACAATTACGTTCCTGTGTTGGCACAAGTGCCCGGACAGAACTCTATCCCAGATTTTCGCCATCCAGCCCTCATGACTGGGACCAGTTGACCCTTTCTAATTTTGGGTAATTTCTATTCAAGCCACAGTTAACAGCAGTGTTAAGTGGATACTGCCTTGTAAATACAGTTCTGAGGATACATCTGAATCTTATTTTTCTGAACTCTTGATGTGCATATAAGATTTTGCAGATTTTTAAATCATACCCTTTTATAGATAAATTATAAAATTCTCATTCACGAAAACAATCACTCTTCCCAAGGCCCCAGTAATGGACTAGTGAGAACATTCCTTTTCCTTTTCCAGATTTGCTCACTTTCCCAGGATCTTTGTGTTTATAGGCAAATAGGAAACAATCCTCCAGGAACTTCAATATTTTCCTCAAGGATCACATAAATAACTGTTCTAATGTATAAATAAGTTTGTATGAGAACTATCAACCCCAACTATTTGTTAATTTATTAATGCTTTTAGCAGGTGCAAAAGCAGAGCACAATGAGTGCCCCTGACTGATCTAAGTGCTAGAGAAGGGACTGGCAAGAGATCCTGCCTAATAACTGAATTAATTTACTGAAAGACTATTTCCCCAAATTCAGCCACTTAATAGTACTCCAACAATGGAAATTGTTGTTGTTGTTCAGTCGTTCAGTCGTGTCCGACTCTTCGTGACCCCATGGACCAGAGCACGCCAGGCACGCCTATCCTTCACTGCCTCTCGCAGTTTGGCCAAACTCATGTTAGTAGCTTCGAGAACACTGTCCAACCATCTCATCTTCTGTCGTCCCCTTCTCCTTGTGCCCTCAATCCTTCCCAACATCAGGGTCTTTTCTAGGGAGTCTTCTCTTCTCATGAGGTGGCCAAAGTACTGGAGCCTCAACTTCAGGATCTGTCCTTCTAATGAGCACTCAGGGTTGATTTCTTTAAGAATGGATAGGTTTGATATTCTTGCAGTCCATGGGACTCTCAAGAGTCTCCACCAGCACCATAATTCAAAAGCATCAATTCTTCGGCGATCAGCCTTCTTTATGGTCCAGCTCTCACTTCCGTACATTACTACTGGGAAAACCATAGCTTTAACTATACGGACCTTTGTTGGCAAGGTGATGTCTTTGCTTTTTAAGATGCTGTCTAGGTTTGTCATTGCTTTTCTCCCAAGAAGCAGGCGTCTTCTAATTTCGTGACTGCTGTCACCATCTGCAGTGATCATGGAACCCAAGAAAGTGAAATCTCTCACTGCCTCCATTTCTTCCCCTTCTATTTGCCAGGAGGTGATGGGACCAGTGGCCATGATCTTAGTTTTTTTGATGTTGAGCTTCAGACCATATTTTGCGCTCTCCTCTTTCACCCTCATTAAAAGGTTCTTTAATTCCTCCTCACTTTCTGCCATCAAGGTTGTATCATCAGCATATCTGAGGTTGTTGATATTTCTTCCGGCAATCTTAATTCCGGTTTGGGATTCATCCAGTCCAGCCTTTCGCATTGTCAGGGGCTGGCCGGGTTCCGAAGCGGTGCCAGAGGAAACAATGGACCTAGATAGAGCCACGCTGACGCCCGAGGAGTTACTGAGGGTCTGGGACCAAGAGCAGGCACAGCCCCTGCTGACACCAGAGCAGATAGTGCAGCAATGGGAAGAAGCTTCCACCAGAGGGCTAGCACAGTCCATGGGACGGGACCAGGAGAGGGAGTCCGAGGAGGAGGGGAGGCTTATAGATCCTGCAGGAGCGTCAGACACGAGCAGCGTGGAGGGAGAAAGCGAAAGGGAAAAGGGATCTGTAGGACCACCTCGGTCAAGGGCACGGAAGAGGAAACAGGAGAGGCGGAGACTAGGGTTTCCGAAGCTGCTCTGCTGGGGGCGGAGCCGCAAATCAGCACTCGAAGGATCTGACTCCGAGGGGTCGGATGCATAGCCGTAAAGTCTGGACTATTTAATATTGTACAATAAAGTGATTAAAGTAACAGACGGCGTTTGTGGATGCTTACTTCCGAGGAGACACACATCCACCTCACAGCATCCTTCGAGTCTTCGTCATCTCCTCAGGAGTAAAGCACAACCAGCATGAGTAACGCGGAGGAAGCCGCAGCGTTAGCTGCCCAAGGAGCCGGTGGTGGAGAAGCCCCTACCTGGGAACAGAGAGCTCGTGAGCTAGAGGTACTGTACCGAATTAGTCAAGCCAGGTTGGAGGAGGCAAGAATTCACGCTGAGCAGGGCAGGAGTGCGCAGGCGGCAAGGCGAATCACCATGCTAGCCAGCAGGTTTCAGGGCAAGCCGGAACAGTACATAGGTTTTAAAACGGACATGCTATATACCCTGGAACTCCACAGAGACTCATTTAGAGATGAGGAGGAGCAGGTTGGTTTTATAATTTCGCATTTTGAATCAGCTGCTCGTGATTGGGTGAGGCCACTGATTTTGGCTAGGGACCCAGCGCTTCAGAGAGTCAAAGAGTTTTTTAAAGCAATGGACGTGGTTTATACTAGCCGTTCTGAACAAGAATTGGAAGCGCAGGAAATTTTGCTTTTGAGGCAAGGGAATATGACGGTGAGAGAATACCAGGCAAAGTTTTCGTTGTTGAGTCATCGTCTGGGATGGGAGACCAATACCCCTCAAATGATAGCACTCTTCAAGCTAGGTCTGGCCGATGAAGTAAAGGACTCTTTGGCTAGAGGGGGCCCCTACAATGACATGAAAAGCCTCACAGAAGCAGCGATGGCAATCGGCATTAGAATGGAGATTAGAGACAAAAGCAGAAAGGAGGGGAAGGCGGGAAGGTGGTTCAACTTCCGCATTCCAACACAAGCAGAGAGACCGGCTGGAGCGCAAACGCACCTCCAGGAAGAAACGCCTATGGAATTGGGGGGAGCGCGCGCGCGCCCTATTTCAAACGCAACGGTTGCCAAGGGGAGTGACGCGCAAGGCGGGAAGGCGCCCAGGAAGTGCTTTGTATGTCACCAAATCGGACACCTAGCCAAGGCTTGTAACAAAAGGAAGGTGTGGCAAGGCATGACGGGGGCTGTAAGAGGAGAGGGGGAGGAGCAGACGGCAAGGCAGGGAAACGGGAATGCCGGCTGGCAAGTCGCGGGGACGGCCAGCCCGGCTCAGGAGCAGTAAAATGTCCCCCCAGCAACGCGCCAGAGACAAACCCCCCCAGCCCGCCCGAGCAAACCCCTCCCCACCCCCCCAAGCCAGGCATCGTGATGGAAGTCACACTGGAGCTGCCCAATGGCTTCACCATGCAAGTCCCCGCCCTTTTAGATTCAGGTGCCTCGGCAGACTTCATGGATATGGACTTTGCCAGGCAACACCAGCTCCACCTCCTGCAGTTGCATCTTCCCTTGCAAGTCACCACAATTGATGGAAGGGAATTGAAAGGAGGGGCTGTCACACAGAGCTCTCCACCCATGCGGATGGGGATGGGACGGCACTCTGAAGTTATTGCTTTCCACGTCACCACGTTAGCAGGGCCCCCCCTCATACTGGGAATGGGGTGGCTGGACAGACATGACCCAGTAGTGAGCTGGCATCAGCGCTCTCTAACGTTTGGTTCTGCGTATTGCATGGAACATTGCTTGCAGCAGATGCGTCCCGAGGAGCCAGCAAATGCGGCCATGGTGCAAGCAGGGCAAGTCACGCTCCCTGCGCAATATGCGGAGTTTCAGCAGGTGTTTAGTGAAAGGGAAGCGGACAAGCTACCCCCACACCGTCCCTACGACTGCCGAATTGACCTGGTGCCAGGGGCTCAGCTGCCACCAGGCAAGCTTTATTCAATGTCGGAGCAGGAGATGGCAGATCTGAAAGACTTCATTGACAAAAACCTGGCCAGAGGCTTCATCAGGGAAAGCAAGGCTGTAGGGGGCAGCCCAGTGTTCTGGGTGGACAAACGTGACACCCCTCAACGGAGGCTGGTTTGTGATTATCGAATCCTGAACTCCCAGACCCTCCCTGTCTCCTACCCCATGCCAAGAATCGACGACCTGCTGGCGGCGGTACGCAGGGGCAGGATCTTCACCAAGTTGGACTTGAGAGGTGCGTACAACCTCATCAGGATCAGGGAGGGGGATGAATGGAAAACCACTATGTTCACGCCCTTGGGGGCTTACGAGTTCCTGGTTATGCCCTTCGGCCTCCAGTCAGGCAGCCAATGCTTCCAAGCGTTCATGCACCACGTGTTGGGACCCCTGCTGTACAAGCAGGCTGTGGTCTATTTGGATGACATTCTGGTGTACTCTCAGACCCCGGAGGAGCACGTGCAACACGTCAAGGAGGTACTGCAGAGGCTCCAGGAGCACCAATTATGTGTCAAGCTGGAGAAGTGCCAGTTCCACGCCACAGAAGTGGACTTCCTGGGCTACCGCCTCTCAGATGAAGGAATAGCCATGGACACCGACAAGGTGGAGGCGATCTTACAATGGAAGAGCCCCAAGACCAAGAAAGACGTGCAAAGGTTCGTTGGTTTCGCAAATTTCTATAGAAAGTTCGTCCCGGCGTTCGCAAACATGACGGCACCAATTACAGACTGCTTGAGAGGCAAGAAGAAGTTCCAGTGGACGGAGACGGCGCAAACAGCCTTTGAAACGCTCAAGAAGGTCTTCGCCTCAGAGGAGCAGTTGCTGCACGTGAACCCCAGCAAGCCCATCAGGATAGAGACGGACGCATCAGACCGAGCCATTGGAGCTATACTACTGCAGCAGGATCCAGCAGGGGAATGGCGGCCCTGTGCGTTCTATTCCAGGAAGTTGAGCCGGTCGGAGGCAAACTACGCTATCTGGGACAAAGAGTTATTGGCTGTGGTAGCGGCATTCAAACACTGGCGTCACTTTTTGGCGGGGGCGCGGCACCAGATCCAGGTGCGCACCGATCACAAGAACCTGGAGTACTGGCGCACGGCCAGGGTGCTCAATCAGCGCCAAATGCGATGGGCGGAGTTCTTCGCGGACTTCAACTTCCACATCCAGTATGTACCGGGCGAGCAGAACAGCAGGGCGGACGCCCTATCCAGGAAGCCGGAGTACATGGAAGACGAAGGTCCTCCAGTGGCCAGGGCCATATTCAAACCTGAACAGTGGCGGTGTGGGGCAGCACTGGGTGGTCGGGAAGAACTGGTGCGCCTCATCCAGGCCGATGACTTTGCCCAGAATAAGCTCAGGGAACTCAAGGAAGGGAATCCCAAGGCAGGAGGGTTTGAGGAAAAGGAGGGGCTGCTGTTGTACAAAGGGGCACTGTATGTGCCAGGGGAGGACATGAGGGCCAAAATTCTCAGACAGCTTCATGACAATCCCACAGCGGGGCATTTTGGGCAATTCAAAACCATGATATTGGTCACGAGGGAATTCTGGTGGCCAAAAATCAGACAGGACGTCAGGGAATACGTCAGGGGGTGTGAGGTTTGCCAAAGGGCCAAGGGGGAGAGGAGGGTACCAGCAGGGCTACTGGAACCGCTTCCCACCCCGAGCAAGCCCTGGGAAGCGGTTTCCCTGGACTTTGTCACGGATCTCCCCCGGTCCAAAGGCAACACGGCGGTACTGGTCGTAGTGGATCTCCTGACCAAGATGGCCCACTTCATTGCCTGCCCCAAAGTGGTGTCGGCGGAGGAGACGGCCCGGTTATTTGTGCAGCACGTGTTTAGGCTGCATGGCATGCCAGCGAGAGTAATTTCGGATCGCGGTGCCCAATTTACCTCCCGTTTCTGGCGCAAGCTCATGCAGATCTTGCAGGTGCAGGTGTGTCTGTCCTCCGCACGTCATCCACAGACCAACGGTCAATCGGAGCGTGTTAATTCAATTCTGCAGCAGTATCTGCGTTGTTACGCTTCCCAGCAACACAACGACTGGAGTGACAAGCTCTCCCTTGCAGAGTTTTCTTACAACAATGCTCAGCACTCCTCGGCAGGCATGTCCCCATTCCAGGCGAACTACGGCAGCCACCCCAGAGCCTTTCCGGGAAGGGGGGGGAACAGGGGGATGGAGATGTGCCAGCGGCACAGAGCTTCGCTGAGGAGTTGGAAGCATTGCACCAATTGCTCAGTGACAATTTGGAGCGAGCAAAAGAGGCGTACAAAACGGCAGCGGACCGGCACCGCAGGGAGGGGGAGGACATCCAGGTGGGAGATATGGTATGGTTGTCCACGCAAGGTTTGCCTATCCGCGGCAGGTGCAAGAAGCTGCAGCAACGTCGATTGGGGCCTTTTGAGGTAGTGGAGCAGATTAACCCCGTGGCTTTCAAACTACGACTGACGGACGACATGAGGATTCACCCGGTGTTCCACAGGTCTCTCCTGTCCAAGTACAGGGAACCTCACAGGTACCAACAAGGCTACCAGCAGGGGTCACAGGGGTTACCGCTGCTGGAACCGGAACTGTTCAACGAGGCCACTGAGATTTTGGATTCCAGGTGGCAAGGGGATGAACTGCAGTATTTGGTAGCGTGGGAGGGGGAGCCAGCATCGGAAAATGCATGGGTCCGGGCAGAGGAAGTCACCAGGGAACATCTGGTGTGGGAGTTTCACGAACTATTCCCGCACAAGCCCAAACCATACCGGTGGCAACTAAGAGACGTGTTTCAACCCACAGACTCGGAGGAAGGGGACTTCTGGGGTTTCCCACCATCGGAGGGAGGTGAAGGGTACCCTGGGGTAGGAGAAGGAAGCCAGAGTGCAGGACCCTTCTCTCCACCCATGGCCAGGGAGGACTGGGAAGACGTGTTTTCCTCATCGTCCAGTGCCGACACCACAATATTCTTAGGTTTCCCTTCCTCCCCTGACACAGCAGACGAGTCTTGGGGGGAGCTGGAGGATCTGGAGAGGGAACCCGACGCCGCTCGCTCTCAACCCTGTGCGCCTCCTCAGGAGGGGAAGGGGGGCTTGGAAGGGGGGGTGGATGTCAGGGGCTGGCCGGGTTCCGAAGCGGTGCCAGAGGAAACAATGGACCTAGATAGAGCCACGCTGACGCCCGAGGAGTTACTGAGGGTCTGGGACCAAGAGCAGGCACAGCCCCTGCTGACACCAGAGCAGATAGTGCAGCAATGGGAAGAAGCTTCCACCAGAGGGCTAGCACAGTCCATGGGACGGGACCAGGAGAGGGAGTCCGAGGAGGAGGGGAGGCTTATAGATCCTGCAGGAGCGTCAGACACGAGCAGCGTGGAGGGAGAAAGCGAAAGGGAAAAGGGATCTGTAGGACCACCTCGGTCAAGGGCACGGAAGAGGAAACAGGAGAGGCGGAGACTAGGGTTTCCGAAGCTGCTCTGCTGGGGGCGGAGCCGCAAATCAGCACTCGAAGGATCTGACTCCGAGGGGTCGGATGCATAGCCGTAAAGTCTGGACTATTTAATATTGTACAATAAAGTGATTAAAGTAACAGACGGCGTTTGTGGATGCTTACTTCCGAGGAGACACACATCCACCTCACACGCATGATGAATTCTGCATATAAGTTAAATAAGCAGGGTGACAATATACAGCCTTGCCGTACTCCTTTCCCAATTTTGAACCTATCAGTTATTCCATATCCAGTTCTAACTGTAGCTTCTTGTCCCACATAGAGATTTCTCAGGAGACGGATGAGGTGATCAGGCACTCCCATTTCTTTAAGAACTTGCCATAGTTTGCTGTGGTCGACACAGTCAAAAGCTTTTGCGTAGTCAATGAAGCAGAAGTAAATGTTTTTCTGGAACTCTCTAGCTTTCTCCATAATCCAGCGCATGTTTGCAATTTGGTCTCTGGTTCCTCTGCCCCTTCGAAATCCAGCTTGCACTTCTGGGAGTTCTCGGTCCACATACTGCTTAAGCCTGCCTTGTAGAATTTTTAGCAAAACCTTGCTAGCGTGTGAAATGAGTGCAATTGTGCGGTAGTTGGAGCATTCTTTGGCACTGCCCTTCTTTGGGATTGGGATGTAGACTGATCTTCTCCAATCCTCTGGCCACTGCTGAGTTTTCCAAACTTGCTGGCATATTGAGTGTAGCACCTTAACAGCATCATATTTTAAAATTTTAAATAGTTCGGCTGGAATATCATCACTTCCACTGGCCTTGTTGTTAGCAAGGCTTTCTAAGGCCCATTTGACTTCACTCTCCAGGATGTCTGGCTCAAGGTCAGCAACCACACTACCTGGGGTGTATGAGACCTCCATATCTTTCTGGTATAATTCTTCTGTGTATTCTTGCCACCTCTTCTTGATGTCTTCTGCTTCTGTTAGGTCCTTTCCACTTTTGTCCTTAATTGTGGTAATCTTTGTACGAAATGTTCCTTTCATATCTCCAATTTTCTTGAACAGATCTCTGGTTTTTCCCATTCTGTTGTTTTCCTCTATTTCTTTGCATTGCTTGTTTAAAAAGGCCCTCTTGTCTCTCCTTGCTATTTTTTGGAAATCTGCATTCAATTTCTTGTATCTTTCACTATCTCCCTCACATTTTGCTTGCCTTCTCTCCCCCACTATTTGTAAGGCCTCATTGGACAGCCACTTTGCTTTCTTGCATTTCTTTTTCATTGGGATGGTTTTTGTTGCTGCCTCCTGTATAATGTTACGAGCCTCCAATGGAAATAGGACCCTTAAATTGTTCTACAGTGATCCTGCCCATCTGGGTTCCTGTGCCACACCTGGGCAGCAACCCCACTGCACTGTCAAAAGACACACAGCGCACTAAGCACAGGTGCACTTCTTCACTGACCACATTTTGGGAATGATAAAAGAATCAAAATTTGCACTCTAGTGCTTTCAGGACCTCAAATAGCAGGGATTTGAACAGGGGAAAGGCATGCGAGGAATGATGAATGGACCTAGTTCTCTACCCTTACCAACTTCCTTAGCAATCTTTTTTAAAATAATGACCTCCATCTGTTCCACTGATTTCAAGCTTCGGCTAAACTGAGAAACTCTCAGACTGATATGTGTATATATGACACAGGATCCTAAAACCTTTCACATTGTAAGTAATATTATCTAGGTCTGGATAACCCTCCCACACCTTTTGTAAAACTAACAAATTGATGAGGGTTGATTATTCCCATGCAACCTTATATATACAATATTATACATTTCTGTATGCATTTCCACCCAGCCCAAAAGTTCTCTTCTTGGACAGCCCCACCACAAGTGGTGGCATGGCTCCCTCTAACTAAAAGCTCTGCAAAAATTGCTTCTATTCAGGAGAAATATGGACAATTGCTCTGCAACTCTTTGCCATCTATGTATTATCTCAGTGTCCAAGGGACTATGGGAAGTTATTGGGTCCTTGATAGACAAAGCAATATACTGAATAAGAACCAGTACTGCTGCCTTTCCTATAACTCAGAGAGGACTCTAAGTTGGTTCACAGAAGCTGTTTTTAAAAAGAAATTCCACCATTTCCCAAATCAAAGGACAGCTCAGGATATGGCACAGGTGACTACTGAAGTAGCCAACTTAGATAGAGCTCAAGGGAATTGGACAGTGCTAGGGACATCGTGACGTGTACTGAATATTGGACAATGGAGCCAAAGTTATTACTGAAAGCTATTAAAATCAATATTAGAATCTGGTACATTGTTTCTCCTTGTTCCAATTGCATCAGATTGTTGGGAAGGAAAGAGGACAATTTAAGTCATCTGATGTGTTTCGTGATGACTGCCCTAAGCCAAACTGTTTTGAATAGAACAAAGCTATTTTTTTTTACATGTGTTTCAAAACCCAATTTCGTTACGAACCTCATCTCTACACCCCAAATCTGAAGCTATTCAAGAACAGGCTGGACACTCATCTGTTAGGGATACTCTAATGTTGGCTTTTGTGCACTGTATTGGGTGTTAGAGTAGAGAGCCTACCAGAACCCCATCTCTCACACCAAACTTACATGGTCCTACAGTGGTTGAACGTGGAGTTATTGATAAATGTGTTAAAGCAAAGTCCCACAACTCAATCACATGAGAGAAAGGTTTTAAAAGGAAGTTACAAAATCAATCAATATGTGTGTCTCAACTCTAGAATCAAGGGCAATAGAGATTTTTTAAAAGTCTGGGAAGCCTTTATGATGTACTATACCTACAGAAAACAGTAAAGATGTAGACTCACTAGCAGGGTTTGAGAAAACACTTACAATTAACAACCTAGAAATTAAGATGTAAATACTGGAAAATAACAAAGTGCAAGAGGAAATGTGAAAATAAGTAGGGTATAAAAAGGTGAAGTATATTATAATATTTAAGTTAAAGACTGAATATTAAGGTAAAATAAAACAAGCAGGGGAAGCAAACATTCAAAGAACCAGAAAAGGAATTTGAGGGAAGGTGGGGGTGGGAATCTATATCCTATTTTATTTTTTGAGAAAATGTTGATTTTGAAGATGATAAAATTTGTAAACTCAATAAAAAATTATTTAAAATATATATTTGTGTCTCAACTCCACAGTTTAGACTTTGGAGATGGTTGAGGTATAGCACACGCAAATGGTTATATCTGCCAGGGATGTGTTCAAATCGAAGGTGGTTGCAACACTCTGCTGTAATGCTAAAATGGCTGTAAATGTGCAACTACACCATCTTCCTGCCTATGGAGAACTATGCAATTACAAAACAGTCACCTGAAAGCATCATTGAGCCCTGTGTGCTGTTTCAGAAAAATAGGAATGGTCAGGAGCTTAGAGAGAAAGTCCTGGGGTTATTATTTCCACCACCTAACAGCATCAGAGCAAGGGAAAGCTATCTCACCCAACCTTTATTTATTTATCTCTGTCATCCACATTTTCCTATATTTCATTGGATTTTCTGGCTCATGGGTGAGCAGCTCCTTTTAAGCTGCTCTAAGATTGAATCCTAGAATTGTAGAGTGTGAAGGAACTGGAGGGTGTAGTCCAACTCCCAGCAATTTAGACATGCATTGACACATTGGATGACAGTTTTGAAAGGAACACTGAGCTTCCAGAGTAGCCCAAATGTGGGGATATAAGTTAAGTCCTAAAGACGTCAACAGCTGGAAAAAGAAGATTGTTTGAGTTTTGCACAGATCTTCAGGTGGACTGTGGTTGTGTTTGCTGACATGCATGCATGTTGACTTAATGCTGGGAGTGAGTGGAAGAGGGGTCCAGAAAATTTTCATGGAATGCCCATCAAATTGTATTAATCAACTTGGAATTCCAAGACCAGAATTAAATGTGAGGTTTCTTAGAAACTCACATCTCCATTTGCCTCTCTCCCTATGCCCCACTGAAGCTGTTTTTCCTAGGTATTTCCCTGGGGCTCATGTGGCCCTGATGCCAAGTTGGATATGGGAGACGTGTACTATCTGTCAAAATTACTTTGTGTTTCTGAAAAACAAATTATCTTATTACAAAATTGTTAAGATGTATTTAATAACCATCACATGCAAAATTCAGGAGCTTAATTGTAGTCATAACCACTGAGGCTAAGTGCACTTTATAACAGCTTGATTTGCACATTTAGAAGTTCTTTCTGTTAAACCGTCTTGGGTCAATATTTATCAGCATTTTTGGTTATTTCTTTCTTCACCTGCTAGTTCTTAAGATACCACAAGGTGCTTGGTTGCTTTCAATTCAACAGACCCACACTGCTACTATTCTGGTAAGAAATACTCAATCATACAAACCTAAATAAGGGAGAACTTATTAAGGCCCAAGTGTAAACCTCCCCTCCCCTGGAACCCGGGACGTCCCGCCCCCGCCTCCCTCGCGACGCCACTGCCAGACAAACTGTCATCTGGTGCCTGTGTTGAATCTAATAAGTATGATTCCAGTCTTTGCTCTGTGCTGGGGCACCTGCTTGTTCCCCCATGTTCCTCACCCTCAAGCTCCCAGTTTCCAGTTTCTTGCAGCTCTCCTCCTCCTCTGTCGTGTCTCCGGTTGTCCACCACCAGGATCCTGGATCTAAATTGTCTTCACCTGCATTGGTGGGTGGTGACTCTTGGTCAGGCTGTTCCCACCACTGCTTCTCATCTAGCCAGTCCCTGACTGGTAAGGCGATCATATGTGTGTGTTTGTGGGAGGAGAGTTAATGGATTGTTTTTTTTTATTATGTGTTTTGTATTTCTAATTTTGTATTTCTATATTGTAAACAATCCTGTGATCTTTGGATAAAGGGCAGTATACAAATATAAATCGTAATAGTAATAGTAATATAGATTCCACATAATTTTGGGGGAATCCCCAAATGCATCTCACAAATGGACTTGTGATCACGGTTCATATGGCTTTGATGAGCACTGTACACTCCTAGTTACCCTTGTCAGGGGTTAATGTTGACAAATGAGGAATTGTTTGAATGTGTCCATTTCCAACTGATCACAGTTTTTGTTTTTGATTCCACCCCTCATTTTCTGCTTAAATAAGGCTCCACTTGGTTCCACACGCTTGTGACCTCTTCTTGGAGATACATTTCCTTGGATTTGGGAAGCTTTGTCTGCTTGTGGCTGGGGGATGGATCTTTCAATGAATATCTGTTATAGGACAGTGGCACTTGTGTGTGTTTGTGGTACCATGTAAATTTAGCAGTAGAAGAAAGTAGTATTGAACAAAGTAATGTGCATATTCTCATATTTTCCATTGAATGCCCCTTCTCATCATCCTACGCATTTTGCCTATATAAAACATGCAGACATAGAATACAGATTCTATGTGTCAAAATAGTAAATTTTGATTACAGGTGATTATAAGTGAAAGAATTGTTTATTTTGATCCTGAATCACTAATAGTGAAAAAGAAAACGCAGAAGGCCTGAGCCCCTCCTCTCACCATAAGCTCCCAATAAATTATGCCACCACAATGAACGGTGAAATTAAGAAGGAGGAGAGGAAAGCTTCATAGTGTGGTTTCTAATGGAAGCTAATATTTGTTCACTTGGTGCTCGGAAAGAATAGAATAGAATAGAATAGAATAGAACAGAACAGAATAGAATAGAATAGAATAGAATAGAATAGAATAGAATAGAATAGAATAGAATAGAATATTGTCATTGTCCCCTTCGGGATGTTTGCTATGGTGTTTGCTATGCAGCATGGTCATAGCCCAGACCCAGGGGCCATCTTTTTACTGTGCAATCATGGGGGGTTACTTGGAGCAGGCAGGCCAGTGTGAGGACCTTGGCATGATTTGTTAAGTCCACCTTTCTGGAGCCAGGCAAAGATTTTTCCTGCAGACAAAATGGTCGCTCTGCAGGTTTTCATCTATGTTGGAGCAACCGTGACAGCTTGGGAGCTGATCAGGGACCCCATTAAATGGATCCAGGAGGGGAGCCTTTGTCTGGGAGCCCACATGGGGACCAATGGGTCACAGCAACCCTCCCAATGGAGGTGTAAGCAAGATCGTAGCACCTGGTCCATGTCAGGAGTGACCCTACAACTTGAACCCACCCTATTCATCAACCAGCAGGTGGGTTACTTGATACTTGATACTGAATCCATATCTAATTCCGTGGTCAAAACATAAACCTGTAACCAATAAAGTTTGTGGTCTATTTCAACCCAATACAAATCTCCTCTATTCCACATGGATAGCACTGGGTCCAATGTAGCATAAAGCCCACAATTCAAATTCTGAAGAGCTGCTAATGGAGGATGACATGCTCAATGGTATCAAAAGGCACAGAGAGATCAAGCTGGAGAAGCAGAGTCACACTCCTCCTGCCTCACTTCTGGTAAATGTCCTACATCCTGGTGACCAAGGGTGCATCTGTCCCATAACCAGATGTGAACCCATGTTGGAATGAGTTTAGAGCATTCTTCTCTTTTAAGAACGCTTGCAGCTGCCCTTACAAAATCAAAATGCCCTTGGAAGCATGGCAACCATATAACATGCAAATATAAAGACAGATAAAGCAATAACATATGCTAACAGTACATTTGATTTTTGGCACTTTGAGATCACAATGCTCTTATCGCTAATGGTCTGCAGTGCCCATCCTGCTTCACTTACAAAGAAAAAAAAATCATCTGAGTGATGAGATCATTGACTGCCATGTGAATGAATATCAGTGTGTTGATATTTGAAATATATATGTTCAAAAGCAAGATTGTTACTGAGTCAGGAAACAAGTTCTGCAAATTCCATGGCAAAATCATGCCAACCTCATTCTGTCTCTCCCTCCCTCTTTTATGATGCCAAAAAAGTAAGATAGAACCTTTCCTTCTTCTTTGAATGGCAATATCAGCACACACACACACACACACACACACACACACACACACACAAACAAACAAGGAGGGAGAGAGAGAGAGAGAGAGAGAGAGAGAGAGAGAGAGAGAGAGAGAAATGTCCATAGATTTTAATATGAATGAAAGAGAGAAAGTAGCCCCCTTGCTTCTCTGCTGACTGCCACTATTATTTTGAGGATAGATAGGATGCACAATAACCTTCTGCTTTGTGGATTCCACAATTTATTGCAATGAGGAGGGGGCAGTTTAAGACCTATTTGTGGCATCCAGGCTTCAATGGCACCCCTCTGGCACACACATTGGTTCAGGATTCATATGACTCTGATAAGCACTCCAGCCCTAGTCAGCATTGACAGGGGTTAACAATGAGAGTACATGTTGAGAATGGAAGAATTAAGCATTGGCTTTATTTGACTTAGTCCACATCTAACTGATCACAAAGTCTTTAGTTTGAGGCATTTTTCATATTTTTTTTGAAGAAGGCACCACTTGGTCCAGTCACAGTCTCCCATCACAAGCACTTGAATCAAACCCAGGAACACCTTGTTCTATTAATCCATTCAAATCATATTTCAATCTGTCTCTAAACATCTGTAAACTTTCTCATTGCAATTATATGTCTTATGAGGGAGACATATGTCTCTCTTTCTATAGGGCAGTCCTGCATTTGATGAACTGTCAGAAAACAATCCTCCCTTTCAATGAGTCCTTGATTTGAAAGCTTTTCTGGTCCAGTTCTGCTCTAAAGACCAAGAACCATAAGCAGAGAGAAGAGGGCTTTCCATCAACCATTGGAATCGGGAGGACTAAGTGGGCAGGAACACAATTCAAAATTAAGCCTGCACCACTATAGTGAGGTGAATTTCTAGATTATATATTTGAATTTATAGAGACAAATCAACATAAATGAATATTAAGTGCACCTGGGACATCTTCTTTGGAGATAAATTGCCTGTCTTGCTATACACAACTAACCGGTCTAATGCTTAGACCAGGGGTAGGCAACCTAAGGCCCATGGGCCAGATGGACTGTCCAGGAATCAGCATGTTTTTGCATGAGTAGAATGTGTGCTTTTATTTAAAATGCATCTCTGGGTTATTTGTGGGGCATAGGAATTCGTTCATGCCCCCCCCCCGAAATATATAGTCCGACCCACCACATGGTCTGAGGGAAGGTGGACAGGCCCATGGCTGAAAAAGGTTGCTGACCCCTGGCTTAGACTGCCTATAACTAGCTGACAGATCTTCCAAGAAATATTATGATGAATATTATGTGCACCTGAGACCTCTTCTTTGGAGATAAATTTCCTGTCTTGCTATACACAACTATCCAGTCTAATGCTTAGACTGCCTATAACTGGCTGACAGATCTTACAAGAAATATCTGATTTAGGATGGAGGCAGTTGCATTTGGGTTTGTGTGTGTAAATTTAACAGTAGAATGAAGTAGGTTTCAACAAAATACTATGCCAGTTCTCATATTTCCCATCAAATACCCTTTCTCATCATTCCACACATTCAGCATATATGAAACATACAGATACAGAATACAGATTCTATGTGTCAGAAGACTTTATTTTGATCATGAAGTTCACCAATAGTGAAAAAGAAAACCCAGAAGGCCTGAGCCCCTCCTCTCACCATAAGCTGTTAATATATTCTGCTGGTATCATGAATGGTGGAATTGACAAGTAGGAGAGCTTTCCTCTCTCCTACCTACCCTTCCAGGTCAATCTGCTTTGAGGCATCAGAGCATTTGGTTACAATCTTAACTAAGTTAAGATGGCCAAATTTAATTTTTTTTCCATTAAGGGCACACACGTCTTCAGTAGCACAACCTTTGAGTTTCAGTTTCTTAAGGTAAATCATTAAATCTGGGAAATAAAAAGCATAAGGTTTGCATGAGTTCTTTATTAGGTCATGGGGGATAGGGAAAAGCATGATTATAAAAGCTTAATATGTTTGGAACCAACACATGGTATGATTAATCTGAACCAACACATGGTATGATTAATCTGTCAGCAAACTATCACTAGTACATGCCTTAGGAACATTAGGAACATTAACCTGTGAGCCAAAGAAGCCCAGCAGGTGTCTAAATTTGTCACTTTTACCCAAGATACACCCACTTGCCTTTTACACCAACAATACATTACAAATCATATGTGGGATTTAGATCTGCTGATGCTGCAGAAAAATGGGGAGCCTTGAAAGTCACTCTGAATTGCTGCTTGAGAAGCAGGGCTTGCAGTCACAATGAATAACTCCTTGCCAGTGCCAATTTGCTGAGTGGCACCAACAGGAAGCTGTGCTGGCATCAGGATTCAAGATCTCAATGCAACTAATTTCTGAAGCAAGATGAATAGTTGTGTACTGGCAGGATGTTTCTCCCAGCCTCCTTTCTTTTAAACCTTTGGCCAAGGTGTGTGGCAAGACACAATCCTCCTTTACCAGCACCCAAAATTTCATACTGCTGTGTGGAGGAGCAGTCATGTGCCAGCTGGTTCTGCACCTTCCCTTGTATCCCTCTGTACTGTGCATTAGAAGAGAAAGGTGTGCCGTAAGGAGCCTGTTGTACTTGTTTATGCTCCCCGCACAATGCAAAACCCTGCCCCTGAGTGAGTCTGTCGACTCAAGTTCTTATGTAATTTTAACAGGGATAGCTTGGAATCCAAAACACAATAGAAACTGACTTGTCAACTGGAAAATCCAAGCTTACTCCAGCATGTATCAAAAATAGAAATTACCAGAACCATCTACTTGAACCCACAAACTATAAATGATTTCTACACATTAAACCAATGCTTTCTGTACATTAAAAATGCAAGGTAGGACAGTGTTATCCGGTCCTACACTGTCCCTTGTATCCCTGTTTTCTGATGCCCCTTGTGCATTAGAGGACAAAGGTGTGCTGTGAGGAGCCTACTGTACCTTTGGAAACACCTCACAAAATGCAAAACTGTTATGTACTGAGTTGAATAGGATCGAAAAGGCAGCAGTCTGATTGGTCCCAGAACAATAGAATTCAGAATGCAGCAGTCTGAATGGTCCTAGAACAATAGGATTCAGAATGCAGCAGTCTGAATGGTCCTAGAACAATAGGATTCAGAATGCAGCAGTTTGATTGGTCTTCAGGAGCCACCCAATCCAGCTCCATGTGGAAGTGAATCCGCAACCTGATTGGCTTACAGGAGTATCCTGGGATTAGCCAATCATGTGGGGCCCATTGTCTAAATAATGTATATAAAGCAGACGTTCTGGGGGAACTCTCATTCCTTGCTACTATGAGCTGAATAAAGAGCATGAAATCCACACTCGACTCCGAGTATATTTCAAAAACCCTGCCCATGGGTGAGCCTGTCCCCTCTAGCTCTTACACAATTCTAACAGGGGTAGTTTAGAATACAAAACAGGACTAGAGCATCCACCTTTTCCTCAGAGAAAGAAATCAAAGCTACGTACACATAACACATATTAAAAGCAAAGAAAGATTAGACATTGCTTTTCTCGCAGTGATAAAGAGATAGAGGAGCAGATTTTCTTAGCTGATTGGAAATATTACTCACATGCAGCTGTGCTAGAATAGTCAATGCACTTGGTCTCATTGCCAAGGCAGCTGACAGTCCCCTGACCTTCGCATTTGGTTTTTAATCCAAGATCGGTGGCGCCGAAGCAGGCTGGGCACTCTAAACCATTGGGGGAAAGATCCTCACGAGGTGGAACTACCAAGGTAAAAGCCTAAAGTCAGTATATGAATGCACTTCATCCCCCCTTTTCTTTATTGTTAAGTTCATTTCATTTTCTGCATTCTTTCTAGTATCCTCTGACCCTAGCTGGACTTGCTACCTCTATATTGTGCTCTAAATTTGCCATCAGCTTTGCAGAACAGGTACATCTGCTGAGCATGTATAAATAATGATTTTGTTTTTCATCTTTTGTCAGGAATGCTCATTTTCATTCTATTTTCCTCAGTTCTCACTTTGTATAAGGGTATCTAGCAAGCTCTTTGAATCTAGTCAGTTGCACTCTCTTGGAGGTAGTCTCTCTGCCTCTGTCTATGGGTACAAGCAAGTAGTCAGCAGAAGCAGAATCCATATTTGGTAGAGCTATGCCCAGATTTTCCAGATTTATTTGCACATCTCAGCCTCCAGCCCCATCCCTTACATGTGTGCAGTTTGACTGATCATCTACTTCATCCATTCCAGATTCATCACAGAACTATTGAGCTGGAAGGGACTCTTATGGTCATCTAGTCCAACCCCCTTTAATGCAGGATTCCCAGCTAAAGCATCCATGACAGATGGTCATCCAATCTCTGCTTCAAAACCTCCAATAAGGAGATTCCACATTGTCCTGAGGGAGACCATTCCACTGTAAAGCAGCTCTTAATGTCAGAAAGTATTACCTGAGGTTTAGTTGGAATCTGCTTTCCTGCAATCCAGGGATTAGTTGTAGATACTTATCAGACCCCTGCACCTAGTGTCTGAATGGACTGAAAGACAAAGATGCTATACTTTGCCTGTAACTAGGTGGAAGTTATATGACTGGTTAATAAGCTATTAACCTTCAGAGATGCAGATACTCACCATAGAGAGGCTCCTCATTACACTTTTCTGTTCCACAGCAGAAGATGTTCATCTGGAGGTATTTACCATTGGCTGAACTGATGCTGTAATCACCTGAGTGGCAACTTTGGGAATCAGCACATCCCCGGTAAGTTGTCACTTTATACTTTGAAACTGTAAAGAACAAAAGGAAACAAATCACAAGATCTGCAAGAATTCTGATTAATTCCCTCCAAATGTATTTATTTTTAATGATGGTTCCCATTAACTAAATTGTTTACTCTTCAGTGAGAAACTACATAATTCACAGTTCTTGAATCAATAGATGAACCAAAACACCCTGTCCTGAATCAGCGATGTAATCAGGGTATCCCATTAAAAGGGTCTAGATGGAAGTCTCTGTTGCCAGCGATGGGTTTGGGATGTCATTCTGGATAGATTGCCGCCTTGTGAAAGTCCATATTCCATGACATGACCCTGAAGTGGTTTCAGCCCTCCAGCAGGAGACTGGAATTGATTTACACCCAATGCCTGAGCCAAAATTCCACCTGCACCTGTAATCAATAAAGTTGTGGCCATTTTTAATCTAGATCATTTTCTGTGTGAGTTCATTCTGTCACACCACACACAGGGGATGATGGCACTGCGACCGGCACTAAAATGATTTACAGCACATAGTGCTCTTTGGGGGAAAATTGGTATTTAAATGCAAGTAATAATTAATACAGGGACCCAGGTGGCGCTGTGGGTTAAGCCACAGAGCCTAGGGCTTGCTGATCAGAAGGTCGGCGGTTCGAATCCCTGCGATGGGGTGAGCTCCCGTTGCTCGGTCCCAGCTCCTGCCCACCTAGCAGTTCGAAAGCACGTCAAAGTGCAAGTAGATAAATAGAAACCGCTCTGGCGGAAAGGTAAACGACGTTTCCGTACGCTGCTCTGGTTCACCAGAAGTGGCTTAGTCATGCTGGCCACAGGACCCGGAAGCTGTACGCCGGCTCTCGGCCAATAAAGCGAGATGAGCGCCGCAACCCCAGAGTCAGACATGACTGGACCCAATGGTCAGGGGTCCCTTTACCTTTACCTAATAATTAATACATTATATTAATTTACACATGAGCAACATTTCATGGGGTGAACAAGAATAAGTGAAAAGTTTCAGCTCACCTATATTGTTATCCAGAGCACCAGAGACACAGATTGGATTAGAGGGACAGATCTGACCTGATCTGCCTTCGCATGAGGTTGTTTTAGAACGACAGTAGGAACATACCAGAGATGTCACTGCATAAAGGAGATAGAGGTTGGTGCAGCAGGATTCCTGAGATGTTAATGAGCTTAATGGTACATTGGGTGGAGATGGAAATTAAGTCTATATAAAACATGAGAACTCCACATGCAAGTACATCAAATATATTTCAGATTTATACATTACATTTATGAAGGCAAATTCATGTTGATCAACCTAGTGCTGTTTTACAAACAAACCAAAAAACTATAATGTGGGAGAAGGTGTCCTTCTTCCTAAGGAAGTGGCATGAAAAGGGTAAATATGTGTTAAACTGGAAGGCGGTCACTTTGATAGTAATGACTGGATGCCAATACAATGTTCCCTTCCCAGTTATTAGGAACAGAATCTTGATGTGCGTCGATTGTTTTATGTAATGAACTGCTCTTTGATTTTTGGATGAAGGGCGGTATACAAATTTAATAAGTAAAAAATAAATATGTAAATTTTGTGCTTCTCTCTCTTTCCCAATGGGGCCTCAAAAATTTCATGGAGGTGGTCACTACGTACTGTCAATAAGAAAACCTATCTAGTGTTCTCAAAGCCACCAACATGAGTCTGACCAAACTGCGGGAGGCAGTGGAAGACAGGAGTCCCTGGCGTGCTCTGGTCCATGGGGTAAGGAAGAGTCGGACACAACTAAACGACTAAACAGCAGCAACAACAATCTATAAGAACAAAATTATGATTTTTTGACAATAGCAGTTGTATAAATGGAATTTAGATCAGCAAGCTGTAGAACAAAGCTGCTCATTCAGATTACTAGGTGTACGATTTGGTGAAACCCTTTCTTGGAAGTGTCAGAGGGATGCAATGAAATTTAAACACAAAAACCATAGGGGCATTGATGAAGTTCTATCACAATAACGGAGGGCAGCTGAATGAACATGTCCTAAAGATATTTGGTAACAAAGTGCTTAATAAATGCTCTGTGGTATTGAAATCAGGGGGTTTGAGTCAAAATTCATTAAAGTTTTCAAAACTGTACAGAATAAAATATTTTTTGAAGCTAAACTCTCTCCCATCAGTAATATCAACAGTTCTTATTTGTACAGAATCCAGGAGGCCAACCAATAAGGCAAGAGCTGATTGCACTTAGTTCAGATTACTACTTTTTTCCAGACCTGACCTCTGCATTGACCTTTATTCACTTATAAGATCATAGTGTGTGTAGTCAGATTCCTCCATGACATAAATACATGCTTTGAACAGACTATGCTTGGCTGTCAAGGCTTAAGTGCTTATAATGTTGAGTTGACTATCCAACACTTTCCTTGTAACACAGCAGTCCTTACTCTCCATTATGGTCATCTATTGTCCAAGGTGTAAATATATTCAGTGTCATCGAAAGATGATTAAAAAATCCAATTCTGGCATCATCAATAATTTTATGATGCCAAGCACAGGTGGAGGGAGGTCACAGGGACAGTAAGGTGAAATGGCATAATGATACTTGGATACACATATATAGAATGTATAGTAAAAAATGTTAAATGAGGTTTTCTTTTGAATGGATCAATGTAGCAATATAAGAATTAAATATAATCTTAAGAAATAAATAAAGAATCTAAAGAAATAAATAAAAGAATCCAATTCGGCTGGTTCCTACTTACCTGGAGAAAGCAGGGCCAAGAGGAGGCAGGTGCTCAGAAGTGCTTTCTGCATTCTTAAAAGATTTGGAGACTCAGAGCAGATAGGTACCAAGACAGAGAACTGATGCGGGTAGAGTCTTACATGCAGATATTTAAAGGCTATAGAGTCATGATGTGGGCAATTCTTGGGAACAAATGGTTCAGTGAGGTCGGGGAGTGGGTACTGTGTGTTTGCCAAGAAGACACAGAGGGACATAGTGAAATTCAAAGCTCGATGCTGAAATTGGCTGATTTATTCATCTTGGAGTTCTATTACAATTTACTCATAACTGGTATTACCTTTAGTTACAGGTAGGCAGCAGTGTTGCTCGGCCATAGTCGAAACAAAATAAAAAAATTCCTTCCAGTAGCAACTTAGAGACCAACTAAGTTTGTCACTGCCATGAGCTTTCATGTGCATGCACACTTCTTCAGATATTTAGCTATGTATTACATGGATGCACTGAAATGGATATACACCCAATGACTGAGCCAAAATTCCACATACACTATTTTTAATCCAGATCATTGTCTGTGTGAGTTCATTCTATTACAACCCACAGTACTCATTGCATGGGGAGAGTGGAACCGCAACTGGTACCACCACCATTTACACCACCTTGTGTTCCTTGGAGAAAAGGTGGGATATAAATGCAATTAATAAATAATAAATAAAACTAATCTACACATGCAAGTCATTCCCTGGGGTGAACAAGAATAAGTGTAAAGTTTCATCTCATCTATATTGTTATGCAGAACACCAGAGTACAAGCTGCATTAGAATTACAGACCTCAGATGTATCACCTTCACATGGGGTTGCATTACAATGACAGTAGGAGCATTTCAGAGATGTCACTGCATTAAAGTGATAAAGGCCGATGCAGGAGTTTTTGTGAGATTGTTATAAACTTAAAAATCAGAATATACAAGAGTCAAAGTACTAAAACGGATTAAAAACTTTCTAAGCATCTCAGTAGGCTTGACTAAACAAGAATGTTTTAACAGGTGCTGAACAGTATACGTTTAGTGCCCTTCTGGGTTCCTATGCCACACCTAGGCAGCAAACCCATTACACTGTCAAAGACACGCAGTGCACTAAGCACATGTATACTTCTTGACTGACCCACATTTTGGGAATGATAAAAGCTGCATTAATCAAAAACAGCTGGAAAATATTTTTTATTTTTAGTTTTTTTTAGTTTTGCACTGATCCTCAGGTGGGCTGTGCAGGGCCGGCGCTTCCATTTAGGCCAACTAGGCAACTGCCTAGGGCGCCAAAATGGAGGGGGCGCTGGCCAGCCTGCCCCTCGCCCCCCCCCGCCCAGTGCCACGGACCAGCGGCGAAAATTGCGGCGGTGCGGGGTGCCCGGCGCGCAGGGGGCGGGGCACCGTACGTCATTGCGCATGACGTACGGTGCCCCGCCCCCTCGCCTAGGGTGCCAGAAAGCCTGGCACCGGTCCTGGGGCTGTGCTTGTGTTTGCTGACATGCATTCCTGTTAAATTAATGCTGGGAGTGAGAGGAAGAGGGGTCCAGGGTTCTGAGAAACTCACATCTGCATTTGCCTCTCTCCCTATGCTCCACTGAAGCTGTTTTTCCTAGGCATTGCCCTGAGCTTCATGTGACCCTGGTGGCACTTTGGATATGGAAGACGTTTACTAACTGTCAAAATTACTTTGTGTTTCTGAAAAACAAATTATCTTATTACAAAATTGTTAATATGTATTTAATAACCATCATATGCAAAATTAAGGAGCTTAATTGTAGCCATACCACTGAGGCTAAGTGCACTTTATAACAGCTTGATTTGCACATTTAGAAGTTCTTTATGTTAAACCATCTTGGGTCAATATTTATCAGCATTTTTGGTTCTTTCTTTCTTCAGCTGCTGGTGCTTAAGATGATCAAATTACTCTTATAGTAGCTGAATTTTTGAGTGCTGTCCATGTAGAAAGACTGGGTCATTACAAAGAGATTTAGTGGTTCTTAATTGGATGGGGAAGTGGTAGTGTTGTATTGCTGTATTATCAACGAATGGATTTTTTTAATCAAAGGGTCATTGTGAGAAATTTGGAGTTACCTTTGTGGACGAGTCTGGAATTCTGAAGTTAAGGATTTGATTGGTATAAGTTTTGTTCTGCCGAGCTTGTATTTTGCAAAATTTGTATACAGAGTCTGTTTGAATTTGCAAAATTTGTATACAGAGTCTGTTTGATAATATGTGGTTTGTTATGCCTAATAAAGGATATTGATTGATTGATTTATCAGCATTTTTGGTTCTTTCTTTCTTCAGTTGCTAGTGCTTAAGATACCGCAAGGTGCTTGGTTGCTTTCAATATAACAGACCCAAACTGCTACTATATGGGTAAGAAATACTCAATATTACAAAATTCAATAACAGAGGTCTTGACAATAGCAAATCCTACCATATCTTAACATACAACAAATCACTATTCCTCTGTGTTACACTGATGTAGGGAAATAGTAATTATAACTTTGAAAAAAAGAGAGAAAAAGAAAACATTTTCAGCTACCCATATATGAGTGTTGTTAAATGAAGCTTATTTACATACTCCCACAAAATTTGTAGTAATGTTTTTATAAGGTCAAGTTAAGAAAAACAAAACAAACCCTTTATATGCTTCGTTTTCCCCTTTCTGCCACCCAGAAACCCAGCAATGCGGTTTTATTAATACATAATTTATTTCCTAAGACTTATACACTGCTTCATTTTAAAAAAGAAGTAGCAGCAGTTACAAGCAGATAAATATGAGAAAGCATCAGAATATACAAAAGTTAAAATACTAAAACAGATTAAAATTGCAGCAACTTTCTAAGCATCTCATTAGGCTTGTATAAACAAGCATGTTTTTAGCAGGTGATTAGCAGAATACAATGAGTGTTCCTGACTGATCTCAGTGCTAGAGAAGATACTGGCAAGAGATCCTGTGTAGCAACTGAATTAATGTAGTGAAAGATTATTTCCCAAAATTCACCCCCTTAATGGTACTATTTGACCAGAGGGAAAGCATGCAAGGAGTGATGAATGGACCCAGTACTCTACCTGCACCAACTTCCTTAGCGATCTTTTTTAAAATACTGACTCCATCTGTCCCACTGATTTCAAGTGTCCACTAAACTGAGAAACTCTCAGACAGATATGTGTATACATGATACAGGATCCTAAAACCTTTCAAATGGTATGTAAAATTGAGAGAGAGAGAGAGAGAGAGAGAGAGAGAGAGAGAGAGAGAGAGAGAGAGAGATTGCACATACTCTTGTAAACCAAGAAAATCTATAAAACAAATGAAACAAATAAAAGAGCGTGTATAGCCCTTCCAACATTCTGATCCCTGACCAGGTGTGTAAAGATGATTCATTTCAATCTCCCTCACATTCCCCTCCTTCAAAAACATTGTGTTTATTGTGTCAGCTGTGTTGCACTGCTTTCCACTATTTCTCTTTGATAAAACCATTTTCTGCCTGCCTTAGGGAGGGAGGCGTGGTGTTATAATGGGGTCCAAGAGCCCTCTCATCACCTTCCCAAGGCCAGTCCATCTTTGGGAAGGAGGCAGCAGGGCTCCAGCATCCTGTCAGAGGCCTGGCACCTCCTTCTCAAACCCTGAGAAGTTTCTGCCTGGCATAGAGAGGGAGCCATGATACTCACACATATGACGTAAGGATAGTGTGCTGTCATGCATGCCACGTCAGACCCCATACTCTCGCATCTGGCGCCTCTGGCCCTAAAAGTTCCCCTAAGGAAATTCTCACTGCATACCACTGAGTAATGGCCTTTCTGCTAAAAATTTATGAAGGATTTTTTTTCCTTCAAAGTGGTCTTGTTTATTCACGCCTATAATTACCTTCCTGTGTTGGCACAAGTGCCCTGACAGAACTCTATCTCAGATTTTCGCCATCCAGCCCTCATGACTGGGACCAGTTGACCCTTTCTAATTTTGGGTAATTTCTATTCAAGCCACAGTTAACAGCAGTGTAAAGTGGATACTGCCTTCTAAATACAGTTCTGAGGATACACCTGAATCTTATTTTTTCTGAACTCTTGATGTGCATATAAGATTTTGCAGATATTTAAATCATACCCTTTTATAGATAAATTATAAAATTCTCATTCAAGAAAATAATCACTCTTTCCAAGGCCCCAGTAATGGACTAGTGAGAACATTCCTTTTCCTTTTCCAGGTTTGCTCACTTTCCCAGGATCTTTGTGTTTATAGGCAAATAGGAAACAATCATCCAGGAACTATAATCACAGCTGCCTTCAATATTTTCCTCAAGGATCACACAAATAACTGTTCTAATGTATAAATAAGTTTGTATGGGAACTATCAACCCCAACTATTTGTTAATTTATTAATGCTTTTAGCAGGTGCTGAGCAGAGTACAATGAGTGCCCATGACTGATCTAAGTGCTAGAGAAGGGACTGGCAGGAGATCCTGCCTAATAACTGAATTAATTTACTGAAAGACTATTCCCCCCAATTCAGCCGCTTAATAGTACTCCAATAATGGAAATAGGACCCTTAAATTGTTCTACAGTGATCCTGCCCATCTGGGTTCCTGTGCCACACCTGGGCAGCAACCCCACTGCACTGTCAAAAGACACACAGTGCACTAAGCACAGGTGCACTTCTTCACTGACCACATTTTGGGAATGATAAAAGAATCAAAATTTGCACTCTAGTGCTTTCAGGACCTCAAATAGCAGGGATTTGAACAGGGGAAAGGCATGCGAGGAATGATGAATGGACCTAGTTCTCTACTCTTACCAACTTCCTTAGCAATCTTTTTTAAAATAATGACCTCTATCTGTTCCACTGATTTCAAGCTTCGGCTAAATTGAGAAACTCTCAGACTGATATGTGTATATATGACACAGGATCCAAAAACCTTTCAAATAGTAAGTAATATTATCTAGGTCTGGATAACCCGCCCACACCTTTTGTAAAACTACAAATTGATGAGGGTTGATTGTTCCCATACAACCTTATATATACAATATTATACATTTCTGAATGTATTTCCACACACTGCAAAAGTTCTCTTCTTGGACTGCCCCACCATAAATGGTGGCATGGCTCCCTCTAACTAAAAGCTCTGCAACAAATTGCTTCTATTCAGGAGAAATATGGACAATTGCTCTGCACCTCTTTGCCATCTATGTATTACCTCAGTGTCCAAGGGACTATGGGAAGTTAGTGGGTCTTTGATGGACAAAGCAGTATACTGAAAAAGAACCAGTACTGCAGTCTTTCCTATAACTCAGAGTGTGTTCTAACTTGGTTCACAGAAGCTTTTTTTTTTTTTTTTTAATTGCTCCATGACCCAAGCCAAAGGACAACTATAGACTCAAGATATATGGCACAGGTGACTGCTGAAGTAGCCAACTTAGATAGAGCTCAAGGGAATTGGACAGTGCTAGGGACTTCGTGACGTGTACTGAATATTGGACAATGGAGCCAAAGTTATTACTGAGAGCTATTAAAATCACTATTAGAATCTGGTACATTGTTTCTCCTTGTTCCAATTGCATCAGATTGTTGGGAAGGAAAGAGGACAATTTAAGTCATCTGATGTGTTTCATGATGACTGCCCTAAACCGAACTGTTTTGAATGGAACAAAGCTATTTTTTTACATGTGTTTCAAAACCCATTTTCGTTACGAACCTCATCTCTACGCCCCAAATCTGAAGCTATTCAAGAACAGGCTGGACACTCCTGTGTAGCAACTGTTAGGGATACTCTAATGTTGGCTTTTGTGCACTTTATTGGGTGTTAGAGTAGAGAGCCTACCAGAACCCCATCTCTCACACCAAACTTACATGGTCCTACAGTGGTGGAATGTGGAGTTATTGATAAATGTGTTAAAGCAAAGTCCCACAACTCAATCTTATGAGAGAAAGGCTTTAAAATGAAGTTACAAAATCAATTAATATTTGTGTCTCTACTCTAGAGACAAGGACAAGTCTGGGAACCCTTTATGATGTACTATACCAGGCATGTCCAACAGGTAGATCGTGATCTACTGGTAGATCACTGGATGTCTGCGGTAGATCACTGGTAGATCATTGGTTCCCCCCAAAGAAGCTGAACAACTGTGCCCCCCCCAAAGCTCAACATTTTACCTCCTCCCTGAAAAAATTCAACAACTTTAGCCTGAATCCCCAAAAGGGGGGTAGATCACTGCCAGTTAGAAAGCCTCCCTTGGGAGATCATTGCACAAACAGGAAGATACAGTCTTTAGGCATGATGGAGATATTTAGGAGGGTTTAAAAAGATGCAGCAATAGAAGGTCTTTGTTTAGCCCAAGCGTTCATAAGTGCAGGCTGCTCTCTTGATCCTGCAAACAATGGCCAGAAACAAGAAAGCATCATTGAGCACTGTGTGCAGTTTCATAAGAATGGGAATAGTCACGAGCTTATAGAGAAAGTCTTGGGGTTATAATTTTCACCACCTAACACCATCAAAACAAGGGACAGTTATCTCACTCAACAGTTATTTACCGTCTTTCCCCCTTTTTAAGACACCATCTTATAATTTTTTCCCCTCAAAAAAACATAGGGTGGCTTATTTTCGGGGGGATGTCTTATTTTTATTACGTCAGTATGGTACCGTACAGCCTCCCCCTGTGGCGGCACCACGGCTTACTTTTGGGGTACGTCTTACTTCTCACAAAGGTAAAAAAAACCTGCCATGGCTTACTTTATGACTACGTATTAAAAAAGGGGAAACAGGGTATTTATCTATGTCAGGGGTGGCCAGCTCCCAAGAGACTGCAATCTACTCACAGTTAAAAACTGGCAGTGATCTACCCCCTTTTTGGGGAGTTCAATTCAAAGTTGTTGAGCTTTTTTTAGGAAAGAGGAAGGCCCATGGGGGGGGGTCGGGTCAAAGTTGCTGAGTTTTTTCAGGGAGTAGGTAGAGTAGGTAAAATGTTGAGCTTTTTTTTAGGGGAGCCACAGTTGCTCAGCTTCTTTGGGGGGGAGCCAATGATCTACCAGTGATCAACTGCAGACGTCCAGTGATCTACCGGTAGATCACGATCTACCTGTTGGACATGCCTGATCTATGTCATCCACATTTTTCTACATTTCATTGGATGTCCTGGCTCATGGGTGAGCAGCTCCTTTTAAGCTGCTCTAAGATTGAATCCTAGAATTGTAGAGTACAAAGGAACCATAGGATCTAGTCCAACTTCCTGCAATTTAGACATGCACACTGCATGAGAGTTTTGAAAGGAAGGGAAACACTGAGCGTTCAGAGTAGCCCAGATGTGGGGATACAAGTTGAGTCAACTTGGAATTCCAAGACCAGAATTAAATGTGAGGTTTCTTAGAGAATCACTAGTCCCTTGGTATCTCTCCCTATGCTCCACTGAAGCTGCTTTTCCTAGGTATTGCCCTGGGGCTCATGTGACCCTGATGCCATGTTGGATATGGAAGACGTGTACTATCTGTCAAAATTACTTTGTGTTCCTGAAAAACAAGTTATCTTATTACAAAATTGTTAATATGTATTTAATAACAATCACATGCAAAATTCAGGACCTTAATTGTAGCCATACCTCTGAGGCTAAATGCACTTTATAACAGCTTAATTTGCACATTTAGAAGTTCTTTCAGGTAAACCGTCTTGGGTCAATATTTATCCGCATTTTTGGCTTGGTCTTTCTTTCTTCACCTGCTAGTGCTTAAGATACCACAAGGTGCTTGGTTGCTTTCAATTCAACAGACACACACTGCTACTATTCTGGGAAGAAATACTCAATAATACAAACCTCAATAAGAGAGGACTCGACAATAGCACATCCTACCATATCTTAGCATACGACAATTCACTATTCCCCTGTGTTACACTTATGTAGGGAAATTTTAATAATACTTTTGGAAAAAAACCTGAGAAATAAAAACATTGTCAGCTACCCAGCTACTAGCATAGTCAAACTGAGCTTCTTTATTTATTCCCAAAAAAATATATTGTAGTAATGTTTTTTCTAAGGTCAAGCTACTGTAAGAAAAACCAAACAAACACTTTTCCTGCTCCGTTTCCCCTTGTTCTACAGTGAACCTGCCCATCTGGGTTCCTGCGCCACACCTGGGCAGCAACCCCGCCTAGCATGCCTTCCCCCTGGTCAAATCCCTGCTATTTGTGGTCCCGAAAACAGTATAGATCAAATTTTGGTTCATGCATTTTCTATCCTTCCCAAAATGTGGGTCATTGTTTTCATAAATGTATTACAAAATATCACATAAACAAGATGCACCCCCCTCTGAAATCTTGGCAGCCACAACATCAATATTCATACCTTTATAGCATAGCGTGTTCTCCTTAATTAGAGAGCACGTGTTGCGCACGGGTCCTGGAGAGCACCCCCACCCTTGGAAAGGCGGGGTAATTAGGCTGGGGCAAACAATTGATTGGCAAGGGGCTGTTGTTGGGGAGTTTTAAATGTATCTAATTTTGATTGACGGCATGCAGGCTTATAACCCCCTGCATGCTCTGACCCAGCCATTCTTTGCAGCGAGCGACGGATCTAGCTGGAGCGTGTCTGCAAAGAAAGCCTGGTTGTATTAAACCTTTGCTGGTGTTGCTACCTTGCTTTAATTTTATTCTATTTAGTTTCTTTGTTTTGATTTCTTCTTTAATTTTATCTCTTTTTGTTCTCCCTTATCTGAGTTTGGTCCGAGTCCCTTCTCTCCCCCCCCCCCGCGGCCTTCGGGCCCGCGCTTGCAACCCTTCCCCCCCCAGTCCTTTTTAGTTAATTTTCACCCCACCCCCGTTTTACACGGGTAGGGAGCTTTGCCACCCTCCGTGCTTTGGGGGTTTTTCCTCCTGGGGTACTGGCATCGGTTGCACCAGCCTGAGAGCAGCCTTATCGGCTGAGGCGCTCGCCCTGTGGGTGGCTCAAGCGCCCACCTCCCCTACCGGGTGCCCAGAGAGGTGGTTCAGGCGGTCGGGGGTTGCTTAGCCGGCCCCAGCCTCTCAGCTGGCTTCCCAGCCCGGTTGCCTTGCCGCAGGCATTCCTTGGCTGCTTCTCCTCCCCCCCCATTCCTCCCTGTCTCAGCCTGCTCGAGTTCCCTCGAGGCCTGAGCTTACCTGTAGCGGGGTTGGTGGCTGCTTTCTGGGCCTGGGCTTGCTGCCTGGTCTGGGCCTGGGCTTGCAGCCTGCCTGGAGCGGCGGCGGGAATCGCCATTTTGTGTCTGCTTCCACTGTTTGCTTTGCCTGGATAGCGGCCGCTAGTGGCTGCTTGTGGTTACTGCACCTTGCTGGGAGAATTTTATTTATTTTATTTTTAGCTGCACTGCCTGTGCTGCCACCTGGTGGCTGCTTCCTGCTATTGCAGTGGGAAATTTATTTTAATTATTTTATTTTTAGGTGCACTGCCTGCTGCCTGTGCTGCCACCTGGTGGCTGCTTCTTGCTATTGCAGTGGGAAATTTATTTTTAATTATTTTATTTTTAGGTGCACTGCCTGCTGCCTGTGCTGCCACCTGGTGGCTGCTTCTTGCTATTGCAGTGGGAAATTTATTTTAATTATTTTGTTTTTAGGTGCACTGCCTGCTGCCTGTGCTGCCACCTGGTGGCTGCTTCTTGCTATTGCAGTGGGAAATTTATTTTAATTATTTTATTTTTAGGTGCACTGCCTGCTGCCTGTGCTGCCTCCTGGTGGCTGCTTCTTGCTATTGCAGTGGGAAATTTATTTTATTTTATTTATTTTGGGTGCACTTCCTGCTGCCACCTGGTGGCTGCTTCTTGCTATTGCAGTGGTAAAATTTTATTAAAGTGCTGTAGGTTTTATTCCTTCATTTCAGCAGTATAGTCCTCCTGTGGGCACCACTTTTCTTTCAGGTGGTTTTCCCTTTTGGTGCCTTTGCTAATTGTTTTGCTTCTTTCGTTTAATTTAGTATGCCGCCTAGGAGGACTCCGGCGCGGGGCCCCCCTCCCAGACGGGGAAGGAGGGTCATCAGAGGACCATCACAGGGTTTGCGCTCTCCACCCGCTGAGCAACCCGTTGGTCGCATTCAGTCTTTTGTGGCCAGTTTAAATAATGATCCGGAAGCATTGGCCCGCTTTGCTGCAGATCTTGATGGCATCATGCAGCGCTCGGCTTCACAACGTCCTGCTCAACCTGGGCCTTCATCTGCGGCAGTGGCTGCCTCACCTGCTTCTTCTGTGGCTAGTGAGGGGGAGGAGGCTGCAGAGGACCAGTCACAGCGTGGCGTGGCTGCCTCTTCGTCCCGGGCTCGGGCATTGGGAGCCCGCGCCTCTGGGCGCAGAACGCCAAGGGGGAGGAGGTCCGGGGCAACCCCTGCCAGGCGAGGGGCTTCCCCTCAGCAACAGTCGGGTAGCTCTGCAGTCACTCCTTCCTCACGTCACCCTTCTGTTTTAGCTGTTGCAGGTACCTCTCAACAAGATGTTTCGGCGCCCTCGCCCCGTGACCCAGAGTCGGGGTCCTCAACTGATGAGTGTCTGCCCAAGCCTGCTAAGGTTTCTTCTGGTGGGAAGCGTCATCGGAAGTCCTGTTGTGGCCGGCGGCGTAAGAAGCATCGGAAGGATGAGTCATCCACGTCTTCGTCAGGTACATCCTCGTCGAGTTCGGATGACGATTCCGGGGAACCTTCAGATCTTTACTGGGGTTATGGTGAGCAGGCAGCTGGCCTTCCTAAGTGGGCGTGGCAACGTAGGGCCAATTCTCACCGGGCGAGGTACGGGGCCACGCAGGAATACCTGGGGGGTGTTCCTGTCCGGGAGGTGAAGGTGTCCACAAACAAGGCCAGGGATATTATTCCAGGGTGCCACCTTTCGGCTAAGATGCGGTCCAAGATTTTGGAGGGCCGCAATTTGGACATCTTCAAATTAGCGCCCCCTGCGGACCCTGATTTGGACAAAGAAAAGTCGGCCACCTCAGGTAAAGGCCGCGCAGGGTCTAAGAAGGCTGATAGGAGCTTTGAGAGGTGGCTTGATTGTTTCCAAGTGTATGCGGGGGTGGTGGCAGCTTGTTACCCCAAACGTGCTTTACATTTGATTGTTTATCAATCAATTGTGCGTTCGGCGTACACAATGGCCGGGGAAGCCGCTGCGATTAGGTATGATAAGGAATTCAGGACGAGGGCGCATAGGATCCATTCCGCTCGTTGGGATCGCAGGGATATGGACATTTGGGGCACTTACGTCGCCCCTCATGTGGATAAGCAGCTCCCTGAGGCCCAGAGGCCTGCGCCCGGGGCGCCCCGTACCAGTAAGAGGTATCATTGTTGGGATTACAACAAGGGGCTTTGTCAGCGCCCCTCTTGTAAATTCCCACATACCTGTGCAAAGTGCGGTGCGAACCACCCTGCGACTTCTTGCTTTCGGGGGGGGCGCTCCTTTCGCGGCGGAAAGGGGGGAGCGCAGCAGGTGTCAAAGTCTGCCCCCCAGCAGCCCTCAGGGCCATCCAAGTAGTTTTAATTTTAGCTTGGCGCCTTCGCCTGTGCGGGTCCAGCCTCTCCTGCAATGGCTGGAGCGTTATCCCGACAGCGGGGCAGCTACCTATTTGCGGGAAGGTTTTACCCTTGGTTTTAGGATTCCGGTGGCTTCGTCTCCCGTGGCTCGGAATCCAAAGAACCAGAAATCAGTTCAGGAAATGCCCGAGGTGGCTCGGAAAAAGATTGATAAGGAGGTTTCCCTGGGGCGTATTGCTGGCCCTTTTACGACCCTGCCTTTTCCACGGTTACACCTGTCCCCGCTAGGAATTGTCCCGAAAAAAACTCCTGGGGAATTTCGCCTTATTCATAACCTTTCCCATCCGAAAGGCACGTCGGTAAATGACGTCATCCCGGAGCATTTGTGCTCAGTTAAGTACGCTTCCCTGGATCATGCTATTAAATTGGTTAGGAAATTCGGCAAGGGTGCTCTCCTCGCAAAATGTGATATCGAGTCTGCTTTCCGTTTGCTTCCAATTCACCCTGAGGATTTTTGGCTGTTAGGCTTTCAGTTCGAGGGCGCCTTTTATTTTGACAAAGCCATGCCGATGGGTTGCTCCATCACCTGTGCGGCTTTTGAGGCTTTCAGTACTTTTTTGGACTGGGCCTTGCGGGTCAAGACGGGCCTGCCGGGGGTTACGCATTACCTGGATGATTTTTTGCTAGCCTCGGCAGCACACACCGGGGATTGCGTGACCTTGCTTCAGGCCTTTACTGCCCTGACAGAGGAGCTAGGTGTTCCGCTGGCGGCGGGCAAGACCGAGGGCCCGTCCACCCAACTGACGTATTTGGGTATCCGGTTTGATACCGTGGCTCAAACGTCTAGTTTGCCACCTGAAAAGATTCTAAATTTGGCGAGGGTGATCGAGGAGGTGCTGCCGTTGCCCAAATTGACCCTGCGGCAGCTGCAGTCCTTGTTGGGCCATTTAAATTTTGCTTGTAGGGTGATATCCCCGGGGAGGCCATTTTGCTCGCGTTTAGCCAGGCTTACGGCCGGGCTGAGGGCACCTCGACATCGCGTTCGCCTTCCCCAAGAGGTCAAGGCTGATTTGCGGAATTGGTTGATTTTTCTGCGGGACTACAATGGGGTATCTTTATGGCAGGATACCTTAAATCTTCGCTCTGATTTCCAAGTTCATTCAGACGCGGCTGGTTCCCTGGGTTTTGGTGTTTATTGGAGTGGCCGCTGGTGTGCCCAGCGTTGGCCTGCCGCTTGGCAAGGGGGACCCATCACGAGGGACTTAACTTTTCTGGAGTTCTTCCCCATTGTTGTAGCGGTTCATTTATGGGTCAACGAATTCAGGGATCGCCGCGTTTGTTTCTGGTCGGATAATCAGGCGGTGGTAAGGGTGCTGGCAAAGCAATCGTCCCGCTCCCCGAGGGTTTCCGCCCTGCTCAGGGCTTTTGTTTTACATTGCTTATGCTTCAACATCCTGTTTTCTGCCCGTTTCGTCCCAGGGGTCTCTAATGAAATTGCCGATGCTCTGTCCCGTTTTCAGATGGAGCGGTTCAGGTCATTGGCTCCGGGGGCGCAGGAACATCCGGAACTGTTCCCGGACCACCTTTGGAACGTTGGCAGCAGTTAGTTGTGCAGGGAGTAGATTCATCTGTCGCCCCCTCTACCCTTAGATCGTATGAGAAGGCCTGGGCTGATTTTGAATCCTTTAGCAGCCTGAACATGGCCGGCGGCGGGGGGTCCCCTCCTACCTCGGAGCAGGCCCTGAAATATTTAACACACCTTTTGGAGCAGGGGCGAGCTCCTAGATCAATTAACCTGCAGGCGGCTGCCATCTCTTATTTTTCGAAACTGCTTTTCGACATAGATCCTTGTTCCAAATTCTTAGTCCGCAGGGCCCTGGTAGGGTGGAACAGAATGTGCCCCTCGAGATCTAGGGCCAGACGTCCCATTACACTCGATCTGTTGTCTGGCATGAGGGTGAAACTCAGGGCGTTATGCTGGTCGAAATATGAAGCACGGCTTTTTTCTGCGGCCTTTTCCCTGGCTTTTTTCGGGGCCTTGCGGGTGGGTGAAGTTGTTTTTGAGGTTTCCGTGTCACCTGATTCTAGAGGCCTACTTCGGGAGGATGTAGTCTGGTCAGAATCGGAAGTAGTCCTCACAATTCGGAATTCTAAAACAGACCAGTTGGGTAGGGGGGTGGTCCTTCGGCTGCCCGCTACAGGCGAGGCTGGCCCTTGCCCAGTGAAAGACACGGCCAGGTACTTGTCTGTGCGGATCCCGGGGGAGGGTCCTTTCCTGGTTCATGCTGATGGTACACCTCTAACTAGACTCCAGTTTTCGAGGGTTATGCGTAAAGCCATTGCAGCGTGTGGCCACCCGGCTGCTGCTTATGCCCCCCACTCATTTCGTATAGGTGCAGCGACGACCGCAGCTCATTGGGGTCTATCCGTCAACAGGATCAAAGACATGGGTCGGTGGCGGTCTGACGCGTACCGGGCATATGTGAGAAAGCGGTCCTGAGGTGCGGGTCTCATTTTGTTCTTTTTATTTTCTTAGGTTTCGCAGCTATTCCCGTCTGGCTGGTGGGACACAGCATTGTTCACTGGGCCGGTGTCAGAGCCCGGGAGACGGGCCTTGGATCCGGATTGGGACTTCCCCAGCATGTGCAAGTGTCCTGGATGTGCCGGTGTGGAATGTTGTGGCGGGAATTAGTTCCACTTATCCGTAGTCAAGTTAATAATGTTGGTCCCCCTGCTGCGTTAGTTATTCAGTTGGGGGGGAATGATCTGCCGAGCACCGATTGTTTGACATTGCGCACCACAATGCAGTCTGATTTGCGGGAGTTGGCTGCCTTGTTGCCAGCTACAAAAATCTTTTGGTGCCACCTTTTAGAAAGACAGGTGTGGCGGGGGAGTCTTTCCCGATCTGCCACGGAGAAAGCCAGAAAGCGGGTTAACGCTGCAGCAGTTACAACGGTGCG
The DNA here is from genome assembly GCA_034641395.1 of Darevskia armeniaca. Classification (NCBI taxonomy): domain Eukaryota; kingdom Metazoa; phylum Chordata; class Lepidosauria; order Squamata; family Lacertidae; genus Darevskia; species Darevskia armeniaca. The sequence goes on from JAWWNF010000115.1 coordinate 508,020, forward strand.
GGAGTTGGGTGGGGTGGTAATCCCTCACCCTCGGATCACCGCTTTCGATGCCACTCTCTACCGCAATGATGGGGTGCACTTGTCGGCATTTGGATGCGATCTCTGGTTGGGTTCCATTGTGGGAAGTTTGAGGGAGTGGCTTGCTTTGTGAGTGGTTTGGCGGCGAGCCTGCTTGGCTCTGGTGGCGGTTAGGCATTGGTTATTTGTGTTCGTTTTGGAGGGGAGAAAATGGGCTGTGTCTCCCCTCCTGTGATGCTGCTTCGCGGGAATTCTGTTAAAAGAATCCAGAGGCTCACCATGCTATTGTCCATATTCCCCCTGGTAGGGGGCAAGGGCCACGCAAGAGCCTCTGGGAGCATTTGGGGAGAGAATTGGGGCTCGCCCCCGGCCCAATTACTCTTCCCCAAAGGTTTTCCCTACTGACTGTGTGTCAGTTCTGTCCTTAGGGGGACAGATAGTTGGAACCAATGCCTAAGCAACCACTCACAATTTGATTTGTATTTAAATAAAGTTGTGGCCAAAAATTATACCCAAAAACCACACTAAACCAAAATTATGTCTGAAGTGTGAATTTTTTGGGGTGGGCTCTGGGACCTCGATGCGCAAAGCGTGTTCTCCTTAATTAGAGAGCACGTGTTGCGCACGGGTCCTGGAGAGCACCCCCACCCTTGGAAAGGCGGGGTAATTAGGCTGGGGCAAACAATTGATTGGCAAGGGGCTGTTGTTGGGGAGTTTTAAATGTATCTAATTTTGATTGACGGCATGCAGGCTTATAACCCCCTGCATGCTCTGACCCAGCCATTCTTTGCAGCGAGCGACGGATCTCCCACCCTCCCCCCTTTTTTCTTAGGCCCCTGTGTTGGCGTTGCTGTGCCCGTCGTGGGGTCGTCGGCCTTGGGGCTGGGGCCCAGTAGGAATTTTTGCCAGCTGGCTGATTGGCCCCTTGCCTTCTGGTTTTTTGCCTACTGCATAGCAAACTGTCACAACTTGTAAGGTTGGCGGTTAGGCATTGGTTATTTGTGTTCGTTTTGGAGGGGAGAAAATGGGCTGTGTCTCCCCTCCTGTGATGCTGCTTCGCGGGAATTCTGTTAAAAGAATCCAGAGGCTCACCATGCTATTGTCCATATTCCCCCCGGTAGGGGGCAAGGGCCACGCAAGAGCCTCTGGGAGCATTTGGGGAGAGAATTGGGGCTCGCCCCCGGCCCAATTACTCTTCCCCAAAGGTTTTCCCTACTGACTGTGTGTCAGTTCTGTCCTTAGGGGGACAGATAGTTGGAACCAATGCCTAAGCAACCACTCACAATTTGATTTGTATTTAAATAAAGTTGTGGCCAAAAATTATACCCAAAAACCACACTAAACCAAAATTATGTCTGAAGTGTGAATTTTTTGGGGTGGGCTCTGGGACCTCGATGCGCAATTGTTTCTCTCTTAGATCTCTCCTAAATTATCCTATGTTATTCCATCAGGGTTGTATGGAAGCATCCATCCAAACTGTGGTCATCTTCCTCAATAAAAGCACCAAGAATGTCATGACATGGTCACAGCATCAGGCTTTGTAGTGATGCTGCAGATAACACATTGTTTAGATGTTTTTAGCTAATATATGAAATAAATGGCCACAGAATGGAACAAAAGACATCCTTTCTTTCTTTTATTTCAGCTCTATTACATTACATTACATTATCATTTTCGCAGTTATACAGTCGTAGCTCTGGGATGCGGGTGGCGCTGTGGGTTAAACCAGAGAGCCTAGGTCGGCGGTTTGAATCACCGTGACGGGGTGAGCTCCCATTGTTTGGTCCCTGCTCCTGCCAACCTAGCAGTTCGAAAGCACGTCAAAGTGCAAGTAGATAAATACCGGTAGGTACGACTCCGGCGGGAAGGTAAACGGTGTTTCCGTGCTCTGCTCTGGTTCGCCAGAAGCGGCTTAGTCATGCTAGCCACATGACCTGGATGCTGTACGCCGGCTCCCTCGGCCTATAATGCGAGATGAGCGCCGCAACCTCAGAGTCGGTCATGACCGGACCTAATGGTCAGGGGTCCCTTTACCTTTACCTTTTACCTCTGGTTACGTTAGCTGGGGGTTGCATTTGTCATGAGATATGAACGCGCCAAACCCGGAAGTACCTGAACAGGTTACTTCCAGGTTCGGCGGGCGAACATGCGCAGAAGCGCTAAATCGCACTTCGCGCATGCGCAGAAGCACTGAATTGCGCAGTGAGCATGCGCAGATTTGTTGCTTCAGGTTGTGCTCTGCTCATGTTGTGAACAGACCTCTGGAACGGATCTTGTTTGCAACCAGAGGTACCACTGTACTCAATTTCCATACATAGTTATAGGTAAAGGTAAAGGAACCCCTGACCATTAGGTCATAGTTATACCTTAGGCCTACTTCCTAAAGCTGTAATGTCCTCCTCATTTCTACACCCCATAATCTCACTGCAACAAGCAAGCAAGATCTATTGTCTTAAGAGACTTATTAAACCCTTTATAGAGTGAAAGGAAACTGTTATTAGTTTCCATAGCATATTGAAAAATTCTGAGTGTATTCCCACCCCCCATATATTCTAGGACAGTCCCGCTCCAATGATGTTCTGTCCCCCTATGAATTAAATATTTCCAACACATTGACCCTATTTCAGAATCAATGTGGCAGAATTGCACTGGCATCCTATGTCACCCATGTAATACCTGACTATCCAAGATATAGGGGAAGTAGTTGGTTTATTGGTATTTTTAGATATATACTGACTATGAACCAATGTCTCTATGTTTGTTCTCAAATAGTGTAGAGCATAACTTTCTCTGGGAGGTCAAAGTTAGTCCACAGGGCTAACTTCTGATCTTGCAGGGCCCTGGTGTGTCATTAGCAAGAATGATGTGGACTTATTGTATGGTTATAATGTAAATGGTTTATATTTACTGTCATTTGATGATGATGCAATTGAGACATGTCATGTGATGTCTGAAAATGTGGGTAAACATTTTGGTTGCATTAACGGTCCTCATAGAAGATTTGTTCATCAAGTTTGCAAAGGAATCTCCAAGATATAAGGGATGGTGCAAGAATTGAAAATCCATCCATGGTAGTTTCACATGGAATGTAAGTGATGTGCTGTGGCAAAAGTTACAATAGCCCGCAGAACAAAAGGGTCTGTTATTACAGCCCCAAGAGCTTATCAGTAGGTGCAGGCTGATGTCATTGGTCCTCTATCTCCCTCTATAGGCAAAGCCATTTACTACCTAATTTTGATTTGATTCTTTTTCCAGGTATACATGGATGTTGTTGTTACAGGGAAAAGATCAGGCTTTAACAAAGTTCATGGAATTTTGTGTATGGTTGAAATCTGTTCATGGTGTGAAAATTGATTCTCTTTTCACAGATCGGGGAGGGATTTTTGGTTCACAGGAATGGGAAAGTTTCCTTGCGAAGGAGAAAATCCATCATGAGATTGCTACCCCAAAATCATCATGGGACAATGGTTTGTGTGTAAGGGTACACCAGGTGTTGCAACAAGGTGTGAAAGTATTGCTACACAATTCAGGCTTGCCAAATGAGTTTTGGGCTGAAGCGCTGAATTATGTTTCTTATACTTTTAACAGGAGATACTCCTCTGAGGTAAATTGCACACCATATGAGAAACTGTTCCAGAAGAAGCCTTTTGCCAAGCACCTTAGGATTTTTGGTTCTGATATGTGGGTTCAGAAGCCACAGAGCGATACGCTTGGCAAACATTGTTTGCATGGCACATTCCTTGGTTATGAAAAAGGTGCATACAAAGTACTGGTGTCTGAACCCAAGACGATTGAACTCACTAAGAATGTTGAGTGCAGTGCAAAATGGGGAGGAAATGTGTGTATTTTCTAAAGCTACCCCATTGCTGATGGCTCAGATACTGAGTCTGATGATGACAGTGACAGTGACAGTGCAGTTGTGAGGTCCACTGATACAGCGTGCTATGAACGCACACCAACATCGCTAAGACCGTAAGAACAGTCTGATTGAGAATTGAAGGAACCACTGGTCACAACAGGTCACTATTCTCCTAAAGAGAATAGTCCCAGAATAGCCCAGTCTGGGCTTCCAGACTTCCAGAATAGCCCAGTCTGGAAGACCTGCATCTCATACGCAGATCTGAGAGAGCTACAAAGGGTAAACTGCCCACCAGGTATGCTCAGGAGTCTGCTAAAACAGGTGTTGCAAATTTATCTGTTGTTCGCAGCTCAGAACAGGTTGTTGAACGTGAAGGTTTGCAGGAGATTCAGAGATTGTCCTTGAAGGAAGCTGAACCATGACCAAAGGCCAAAACCGATTCCTCAGAGAAGAACGAGGCTAGGGTTTGAGTCCCGACAAAGCCAGGTGTGAAACTTCTTGACAATCAGTGGAGCTATGAGGCCAAGACTAATCAGAAGGGCAAAGTGATTAGGCACAAGGCCAAACCAATTGTAGGTAATCCCAAAAATGGGAAAAGTACTACAGGAGTCTGTTATGTGTATGACAACTGTAAGTTTGATTCCATTGAGGCTGTGTTGGTGTTTGGAGCAACGGTTACCTGATTTGGGGGAGGATGTTAGCAAATCACTCCTCTGTTGCTGGATATGTGGCTGGTATAAGTCACATGTCTCTGTTTACATATCAGAGCTAGAAAAGTCTGAAGATGGAAGTCATTATTATCTCTTCCACCCTGTTGTGCTTTTGCACTGTTCTTTTGTTTCTGTCTTCTGTTGAAGAAGGGAGCAGACGCCATTATGATATGTCCTGTACATATTGAAAAATAAATCTAAGAAAGCTCACATTCACACTTCCAGTCATCACTGCTAGCTCTGCTGATTAATAGTGTGCACATGATCATCCGACCTGTGACACTGAGCACACTGGAATGAAGACTGATGTCCATTCCGGGGAAGTGCGACACTGGACAATGCTCAGAGAGGTTTGTCTCATACCAGGGGCTGCAGGGGCACCCCCAGGGCATTTTCCAACAAACCCATGTTGGAATGAGTTTAGAACATTCTTCTCATTTGTAAGCTGCCCCTACAAAACCAAAATGCCCTTGGAACCATGACAACCATATAACATGCAAATATAAAGACACATAAAACAATAACATGCTAACTATACATTTGATTTTGGCACTTCCAGATCATAATGCTCTTATCTGGAATGGTCTGTAGTGCCCAGCCTGCGTCACTTACAAAGACAAAAATTATCTGAGTAAGAGATCATCGACTTCCATGGGAATGAAAATCAGTGTGTTGATATTTGAACAGTATGTTCAGAAGTAAGATTATTACTGAGCCAGGAATCAAATTCTGTAAATTCCATGGCAAAAACATGCGCACCTCTTTCTGTCTCTCCCTCCCTCTTTTATTTTCCCATAAAAGTAAAAATGAACCTTTTTGTTGTTCTTTGAATGCCAATATTAGTACACACACACACACGTTCGGGCTTCATATGACTCTGATGAGCACTGCAGCCCTAGTTGGCATCGACAGGGGTTAATAATGAGAGTACATGTTGAGAAGGGAAGAATTAAGCAATAGCTTTCTTTTACTTTGTTGATGTCTTAACTGATCATAAAGTCTTGTTCTATTAATCCATTCAAATAATATTTCAGTCTGTATCTAAACACCTGTCTACTTTGTCATTGCAATTATATGTCTTATGAGGGAGACATATGTCTCTCTTTATAGAGGGCAGTCCTGCATTTTTTGAACGGTCAGAAGAAAATCCTCTCTGTCAAGAAGTCCTTGATTTGAAATCATCTCTGATCCAGTCCTGGTTTAATGACCAAGAACTATAAGCAGAGAGAAGAGGGCTTTCCATCAGCCATTTGAATCAGTAGGACTACGTGGGCAGGCACACAGTTCAAAATTAAGCCTGCACCACTATAGTGAGATGAATTTCGAGTTTATGAATTTGAATTTACACAGACAAATCAGCATAGATGAATATTATGCACACCTGGGACCTCTTCTATGGAGATACATTTCCAATGTCTTGCCATACACAACTGAGCAGTCTAATGCTTAGACTGCCTATAACTGGCTGATGGCTCTTCCAATAAATATCTGTTTTAGGACAGAGGCACTTGCATTCGGGAGTGTGTGTGCTTGTGCTACCATGTAAATTTAGCAGCAGAAGGAAGTAGGGTTGAACTATGCCAGTTCTTATATTTCCCATCAAATACCCTTTCTCATTGTTCCACACATTCAGCATATATGAAACATACAGATACAGAATACAGATTCTATGTGTCAGATGAGTTTATTTTGAACATGAATTTCACCAAAAGTGAAAAAGAAAAGCCAGGAGGCCTGAGCCCCTCCTCTCACCATAAGCTGTTAATATATTCTGCTGGTACCATGAATGGTGGAATTGACAAGGAGGAGAGCTTTCCTCTCTTCTATCTACCCTTCGAGATCGATCTGCTTTGAGGATTTCTCAGCATCAGAGCATTTGGTTACAATCCTACCTAAACTAAGATAACCATTTGTAAATATTTTTCCATTAAGGGCACACACGTCTTCAGTTGCACAGCCTTTGAATTTCAGTTGCTTGCGGAAACGGAAAAAATCTGGGAAATAAAAAGCATTAGGTTTGCATGAGTTCTTTATTAGGTCATTGGAGATAGGAAAGACAATGTTTATAAAAGCTTAGCATGTTTGAAACCAACACATGGTATGATTAATCTGTGAGCCAGCCAACACTGGTGCATGCCTTAGGAACCTTAACCTGTGAGCCAAGGAAGCCCAGTGGGTGGCCAAATCTGTCACTTTTACCAAAGCTACACCCACTTGCCTTACACCAACAACACATTGCATATGATATGCAGCAGGTAGATCTGCTGCAGCAGAACAACAGGGAGCCTTGAAAGCCACTCTGAATTGCTGCTTGAGAAGCAGGGCTTGCAGTCACAGTCAATAGGCTGAACTCCTTGTTGAAAGCAAAGTTTGCTGCCAGTGCCAATCAGCTGAGTGGCACCGACAGGAAGCTGTGCTGGCATCAGGCTCAAAGAACTCAGTGCAACTTATTTCTGACGAAAGATGAATAGTTGTAAACTGGCAGGATGTTTCTTTCTCCCAGCCTCCTTTCTTTTAAAAGTTTGGCCAAAGTGTGTGGCAAGACACAGTCCTTCTGGACCAGCATCCAATGGTTCATACTACTGTGCAGAGGAGCATAGAATCATAGAGTTGGAAGAGACCACAAGGGCCATCCAGTCCAACCCCCTGCCAAGCAGGAAACATGTGCTGGCTGGTTCTGCACCTTCCCTTTTATCTCTCTGCTCTGATGCCTCTTGTGCATTAATAGAAAATGTGCTGTAAGAAGCCTGCTGTACTTGTTTATGCTCCCCACACTATGAAAACCCTGGCCATGAGTGAGTCTGTCCCCTCCAGTTCTTATGTAATTTTAACAGGGGTAGTTTAGAATATGAAACAGAATTAGAGCAACCTCTTTTCCTCAAAGGAAGAAATCAAATATATATACACATAACGCATATTAAAAGCAAACAAAGATTAGACATTGCTTTTCTGGCAGTGATAAAGAGACAGAGGAGCAGATTTTCTTAGATGATTGGAAATATTACTCACATTTAGCGGTGCTAGAATAGTCAATGCACTTGGTCTCGTTGCCAAGGCAGCTAACAGTCCCCTGACTTTCGCAATTGGGTTTAAATCCAAGACTGGTGGCGCCGAAGCAGGCTGGGCACTGTAGACCATTGGGGGAAAGATCCTTACGAGGTGGAACTACCAAGGTAAAAGCCTACAGTCAATATATTGATACACTTCATCTCTCCTTTTCTTTATTGTTAAGTTCATTTCATTTTTGCATTCTTTCTAGTAACTTCTGACCCTAGCTGGACTTGCTACCTCCATATTGTGCCCTACTTCGGCCTTCAACTTTGCAAAACAGGTACATCTGTTGAGTGTCTATAAATAATGATTTTCTTTTTCACCTTTTATTAGGCATGCTCATTTTCATTCTATTTTCTGGAGTTCTCACTTTGTATATGGGTATCTAGCAAGCTCTTTGAAGCTACAATCAGCTACATTCTCTTGGAGGTAATTTCTCTGCCTATGGGTGCAAGCAAGTAGTCAGCAGACCCAGATCCCAAATTTGATAGAGCTATGTCCAGATTTTCCATTTTCCATTCTACATCTCTTCATCAAGCCCCAGCCCTTACATAACTGATGTATAAAGAGGACTAAAGTATTCTACATCCTAAAAGGAGATCATCTAATTCATCCATTCCAGATTCATCACAGAACTAATGAGCTGGAAGGGACTCTTAGGGTCAACTGGTCCAACCCCCTGTAATGCAGGATACCCAGCTAAAGCATCCAGGACAGATGGCCATCCAATCTCTGCTTCAAAACCTCCTATAAGGTGATTCCACTCTGTCCTGATTGAGACCATTCCACTGTAAAACAACTCTTACTGTCAGAAAGTTTTACCTGAAGTTTAGTTGGAATCTCCTTTCTTGTAAGTTAAATGATTCAAGGATCAGTTGTAGATACTTATCAGACCCTTGCACCTAGTGTCTGAATGGACTAAAAGACAAAGATGCTATACTTTACCTGTAACTCGGTGGAAGTTATATGACAGGTAAATAAGCCATTAACCATCAGAGATGCAGATACTCACCATGGACAGGCTCCTTATTACACTTGTCTGTTCCGCAGCAGAAAACCTTCATGTGGAGATATTTACCATTGGCTAAAGTTAAACTGTAATCACCTGAGTGGCATCCTTTGGAATTAATACATCCCTGGTAAGATGTCACTGTATACGCTGGAACTGTAAAGAAAAAAAGGAAACAAATCACAACATCTGCAAAAATTCTGATTTATTCCCTCCAAATGTATTTATTTTTAATGATGGTTCCTATTAACTATTAATTAATTGAAATTTACTCTTCAATGAGTAATGTGCAATTCTTGAATCAATAGATAAACCAAAATACCCAGTCCTGAACCAGAAGAATAATCAGGGTTCCCCATTAGAAGCGCCTCGATTGAAGTCTCTGTTCCCAGTGATGGATTTAGGATGTCTATCTGGGTAGATTGGCACCTTGTGAGAAGCCATATTCCATGACATGACCCTGAAATGGTTTCAGCCCTCCAGCAGGAGACTGAAATGGATGTACACAACAATGCCTGAGCCAAAATTCCACCTACATCTGTAATCAATAAAGTTGTGGCCATTTTAAATCTACATCATTTTCTATGTGAGTTCATTGTATCACACCTAACATTATTCACTACATAGGGGTGGGTGGCACTGTGACTGTTACCAAAACCACGTGCAACATATAGTGCTCTTTGGAAACAATGTTGTTATTTAAATGCAAGTAATAATTAATAAATTATATTAATTTACACATGAACAACATTTCTTGGGGTGAACAAGAATAAGTGAAAAGTTTCAGCTCACATATATTGTTATCCACATCACCATTGAGACAGACCTCTGAATTAGAGCCACAGACCTCAGATTTTTCGCCTTTACATAAAGTTGTATTTTGCTGACAGTAGGAACAAATCAGAGATGTCACTGCATAAAGGAGATAGAGGTTAGTGCAGGAGATTTCCTGAGAATGGTAACAAGCTTTATGGTACATTGGGTGGAAATGGAAAGTAAGTCTATATAAAACATGAGAATCCCACATGCAAGTATATCAAATATATTTCACATTTATGCATTAAATCTATGAAGGCAAATGAATAACGATCTCCCTAGTGCTCTTTTACAAACAAGCCAAATAATGTGGGAGAAGGTGATTCTCCCCTACTTTCCCTTGTAACACAATAGTCCTTACTCTCCATCTATTGTCTCATCTATTGTCCTCACTCTCCTTCTGTCCCTAGGAGTAATCCTTTTCCATGCCATTATAAGATGATTAAAAGAATCCCATTCTACTGGTTCCTACTTACCTGGAGAAAGCAGGGCCAAGAGGAGGCAGGTGCTCAGAAGTGCTTTCTGCATTCTTGAAAGACTTGGAGACTCCGAGCAGAGATGTACCAAGCCAGAGAACTGTTGCGGTAGAGTCTTACATGGAGATATTTAAAGGCTATAAATTCATCATGTGGGCAACTCTTGGGAACAAATGGTTCAATGAGGTGTGGGAGTGGGTACTGTGTGTTTGCCAAGAAGACACAGAGGGACAAAGTAAAATTAAAAGCTCCATGCCAAAATTGACTGATTTATTCATCTTGGAGTTCCATTAGCTGTTGCCAGACACTTCTCAGAATTCTTTTTCAATATAATTAATTTACAAAATGCTACCTACACCATTTTTTATCCAGATCATTGTGTGAGTTCATTATATTGCACCCCACAGTACTCACTGCATAGGGGAGGGTGGAACTGCAACGGGTACCACAACCATGTACACCACCTTGTGTTCCTTGGAGAAAAGGTGGGATATAAATGCAATTAATAAAGATTAAATAATACTAATTTCCACATTAAAGTCATTCCCCGGGGTGACCAAGAATAAGTGAAAAGTTTCAGCTTGCCTATATTGTTATTCAGAACACCAGAGGTGCAGGCTGCATAAGATTTACAGACCTCAGATGTATCGCCTTCACATGGGGTTGCATTACAATGACAGGAAGATTTCATAAATGTCACTGCATTAAAGTGATAGAGGTTGATGCAGGAGATTTTGTGAGATGGTTAGGAATTTAAAGGTATATTGAGTGGAGATGGAACAGTAAGTCTACCTAAAACATGAAATAGACTATACTTGGCTGTCAAGGCTTAAGTGCTGGAGTGAATTCCCCCTAGTTTCTCTTGGTAACCCTGCAGTCCTTACTCCCCATGATGCTCATCTATTGTCCTCACTCTCCTTCCTTCTCAGGGAAGAAGTCTTTTCACTGTCATCTAAAGATGATAAAAATAACCCTATTCTGCGGGTTCCTACTTACCTGGAGAAAGCAGGGCCAAGAGGAGGCATGTGCTCAGAAGTGCTTTCTGTTGGATATTCTCTCTGTGTGAGACAGAATCATTTGTTCCAGAAACAGAGAAAAACAGAGAAAAAGTTTCAAGAAAGCAGCAGAAGGCTGAGATTGACATTTTCTATGGCAACTATTCTTTGGACATGCACAGTGTGACAGGAGGTACTGATAACAATCGTTCTGTGTAACTTGTTGTGAGTCTCTTGCTTGCGCCTAGTGGTGAGAGAAGCAGAGAGAGTGTCTTGGACTCTTGTTGGACTCTAAGCCTGTTGTTCTATGTTGTCGGTGACAGTAAGTTTGACCTGCAACTGTGTGTCTAGCCAGTGGTGTCAAGACTGAATGGCATAGCTCAGAGCCAGTGGATTCTGAGCCATATCACTCTGGTATTGGAAGTTTGCTGTATATTTCTAAATATAGTAGACCAGATTAAGTTACCCTGTCAGAATCTTGACATTGAATTGAGACAATGTAGGAGAGACAAGGTAAAGTGTACAGTCGAAAATGTAATGTAGGAACCACATTGGGGTGATCGGAAGTCACAATGGAACTTTTCATGCATGAATTTAATCTGTTTCTCTTGGTATTATGTATCAATTTTGGAATGTTTTTGTCGATGGTTTTTCTTTCTAAAACTAATAAAACATTTTAAAAAGGTAGCAAACTGAATGTTGCTGGTGTGTAACCAAATCTCTTTGTTTTTTCAGAGACATGCTCAACTGATTAAAATATTGAGATTTGCAGTGCGTGATGTCTAAGCACCCTGTACATAGTCATGGTTCCTACTGTTTCTGTAAAAATGAGAGGCTATATTGGCTATTCTCTCTCTGTGTGGGCATCATTTGTTCCAGAAACAGAGAAGAAGTTTCAAGAAGCAGCAGCAGAAGGCTGAGATTGTTTTGTCTATAGAAGGACATTTTCTTTGAGAACTGTTGTTTGGACACGTGCAGTGTGACAGGAGGTACTGATAACAATGGTTCTCTATAGCTTGGTGTAACTTGCTGTGAGTCTCTTGCTTGTGCTTTGCAGTGAGAGAAGCAGAGAGAGAGTCTTGGACTCTTGTTGGACTCTAAGCCGGAATTGACCACGGCAGTGGTGAATGTCTGAATATATTTGCTACCAATATGCTATTATGTCCGTCAAGTAAAGCCCTACACTTGACTGAATCTTTAAGGCATTGCCTACTGTGTGTACCTTCGACCCTGAAGATGCTTCCAAGGAAGGAGCTGCATTGAGATGTAACTCTGCTGAGTATGGATACTAGCACATACACACACACACACACACACACACACACACACACACAGTGAAAGTGATACCGGACCCAATCCTTCTAAATCATCCATCAGAGGTTGATGGATTGTCCAAAACTTTCATCATTTTTGAATGATTAGAAGAATCAGAGAGGAGATGGACCAGGAAGGGGAACTGATGCAGGTAGAGACTTACATGGAGATATTTATAGGCCAAGGATTCATGATGTGGACAACACTTGGGAACAATTTGTTCTTTTAGCTGTTGACATTTTCAGCAATCTTAGCTTGATATTGCATGGATGCACTGGAGGCTTCAACCAGTAAAAATGGTCCTCATGTCATGGAGGTGGTCAACTTCCTGGGGGGTGGGGAGTGATGACAAAAGACCTTAGGAGCTGAATGCGCTGACGACTAAGAAATGCACCACGTGAGAACCAAGCACTCACAGAGCATGGAGCCATCTGTCTTCACCAACTATGCAAACAAGGTCATACCATCAACCACTCTCTACTAGTCATGTGTAAGGCACCAGGCAATGTACAAAGGGCAGTTGAGGGAGACATTGTTGGTCCAGCTGAAAATAAAACAAAGGCCATTAATGCAGAGCCAATGACAATGAAACATTCAGCTGGGTTATAGGGAAGTAAGGTTGAGGTAGAAAGTAAAATTGCTCATATGTAAAGGTACCCTGAAGGTCATCTTGTCAAACCCACTGCAATGCAGCATTCTCAATTAAATCTTAAAAGACAGGTGGTCATCCAACCCGAAGCTTTCTGACTATGCCCACCACCAAAACAGAGCAAACAATCTGGTATTTCCACTCTTATGAAAAACAAAATTGTCTGGTCCAACTCCCTACAATTTAGACATGCATTGACACACTAAATGACAGTTCTGAAAGTATTTCCACCCACGCCAAAAGTTCTATTCAGAAGCAATATGGACAATTGCTCTACAACTCTATGCCATCTATGTGTTACCTCAATGTCCAAGGGACTATGGGAAGTTATTGGGTCCTTGATGGATAAAGCAATTTACTGACTATGAACCAGTACTGCTGCCTTTCCTATAATTTGGTGTGGGCTCTAAATTAGTTCACAGGAGCATTAAAAAAAATATTCCATGCCCCATATCAAAGATTCAAGGTATGGCACATGTGACTGCATAAGTTGCCAAGCTAGATAGAGCTCAAGGGAACTGGACAGTGCTAGGGACATTGTGACATGCACTGAATATTGGACAATGGAGCCAAAGTAATTACTGAGAGAGATTAAAATCATTATTAGGGAACATTATTTCTCCTTGTTCCAATTGCATCAGATTGTTGGGAAGCAGACAGGATACTGTGAGTTATCTGCTCTTTTTGGTGAGACTGTCTTGAATTGTACCTAGCTTGTCATTTACGCCTCCTTCAAATCCCATCTTCAGTGCCATCCTTATCCATATGTCACATCTCTCTAAGGCAGGATTTGGACAAAGTGGGTGGCTTGGACTTGCAGATAAAATGCAGAATACTCTATTCCAATAGTTTTTAACATGGGGGCATTCCCATCACACATGAATAAATGAACCAAGTTTTCCCCAAGGAGGGTTTGACTTTTGCCAGCCTGACTGGCATCCAGTGCCAGTGGAAGATGACCTTGGGTGTGGTTTCCTGTAAGTGAGCAGAGATCATTGAAGGAGGGGAGTGGTCCAGCTCCCTCCCCTTTGTGCTATTCAGTTGTGTGGCCTAATTCTGATTCCCATACAGTTTCAAGGCCTCTAGCTTTCCCTGCTTCATGATCTACTAGATTGTTGTGTATTTGGGAAGCGGCACCCTTCAGGTCATATGCTAGACTGCTGCATAATGATTCAAACAAGGTAAATTTTACGTAGGTCCTCTCTTCTCTGCTCCAAAGAAAGTGCAAAAGAATGTGCCTGAGCCACTTGAAACCAGCTAGTATTAATGGCTTTTAATTTACCTCGCAGTTCCCCTAGCCAGCATCAACAGGGGTTAATCATAAGAGTACATGTTGAGAATGGAAGAATTAAGCATTAGCTTTATTTTACTTTGTCCGTCTCTTAACTGATCATAAAGTCTTTAGTTTGAGGCATTTTTCATTTTCTGTTTGAAGAAGGCACCACTTGGTCCAGGCACAGTCGCCCATCACAAGGACCTGATTCAAACCTAGGAACGCCTTGTTCTATTAATCAATTCAAATCAGAGTGGCTGGGGAGACCCGGCCAGATGGGCGGGGTACAAATAAAAAAATTATTATTATTATTATTATTATTATTATTATTATTATTATTATATTTCAATCTGTCTCTAAACATCTGTAAACTTTCTCATTACAATATGTCTAATGACGGACACATATGTCTCTCTTTCTATAGGGCAGTCTTTCTATAGGGCAGTCCCTTTCAAGGAGTCCTTGATTTGAAAGCTTTTCTGGTCCAGTTCTGGTTTAAAGACCAAGGACGATAAGCAGAGAAAATAGGGCTTTCCATCCGCCATTAGAATCGGAAGGACTATGTGGGCAGGCAAACAGTTCAAAATTAAACCTTCACCACTATAGTGAGATGGATTTCTAGATTATGAATTTGAATTTATAGAGAAAAATAAGCAAAGATGAATATTATGCACATCTGGGATCTCTTCCTTTGAGATACATTTCCTCTGTCTTGTAATGCACAACTGACCAGTCTAATGCTTAGACTGCCTATAACTGGGTGGCGGATCTTCCAATAAATAGGTTTTAGGACAGAGGCATTTGAGTGTGTGTGTTTTTGTGATACCATGTAAATTTAGCAGTAGAAGAAGTAGGGTTGAACAAAATACTATGTCAGTTTTCATATTTACTGTCAAATACCCTATCTCATCATCCCACACATTCTGCATATATAAAACATACAGATACAGATTTTATGTGTCAGAAGAGTTTATTTTGATCAGGAATTTCACCAATAGTGAAAAAGAAAACCCAGGAGGCCTGAGCCCCTCCTCTCACCATAAGCTGTTAATATATTCTTCTGGTAGCATGAACGGTGGAATTGACAAGGATGAGAACTTTCCTCTCTTCTATCTACCCTTCGAGAACGATCTGCTCTGAGGCTTTCTTAGCATCAGAGCATTTGGTTACAATCCGATTTAAGTGAAGATAACCATATGTAAAACTTTTTCCATTAAGGGCACACACGTCTTCAGTTGCACAGCCTTTGAGTGTCAGTGGCGGAAGGAAACCATACACATCTGGGAAATAAAAAGTATAAGGTTTGCATGAGTTCTTTATTAGGTCCTAGGGAAGACCATGATTATAAAAGCTTAATATGTTTGGAACCAACACATGGTATGATTAACCTGTCAGCCAGCCACCACTAGTGCATGCCTTAGGAACCTTAACCTGTGAACCAATGATGCCCAGTAGTTGGCCAAATTTGTCATTTTTACCAAGGCTAGACCCACTTGCCTTTCTCCCAGCCTCCTTTCTTTTAAACCTTTGGCCAAGGTGTGTGGCAAGACACAGTCCTCCTGGACCAGCACCCAAAGGCTGTGCGGAGGAGCAGTCATGTGCTGGCTGGTTCTGCAACTTCCCTTGTATCCCTCTGTACTGATTCCCTTTGTGCATTAGAAGAGAAAGGTGTGCCGTAAGGAGCCTGTTCTACTTATTTATGCTCCCCACACAATGCAAAACCCTGCCCTTGAGTGAGTCTGTCCCCTCTAGTTCTTATGTAATTTTAACAGTGGTAGATTGGAATCCAAAAGAGAATAGAAACTTAGTTGTCAGCTGGAAATTTCCAGCTGGCAGCAGCTTGTATCAGACATAGAAATTACCAGAACCTTCTACTTGAACCCATAGACTATAAATGATTTCTACACATTAAACCAATGCTTTCTGTACTTCAAAAATGCAAGGCAGGACAGTGCTATCTGGTCCTACACCCACCTTGTATCCCTGTTTTCTGATGCCCCTTGTGCATTAGAGGAGAAAGGTGTGCTGTGAGGAGCCTACTGTACCTTTGTAAACACCCCACACAATGCAAAACTCTGCCCATGAGTGAGCCTGTCCCCTCTAGCTCTTACACAATTCTAACAGGGGTAGTTTAGAATACAAAACATGACTAGAGCATCCTCCTTTTCCTCAGAGAAAGAAATCAAAGCTACATACACATAACACATATAAAAAGCAAACAAAGATTAGACATTGCTTTTCTGGCAATGATCAAGAGACAGAGGAGCAGATTTTCTTAGCTGATTGGAAATATTACTCACATGTAGCTGCGCTAGAATAGTCAATGCACTTGGTCTCATTGCCAAGGCAGCTGACAGTCCCCTGACTTTCGCAATTGGGATTTGATCCAACATTGGTGAGGCCGAAGCAGGCTGGGCACTCTAAACCATTGGGGGAAAGCTCCTCACGAGGTAGAACTATCAAAGTAAAAGCCTAAAGTCAGTATATTGATAAACTTTCTCATTATTGTTAACTTTATTTCATTTCATGCCTTCTGGTAACTTATGGCCCTAGCTGGACTTGCTACCTCCACATTCTGCCCTACTTTGGCCTTCAACTTTGCAGAACAGGCACATCTGCTGCGTCTATAAATAATGATTTTGTTTTTCATCTTTTGTCAGGCATGCTCATTTTCATTCTATTTTCCTGAGTTCTCACTTTGTATATGGGTATTCAAAGCTATCTGAAGGTACAATCAGCTGCATTCACTTGGAGGTAATCTCTCTGCCTATGGGTGCAAGCAAGTAGTCAGCAGACCCAGAACCCAAATTTGGTAGAGCTATGTCCAGATTTTCCATTTTCCATTCTACATCTCTTCCTCAAGCCCCAGCCCTTACATAACTGATGTATAAAGAGGACAAAAGTATTCTACATCCTAAGTGGAGATCATCTACTTCATCCATTCCAGATTCATCACAGAACTATTGAGCTGGAAGGGACTCTTATGGTCATCTAGTCCAACCCCCTGTAATGCAGGATACCCAGCTAAAGCATCCAGGACAGATGGCCATCCAATCTCTGCTTCAAAACCTCCAATAAGGTGATTCCACTCTGTCCTGATTGACACTATTCCACTGTCAAACAACTCTTACTGTCAGAAAGTTTTACCTGATGTTTAGTTGGAATCTCCTTTCTTGTAAGTTAAATCATTCAAGGATCAGTTGTAGATACTTATCAGACCCTTGCAGCTAGTGTCTGAATGGACTAAAAGACAAAGATGCTATACTTTGCCTGTAACTGGGTGGAAGTTATACAACAGGTTAATAAGCCATTAACCTTCAGAGATGCAAATACTCACCGTAGAGAGGTTCCTTATTACACTTCCATGTTCCGCAGCAGAAGACCTTCATCTGGAGGTATTTACCATCAGCTGAAGTTAAACTGTAATCACCTGAGTGGCAACGTTGGGAAACAGCACATCCCCGGTAAGTTGCTACTTTATACTGTTGAACTATAAAGAACAAAAGGAAACAAATCACAAGATCTGCAAAAATTCTGATTAATTCCCTCCAAATGTATTTATTTTTAATGATGGTTCCTATTAATTGAATTGTTTACTCTTTAATGAGAAACTACATGATCCACATTTATTGAATCAATAGATGAACCAAAACACCCAGTCCTGAACCAAAAGCATAATCAGGGTTCCCCATTAGAAGCGTCTCGACGGAAGTATCTGTTCCCAGCGATGGACTTTGGGTGTCAATGTGGGTAGATTGGCACCTCGTGAGAGGCCATATTCCATGACATGACCGTAAAGTGGTTTCAGCCCTCCAGCAGGAGACTGAAATGGATGTACACAACAATGCCTGGGCCAAAATTCCACCTACAATTATAATCAATAAATTTGTGGCCATTTTTAATCTAGATCATTTTCTGTGTGAGTTCATTGTATCACACCTCACACAGGGGAGGGTGGCACTGCGACTGTTACCGAAACCATGTACAGCACATAGTGCTTTTTGGGGGGAAAGTTGGTATTTAAATGCAAGTAATAATTAATAAATTGTATTTATTTACACATGAACAACATTCATTTTGGTGAACAAGAATAAGTGAAATGTTACAGCTCACCTATATTGTTATCCAGAACTCCAGAGACACACATTGTATTAGAGCGACAGAACTCAGATTTTTCTCCTTTACATGAAGTTGCATTATGATGACAGGAGGAACAAATCAGAGATGTCGCTGCATAAAGGAGATAGAGGTTAGTGCAGGAGACTTCCTGAGATAGTAACAAGCTTAATGGTCTTTTGTGTCACTGAAAGATGATTAAAAGAATCCAATACTGCTGGTTCCTACTTACCTGGAGAAAACAGGCCCAAGAAGAGGCATGTGCTCAGAAGAGCTTTCTGCATTCTTGAAAGATTTGGAGACTCCGAGCAGAGATGTACCAAGCCGGAGAACTTATGCAGGTAGAGTCTTACATGGAGATATTTAAAGGCTATCGATTCATGATGTGGGCAACTCTTGGGAACAAATGATTCAGTGAGCTCTGGGAGTGGGTACTGTCTGTTTGCCAAGAAGACACAGAGGGACATAGTGAAATTCAAAGCTTGATGCCGAAATTGCCTGATTTATTCATTTTTGATGGCACGCATATTTATGGTATTATAAAGTTCATAAAGTATTTGGAAACCACATATTTCGAAAGTCATTGTGGGATAGATATAAGAATTTATTAGAAAGTAAGACACCATGGTGGCTATCGCCTCTTGAGGCAATGAGTGTGAAAAAGATAAATATGAGTAAAAATTGGGCCACCTATGAACAATTGGTGAAGGAGATGGATAACCAATGGAAATTAAAACCATATGAGGAGGTCAAAGGTTTTGTGAATGACTGGTTGCAGTATCATCAAATTAATGTAATGTTTAAAGATGATAAAAAGAAAAATAGATTTGGATATATAAAATTTGAATTAGAATCATTCAAATTCAATATATAAGATTTGAATTAGAATCATTATTAAATAATAAAGTTAAAATAAAATATTATCTAAAATGTATAAATATTATAAAATAAAATATTATCTAAAATGTATAAATTATTATTGGGATTTGAAAGATGAAGAAGTTAAATCAGTTATGATACATTGGGCTAAAGATATTGGTCATAATATACAATTAGAAGATTGGGAAAAATTATGGAGAGAGGGAATAAATTTTACAGCCTGCAGTGCTTTAATAGAAAAAATAATGAAAATTATGTACAGATGGTATATAATGTGAGTGTATCCTGAGCTTACAGGGTTAACAAGCACAGGAGAGTACGTCCTGCCCACTGGGGAGGAGAACATCCGGGGATGTTTCCATTGTTCTCTTTGTTCTGTATTGTTGTGTACGTTTTAGTTTCTGGTTTCGCTTTTGCCGGAGTGAGACGCAGTATGGAGTTAAGCTCCGATGGAGATCGTTTTGCCTGTAAATAAATGCTAGTAGTTTAGAAAAAGCTACGGATCTGTGTTTTGTATTCTTTACGGAAGCTCCTTGGGCAACAAGCAAACGGACTTTCGCTGTGTGACTCTGCTACTGAAAGGCTTTGGGAAGCGCCTGGACCCAGTTCAAAGGTACCATGTGTTTCGCTTTGAAGGTATTCTGGGAACAAAGCCAAATATAAACACACAGGTTATGGAACCATGCCAACTCGTTAGCAAGAAGGAGCCGTTTCTTGCCAAGTTTGCTAAGCCCGGAAAAAAGGAGCCGTTTTAAGCCGAGGCTTGAGGTGCCGGCTGCTGGAGATGGCTGTTGTATGCTGAGAGCAGCCAAGCTGATCCAAGCCCAGTTGAGGTCCTGGGGCAACCCAGTTTTGCACCTCCTGGTGAAGAGAAGCCCCATCTTGGACGCCTGGACGCCAGGAGCTACTGAAGCGTGAGTAAGCTACCCTGGGGAGGCAAAGATGGCGGACCCTGAGACGGGAGAAGTCAGAACAGTCCCATTTGAGAAGCTAAATGGGGGAAACTACGTAGATTGGGCTTTCCGTGCCAAAGCTTGGTTGGAGGCGCTGGGTTTGTGGAGCTGTATAGAGAAGCCCCAAGCCACTGCTACATCACAGGCTGATGCAGACGCTGCACAGCAGGGAGGGAGGTCAGGCTTGAGAAGCACCTCATCCCCAAAGCTTGCTGGCACAGATCCAGAAGCAGAGGAAGTAGCAGCAGCAGCACGACGCAGAGAGGAGAAAGCCAGGGGTTTGCTGGCACTGAGCGTCGAGGCCTCACAATTGCAGCATGTACAAGGTGCTGAAAGTGCCCAAGCGATGTGGCAAGCACTGGCACAGGTTCACAGGTGCGGTGAACGGCCAGGAGAGGCGCTGGAGAAGCAGCCCCCAGTTCAGCTCAGAGACGTGTCGGCCAGTCTGGCTGTAATGGAGCCACGGCGACAGGAGAAGCAGGGGGGCCAGCTGGCAGCTGCAAGTGGCAGAGGGGGATCTTGTGAGTCCAAAGTTCCCAGAAAGGCCTACGCAGCGAAGCTTTGTTACAACTGTAGCAGCCCAACCCATCTGCGAGCGCAGTGTACAGCAAAGGAAGCTGCCAAGGACGTCGCCCCTGGCAACGAGATAAGGCACAGCAGCAAGGGAAGCAAGCGTGGGAATCGGCGCGGAGGGACCTCCAGAGGCGGCCGGAGTGATAACCACAGCTATCAGCTTTTCGCTTCCATGGCAACGGTGAAGCCTGCTGGCAAGCTGCGATTCATCATCGACTCAGGTGCCTCGCACCACATAGCGCCACCTTGTGGTCTAGTGAAGCACTGCAAGGAAATTTCTTCACAGCAGTTTGTGAGAATGGCTGATGGATCCCAGAAGAAGCTGTCAACAGTTGGGACAGTCTTTGCTGAGTTTCTTGGGACAGAACTCGAGACTTATGTGTTGCATGGCATGCAAGTGTGTTTGTTATCTGTGTCCACACTCCTAAGTGATGGGTTTAAAGTGTGCTTTGAGAATAACACCTGTTCTATTTTCAGGGGTCAGAAGAAGCTTGTCAGTGTTCCAAGAGGTGAAGACAGGCTGTTTGCTGTTGAGATGCATACCACAGGTACCCCAGCTACAGGTGAAGGTGACACTGGTGCAGAGCAGGCCCAGTGTGCAAACATTCCACCTCATGACAAATGTGCCCATTTGTGGCATCGTAGATTCGCCCATGCGCATTGGGGGAAGGTGAAAAAGCAACCAGAAGTTGCTGAGGGGTGCAAGATGAAGTCATGTGGCACATATCTAGACTGTAGGGCTTGTAAGTCAGCCAAAGTCAAATCTTGCTCATACCCCAGGTCAGACAGGGTTACCACTCGACCATTTGAGATAGTCCACATGGACATCACTGGTCCAATGAGGGAGCCTAGTCTGGGAAAGTCCCGTTACGCTCTAACCTTGGTTGATGATTTTTCCAGGAACAGCTGGACTTTTCTGCTGAAGGAGAAGAGTGAAGCAGCAGAGCTGATCAAAGGTTGGGTCATAGAGATAGAAGTACGGTATGACACACACGTGAAGTGTTTTCAGAGTGACCGCGGCGGAGAGTTCCTAGGGTCATCACTGAAAGCATTTTTTCGTGACAGGGGGGTGGTGCAAAGGCTCACTAATCCTTATAGCCCCCAGGAGAATGGTGTAGCCGAACGGAAGAGCCGTACTCTGCAGGAAGCGACGGCGGCCATGCTTTTCGATGCTGGTCTTCCAAAGCGTTTTTGGGGGGAAGCATGGCGGTGTGCGAACTTTGTTCAGAACAGAGTTCACAATTCCGTGGTAGGGGACACGCCCTATTTTCTGTTGAATGGCAAAAAGCCAAAGGTCCACTACTTTCGGGTGTTTGGCTCGGAGGCGTGGGTTTTGACACCCGGAGCCAAGAGAAGGAAAGGTGATGCAAGGTCGCAGAGGATGATTTTCTGCGGGTACGAGCTAGGTACGAAAGGGTGGAGGTTCGCGCATCCTAGTGGGGATCAGTCCAAGATCACAGTGAGCAGGAGCGCTGAGTTTTGTGAGCAGAGTGGATGGTCACGCATTCACGGAAACACTGATGTGCTAGCGAGAGAAAGTCTCGATTTTGATGTGGAGGAGATAGGTCCAGCAGCACCAGCTGGACAACCTGACCAGGGCCAGATCCCAGTGTTAGAGGGGGGTTCACCACAGGTGAAGCAGGAGCCCAAAAGCGCGCCAACATCACCCGCAGGCAGTCCAGTGAGGGTCAAGAGGCGCAGTAGGTCAGTAGGTGAGGAACCTGAAGGCGGAGACATGCAGGCCGAGGCCAGCGGTGCAGGTTCAGAGGGGGAACTCGGGCCTAGGCGTTCTGCTAGGACCACGAAAGGAGTTCCACCAGCTAGGTTCACAGCCACTAGTGTGTGGGCTTGTCTGGCTCAGTGTGAACCAGAAAGCTATGAGGAAGTTCAACAGTTGCCTCAGGAAGAAGCCGAGAAGTGGCGGGAGGCAATGGGTAAGGAGTTGGACTCAATGAGGTCTTTGGGTGTGTATACTCCCACGACACTACCTGCAGGCAAGCAGGCGGTAAGTTGTCGTTGGGTGTACAGACTCAAACCTGCAGCATCTGGAGGCGTGCAGTACAAGGCTAGGTTGGTAGCCAGAGGGTTCACGCAGCGGAAGGGGCTGCATTACACCGAGGTGTATGCTCCCACTTCACGCAGCGAAACCATGCGTTTGCTGTTAGCAACTGCTGCCCAGAGAGGTCTCCAGGTGAACCATTTTGATGTAGATGTTGCTTATCTGAACTCAGATCTCGAGGAGGAGCTATACATGCGTGCTCCACCAGGGTTCGAGGAAGATAAGCCAGATCAGGTATGGAGGCTACACAAGTCCATCTACGGTTTACGGCAATCTGCGAGGAACTGGAACTTGTGTTTGCATGGAGCTTTGCTAGAGCTTGGTTTTAGTCAGAGTCAAGCTGACAGTTGTCTTTACCTGGCTGGAGCAGGCCAGGGGCAGGAGTTAGTGCTCATCTTTGTAGATGATATCATTTATCTCTCAAAGACTCAGGAGCAGGTGCAGAAGTTTGCAGAGGAGCTTGGTGAGTTCTTTAAGCTCAAGAATTTAGGTCCTGTGAGTGTTTATCTAGGTGTGCAGATAGATAGAACCGAGGACGGAAGTTTCTTGCTCAGTCAGACAGGCAAGATTGAGCAGTTGTTGGAGAAGTTCAGGATGTCTGAGTGTGCGGGTGTCAGGACGCCCATGGAAACCTGTTTTGTGAAGGACAGTCAGTCCGGGGAGCACTCTGAGTTCGAGAGTCCCCAGGTTTTCCAGTCAGCTCTAGGGAGTTTGCTGTATCTCTCTCAGTGGAGTCGACCAGATATAGCATTTGCTGTAAATCTGCTCAGCCGAGAGGCTACAAAGCCTAGCGTACATGCCTGGAACGGCATCAAGAGAGTGCTGAAGTATTTGCAGGAGACAAAGGAGTTTTGCCTGGAGTTGTCAGCTGTCGGAGAACCCCAGCTCACATGCTGGACGGACAGCGATTGGGCAAATCTCGCGGACAGGAAGTCAGTGTCTGGAATGGTAGTGAAGTTCGGTGAGTCACTCATCGGGTGGAAGTCCCGCAAGCAGAGTCTCATCGCGTTGTCATCTACAGAGGCTGAGTTCAGTGCGCTGTCAGAACTTTGTAGAGAGCTAGAGTACTATAGGTGTTTGGTACAAGATGTCTGCGGACAATGTAGTCTACCCATCACGGTTTGGGAAGACAACCAGCCGTGTTTGAAACTGGCGGAATCTGGCCAGTTCAAGGCCAGAACCAAACATCTGGACATACGTTTCCAGAATGTATGTCAGAGCATCCAGACAGGCTTGGTGAAGCTGACGTACTGTCCGAGTCAGAAGAACCTAGCAGATGGGTTCACCAAACCATTGAGCTTCCAGCGTCATGGGGAGTTCTGTGAGGGTTTGTGCCTTGGGTAAGTGGGAACACTTACGCGCCCCAGTGGACGGGACGAGAGGGGGTGTGAGTGTATCCTGAGCTTACAGGGTTAACAAGCACAGGAGAGTACGTCCTGCCCACTGGGGAGGAGAACATCCGGGGATGTTTCCATTGTTCTCTTTGTTCTGTATTGTTGTGTACGTTTTAGTTTCTGGTTTCGCTTTTGCCGGAGTGAGACGCAGTATGGAGTTAAGCTCCGATGGAGATCGTTTTGCCTGTAAATAAATGCTAGTAGTTTAGAAAAAGCTACGGATCTGTGTTTTGTATTCTTTACGGAAGCTCCTTGGGCAACAAGCAAACGGACTTTCGCTGTGTGACTCTGCTACTGAAAGGCTTTGGGAAGCGTCTGGACCCAGTTCAAAGGTACCGTGTGTTTCGCTTTGAAGGTATTCTGGGAACAAAGCCAAATATAAACACACATATAACACCAGTGAAATTAGCTAAAATGTATAAAACAAATAATAAATGTTGGAAATGTAAGAAAAAAGAAGGTACTTTTTACCATATGTGGTGGGAATGTAAGAAAGTGAACGACTTCTGGGAAATGATTTATAATGAGATTTTAAAAATGTTGAAATATACATTAAAAAAAACCAGAAGCCCTTTTATTTGGTATTGTAGGTACAGAGATTCATAACTGTGATACAAAATGTTTTTATATGTGACAACTGCAGCAAGAATACTATTAGCCCAATGATGGAAGTAGGAAGAATTATCAACAAAGAAGAGTTGCAGATGAAATTGATGGATTGTGCAGAGTTGGCGAAATTAACTGGGAAAATTCAGAACCAGCAAAACCAGACTTTCCTGAAGGACTGGAAAAAATTCATGATATATTTGAAAGACAATTGTAATCAATTGACACCGCTTGTAAGGTTACAATAAGTTTTATAAGGAGAACTTTATGAATTATTGCAAAATTATTGCGAAGGAGATTATTTAGGATTTGGATCTAATAGCAATAACTATAATAATAAAATGCAAAATTAGAAAGGAAGATAGAAAACCATCAGTTGAGGTTGATGGAAGTCATCGGCTGAGATAGCCAAAGGTTTGTTATGTTGTTTGAAATGGGATGTTATGTTTGGAAAACACATGCAAAAACATGTGTGTGTGTGTGTGTGTGTGTGTGTATACATTGTGTGTGTGTGTGTGTGTATATATATATATATATATATATATATATATATATATATGTATATGTATGTATATGTATATATATATGTATGTATATATGCATGTATATTCATCTTTGAGTTCCATTTGCTGTTGCCAGACACTTCTAAGAATTCTTTTTCTATATAACTTATTTACAATTTTCTCGTAACTCATGTTAGCTTTATATTACATGGATGCCCTGACATGGATATACAGCCAATGCCTGAGCCAAAATTCCACGTACACCACTTTTAATCCAGATCATTGTCTGTGTGAGTTCATTCTATTACACCCCATAGTACTCACTGCATAGGGGAGGGTAGAACTGCAACTGGTACCACAACCATGTACACCACTTTGTGTTCCTTGGAGAAAATGTGGGATATAAAAGCAATTAATAATAATTAAAAAAAACTAATTTCCACATTAAAGTCATTCCCCGGGGTGACCAAGAATAAGTGAAAAGTTTCAGCTCACCTATTTTGTTATCCAGAACACCAGAGGTGCAGGCTGCATCAGATTTACGGACCTCAGATGTATCGCCTTCACATGGGGTTGCATTAAAAGGACAGTAGGCACATTTCAGAGATGAAACATTCAGCTGGGTTATAGGGAAGTAAGGTTGAGGTAGAAAGTAAAATTGCTCATGTGTAAAGGTACCCTGAAGGTCATCTTGTCAAACCCGCTGCAATGTAGCCTTCTCAATTAAATCTTAAAAGACAGGTGGCCATCCAACCCAAAGCTTTCTGACTATGCCCACCACCAAAATAGAACAACCAATATGGTATTTCCACTCTTCTTCTGAAAAAAAAAGAAAAGAAACAAAAAAATCAATGCTGGAATAGCCTGCAAATAGGTTTAGTCTCTTCCCACAATGCTATGACCTCCACCAATGTTCTCCAGAGACTGCCAACCCTCATTTGTTAAGGACCTGTGAACTACTACCACTGCTATTAAGATGTCCAAAGCCTAACTGATGTTGCTAAAACACAGTGTCGTGCAAGGAAACAGCCTACCAGAACCCCACTCCACAATGCAAACTTCCAGGATTGGAATGGAGAGATATTGATAAATGTTTTAAGGTAAAGACCCACGACTTCAGCATGTGTTGGAAAGAATTGAAAATGAAATTACAAAATCAATCAATATGTGTGTCTCAATTCCACAGTTTGGAATTTAGAGATAGTTGAGGTATTCTATGCACAGTGGGTAGAATCTGCCAGGGATGTGTTCAAAGGCAAAGTGGTTGCATGAGCAAAGTGGTTGCTAATGGTTTACAGCTGCTTTAGAGCCCACCTTCAGTATGAACCTCACCCATCTGCCCCAAATAGGAGCTGTTCAAGAACAGGCTGGACAGTCATC
Source organism: Darevskia armeniaca (assembly GCA_034641395.1). Classification (NCBI taxonomy): domain Eukaryota; kingdom Metazoa; phylum Chordata; class Lepidosauria; order Squamata; family Lacertidae; genus Darevskia; species Darevskia armeniaca. The sequence continues at coordinate 534,653 of JAWWNF010000115.1, forward strand.
TGCTGAGGATCCACTTCCTGCATTGGATAGGTTGTTAGACTAGACAGACTACCAGAACCCCATCCCACACACCTAACATACACGGTTCGACAGGGGTGGAATGTGGAGATATTGATAAATGTGTTAAAGCAAAGTTCCACAGCTCAAGCGGATGCAAGAACCGCTTGAAAAGTAAGTTACAAATCTAGCAATGTAGAGATACATATACAGTGGTCCCTCGACTTACGAAATACTCGACATCCGATTTTTTCGATTTACGAATGAAAAAAGTGGCCGCACACCTACGAATTTTTCGACATCCAAATGGAAATCGTTGCCGGTTTTAGATGCGGTTTCCTCGACTTGCGAATTTTTCCGAATATTTTTTCTCCCAATGCATTCCTATGGGAAATCGCTTTCTTCGGCTTACAAACTTTTCGACCTACGAATGTCCATTCGGAACGGATTAAATTCGTAAGTTGAGGGACCACTGTAGTTCAGATATTGTACACACAATGGGTAGAATTTGCCAAGGAACTGTTCAAATGGCAGGTTGTTCCATCACATAAAATATAAGGAATAGATTGATGATGCTCAGAGGCAGAGCTAGCTGCTCCGGCACCTGGAGCGGCACACATGCTGTGCACCCGGTGGTGAGGCTAGCCGCCTGCAGGGGTGGGGCTAGTTGCTCGTGGGGGCACCGCTTGAGGCAAGTGTCCCAGGGAGACGGCACTGTGATGTCTCCCCCCCCCAGGGATGACACCCGGGGCAGCCCGCAGCTGTCACACCCCCTTCCTCCGCCAGTGATTATGCTTTGCTTTCATGCTTAAATGGCTGCACACATGTAACTCTCCGCATCGCCCGCTCTAAAGAGAATGCTTTGCAATTACAAAACTTTCACTTGCGATTTGATTGAGCATATGTCCTGGGCTGGGTTGTGTACTGTTTGGGTCATGAAGGGGGAGGATTTGCACCACACTGTTCCATGTCATGTTAGCTGCTGTGCAGAAGTACAAAACAATGTAAATAATAATAATAAAAAAACATAAAGCAGCACAAAGAGGAAAGAAAAACACCCAAACTCCAAACATCCCGAAGAGGATTGCGAATGCTCAGTAGCCACAGAATGCTGGGTGTCAGTTGAAATAGAAAGATGAAAAGTCCATCTACCCTCTTGGTGCGGCGGTGTTGCAGGACGGCAGAGGCTCCTTTAAGGCCCCGATGAGGGATCACCATCTGTCCAGATATCAGGAGCCAGATCCTAGGCTGCACCCAGGATTTGCAAATGGGGATGCAGGCTCAGATATGGGCTATGCCAGGGGTCGGAGCTGACAGAGCAGCAAGGCTTCCCTCAGGTCTGCGCCTTGGCCATTTAAACAGCCCACACCTGGAGCCCTTACCTGATCTTTCCCTCGTCAGATTCCCCACCCGCACTGTCAGTTGAAATAGAAAGGTGAAATGTGGGGCAGTAGTGGGAAAAGAATGGCACCCCTGAAGAATAGCAGCGCTCCCAACTTTTTGTTACTGGTCTCATTGATGTATTTTTAGAAAAGACAACATGCTTCTTGCAAACATATACAGATTCCTGGCGGTCCCAGAGGAATAGGGTGGGTTTTCATGAAAGCTACAACTCTGGAAATCTCAGTTTTGCACAACTGTTAAAGGTTAAAGAGATTGGCCCTGATATCTCTAGATTATGTCTGTGTATGAGGGAGAGACAGGGGGAGAGAGAGGAAGGGAGTAGACAGAGAGTTCTATGTTACTCGAAGCAAGTTAATCCCTTTTGTAGTTGCAGAACAGCTTTCTTTGGGTCTACTGCAGGGGCAGGGAAGATTCTTCAGTATGGGAAAACATCCTGGGGCTTAGGCTCTGTCACATCCATAAATGATGTCATGTGAATGGGTTTGAGGGGCTGTGTCTCATTAGTGGTTGCACCATAATTTTGGAACTGGAACATTTCTGAAATGGGGCATTCACAGCCTATCTGGTGGTTCTGGGTATCAAACCTGGGGTTTTCTTCATACAAAGCATCACTTAGCTATCATTTCTCTCAGAAATGTTCTTTACTGCAGATTCTTGAATTTGGGCTGAAACCAGCTTCATAGATACTGTACTTTAGTCCAAATATTCTTCCAATCTGTTGGGTCAATAATCTTGCCTATAGCAGTCTCTCAACAAGATTGTAACCCTGTTATGTCACCTGTTTATTGTCTTATTATCATTTTACTTATTTTGCACTGGGGTTATATGACATAACTGTATTCTATTGATTTATCAGCTACATTATAGTTTTTGGGAGCTAGAACCCACAACCCCACATTCCTACCCTCTCTTCTCCATCCCCTGCATCCCATTTCCCTCCACCATATGCACAAAGAAAAGGAAACGAGCCAGAGGTTCTGAGGCTTGGCTTTCACCACTAGATCTCAAACTCCCCTCGCCAGTGCCATTAATCAGGGTAGCCACAAGGAGGAGGACTATGCTGTTGTTGGAGAAATTTTAAAAGAGGTTCCTAGACTGGAGTAATCACTCCCAGAAACCCAAAAGAAAAGGATGCAGACTCCAAGTGAAAAGATAGGCCTTTATTGAAATACCTAGGGTTACATACGCTTCAGGTTACATACGCTTCAGGTTACAGACTCTGCTAACCCAGAAATATTACCTCGTGTTAAGAACTTTGCTTCAGGATAAGAACAGAAATTGTGCTCTGGCGGCGCAGCAGCAGCAGGAGGCCCCATTAGCTAAAGTGGTGCTTCAGGTTAAGAACAGACCTCCGGAACAAATTAAGTACGTAACCAGAGGTACCACTGTACACATGTGGATAGGGACAGCCTCAACAAATAAGGGGGAGGCTGCAAAGAACCATATCCAAAGCAAAGTTTTAAACACTTCCAGATCACACATGTCATTTCTGTTTACCAATCAGGGAATCACAGCAATCTTAATAATTGCTACCCAATGTCACCATCCTGAACCAATTCAAATCATTTAGCTTTTCAGATCAGCCCTCATCATACTATCATGTCATTACATATAACCATTTGTCAGTGTCTTTCTTTATTTATTAAGACTTTGACTAATTATCTTGTTCATTAAAAGTCTTAGATTGAATCCTAGAATTGTAGAGTACGAAGGAGTCCTGAGGGTCTAGTCCAATTCCCTACAATTTAGACATGCATTGACACACTAAATGACAGTTCTGAAAGTAAGGGAAACACTGAGCTTCCAGAGTAGCCCAAAGGTGGGGATACAAGTTAAGTCCCAGAGAAGCAGACAGCTGGAAAAATAAGATTGTTTGAGTTTTGCACTGATCTTCAGATCGGCTGTGGTTGTGTTTGCTGACATGCATTCCTGTTAAATGAATGCTGGGAGAAAGAGGGGTTCAAATAACTTTATGGAATGTCTATCCAATTGTATGAATGAACTTTGAATTCTCATGTTAAATGTGAGGTTTCTGAGAAAATCACATCCCCATTGCTATCTCTTCCTTTGCTCCACTGATGCAGTTGTTCCTAGCTATTGCCCTGAGGCTCTTGTGGCACTGGTGCCAAGTTGGATATGGAAAATGTGTACTATCTGTTAAAATTACTCTGTGTTTCTGAAAAATTAATTTTCTTATTACAACACTGTTAATATGTATTTAATAACCATGATGTGCAAAATTCAGGAGTTTAATTGTAGCCATACCACTGAGGCTAAATGAAATTGATAACCGCTTGATTTGCACATTTAGAACTTCTTTCAGCTAAACTGTCTTGGGTCTATGTTTATCAGCATTTCTGGCTTAGTCTAGTGCTTAAGATACCACAAGGTGCTTGGTTGCTTTCAATTCAACATACTGCTACTATTCTGGTAAGAAATACTACATAATACAAACCTAAATAAGAGAGGACTTGACAATAGCACATCCTACCACATCTTTACATATCTTAACATACTCCGGCAAGAGATCCTACTTCGCAGAGAACTCTGGTAATTGCAGATCTGTGAAGAGAACAGGGATTTTCTAACAACTCCCAGGACTACACTTCCCAGAATGCTTTTGGGAAAGCCTTGACTTATTCAGATTGGCATAACACTGTCTTGCATGCATAATCCAGATGGGGCCTTAGTTCAATATCACCCATTGGCCTCGGTCCTGTATACCTGAAGGATCATCTCCACCCCCATCATTCTGCCCAGACACTGAGATCCAGCGTAGAGGGCCTTCTGGAGGTTCCCTCACTTCAAGAAGTGAGGTTACAGGGAACCAGGCAGAGGGCCTTCTTGGTAGTGGCACCCGCCCTGCAGAACGCCCTCCCACCAGATGTCAAGGAAATAAACAACTATCCTACTTTTAAAAGACATCTGAAGGCAGCCCTGTTTAGAGAATTTTTTAATGTTTAATGCTGTAATGTGTTTTTAATGTTGGATTGGGAGCCACCCAGAGTGGCAGCTCCCATTTTTTCCTATGGACAGTCTTATCATTCATTTTAGTGCATCCCCACCTAGCCTCCAACAACAGTTCATCTATCAATCTTGCCAGGGAGGGAGAAAATGGCTAATGAAAGAATTACGGTACCTCTTGCAATCAATTCAGAGCCGGATCATGAATTGCCTCCAAACTTCATTCCCCGTTCCCCCCTTGGTACCTCCATTTAATTTATTCTTTCCCATCAGCACACTATCCTAAAATCAGAGTAACAGGGCTGCATGCATCCAATGTGCTTGCACAAAGCTTACACAAAGGTAAGATGAAGTCCAGCCTATAGGGAGCGCTTGTTCCAATTTATTTGCAGGAAGGTTAGACTTCAATGATAAATCCAAATCCTGGTTTGCATTTGCAGCGGTTGGTGATACATTTATCAATCATTTGTTCCACATCTTTTCTACCACAAAAAGTCCTTAAGAGAGAGTAGATTTGTTGCCACAGAACGCTTTAATCCACTTTCACTGGGCAATTTCTGGGATGTGATCAAATCCCTCTTTGCAACGGACTGATAGAGTGGAGGCAATCCTAGAGGAGGCGAAGAACAAAGAAGGAAACGGCAGTGGAGATCTCCAGCTCGAAGTGGAAAAGAGGCAGAAGAAGAACCTGCAGCCTTCTCTCACACATGATCCCACCTCTCTCTTTCTTGTTTCAGACTCTGAAAAGCAAACTCTAAAACACCCAAGTGTAATATCCACAGTTGCAACCGCTTCTGGTCCACATCGGTGATTTTTCCAAGCTGCAGCTGCCTCCGTCTCCCTCTCTTCAGCTGGCAATGACATCCAGACAGGAGGAGGAAGGTCTTTAAAAGATGGGAGGGAGGATAGCTGGGAAAGAGGGGGTGGGAGGGAGCACGGAATCATCGGGAAGCTACAGCAGAGGAGGGGGCAGGGAATTCACTCTCCTCCCTGCTCTTTCTGAGGTCGAAATTTCTAAAGCTGATGGAGAGAGCCTCCTTTAAGAGGTAATAGGAAGCGAACATGGGCTCCACACAAAAAAGCACGGGAACTCCTCCAAAGAAAGCACGTCTCCCCCTCCCCTTTTTAATAACTTTCCAGAAAGTAGTAAATAACAATTAAAACAACCTTTCCTTTCAAAGAAGGTTTTTTTGCTTGTAGATGGCTGTTTTATTGCACTGGTTTTTGTTTTTGGTTATGGTTTTTTAACCACTTCAGCTTCTTTTGTTTACCACAGTCACTCTGCTGCGGATGTTTTTTCTTTTCTTTTCTTTATCCTGTGGTTTTGTAGCATTTTAACGTATCTTTGGTTTTGTAAGCGATGCTTGAAGTAGTTAATGTGGGGTTGGATTTTTATGTGGGGCCCTTTCTGCTGTTTCTGAGAAAGGGCAAAGTACGAATGTTTTTTAAACAAGGAAGGAACTGAACAAAACTGATGGCAACAGAACCCAGTATTCAAACCTGTTCTCTTTCAAAACCTGAACGTAGCAAAATCTGCAGATCAACTATGGAGACAGGAAGCCTCTTGGATATTTTGTTTGCTGATGCTCCTTGGACCCAATATGTCCAAGCCCCCATTTACTCAGGGTTTATGTTCCAAGGCGCGGCACATTTAAGTGAAATTTCGTATATTTGAAGAACTACTGAAGAAGCCTGCTAACACTTGGTTCTGCCCCTGACCCTTCTGACACTTTTTGTGATTTTTTTGTGACATTATCAGGTCACAAAATCAGGTTTGGTGTGATTTGTGTATGTGCAGTCACACACATATTGAATGCACATACCTGTACCTGTATGTGTTACCTCAATGTCCAAGGGAGTATGGGAAGTTATTGGGTCCTTGATGGACAAAGCAATTTACTATGAACCAGTACTGCTGCCTTTCCTATAACTTGGTGTGGGCTCTAACTTGGTTCACAGAAGCATTTGGAAAAAATATATTCCATGCCCCAAATCCAAGGACAGCTAAAGACTCAAGGTATGGCACAGGTGACTGCTTAAGTTGCCAAGCTAGATAGAGCTCAAGGGAACTGGACAGTGCTAGGGACATTGTGATATGCACTGAATATTGGACAATGGAGCCAAAGTTATTACTGAGAGAGATTAAAATCATTAATAATAATAATAATAATAATAATAAAATTTTATTTATATCCCGCCCTTCCCAGTCAAGACCGGGCTCAGAGCGGCTAACAACCATAAAAACCACAATAAAACATACAAAACAATCAATTAAAATGCAAGTTAAAATACAATTATTAGATTCGGGAACATAGTTTCTCCTTGTTCCAATTGCATCAGATTGTTGGGAAGCAGACAGGATACTGTGAGTTATCTGATCTTTTTGGTGAGACTGTCTTGAATTGTACCTAGCTTGTCATTTATGCCTCCTTCAAATTCCATCTTCAGTGCCATCCTTATCCATATGTCACATCTCTCTAAGGCAGGATTTGGAGAAAGTGGGTGGCTTGGACTTGCAGATAAAATGCAGAATACTCTATTCCAATAGTTTTTAACATGGGGGCATTCCCATCACACATGAATAAATGAACCAAGTTTTCCCCAAGGAGGGTTTGACTTTTGCCAGCCTGACTGGCATCCAGTGCCAGTGGAAGATGACCTTGAGTGTGGTTTCCTGTAAGTGAGCAGAGATCATTGAAGGAGGGGAGTGGTCCAGCTCTCTCCCCTTTGTGCTATTCAGTTGTGTGGCCTAATTCTGATTCCCATACAGTTTCAAGGCCTTTAGCTTTCCCCGCTTCATGATCTACTAGATTGTTGTGTATTTGGGAAGCGGGTCCCTCAGGTCATATGCTAGACTGCTGCATAAGGATTCAAACAAGGTAAGTGTATGTAGGTCCTCTCTTCTCTGCTCCAAAGAAAGTGCAAAAGAATGTGCCTGAGCCACTTGAAACCAGGTAGTATGAATTCCTTCTAATTTACCTTGCAGTTCCTCTTTGGGGATTGCTTTCCCTCTGGGAAGCACATCATGGAGTGTCCCATTCAGTTAATATTTGGGTTGGCCAAGTTTGGGTTGCAGATTTTGTTCACAGATTGGTGCCTACTTTGGTCCTTGGTTTTATCTCTGAAGTTATTGAAGTCTCCACCTATTGTAGTTTGTCTTCTTTTAAAATTGTTCTACCTCTGTTATCGTCTTCCAGAGAAAGTCTTGTTGTACTGAGTTGGGTTCATCTAGACAGGTGATGGTGATTGGATGACTGTCTATGACACCACAAACAAAGAGGTATCTGCCTGTCAGCTCTGCCAAACCTTCGCCAATGCTCACTGGGCAGTGCTTGCTTATCAGGAAAGCAACTTCCCAAGTATTCCCAGAGACAGAAATTTGTAGTTGCTCGCCTATCCAGCATCCTTTGAGTAAGGCAGCCTTTTGGTTCTTGCATTGATATGTCTCCTGCAGGAGAACAATGCCTGGATCAGGGCTTTTTTTCAGCTGGAACTCACCATAAATCAGTTTTGGCACCTCTCAGGTGGACACCATTGCCATTCTAAGAGAATGCATTCTGGCACCTGTTTTCCCAGAAAAAATAGCACTGGTCTGGATGCAGTGGCAGAGGAAGGGCAGGCCGAGGGGACATCTTTGTAGGGGTGACAAGGAGGGAACCCACTGCCAGCTGTACGGTGCTCGAGAGGTGGCATCGGCAAACCGCCTGGCATCGCATGCGCGGTGTCGCTACTTACACATACAGTGCACGCACATGCATCATAAGTAGCGGCACACGCACATGCGCAGCCAGGCGATTTGCCCCACCCCTGACACCCCACACCGGGTGTGGGTTCTCCTTCCTTCACCTCTGTCTGGATGTTCCCTCTGCAGGACTGCCTCCACTCAGGCTCTTTTGATTGCTGACCCTAGCCCTCTAACATTGAAAGAGAGAAGCTTTATAGTTTTGCTTTAAGGAGTTGTAATAATGTTGGTAGATATGTGAATTATTTACTAGGTAAGCTCTATTAAAGATGGTGTTTTTCAATAAACTCAATTTTTCTGCTGGATTGAAAATCAAGCACCATAAACTGAAAACTACGGTATGTACACAAATCCTAGGATGGCCTTCCCTGCTTGCCAGCAGGAACATAGGAGTGGTCGTGATCCCACTCATGATACCCAGGATCAATTGGGGGGCAGGTGGGGCCTTCTTTCTTATCTCCACATGTGAGAATGTCGACAGGCTGCTTGGACGAGTGAAACCAACCACCTGTCTCTTTGATCCTTCCCCATCCTGGCTAATAAAAGCGAGCTGGGAAGGGCTCAGTGATGGGCTTGGAGGGGTAGTGAATGCTTCCCTCTGTGAGGGAGCCTTCCCAGAACCACTGAAAGAGGCAGTCATTAAACCAATTCTTAAAAAACATCTTTGAACCTGGCCAATATAGCCAACTATTACCCAGTCTCAAATCTTCCATTCTTGGGCAAGGTGATTGAGCAGGTGGTTGCTGAACAACTCCAGACATGGCTGAAGGATGCGGACCATTTGGATCCCTTCCAATCGGGATTCAGGCCTCATCATGGGACTGAAACTGCCTTGATCACACTGGTTGATGATCTCCAGTGGACTAGGGAGAAAGGTAAAAGTTGTTTCCTAGTTCTGCTGGATCTCTCAGCGCCCTTTGATACTATCAATCATGACATCCTTCTGGACCGTCTAGGGGGGCTGGGAGCAGAGGGCACTGTCGTACAGTTTTTCTACTCCTTCCTCCTGGGCCGTGTCCAGAAAGTGGTACTGGGGAGTGAGTGTTTGGATCCCTTGGCTCTCACTTGTGGGGTGCCTCAGGGTTCCGTCCTCTCCCCCATGCTTTTTAACATCTATATGTCTCACCAGAGTGGTGCATGCTGTAATTACCTCCCACCTAGTTTACTGCAATGTGCTCTGCATGGGGCTACCTTTTCAGGTGACCCAGAAACTACAGCTAATCCAAAATGCAGCAGCTAGACTGGTGGCTGGGAGTGGCCACTGAGACCATATAACATTAGTCCTGAAAGACCTACATTGGCTCCCGGTATGTTTCCGAGCACAATTCAAAGTGTTGGTGCTGACCTTTAAAGCCCTCGACCCAGCATATTTGAAGAAGCGTCTCCACCCCCATCCTTCAGCCTGGACACTGAGGTACAGCTCTGACGTTCTTCTCCATGCCCTCTCCTCCCACCTCTTCCAATTTACAGTTATGCTTGATATAGTCCAGATTCTTACAACCTCACAACCTAGGTTCTGCCTTTGTGCTAGATTATTAACTTAAAAAGAAAGTCTCTGTGAAATGCTATACCAGCTTCTTTTAGTGTCAATGTTTCAGGCCCTTTGCTGCCTCAGTGTGGCTAGGCTGATGTCCTGGAATATTTCAAAGCCCTCTGTCTATTTCTTCCTGAAGATCTAATCTTGCAGATTTGATTTTACTTCCTCATATTCCTTGGAATGTCACCATGCTGGGGCTGTATACAACTATTTGTTTAGATGTCAATAGAATCCAGTTTTGTCCTGGGGCTATTGGAGACACAGAATTATTCCACCGTCTAGCCAGTGGCGGAGGAAGAGGAGTGCGGGGGGGGAGCTCCCTGCCCCCGGCAGCGTGATCCCGGTGGGGTGCCATCATGGCTGCCCCCCACCCGTGCTGGGTGCCCTGCCCCTGCAGGTGGTGCACCATGCCCCCAGGACACACGCCAGCCCCGCCCCAGTCTGCTCTCTGCCCCCCGGTGCTGGAGCATGAAGCTCTGCCACTGCGTCTAGCTTTCAAGCTAGATACACCAACGTACCTAAACTTTGTTGACATCTGAGCTCACTGAGAATTTCTCCAAAGAAAGCATCCAGGCAAGACTTATTAGCACGGTATGAAAAAGAAGTGGAAGAATAACACTTGTTTTGCAAATAGCTGCAGTCCAATGATAATTATTCTTAGGGTCAAATTGGAACTACCATTCTAATAAACTACACTTGATCTTAGCCAAAAGGGCAAGAAGCGAAAAGGAGAAAAGCATGCTTCATTGCAAACAGCATTGGAACAAATTAGAACAAGCTGCAGTTGGGAATGATACAGCTCAATTCTGGGCCTTAATGGCACAAAAATCTAAACAATGGAAAATTGAGGTTGGTGTACACATTATGGCTGATAAATGAGAAGCCTTTTTTCAATCAAGCTTTTAATTGACAACTACCTAATGCTGAGGGACCCAGGTGGCGCTGTGGGTTAAACCACAGAGCCTAGGGCTTGCTGATCAGAAGGTCGGCGGTTCGAATCCCCGTGATGGGGTGAGCTCCCGTTGCTTGGTCCCAGCTCCTGCCAACCTAGCAGTTCGAAAGCGCATCAAAGTGCAAGTAGATAAATAGGTACAGCTCTGGTGGGAAGGTAAACGGCGTTTCTGTGTGCTGCTCTGGTTTGACAGAAGCTGCTTTGTCGTGCTGGCCACATGACCCGGAAGCTGTCTGTGGACAAACGCCGGTTCCTTGGCCTATAGAGTAAGATGAACGCCGCAACCCCAGAGTCGGACATGACTGGACCTAATGGTCATGGGTCCCTTTACCTTACCTAATGCTGAAGTATATATTCTGGCACTCATTTTACTGAATTGAACAAAACTGATCTGTGACCAGCTGTGACTCCCTCACATGTTAAATCATTGATAAATGCACTGAAAAAGCTAAGCACCTGGGGAAGATATGATGCCTCCTAAAATGTTTATTGAGAATTATAATTGGTGGCTCCTGGTGCTAGCAAAATTGAACACATAAATAAATTTGTATGGTAAGCTCCCTAAAGGGTGAGATACAAGTATTACAGTGCCACCCTATGAGAAGGGAGATAAAAGGGATCCCTGTAACAATGGACCAATGAGCCTGCTGGATGTGGCATCTCAATTGTATGTGAGGTACCTACTGATGAAACCGGAGGACTAGGCTGAAACCAATAACATCACAGCATAAGAGCAGATAGAATTCAGGTGGGGAAGAAGTACCATTGACCAATGTTATGTCTTAACTGTCTAGTAAAAAAGTATGGCATTGGCCAAATAAGTATTTATATGCAACTTTTGTAGATCTTACAGCAGCATTTGACAGGATAAATCGTGAAAGGTTGTTGTTAAAACTCTCGAAAACGTACATGGTTTCCTTACACTTATTAGGATATTATGCTCTGAAACACATATGAGAGTGAGAGAAGGGACAAATGGTCAGTTGACAGCTCCAATTCTAAGAGAGAGAGAGAGAGAGAGAGAGAGAGAGAGAGGGTGTGAGACGCGTATTTATTGCCCCCCCTGCTGTTTAACATTTATGTAAATGGTGTAATAATGGAACTCCAGTATCCATAGAATATTTTTAATCTACTTTTTGGTTGAAATGACCAGGATGTTCACAACAACAAATAAACTTGGACTGAACAGAATTTACCATCAAATCACCTTTCTCTTCACTCCACACATTCTACATCTATAAAACATACAGATGTATTAATGTAGATGTTATGTGCCAAAACAGTTTATTTTGATCATGAATTCCACCAATTGTTAAAAAGGAAACCCAGGAGGTCAGAGAATCTACTCTCATCACGAGGCTCCAATATCCTGCTGCTACCATGAATGATGGAACTAAAAACGAGGAGAGCTTTCCTCTCCCCTATCTACCCTTCAAGGTCATTCTGCTTTGAGAATTTCTCAGGATCATAGCATTTGGATTCATATGATTTTAATATAAATCTTTCATATTTTAAAAGGCACACAAGTCTTCAGCTGTACAGCCTTGGAATTGCAGTCTCTGTACGAAGGACAAATCTGGGAAATAGAAAACATAAGGTTTGCATGAGTTTGAATGATGGTGGTTATTTAATCTCAGTGTGCTTAGAATCAACACACTGTATGATAAATCTGGCAGCCAGATATCACTGGTGCATGCCTTAGAAATCTTACCCTATGAGCCAAATTAAACCTTGCAGTTGGACTAATTTCACCCTTTTGCGTGACCAGGTGCGACAGCCACAGCCCCCAGGGATCAGAAGAAAGGAATAAAGACTCTGACAACGTGTTATGGAATTAAAATTAGGCAACAACTTTATTGAAACTTCCCAATGTAGGAAGACCTTGGCTTAGACCTTGGGCGTGTATCCCTCCCAGACCCCCAGCCAGGGGAACTGGGGCACATCAGGGTAAATGGGATATGGGGGTGCTCTGCGAGATGTAAGTGTAGCAGGCAGCCGAGCCCATATCCCCGCACGCAGGGTAGTTCACTGACAACCTTTCAGTGTATGGCCAGTGACACCCATATATATAACCCCTTTAAGAGGGTACCCTAGAATCACCACCACAGGGGCCTGAGTCACCACTTCATGCCTCCCCCCCCCCATCACAGGGAAGAAAAGACTAAAGGATTCCACCCAAGACCATAACCGTCAAAGTTGTGACGAACTGCTATGGGGAAGACAAAACCTGCCAATACAGGAAAATTTCTTCCCAGTCCTTCGACAGCAAACAGTCGCAGCAGTGCCCACTAAACAGGAAGAAAAAGTTAACTTGCAATCAAGAAAACATTAAACAAAGGGAGTGTGAATCTCCAGAGCTGACTGCCTGGCTGTTGTCGGCTCCACCCGCTATTTATACTGGGGCTGGCCCCACCTCCCAGCCCAGAGGCTGGGCATGAATCTCCGAATAATAACACTGAGAAGCAAGCCAGCCCCCTATTTCTAGTAAGTACCCTGGGAACTGTAGCCCCGCGCGGGATCCCGCAAAAGGCACCCACATATAAATTGTGAGTGCTCATTACCAATTCCAAACCACTTGTCTTAAACTGATATTCTACTACACCAGATATGTTCCACGTAAATTCACTGCTACATCGAAACAACTGGGATTTTTGAAAACCACTCTGAATTGCTGCTTGAGAAGCAGGGCTTGCAGTCACAGCCAATCAGCTGGACCCCTTGTTGAAAGAAAAGTTTGGTCCTCAAAAGATGGTTTTATTGTTTATGTATGCTGCTACTGCAGCCAGAATTTTTTATGCTCAGAAATGTAAAGATGAAGTTCCAACAAAAGCGGAGTAGACTTAAAAACTTAATGGAAGTTGTTGGGTTATTGATGGATTAATAGATGTATTGACTATGAGCCAGTGCCTCTGTCATTACTCTCACTTGGTTTGGGGTCTAACTTTGTTGGAAGAACAATGTTAGTCCCCAAGTCTGGCTTTCAATCTCGCAGGGCCCTGGTCAAACTGCAGCTAAAGCCTAAAGGTAAAGCTCAGTTGAATTCTGACATGGTAAAGCTCAGCTTAGATCAAGGGCATTGATTGGTGCCAGGGACACAGTGTTGTGCAATAAATATTGTACAATGACCCCAAAGTCATTACTGAGACCTGATGAAATCATTTTCTGGAACTTAGACCCTCCTTCTTCCAATTGCATCAAATTGTTGGGAAGGAGAGAGGACAGTTTGAATCATCTGATGTGTTTGGCAATGGCTGCCCTAGGCCAAACTGTTTTGAATAGAACAAAGCTAATGTTTTACATCTGTTTCAAAACCCATCTTTGTTATGAACCTCATCTATATGCCCCAAATCTGAAGCTATTAAAGAACAGGCTGGACAGACATTTGTTGGGGTTGCTCTAATGTTGGCTTTTCTGCACTGTATTGGGTGTTAGAGTAGAGAGGCTACCAGAACCACACCCAGCACACCAAACTGACATGGTCCTACAGGGTTGGAAGGTGGAGATATTGATAAATGTTTTAAGGCAAAGACCAACAACACAAGCATGCGAGAGAAAGGCTTTAAAATGAAATTACAAAATCAATCAATATGAATGTTTAATTTCCACAGTTTGCAATTTAGAGATAGTTGAGGTATTCTACGCACAACAGGTAGAATCTGCCAGGGATGTGTTCAAATGGCAGGTGGCTGCATCCATGACACACACACACACACCCGCCCCCTGCTCTAAAGAGAAGACTTTGCAATTACAAAACTGCCACCTGCAATCTGATTGAGCAAATGTCCTGGGCTGGGCACAGGTTGTGTACTGCCTGTGACATTAAGGAGAATGATACGCACCACACAGTTCCACATCCCATTAGCTGCTGTGCAGAAGTACAAAACATCTTAAGCAAACAATCTAAAACAGAAAAAGAGCAAAATAAAACAACACCCATGGGTTGTCATGAAAGCTGCACCTCTGAAAATCTCATCTTTGCACCATTGTTAAAGGTTCAAGGGATCAATCCTGGCCTCTCTTGATTACGTTTGTGTATGAGAGGGAGAGGGAGCATATAGAGTTCTATGTTACTCGAAGCAACTTAAGCCCTTTTGTAGTTGCAGTGCGTGGCTCTACAGCCAAGGCAGGGATGCTTCTTCAGTCTGGGAAAACACCTCAGGGCTTAGGTTCAATTTATCTCAAAGGCTCCTTACTTCCATTTGAACATACCCAGACGAACCTACCTTAGTCCTAATATTCCTCCAACCTGTTGGGTCAATAGTCTATAAAAGTCTCAACAATATGGTAATCATGTTATGTTACCTAGTTCTTGACTAACTATCGTACTTTTTTTGAAGACTTTTTCTCTTGCACTGGGGTTATATGAACTAACCATATTCCACTGATGTATCAGTTACATTATAGGTTTTTGGAGCTAGAACCCCAAACCCCCTCATTCCAGCAGAAGCAACAATAATTTATTATTTATATGCCGCCATTTATATGCCGTCCGTCTAACTGGATTGCCCCTGCCACTCTAGGCAGTTTCCAACAAATTAGAATTTAGCAAGACATAAAACATGAAAAACTTCCCTATGCAAGGTGGGGACGACTACTGAGAAGGCCCTCTGCCTCTCCAACTTCTGCATCCCATTTCCCGCCACCATATGGGAAAAAAGAAAAGTCAGAGGGCCTGAGACCTGATTTTCACCACTAGATCTCAAACTCCCCTCCCCAACATCATAAATCAGGGAATCCAAAGGGAGGAAGTCTATGCTGTATTCTATCTACCCTTCAAGGTCAGGCTGGTGTCAGATTTATAAAGCATTATAACAGTTATTTGCATGGACCTTGAGGAAATATTTAAGGCAGCTGTGATTATAGTTCCTGGAGGATTGTTTCTTATTTTCCTATAAATCCTGGGAAAGTGAGGAAATATGGAAGTGAGGTGTTCTCACTAGTCCTTTACCAGGGCCTTGGAAAGAGTGGTTCTTTTGGTGAATAAGAATTTTAATAATTTATCTATAAAAGGGTACTATTTAAAAATCTGCAAAATCTCATAAGCACATCAAGAGTTCAGAAAGATAACATTCAGATGTACTAAAAACTGTATTTACAAGTCAGTATCCACTTAACACTGCTGTTAACTGTGGCTGGAATAGAAATTACCCAACATTGGAAAGGGTGAACTGGTCCCTGGAAGAAGAAAATCTGGGACAGAGTTCTGTCAGGGCACTTGTGTCAACACAGGAAGGTAATTATGGGAGTGAACAAACAAGCTCACTTTGATGTAAGGTGATTTCCTTCATATATTTTTACCAGAAAGGCCATTTTTCGGTGGTATGCAGTGAAATTTTCCATAGGGGAACATTTAGGGCCAGAGGTGCCAGCTTGTGAGAGTGTGGGGTCTTTAAGGCATCCGAGGACTGGGAGTTTGAACCGGCTCTTCTCCACGTATGTCGTATGTCTGCCCCTCCCCTTTCTCTCCACTTTAAGGTGTTCCCAACACTGAGTCCAAGTAGTATGAATTGGTTCTTCTCCACCGTCTGTGGATAGAGTCCCTCTCTTATCTGTTGTCAGCCTGGCCTCTCTTTGGCCGTCTTCCAATCCTCCCTCATCATCTAAGCTAGGAGTGTGAACGGAGGGCATGGGGTGTCAGTTTTGGAAATCAGCCTCTCTCCCTCATCGGAATCCTCAGCCTGTGAACTGCTAGCTCTGGAGTTTACCCTTCTACCTCCTCAGGAAAGTCAGCCTCTTGTTCACTTTCTGAGGCTAACCCTTCTGCTGCGCCCTGGGGGGCCACGTTCCTGACATGGACATATGGCAACCCCATATACCAATAGAAGTTCATCATAAAAAAGAGCTTAAATATTTCATTTTAGGGGGTGGGAATAAGGCATCCCTACCTGAAACCCAGGAAGAAGAACTGTTCTTAAATCATAACAATCCAAGGTTGTTAATACATAAGTAATTAGAGACATTGAAAATATCAATGCTATAAGTGCCAACCACAAGTCTGAAAATGACTGTGTATCTAGTGTGCGTCCTCTTTCTTGTGAAATCATGCCTGGCCCCTCAGGTAATTGAGTGATGAAAAAAGAATCCCTAAGCAATTGAGTTGGGTTCTGCTAAGCTGCAGTGTCATGTAATGCTCCAGTCTCCCAGTCACTCACTAGGTCACTAGCCAAGGGCTGCTAACTTGAATATTGGGGGGCAGATAAGCCCCATCCCACATAATCAATCACCATTTCACTTGCAATGCCCATAAGCTTTGGAGGAGCCCAACCCCCTCCATTGTTTTATTTGGGGGCTGAAGGGACCTTGGCCCCTGGGAGTTGGGTCCTTCTAAGCTCCAGTGTCTTGCAGTGGTCCAGTTTCTCAGTCGCTCACTAGCTTACTAGCATGTGACTCAACCAACTCATCTGCTCTGTCTCTGAGTTCAAGGTTGGGGCCAGGAAGAGTCAGTTGTGAGAGTTTCCCTGGTTTCCTTCTCTTGTCACTACACTTTGTGCTCCACAGCACCTGAGAGTAGTAAGCTAGCTTGCTCACACTGTTCCACCTTGAGATCTGTTTGCTGTCTGTTTCAAAAACTTTTTTATTGCAACTTCTTCATTATGGCATCAACAACACTGTTAGTGGCATACTGGGAAGAAGCAACTTGGAGAGGAAAAGAGCCTAGTCACCATGTGTCTAGTCTCCATTTCAGTGTGAAGGAAAGATGACCTAGCTGAATGTGAGAGTTATACACCATTTGCTGGGAACTGGACTAAGTGCCTGATAATGAACCTGAGCATAGTGGCCTGCAGAACTCAAATCAGTATTCTCACACATGCCTTTCCCCTGCTCAGTCCACCTGATGAGTTGAGTAGCTCTGCTTCTACCATGCTTGCCCAATGGCCCTGCAACCTTGAGCCTGCCTGCCTGCCCAGCACCAAAGGTGTTGACCTTTAAAGCCCTAAACGGCCTTGGCCCAGTATATCTGAAGGAGCGTCTCCACCCGCATCGTTCTGCCCAGACACTGGGGTCCAGCGCCGAGGGACTTCTGGCGGTTCCCTCACTTCGAGAAGCAAAGCTGTAGCCTGGGAACCAGGCAGAGGGCCTTTTCGGTAGTGGCACCTGCCCTGTGGAACGCCCTCCCTTCAGATGTCAAAGAGATAAACAACCACCTGACATTCAGAAGACATCTGAAGGCAGCCCTGTTTAAGGAAGCTTTTAATATGTGACATTTTAGTGTATTTTTTATTTTTGTTGGAAGCTGCCCAGAGTGGCTGGGGAGACCCAGCCAGATGGGCGGGGTACAAATAATAAATTATTATTATTATTACAAGCAGAAAAAGCTGGTGCTGTTTTATTGGATCAGAACAACAGGAAAGAATGGGATGGGGGGAGGGTCAGAATGAAAGGCCAGGAGTATGAATGAACTTTGAATTCCCATATTAAATGTGTGGTTTCTAAGAATTTCAAGACTCTATTTGTATCCCTTTCAATGCTCCACTGCAACAGTTGTTCCTAGGTTCCCTGAATCTCATATTGCTCTGATGCCAAGTTGGATATGGAAGTACTATATGTGAAAATTACTTTGTGATTCAGAAAAATATATTATCTGGTTAAAGGTAAAGGTAAAGGGACCCCTGAATGTTAAGTCCAGTCACAGACAACTCTGGGGTTGCAACGCTCATCTGACTTTAAAGGCCGAGGGAGCCGGAGTTTGTCCGCAGAGAGCTTCTGGGTCATGTGGGCAGCATGACCACGCCACTTCTGGCGAACCAGAGCAGTGCACTGAAATGCCGTTTACCTTCCCGCCAAAGCAGTACCTATTTATCTACTTGCGCTTTGACGTGCTTTCGAACTGCTAGGTGGGCAGGAGCTGGGACCGAGCAACGGGAGCTCACCCCGTCACAGGGATTCGAACCGTCAACCTTCTGATTAGCAAGCCCTAGGCTCTGTGGTTTAGACCACAGCGCCACCCGTGTCCCTTATTATCTGATTACAACACTGAATATATGTATTTAATAACTACAATGTGCATTATGCAGGAACTTAAATGCAGCTATACCTCTCAGGCTAAGTGCAGTTCCGAAAAGCTTAATCTCCACACTTATCAGTTCTTTCAGCTAAACCTTCTTGGGTCAAAATTTATCAGCATTTTGAAACTTGGTCTCTGTTTTCAACTGCTAGTACCTAAGATGCCACAAGGTACTTGGTTGCTTTCAGTCCAACAGACCCACAGTGCCACACCTCTGGTAAGAGATACAAGGTAACACAAACCTAAATAAGAGATCAAATAGAGGGAAAATCAATATATTAACGATCAAGATAAAATACGTTATGCACAATTACAGGCAAAAAGTAAGGAGTTAGAAAATAAAGATATGGAAAAGGTGCAGAGAGATTTGATATTCCTGAAAAGAGAATTTTTTTTGAAGATTGTAATAAAAATGCCAAATTGCTGGGTAGAGCTTTACAGTCAAAAAAAGTAAAGAATTCAATTAGCCTAATAAAAGATAAAATGGGTAATATTCACAATTTGATGAAAGATAAGTTGAGAGTATTTCAGGAGTTTTACCAAGAGTTATATTCAGCAGATAACAATTCTATGGGGAAGATGGAAGAATATATCGAGAGACACTGGAAGATAAAGCTAGAAAGTAGGGATACAGAGGTTATGGAACAACCAATTTCTGAAAAAGAAATAGAGGAAGTTATAGGGAAACTACAATATGGGACAGTCCCAAGAGCAGATGGATTGGGAATGGAATATTATAAAGTATTAAAAGAAAAATTGGTTCCTAAATTAAAAGTATTACCGGTATATAATTCAGTAAAAGAGGGTGAGAGGACCCCTCCATTGTGGGAACAATCAATAAAATAGTTATAAGAAGAAGAAATAAATGCAAAACTGGTATAGTAGCTTTGCAGATTTTTAAGGCATTTGATTGAGTAGAATGGCCAGCGTTGTAGTGGAAGATGGGATAACAGAACAAATATCACTAGCTCAGAGCACAATACAAGGATGCCCCCCTTTCCCTAATTTAATTTGTATAGGTCATTGAAACTCTGGCCAATGTAATTCGAGAAAATGAAAATATAAAAGGAATAATCTATTAAGGTATGTATTTGCTAATTATGTATCTATGTATATTTTTGAGAAAAAGAAAAAGAAGAAAAATTAATGTAAAATTAAGAAATGCAATAAAGTACTTGGGAATAAATATAACAAGAAATTTAGAACTGGAGAATTTAAACAAATTAGAGGGAAATTAAGGGAAAGCTGGAGGGATGTAAGAAAATTAAGCTTTCATGGTTCGGAAGAATAACGATAATTAAAATGGAAATCTTGTCTATAAAAATCTTTTTATTTAGAATGTTACCAATTAAGATATCAGAGACAAAGATAAAGGGTTGGCAAAGTATGATCAATAAATTTTGTAATGGGGATAAGAAACCTAGAATTAATAAAAGAAGATGGTATAAACCCCAGACTGGGTCTCCACAACACAAAGTTATATTATATAGCAAATCAGTTAAGATATACCATAGATGGGATAACAGAACAAGGAGAGTTAGAATGGTTAGAGGAAATGAGGCAGATGTTAATGAAATATAAAGGAAAATGGATACCAGCAAATTCCCCACTAACTCCGGTGGTGCTAATAGAAGACTTCCCAGTAAATTTAAAAAAGGAATCTGGAAAAGAAGCGAAAGAGAAGAAAATACTTAAAATAAAGGCTTGGGTAGAGAAAATGAGAAGGAAAGAAGAAATAAGAGAAGCTCTAACAGCAAGTAAAATAGCTTGCTTTCACTGTATACAACTGCAGCAATAGACAAAGAAGTGGTTAAGGGGAAACAAGAACTGCAAAGAATAAACATTTTTTTAAAAAAAAATGATTATAAAAATGGGAGATAAAGAAGAAATACAATTATAAAAGGGGAAACCATTGAAATTTATAAAAATATTAGTAGAAATGGAAGATCAAAAAGATCAATTAAAAGAGTTGTGGGGAAAGGAGACAACAGGGCAGATAAATAGTCCAAGCTGGGGGAAATATGGGAGAATCATACGTTGAAAATGTTGCTATAAATATAAAAGAAAATTATTCTATATTAGTTTGGATATGGTATTTCACACCAGTCAGATTAAATGAAATCATAGAATCATAGAGTTGGAAGAGACCACAAGGGCCATCCAGTCCAACCCCCTGCCAAGCAGGAACACCATCAAAGCATTCCTGACAGGTGGCTGTCAAGCCTCTGCTTAAAGGCCTCCAAAGATGGAGACTCCACCACACTGCTTGGCAGCAAATTCCACTGTCGAACAGCTCTTACTGTCAGGAAGTTCTTCCTAATGTTTAGGTGCAATCTTCTTTCTTGTAGTTTGAATCCATTGCTCCGTGTCCGCTTCTCTGGAGCAGCAGAAAACAACCTTTCTCCCTCCTCTATATGACATCCTTTTATATATTTGAACATGGCTATCATATCACCCCTTAACCTTCTCTTCTCCACAGTGGCGTAGCGTGGGGGGTGCAGGGGGGGCCGGCCACACCGGGCGCAACATCTGGGGGGGGCGCGCTCGCACTCGCAGCTCTCTACCCCTGCCTGGCTCACTGAGTGTGAGTGTGCTGCTGGGGCGTATTTTCGGCACTGCTGGGGCGTAGCCACAGGGGCGGCCAGCGAGGAGGGGTGTCACACTTGTCGCTGACGTGACACCCCCCTTGCTGGCCGCCCCTGTGGCTCCGCCCTGGCAGCGCCGAAAATAGCCTCCTCCCTGCCGCTGGCTGGCTTGCGGCGCCGTGGCATGGAGCAGAGGGGCGGGCCAGCAGCCAGGAGGGGTGTCACCCCCTCCTGGCTGGTCCGCCCCCCTCCTCCATGCCGCGGCTCCGCCCAGGGAGCGCAGTGGCGAAAAAAAACAGCTGAAAGGGGGGCTTTGTCTTCCTTTCACCCCGTTTCAGCTGTTTTTTTCGCCCCGGCATGGAGGAGAGGGGCGGGCCAGTAGCATGGAGGAGTGTCACCCCTTCTGGCTCTGGTCCGCCCCTCTCCTCCATGCTGACGCCGTAGCTCTACCCGGGAGCGCAGCGGCGAAAAAAACCCGCTGAAAGGGTTTTTTTCAGCGGCTTTTTTTGCCGCGGCATGGGGCAAAGGAGTCGCTCTGTGCGCATGCGCGTTGTGACGTCATGCGCACGGAGCGACGCCCCGCCCCCAGGGGTGCCGCTTGGCTTGCCGCCCCGGGTACCCAAGTGGCACGCTACGCCCCTGCTTCTCCAGGCTAAACATACCCAGCTCCCTAAGCCATTCCTCATAAGGCATCGTTTCCAAGCCTTTGACCATTTTGGTTGCCCTCTTCTGGACACGTTCCAGCTTGTCAGTATCCTTCTTGAACTGTGGTGCCCAGAATTGGACACAGTATTCCAGGTGGGGTCTGACAGTGGTACTATTACTTCCCTTGATCTAGATGCTATACTCCTATTGATGCAGCCCAGAATTGCATTGGCTTTTTTAGCTGCTGCACCACACTGTTGACTCATGTCAAGTTTATGGTCTACCAAGACTCCTAGATCCTTTGCACATGTACTGCTCTCAAGCCAGGTGTCACCCATCCTGTATTTGTGCCTTTCATTATTTTTTTTTTGCCCAAGTGTAGTACTTTACATTTCTCCCTGTTAAAATTCATCCTGTTTGCCTTGGCCCAGTTCTCTAATCTGTTAAGGTCATTTTGAAGTGTGATCCTGTCCTCTGGGGTATTAGCCACCCCTCCCAATTTGGTGTCATCTGCAAACTTGATCAGGATGCCCTCAAGCCCATCATCCAAGTCATTGATAAAGATGTTGAATAAGACTGGGCCCAAGACAGAACCCTGTGGCACCCCACTAGTCACTTCTCTCAAGGATGAAGGGGATCCATTAATGAACACCCTTTGGGTTCGGTCAGTCAGCCAGTTACAAATCCACTGAATGGTAGCATTGTCTAGCCCACATTTTACCAGCTTCTTTACAAGAATATCATGGGGCACCTTGTCAAAGGCCTTGCTGAAATCAAGATAGGCTACATCCACGGCGTTCCCTTCATCTACCAGGCTTGTAATTCTGTCAAAGAATGAGATCAGATTGGTCTGACATGACTTATTTTTCAGAAACCCATGCTGACTTTTAGTGATCACAGCGTTCCTTTCTAGGTGCTCACAGACCGTTTGCTTAATGATCTGCTCTAGAATCTTTCCTGTTATTGATGTCAGGCTGACTGGGCGATAATTGTTTGGGTCCTCTCTTTCCCCCTTTTTGAAAATAGGGACAACATTTGCCCTCCTCCAGTCTGCTGGGACTTCACCTGTTCTCCAGGAATTCTCAAAGATTACTGCCAGTGGTTCTGAAATCACCTCTGCCAGTTCTTTTAATACTCTTGGATGTAGTTCATCTGGCCCTGGAGACTTGAATACATCTCAAATAAACAAGGAATATTCAGTGTTATGTTGGAGGGAATGCCAGGAAACCGGGACTTATGTTCACATGTGATGGGAGTGTAAATATGTACATTTTTTCTGGGAAAGGGTGTTTAAGGAGATAACAGAAATCACTGGATTAAAGCTGACCGAAACTCTAGAGGTAGCATTATTATCAATTTACGATGGGGTGGAAGGTTTGCAGGCTATGAAGGACTTGGTCACAAATTTATTGACAGCTGCATGAATTATCATACCTAGGAAGCTAGCTAATTAACCTAGCTATTAATGATAAATTAACATGTGCCATTAAGATAAGACGGGGAATATGCAGAAGAAATTATTTTGAGGAGATATGGAAGGTGTTTTTAGAATTTTTCTTTTGAAATGGAAAGGGGTCAAACCATCGCAAGATGTGTTGAAATTTTGGGAGGTTGAATAGTTACAATGGAATTATCTCGGTGCTGGGGTGCACATTTTTTTTCCTATTTGTTTATGATTATTACTCTGTCAAAATAAAAAATAAAAACGGAAAAAATACAGATTATATGTGCCAGAAGAGTTTATTTTTCATGATGAATTTCACCAATTGTGAAAAAGAAAACCCAGGAGGCCTGAACTGTTCCTCTCACCACTAGGCTCCTAATTACTTCTGCTGCTACCATGAATGGTGAAATGAAGAAGGAGTAGAGCTTAGCTCTCTCGTCTCTACCCTTCAAGGTCAATCTGCTTTGAGGATTCCTCAGCATTGAAGCACCTAACCCTAAATAAAGGAAGATGTTGATAGCTAATTTTTTTTCCATTAAGGGCACAAAAGTCTTCAGTCACACAGCCTTTGAATTTCAGTTTCCGATCGTCAAGAATATCTGGGAAATAAAAGGCATAAGGTTTGAATGAGTTTGCATGATGGTGGCTATGAAAGCTCAGTGTGCTTAGAACCAACAAACTGTATTATTAATCTATCAGCCAGATATCATGAGTGCATGCCTCTGGAACCTTACCCTGTGTGCCAAATTAAACCCAGCAGGGGGCCAAATTTGACTATTTTACCAAAGCTACACCCACTTGCCTTAGAACAACATCTTATTACATAAGTTATGTGGCAAGTAAGTTCATTGCTGCAGCAGAACAACTGGGCACCTTGAAAAACATTCTGAATTGCTGCTGCAGGGCATGCAGTCACAGCCAACCTGATAAAAAAGCTAAATCTGCTCCCAGTGTCAATCACCCACATGTCACTAATAGGAAGCTGTGCTGGCATCAGGACCCAGAACTCAATGCAACATATTTCTGAGGAAAGATTAATAGATGTGAACCCTTCTTTCTCCCAGCCTCCTTTATTTTAAATGTTTGGCCAAGGTGGGTGGGTGGACACAGTCCTCCTGGATGAACAGCCAATGCTGCATACTGCTATGAGGAGCAGCAATGATGTGCTGGTTGGTCCTCCACCCTCCCTTGTACCCCTCATCCCTGCTGCCCCTTGTGCATTAGAGGACAACAGTGTGCTGCGAGGAGCCCCCTATACATTTGTAGGCTCTCCACACAATGTTAAAACCCTGCACATGAGTGAGTCTGTCTCCTCTAGTCCTTATGCAATTCATATGGGGGATAGTTTGGAATCCAAAATCTGACTAGAACACCCGCCTTTCCCCGGGAGAAAGAAACCAAAGCTATACACACATAACATATATAAAAAGCAAACAAAGATCAGCCATTACTTTTCTGGCAGTGAGAAAGGGACAGAGAGAGCCAATGGCAATATTACTCACATCGTAGATAACCAGAAAAGTCAATGCACTTGGTCTCATTGCCAAGGCAGTTGATCATCCCCTGAATTTGGCAAGGGGCAGCATTTACGCTGCTGTTTTCGATGAAGCAGGCTGGGCACTGTCGACCATTGGGAGAAAGATCCTCACGTGTCGGAACTACCAAAATAAAAATGCAGTGTCGGCCTATGAATGCAACACATTCCCTCCTCTCTCTCTATTCTTAACTTTACTTCATTAGTTTTCACACCTTCTAGTAATATGTGACCATAGCTGGACTCGGAGCGTCTGCATTGTGTCCTACAATTGTCATCAACTTGGCAGATCAGACATGTCTGCTGTGCTTGCTCTAAATAATGTTTTTGTGCTTCACCTTCTGTCATGCATTCTCTTTCTCTGTGGATTTTCTGGAGTTCTCACTTGGTATAAGGGCATCAGGCAAGCTATCTACTCTCTGTTTTAAAACTCCATATGTGAACATACAGACAGCTGAATTCTCTTGGAGGTAATCCCCTACCCACTCTCTCTCAATGCAAGCAAGGAGTGGGCAGGCCCAGAACCCAAACTGGGCAGAACTAAGCCAACAGTTTCCATATTTCTTTCTATTTCATTCCCTCCAGCCCCCTCCCCTCGCCTGATAAGAAATTTGACCGGTGTAAGTAAGGTGGACTAAAGTATTCAGCTTCCTATGAGGAGATCCTCTACTCTATATATTACTCTATACAGTGGTACCTCTGGTTAAGAACTTAATTCGTTCCAGAGGTCCGTTCTTAACCTGAAACTGTTCTTAACCTGAAGCACCACTTTAGCTAATGGGGCCTCCTGCTGCCGCCGCACGATTTCTGTTTTCATCCTGAAGCATAGTTCTTAACCAGAGGTACTATTTCTGGGTTAGGGGAGTCTGTAACCTGAAGCATCTGTAACCTGAAGTGTCTGTAACCCGAGGTACCACTGTATATCCCAGATTCAAGGATCAACTATAGATACTCCTTAGAACACTTGCACCCAGTGTCCGAATGGACCGAATAACAGAAATGCTATACTTTGCCTGTAACTAGGTGGCACTTCATGTAATGGCTTTATAAGCCTTTAAACTTCAGAGATAAATGTACTCACTGTGGACAGGTTCCTTATTGCACTGCTCAGTATGGCAGCAGAAGACCTTCATCTGGAGGAATTTACCATTGGCTGAACTGATGCTGTAATCTCCTGTGTGGCAAAGTTCAGAAAGAACACAACCCTGGAAAGTTGCCATTTTACGCTTTGGATCTGTAATGAACAAAAGGAAATAAATCACAAAATCTGCAATGATTCTGGTTAATTCCTACCAAATGTATTTATTTTTAATGATAATTCCCATTATGTAAAATATTTACCCTTCAGTGAAAAAGTAAGCAATTCAAAGTTCTTGAACCAATAGATAAACCAAAACACAATTTTCCTTCAAATTCCAGCATGCTCTGATATTGCTAAGCAGTTTTCCAACCAAGCAGTGCATACAAAGATGCAAATATTAAAGAATATGTGCATAGAAACAGGTGGCATTCAATGGCAGTCCAACCTACAATAGACCCACAATGATTAAAGAGTGTAGCTACTGCAACTTAGGGTCATTAATTTCAGTTGCTTTCTCTGAGCAGGATTTAGTTGAATGCAATCCAGCTATATTAGTAAAAAAAAATTGTATTAAGAGAAATGGTTTGCAAATACCTTTATATTAGTCAAAACTGCAGGAGAATGTTATATTAAGAGAAAAATGCTCTTAAATTCTGGCACATTTTATGAGTTATTTATTTATCTACTGTGCAGAATTCAATGTAAGTTTGGGGGGAAATGAAAAGGTGAGAGAAAACAATATTGACAGATTTATCCACCCCTATCAGAGACTGTAATAGATCTGTCTGTCTGGAAGACTCTAGCTCATGGGTAGGCAAACTAAGGCCCAGGGGCCGGATCTGGCCCAATCGCCTTCTAAATCTGGCCCGCGGATAGTTCTGCAATCAGCCTGTTTTTACATGAGTAGAATGTGTCCTTTTATTTAAAATGCATCTCTGGGTTATTTGTGGGGCATAGGAATTCGTTCCCCCCCCCAAAAAAATATAGTCTGGCCTCCCACAAGGACTGAGGGACAGTGGACCGGCCCCCTGCTGACCCCTGCTCTAGCTGAAAGGCGTAGCAGATGAAAAAGGCATCTCATTTTTCAACAGAGCCCAGCGACGGAAGCACATAGCTGTATTATGCCCAGGGCAATAGTCCCTGCATGCTACGCAACTACCCTCACTTTATGCACATTTGTTGCCAGTCTGCCTTTGTGTACTTTGTTAATGCTGAAGACTCACAAATTGTAATAAATGATGTCTAACTTTCATACCTCAATCTTGTAACTCAGGTCATTATTCCATGTATCCCTTCAAAATGCAATCTATGAAGATGCATGGTTTAGTGTCATTGAACTCTGAGTTTTGCAATCAGTGCAAGAAAGTGATGGGTAACTGGGACTCTGGACAGAATGAGATCATGGCACACATCGTCTTTCTCAGGATGTTAGTTGGAATAATGCAAGAAGGAAAAATAGTCTTTTAGGACAATTTTTTCTTTCTTTGTAAAATCTAATCTGGACCATCAAGTCATTCCTTGGGATGACAAAGAGGAAATGAAAAGATTCAGCTCACTTATATTGTTACGCAGAACCACAGAGGCACAGGTTTCATTGGATGTACAGGTGGCTTCTGATTTGCCTTCACATGAGGTTGCTCTACTATGACAGGAGGAACATTTCAGGGATGTCACTGCAGAAAGAAGATAGAGGTGGGTGCATGAGATTTCTTGAAAAGGTAATGAACCTAATGGTATATTGGGTGGGGATGGAACTGGAAGTCTATATAACACATGAAAACCTCACATGCAAGTATGTTAAATTTCAAAAGCAACTAGGGGAAAGTGGAACTCTCAGCCACAGTTCTCTGCACTATCAAGCTGTGACAGTTCTTCAACAGCTTTGGGGGGAAGAGTGAATGTTTATCAGATTTAAATTCCCAGTTGAATGTATGGTGTTGGATGCAGACTAAGATGGTGGAGCATAACTGCTGAGCTGTTTAATGGGAATTGTTGAATTGCACCTTTTAATCATGGTGGTTTATATTTTAAAGGGTTTTTCATTGCATATTTTAACTATGGTGTATATTTTAATCATTCTGGATTTTAACAAAAATGCAGATTTGTTCATTTCTTTTTTTTTGTAAATGATGTAGAAGCAATTTAGAGATGAATAAATATTTTAAATTGATTGATTAATTAATTAATTAAATAATAGTGGTATAATCTAGATAGATTTGCTATACCCAAGTATCCCAGAAACCGTAGCTTTCACTTATTGGGCCTGAGTGTGGTTAATCAGATTCCTCCATTGCCTAGATGGTTTGAAACAGACTATACCTGGCTGTCAAGGCTTAAGTGCTTAAATTCTTGAGTATCTATTTCTCCTTGGTAACCCAGCAATCTTTGTTCTCTATTATGCTGATCTCCTTTCCTCACTCTCCTTCCCTCCCAAGAAGCATGTCTTTTCAGTGTCATCTAAAGATGAAAAGATTCCCATTCTGTTGGTTCCTACTTACCTGAAGAAAGCAGTGTGAGGAGGAGGCATGTGCTCAGAAGTGATTTCATCATTTTTGAAAGATGAGGGGACTCAGAGCAGAGATGGACCAGGAAAGAGAACTGATGCAGGTAAAGGCTTACAATGAGATACTTATAGACCAAGCATTCATGCTGTGGGCAACTCTTGGGAACAAATGGTTCAGGTAGGTCTGGGAGTGGGGGCTGTGTGTTTACCAAGAAGATGCAGAGGGACATAGTGAAATCCTAAGCTCCATTTCGAAATTGACTGAATTATTCATTTTTGAGTGCCAGACACTTTTCAGAAGTCATTATCTATGTAATTAATTTACAATGCACTCTTACCCAATCTTAGCTTTGTATTGCATAAGCTGGGGTTGAACTGAGACACTTTTACTTTGACCTTAAATAAAAATCAACCCAGGGGGGTTACAATGGGGCAGGAGATATGAGCCGAGAGCTGAGCCTCGGGGACAATCCATCAGCTGAAATGTGCCTAAAGAGTCTCACCAGGCTAAACCAAACTATTTCTTTTCCTGCACCTAAACCACCACTGAAAGGGGAGAAATCTCTATTTAGTCCCCTTTCCTCACTCATGAGAGGTACTCCTGCAGTCCCCTCTGCAGGTCAGTAGGAAGATGATATTGCTGACATCCATCAAATGGACTCCATCTGGCCTATACAGTTTAACCCCACCAAACTCAATGCCTTTATGACCCAATTAATTGACCTCCCAGCCTCTGAACTGCGAGCCGAACTTCCCTGTTGACTTTTTTATTGCCCTATTTATTCACCTGGGATCCCAAGAAACCTACCGAGCTCTTCTTGGCAATATTTTGGACAAATCACATGTTACTGCCAACCAACGTTGCCAGATAACTTTGTGTGTTAAAGTTGGAAAGGGCGGCCCTCCGATTGGCCCCCAAACAAGATGCTGTGACCGCAGATTTTCTTAAGAATTGGATAGGTTTGATCTTTTTGCAGTCCATGGGACTCTCAAGAGTCTCCTCCAGCACCATAATTCAAAAGCATTATTTATTCGGCGATCAGCCTTCTTTATGGTCCAGCTCTCACTTCCATACATCACTACTGGGAAAACCATAGCTTTGACTATACGGACCTTTGTTGGCAAGGTGATAGCTCTGCTTTTTAAGATGCTGGCCAGGTTTGTCATTGCTATTCTCCCAAGAAGCAGGTGTCTTTTAATTCTGTGACTGCTGTCACCATCTGCAGTGATCATGGAACCGAAGAAAGTGAAATCTCTCACTGCCTCCATTTCTTCCCCTTCTATTTGCCAGGAGGTGATGAGACCAGTGGCCATGATCTTTGTTTTTTTGATGTTGAGCTTCAGACCATATTTTGCGCTCTCTTCTTTCACCCTCATTAAAAGTTTCTTTCATTCCTCCTCACTTTCTGCCATCAAGGTTGTATCATCAGCATATCTGAGGTTGTTGATATTTCTTCCGGCAATCTTAATTCTGGCTTGGGATTCATCCAGTCCAGCCTTTTGCATGATGAATTCTGCATATAAGTTAAATAAGCAGGGAGAAAATATACAGCCGTGTTATAGTCCTTTCCCAATTTTGAACCAATCAGTTATTCCATATCCAGTTCTAACTGTAGCTTCTTGTCCCACATAGAGATTTCTCAGGAGACAGATGAGGTGATCAGGCACTCCCATTTCTTTAAGAACTTGCCATAGTTTGCTGTGGTCGACACAGTCAAATGCTTTTGTGTAGTCCATGAAGCAGAAGTAGATGTTTTTCTGGAACTCTCTAGCTTTCTCCATAATCCATCGCATGTTTGCAATTTGGTCTCTGGTTCCTCTGCCCCTTTGAAATCCAGCTTGCACTTCTGCGAGTTTTTGGTCCACATACTGCTTCAGCCTGCCTTGTAGAATTTTAAGCATAACCTTGCTAGCGTGTGAAATGAGCGCAATTGTGTAGCAATTGTATATTGAGTGTAGCACCTTAACAGCATCATCTTTTAAAATTTTAAATAGTTCAGCTGGAATATCATCAGTTCCACTGGCCTTGTTATTAGCAGTGCTTTCTAAGGCCCATTTGACTTCACTCTCCAGGATATCTGGTTCAAGGACAGCAACCACACTACCTGGGGTGTATGAGACCTCCATATCTTTCTGGTATAATTACTCTGTGTATTCTTGCCACCTCTTCTTGATGTCTTCTGCTTCTGTTAGGCCCTTTCCACTTTTGTCCTTTATTATGGTAATCTTTGTACGGAATGTTCCTTTCATATCTCCAATTTTCTTGAACAGATCTCTGTTTTTTCCCATTCTGTTGTTTTCCTCTATTTCTTTGCATTGCTTGTTTAAGAAGGCCCTCTTGTCTCTCCTTGGTATTTTTTTAAAAATCTGCATTCAATTTCTTTTATCTTTCACTGTCTCCTTTGCATTTTGCTTGCCTTCTCTCCCCCGCTGTTTGTAAGGCCTCATTGGACAGCCACTTTGCTTTCTTGCATTTCCTTTTCATTTGGATGTTTTTCATTGCTGCCTCCTGTATAATGTTATGAGCCTCCATCCATAGTTCTTCAGGCACTCTGTCCACCAAATCTAAATCCTTAAACCTGTTCCTCACTTCCACTGTGTATTCATAAGGGATTTGATTTAGATTGTGTCTTACTGGCCCAGTTTCTTCAGTTTAAGCTGGAATTTTGCTATAAGAAGCTGATGATCTGAGCCACAATCAGCTCCAGGTCTTGTTTTTGCTGACTGTATAGAACTTCTCCATCTTTGGCTGCAGAGAATATAATCAATCTGATTTCGATGCTGCCATCTGATGATGTCCATGTGTAGAGTCATCTCTTGTGTTGTTGGAAAAGAGTGTTTGTGGTGACCAGCTTGTTCTCTTGACAGAACTCTATTAGCCTTTGCCCTGCTTCGTTTTGAACTCCAAGGCCAAACTTGCCAGTTGTTCCTTTTATCTCTTGACTCCATACTTTAGCATTCCATTCCCCTATACAGTGGAACCTCGACTTACGGCGATAATGCGTTCCGACGCAATTTTCGTAAGTCGGAAACATTCGTAAGTCGAATCCCCATAGGAATGCATTGAGCGGAAAAAATTCGTAAGTCAAAATTCGTAAGTCAAAAAAATCCTATTAAAAGCGGCCACGACTTCCATTCGTAAGTCGAAAAATTCGGTTGCGGTGGCCATTTTGTTTCTCCCGGAAGTCATTCGTAAGTCGAAAAACACGTAAGTCGAATCGCTCGTAAGTCGAGGTACCACTGTAATGAGAAGAACATCCTACCTTGGTGTCATTTCTAGAAGGTGTTGTAAGTCTTCATAGAACTGGTCAATCTCAGTTTCTTCAGTTGGTGCATAATAATAATAATAATAATAATAATAATAATTTATTATTTGCATAAACTTGGATTACTGTGATATTAAAAGGTCTGTCTTGGATTCGTATCAAGATCATTCTATCATTTTTGTGATTGCATCCTAGTACAGCTTTCACCACTCTTTTGTTGACTATGAGGGCCACTCCATTTCTTTTACGGGATTCTTGCCCACAGTAGTAGATATGATGGTCATCCAAACTGAATTTGCCCATTCCCATCCATTTTAGTTCACTGATGCCCAGGATATAAATATTTATTCTTGCCATCTCATTTTTGACCACATCCAGCTTACCAAGGTTCATGGTTCTTACATTCCAGGTTCCTATACAATATTTTTCTTTACAGCATTGGACTTTCCTTTCGCTTCCAGGCATATCCGCAACTGAGACTAAAGAGTCTCACCAAGCTAAATCAAACTATTTCTGTTCCTGTACCTAAACCACCACTGAAAGGGAAGAAATCTCTATTTAGTACCCTTTCCTCACCCATGAGAGGTACTCCTGCAGCTCCCACCACAGGTTGGTAGGAAGATGCTGACATCCATCAATTGGATTCCATCTGGCCTATACAGTTAAACCCCACCAACCTGAATGCCTTTATGGCAGATTACATGACCTCCCAGGTTCTGAACTGTGAGCCAAACTTACCTGTTGACTTTTTTTCCTTGCCCTATTTATTCACCTGGCATCCCAAGAAACCTACTGAGCTCTTCTTGGCAATATTTTGGACAAAACATGTGTAACTGCCAACCATCATTGCCAGATAACTTTGCATGTTAAAGTTGAAAGGGCTTTGCGTGTGAAAGTTTGGGGCCCTCCAATTGGCGCCAAAACACCATGCTGTCACCATAGATAAGAACCCTCAATCTCTCCCTCCAGACATAATGCATTTCAATCATTAGGTCCCACCTTGCCCCCTAGGGGACATCAGTAAATTCAATTTGCCAGAAGTTTAGTTTTCATGATGGATTTAACAAATTGTGAAAAAGATAACCTATGGCCTGAGCTCCTCCTCTCACCACTAGGCTCCCAATTTCTTCTGCTGCTACCATGAATGGTGGAATCAACAAGGAGGAGAGCTTTGTTTTCTTCTATCTATCCTTTGAGATCCATATGCTTAGAGCATATGGCAGCATTGGACCATTTTGCTTAATTCTATGGAGTGTCAGCTCACCATATTCTGAGCTTCTTCCATTAAGGGCACACCAGTCTTCAGTTGCACAGCCTTTGAATCTGAGGGTCTCAAATTTGAGTGACAGGGATGACTGTGGTTATTGAAGCTCAGTTGTTGGGGAGCCACAGTCTGTGGTTATCTTACGAGCCTGGAAGTCTGGGGGAATGCTTCCCTACCAGAACAATATAAAATCTTCAACTATACATAGTTTCTTAATTAAATTAATTTTGGTTTTCAGTTCCTTCAGGAGTGAATACAGTGGATATTGTAAATTGGTGAGGAAATCAGGTACTGCAGTTTTCGTTCTCCTTGTTCCAATTGCATCACATTGTTGGGAAAGAGTAAAGATACTTTAAGTCATCTGATCTGCTTGCTTTAAGCCACGTTGCCTTTAATTGAATCAAGCTTGTTGTTTACACCTGCTTCTCTACCCATCTTCAGTAACAACCTCATCTATATGCATTATATTTCCTGGAAACCTTTATTTTCTGGTACCTGAACCATTTTTCAATAATGTATATTTTATTGGTTTTCACACACACACACACACACACACACACACACACACACACCAAACACTACACACAATCAAATATGTCACCCTTTCTGCAATCTCGCCAGCTACCACATGTATTCGTCTTTTTCTAACATTTGTTCTTCTTTTAGATTTTCTACAAAACTCTCTTAGGTTGTTTCATCAGAGTTGTATGGAAGCATCAATCCAAAATGTGTTCATCTTCAACTAAAGAAGAAGAGTTTGGATTTGATATCCCGCTTTATCACTACCCAAAGGAGTCTCAAAGCGGCTAACATTCTCCTTTCCCTTCCTCCCCCACAACAAACACTCTGTGAGGTGAGTGAGGCTGAGAGACTTCAAAGAAGTGTGACTAGCTCAAGGTCACCCAGCAGCTGCTTGTGGAGGAGCGGAGACACGAACCCGGTTCCCCAGATTACGAGTCTACCGCTCTTAACCACTACACCACACTGGCTCTCTAAAGCATCAAGAACGAGACGAAATATAACGCATTATATTTTGGTGTGGGTACAAATCCCAACCCGAGGTTTAATATTCTTTCCTCTTCTTGAGTTAGTTTACGTTTGGATAAATTCACGACTAGAGACGGTGTTGTCGGTTGCGGCGCATGGAGAAATCCTGTGGTTTAGAATAATTGGTTGCATATGAACGTAAGTCATATTGTCTTGGTTGTCTAGGCTGTCTTGGCTGTCGACGTGACGTATTGTCAATTATAATGAATGATACTCTAGAACTTTTATGTATATTGTTTGATACTGTTAAAACATAACCATTGTTAGATCTTAATTACTGAAACCTTAGTACTTTGATGTATTTTGATATATTATTTGATATTACCAGCTGAAGAAGGCGTCTGCTCCGAAACAGGGCCCTGTCCTGGTTTCCAGTTTTTGCATCATACATCTGATTCATATCTCAGAAGCCCTTGCTTCAACCTCCAAAAGACTTCCAAAAGACTTTTCATTGTGAAACTATTATTTTCGTTTAAGACTGTAATTCCTAACAGGATTGATATTATATTTGAATTTACTCACGAGTAAACTTATTTTTTTTGTTAAGACTTGTGGCCAGAGTTCTTGCTCCTACAATGGTAGCACATTGGGGCCAGTCGGTAGACAGGATAAAAAATATGGGATGCTGGAAGTATGATGCTTGCAAAGGATATGTCAGGAAGCATCACCAGCAGTGCATGTTCTGATGCTGCCTGTCATTTCTTTCTTTTCAGACCTAGCAGCAGTGCATATTTGGATTGTCGGCCACAGCATCATGCACTGGGCCGGTCTGCAGGCTGTGGAGTCTGGACTGGGGGTGCTGTCTTGGCCTTCCCAACCACATGAGCGTTTCCTGGATGTCCAGACATGGAATGCGATGGGATGAATTTCTCCCGATGGTGCAGTCAAAGGTGTCCTGTGAAGGACCTCCCGCAGTGCTGGTGGTGCAGCTGGGCGAGAATGATTTGCCATTGGTACATGGCTTAAGTTTGCGTTCCCGCATGTGAGAGGACTTGGAAGAGCTGACAGCCACTCTCCCTGGACTCAAAATATTTTGGTCGCAATTGCTACAGCGACGTGTGTGGCATGGTAGCCACTGCCCAGCTACCACTGAAAAGACCAAGAAGTACGTGGATAGTGCAGTGGCAAAGAAGGTCTTTGCCCTGGGAGGCACTGTTATCCGTCATGCAGACATTACCTTCATCTTGTACAGGCCAGGTGGTGTACATCTTTCCAATGCCGGAAATGATGTGTGGCTGACTGAGGTGTCAGGGGGATTGAAGGGTTAGTTGGAGGTATGAGTGGTTTGGCGGCGAGTGTGGGTGCTCGTGTGGCAGTTAGGCATTTTTTCAATATGGAGGGGAGGGGAGGTTGTCACACCTGCCCCTCCAATGCTTGTATGGAAGCATCAATCCAAAATGTGTTCATCTTCAACTAAAGCATCAAGAAGGTGACGACATCCAGATTTGTGGTGATTCTGTTGATAACACATTGCTTAGATGCTTTGATATGAAGTAAATGGCGAGAGAATTGCATTTAATGCATTGGTTTCTTATTTCCTTTCAGCACAGTTACATTATGGTATATTTTTTCAATTATATCCAATAACCATATTATTATTATTATTATTATTATTATTATTATTATTATTATTATTAATTTATTTCTACCCCGTCCATCTGGCTGGGTTTCCCCACCCACTCTGGGCGGCTTAAAAACTTCCCTAAACAGGGCTGCCTTCAGATGTCTTCTAAATGTCATATTGTTGTTTATTTTTTTTACATCTGATGGGAGGGCGTCATTACCGCACTTGGTTATATCTGCCAGGGATGTGTTCAGTTCAAAGGTGGTTGCAACACTTTGCTAAATTGGCTGTAGATGTGTAACATCCACATCCCCCTTCCTAAGGAGAACTCTGAAATTACAAAACTGTCACCTGCAATCTGATTGAGCAAATGTCCTGGGCTGGGGTGCGGTTGCACATGACATGAAGGCAGGTGATATGCACCTCACTGTTCCATGTTCCATTGGCTGCTGTGCAGAAGCACAAAACATCTTAAGCAAACAATACAAAGCAGAAGAAAGAGCAAAGAAAACAACAGGCACCCAAACTCCAAACAGCCCAACGAGGAGTGATCATGTCAGTAGCCCTAGAATGTTGCGTGTCAGTTGAACTAGAAAGATGAAAAGTGGGGCAGTGGTGGGCAAAGAAAGACCTTCTTGAGGAAGAGCAGCACTGCCAACGTTTTGCTGCTGGTCTCATTGGTGTATTTATAGACATGACAGCATGGCTTACTGTCTGTCTGCTCCATAAATTAATCTAGAACAGCGTTTCCCAACCGGTGTGCCGCGGCACACTAGTGTGCCGCGAGACACCGGCTGATGTGCCGCGGAAAAAGGGACCTGCAGCCCAGGGCTGCACAGGACTGTGGCGGCGGCGCTGCTGGAGCCCGGCGGCGAAGCGGAAGCCAGGGCAGCGCTGCTCCCTTGGCTGCTGCTGCAGCAGCAGCAACAGCAGCCTCGCGCGAAAATCCCGACCGGAAGCCTCGCGCGCACCGCGCTACAGCTGATCCCAGAGGTAACTCTGGGTCAGGAGACCCGGCGCAGCCGGGTGGGGGAGGAGCGGTGTGCCGCGAGATTTTTTCATTGATTCAAGTGTGCCGTTGCCTAGATTAGGTTGGGAAACACTGATCTAGAAGCATGGTTGTAAGGGGCTGGACCTCTTCAGTGGTTGCACTATAATTTTGGAACTGGAATGTTTCTGAAATGGGACATTCCAGGCCTATACAGAGGTTTGGGCATTCATATCTGGGGTCTTCTGCATGCAAAGCAGCATTGAACTATCATTTTTCTCATAACTGCTTTTTAGTGCAAATTCTTGAATTTGGGCTGAGACCATTTCACAAAGTTTAATCTAAATATTCTTCCAACATATTGAGCAAATAGACTTTCCTACAACAGTCTGTCAACAATATGATAATCTCTGTTATGTCACCTGGTTCTTCTCTGATTATCATTTTAATTATTTGAAAAACTTGTCTTCCTCTGGGTTATATTATTATCCATTAATTATATTGTAAGAAGGTTGCATTTCTTAAAATATAACAACCCCAGGAAATGCATAAGTAAGTAGAGGCCTTAGGAAGATCAATCAGAAGTGCCACCCAGAAGACAGAAAATGACTGTGCTCAACTTAGACATGCGTGGACACACTGAACGGCTGTTTTGAGAGTAAGGAAAACATTCGGCATGCAGAGTAGCCTGAATGTGGGGATACAAGTTAATTCCCAGATGAGGAAGGAACTGGTAAACAAAGATTGTTTGAGTTATGCACAGATCCTCAGGTGGGCTGTGAATGTGTTTATTGACATGCATTGCTGTGAAATTAATGCTGGGAGTGAGTGGAAGAGGAGTCCAGAAAATCTTCATGGAATGTCCATCCGATTGTATGAATGAACTTTGAATTCTGAGAAAAATCACATCTCCATTGCTATCTCTTCCTATGCTCCACTGATGCAGTCGTCCCTAGCTATTACCCTGAGGCTCATGTGGCCCTGATGCCAAGTTGGATATGGAAGATGTGTACTATCTGTCAAAATTACTTTCTTTTTCTGAAAAATAAATTATCTTATTACAACACTGTATATATGTATTTAATAACCACGCTGAGCAAAATTCAGGAACTTAATTGTAGCCATACTACTGAGGCTAAATGCACTTTATAACATCTTGATTTGCATGCCATGTTAAACCATGTTAAACCATGTTGGGTCAATATTTATCAGCATTTTTGGCTTACTCTTTCTTCATTCAGCTGCTAGTGCTTAAGATAAACACAAGTTGCTTCATTAATTTCAGTTCAACAGAACCACACTGCTACTATTCTGGTAAGAAATACTCAACAATACAAACCTAAATAAAAGAATACTTGACAATAGCACATTCTACCATATGTTAACATATGACAATTCACTATTCATCTGTGTTACACTTATGTAGGGAAATACTAATTATAAGTTTGAAAAAAACCGAGAAATAAAAACTTTGTCAGCTACCCAGATACTAGCATACCTGGTAGTTAAACCAAGCTTCTTTTAAGTCTGCCTTCTGGGATCCGATTGTGAACAGTTGTTACTTGTAAGCAGGGCCGGCGTGTCCATTTAGGCGAACTAGGCAGTTGCCTAGAGCTCCAAAATGGAGGGGGCGCTGGCCAGCCTGCCCCCCGTCCCCGCCGCCGCCCCAACCAGCGGCTGAGCGAGCAGGTTGGGACGAAAACCGTGGCGGCGGGGGCGCCAAAATGGAGGGGGCACTGGCCAGCCTGCCCCTCGCCCCCTGCCGCTGCCCGGTGCCGCCCCAACCAGCGGCGAAAATCACGGCGGCATGGGGCGCCCGGCAGGCAGGGGGCGGGGCACCGTACGTCATGCGCAATGATGTCACGTGCCCTGCCCCCTCGCCTAGGGCACCAAAACCCCTAGCACCGGTCCTGCTTGTAAGTAAAACTCTTTTTATGCTTTTATAGAAGACTGTGTAGTGTCTTATTTTGAGAGGGATTAAAGGGGAAATACCAGGACAATATATTCTTATAGAGACTCTAGCAAGTCTGAGCAAGCTATCCACTGTGTGTGTTTAAAAAAGGGAATGTTAACTCTGCTAATATTGTTGAACTTGTAAACACAAGATGGGATAGGATATCTTAAACAATATATCCTCTCCTGCATCCCAAAACATTCCCACAGAAATAGCTTTCAAACCTCTGGCACTTTTCTTAGAAAAAAAGATGGAAGCATAAATGGGATATTTTTTTAAAAAAAATTCAGTATCAAGTTGGAAATCCATGGCAATTACAACAGGAAATGGGAATGGAAGGGAAAGAAGTGGGTGTGAATTAACATAATAAGTAAAGAACTATGGAATATTATTTTTATATATTATCACAATGGAGAAACAACTATAGATAACGATGAAAAAGATTGATTATTGCTGAATATGGAGAAATGGTTGTGAGAGTTATTGGAGATAAAGTTGTTATGTTTGATTACAGAAAATGTATTGCTGACTAATAATGATGAGGATGAGGATGAGGGTGAGGGTGATGAAACCATTTTGGGACTTTTGTGGAAAAACAAAAAGGAATTGATCTATTTGGGACAGAAGACTGGGGAAATATTACCAAACAGGAAGTAGAACAGTGAATAATTTTTACTGACAGACCTAAAATCGGAAGTTCTTTTATTTTCTCTCATTTCTCTTCTCTTTTTTCCTCTTCTTTTCTTTTTCTTTTTCCCTTGATGTTTTCTTTTTCTCTTTCTATGTTTTTGTTTTTATATAAATTAATTTATTTTCTTTTATTATGAGATAAGGTGTAGGAAAAGTTATTTCTTTGATTACATCCTTGACCTGCCAGTCACAATGGACCTCCCCATTTGTTGTTTGTTTCCCCTTGTGCTATTACCCCCACCCTAGTATTCTTGCTTGTGGTGAGCTTGCAAATGTAGTATCACTTTCAACAGATGCTTGTCTGTATTTTCTTTAATATCTGGATTGCCATTGCCATTTACCGGTATTATTAATTAAAATTAGATAGCTTCTTTTATAATTTTTGAGTAAAAAGGGAAATGAAATAATTTATTTGGGTCAGGAAATAAATCGGTTTGCCTAACAGAAAGAAGATCAGCTGGGTGGCACCAGCCATTTGTTTTTTGCCTACCTGGAAGCAATTGACAAAACTTTGTAAGGTTAAGCATTGGGTAAGGCTTTGTTTGGATGGAGGGGAGGTTGTAGCCTCCGCCTGCCCCTCCTCACTAAGGGTATCCTATTAAAGGGATGGGTGTGTGTGTGTGTGTGTGGATTCTGTCCAATGCCTGGACGTGGGCTGTTGGAATGTCACAACCCCAATGGGGAGCCCTCAGGGGGTCCCTATTTGATGTAAGTCATAGGGCTCCCCCTATTGGTGGTTTACCCTGCAGATGGGCGGGAGTCAAGTTATAGCCTGGCTTCACCCAATGCCTAAGCCAAACCACCCGCATCTGTAAACAATAAAGCTGTGGCCTATTAGAACCCATAAATGAAAATAATCATTTCTGTGTAATTATTGTCCATAAGGGTCACAGGGCCTTGGCAAGCAAGTGGGGCTGAACAAAATAACATGCAAATCCTCATGTTTTGCTTCAATTGCCCTTTCTCAGCATTCTACACATTCTGCATATATAAAACACTGGCTGACCGGGCCATGCCTTGCTGTGGCTGATTTGGTGAAATGCAAAAGTAAGATACCATATGAAAGAGAAAGCGTGTGTTGTGGTGTGCTGTTTAACGTCCACTGGAGGGCACTATATTTTTTTTGCAAAAAATCACATTTTTGCCTGGGAATGGTGTGGTATCTGTGCAATGTAAGTATATATGATCACTCCCATATGGGCATGGAACGTTGTGTCCAAATTTGAACAGAATCGATCAAGGGGTTAAGGAGAAAGGCGATTGTCAACAAACATCCAATTTGAATGATTTTATATATATAGATAGAGATACAGAATACAGATACAATGTTCCAGAAGAGTTTATTTTATATGATGAATTTCAGCAATTGTGAAAAAGAAAACCCATCAGGCCTGAGCTCCTCCTCTCACCACTAGGCTCCCAGTTTCTTCTGCTGCTGCCATGAATGGGGGAATCAACAAGGAGGAAAGCTTTCCTGTCTTGTATCTACCCTTCAAGGTCATTTTGCTTTGAGGGTATTGCAGCATCAGAGCATTTTACACCAATTTTTAAGAGTTCAAGTTCACCGGAGTATAAGTTTTTTCCATCAAGGGCACAAAAGTCTTCAGTTGCACAGCCTTTGAATTTGAGGATTTGAATTGTCCATGTTTGATCTGTGTAACACAAAGGATAAGCTTTGCATGAGTTCTTTATTGGGGCTTTGGGGATAGGGATGACTGTGGTTATTAAAGCTCAGTGTGCTTACAACAATCACACTGTATGATGAATCTGACAGCCAACTATCGCTAGCACATGCTTTGGGAACCTTACCTTGTGATCCAAATTAAGCCCACCAGGTGGTCTAATGTGACCATTTTACCCAAGCAACACCCACTTCGCTTACACCAACACTGTATTACATGAGATATGTGGCAGGTACCAGTAATTTCACTGCTGCAGCAGAACAACTGGGGATCTTGGAAACTACTCTGAATCATTTGCTTGAGAGGAGGGCTTGCAATCACAGCCAATCAGCTGAAACCCTTGTTGAAAGCAAAGTTTGCTTCCAATGCCCAGCAGCTGAGTGGCACTGACAGGAAGCTGTGCAGGCATTAGGATCAATTGCAATCGATCCCTGCCAAACACAGAGCCTGCAAGCTCCACTTTTGGCAGGGACCTTCCTTGTCAGTCTGGCTTCAGTTTATGCTGTGCTGCAAAAGAAGAAAGGAAAGAATTGGATTGCTTGCTGATTATTTGCTTTGAATTTGAGTTTCCTGGATAACACCGTGATGATGCATTGTGAACAGGAAGTTACCCTCTGCAACAGTGCTATTTTTCTAGAAAAAGAGGTGCCAGAGCTCAACATGAATGCCTCCCTTGTTCTCTTAGAATGGCAATGGGGTTCACCTGAGAGTTGATAGAACTGAGTTCTGGCTGAAAAAAAGCCTTGGTCTCCCACCCCATATATTTTGCTACACTAAGGCAGCAGTTCTTTTGCACACTTGTGATGCAGTAAGATTCAATTAACACAGTGCAACTTATTTCTGAGGAAATAGGAACAGAGGAAATATGAACAGGAAATATGTACATGGTAGGACCAGAGGCGTAGGAAGGTCAGGTGGTACCCGGTGCAGAAAATTTCTTGTCACCCCCCCCACACACACACATTGATTTTTATTTTTATTTATTTTTTGCCTGCAAAAATGGTTTTACGTTATTTCATATTTTCTTACAAAGGAATAATAATAAGTAAAAACAAACTTTTATTTATATCCCGTCCTCCCCGGCCGAAGTCGGGCTCAGGGCAGCTAACATCAGATACATAACATTGATATAAAATCCATCAATAATTAAATTACCTCCTAAAACATGTCAAAATCAAATTAAAGTCTAATTAGATGGCTTTCCGCAGGGTTGGGGTTGGGAACAGTAAGTGCACCACTGAATTGAAATTTCAGCCTTCACGACATAGGAAAACAGCCAAGTAAACAGCTATTTTCGTGGAGGAGGGTCAAGATATTAACTGATATGCATGAAATTTCATATATAGCTATATAATCCCTAGTGTAGTAAGATAAGACCTTTGGAGCAGGCATTTAAAAAAAAAAGTTTTTTTATGAACCACCCTAGTAGGGCAGTACCGGTAATTGTTCCTTGATAATTTGTCACCCCCTCCATGATGGAACCTGGGGCGGGCCGCCCCCCTCACTCTCCACTTCCTACGCCCCTTCTTGTAGGACCCTTCTTGTTCCCAGCCTCCTCTACTTTTGAATTATTGGCCAAAGTGTGTGGCCAGATACAGTCCTCCTGGACCAGCACCCAATGGTGCATACTGCTGTGAGGAGAAGCAGTGATGTGCTGGCTGGTTCTGCACCCTCCCCTGTATCCCTCTCCTCTGCTCCTCCTTGTGCATTAGAGGACAAAGGTGTGCTGTAAGGAGTCTGCTCTACTTTGTAGGCTCCCCAGTCTCACACAAGGTAAAACCCTGCACATGAGTGAGCCTTCCCATCTTGTTCTGATGCAATTCATGTGGAGGTAGTTTGGAATCCAATACAGGACTTTCCCTCAGAGAAAGAAATCAAAGCTATACTCAAACATTGTTTTTTCTGGAAGTGAGAAAGGGACAGAGGCAGGCAATATTACTCACATGAAATCAAACTAGCATACTCAATGCACTTGGTCTCATTGCCAAGGCAGCTGACATTCCCCAGACCTGAGCAACCTTTTCTCCTTCTAATACTGTGGATGCTGAAGCAGGCTGGGCACTGTAGACCATTGGGGGAAAGATCTTCACGTGGTGGAACTACAAAAATAAAGACCTACAGTCAGCATATGGATACACCTCATTCCCCATTCTCTTTATTGTACCTTTACTTTGATTTCTTTCATGCCTTTACTTTGATTTCTTTCAGTCCCCCATCCATGATCAAGTCATGGATGGCAGTGATCTTATTAATCTTATTAATCACTGACCTGGCATTGCACAGCAGCACCTTCAGGTCATGTGGGTCTCCCTTGCTGATTTCAGTATCCATCTGGTCAAGACCAGACCCGGAGGCAGGGATAGTCTTCAAACAGTGACTTAGGATGCCCACTTGAAGGGTGGCAAACTGATTACCAGCCCCTGTCCTTGGCTTACTGGCCCAAGTGCTCTGACATGGAGCCCCCTCTGCTGGAGATGGTTGGCTTTAGGTAGGAGGCAGCAGGGTTCCTGGCTCTTGTCATAGCCAAGTGCCTCCTTCCCCAAGCCCGGGAAGCATTTGCTCAACTTAGGTCAGGGGGCATGATCCTCTGACAGGGTCCGAGAGTGCTCCCACCACCTTGAGTTGGAGGCAGCAGGGTTCCAGGATCCTGTCTGAGACTCATGCCTGCTTTCCCAAACTTGGGAAGAATTTGCCCAGCTTAAGAAAGAAGGTGGTCTGATGGGGTCCCCAAGGCCTCCTGCATCCTTTCCCCCAAAACATGTCCCAGCATGTTCCGCCAGAAAAAGAACACTGTTTTTATAATCCCTTGACCTTCAGAGACGCAGATACTCACGTTGGACAGATTCCTTATTGCACTCATTTGTTTGGCAGCAGGAGAGCTTCAGCTGGAAGAATTTACCTTGAGCTGCACTGAAGCTGTAATCACCTGAGTGGCAAGCATGGGGAGCCACACATCCCCAGAAAGTTGACACTTTATACTCTGGAACTGAAAAGAGCAAAAGGAAACAAATCACAAGATTCGCAAAAATTCTGGTTAATTCCCTCCAAATATAATTATTTTTAATGATATTCTCCTTTAATTACATTTTATTCTTAAGTGAGAAACTACATAATCCACAGTTCTTGAACCAAGAAATGAACCAAAACACAATTATCCTTCAAAATCCGTAATTCTCCAACCAAACAGTGCATACAAATATGCAAATATTAAGGAAAAATAAGCATAGAAACAGCGGGTGGTATTCAATGCTAGTCCAATTCATGGGAGACCCAACATGGTTAATGATTGTAGCTGACTTAGGGTCAATGATTTCAATTGTTTACTCTGAGTAGGATTTACAGTAGTTGAATGCCACTAAGCTATATGAGTTCAAACAACCAACAGCCACTAAGCTATATGAGTTCAAACAACCAACAGACTTTGTATTAGGGGAAATCATCTGATTTCTCAGATGGGCATTGGGCATGCAGACGAAGAGAGAACTGGAAAGTGAAACCCAGAATGACCAATGTTCCAGGAATCATTGTGAAGCCAAGAGGGCCATATAGCTCATCGTTGTGTGCTTAAATCACATGATGCTCAGGATAAAATGATGGTGTGGCTGCTCTTGAGCCAGCAATCCCATGAATCGCTCCAAAATTCACAGCCAGTGAAGATACATGGCTTAGTCTTAGTGTCATTGCACTCTGAGTTTCCCACCACCCTGCAAGAATTTGAAGGTGACAGGTGGTCTCTGAGCCAGGGGCGTACCAACGGGGGTGTACGGGGTGCTGGCTGCACCGGGTGTCATCCTGAAGCGGGGT
Organism: Darevskia armeniaca; assembly: GCA_034641395.1. Taxonomy (NCBI): domain Eukaryota; kingdom Metazoa; phylum Chordata; class Lepidosauria; order Squamata; family Lacertidae; genus Darevskia; species Darevskia armeniaca. Next base: position 579,305 of record JAWWNF010000115.1, read on the forward strand.
GACATTTGTCACGGCCACCCCCACCCACGACTCCCATAGCCCAGCGAGCGGCAAAGCTGCATGGCAAAGCGGCAAAGCAGTTGCTGCGGCTCTCCCCCTTCCCCTGGCTTGCTGTAGGCTTCGGAGTCATGGGGGGATGCCAAATGTCACCCCCTTCAGCCTGAAGGGGGGTGACATTCAGTGTCGCCCACCCTCAACCCCCCCCCCCCAATCCCAGTGAGCAACAAAGGCGGGCAAAGCAGTGAGGCAAGGACACCCCCACACAACTCCAAAGCCTACAGCAGATAGGACAGGTGTCATCCCATTGAAGGGGGGGGTATTAGGTGCGCTCCCCGGGAGGATTGGGCATCGCCGATGGCACCACAGGGAGGATCGCTCCGCCTCCGGGTGCACGTCATGTTTGCCGCTCCGGGTGCCCGAGTGGCTTCCTCCGCAGTCTCTGAGCATGACAATATGTCACACCTCTTCCTTCACAGGATGTTAGTTGGAGTAATAGTAGAAGGAACGATAAGGTTGCTAGAAAATGATTTTTCAATTACAATATCTCATCTGGAACTGCTGGCATAACAGCAAAGAGAGAAAGAACTTGTAGGTGCCCAAAATGATGCCTGCATTGAATTTGTAATAATATATTTAACTGAATACTGAATAAAATATTTAACTGAATTTGTAATAATATATTTAACTGAATGGAAGGCAAACCAAAACCAAACCAGAGTTCACTGCTTCTGTTGTAGTGTGGACTGCTAGTTAATGCAGTGATGGCTAATTTGTGGCCCTAAAGAATTTACTGAACTACAGCTTGCATCATCTCTAGCCATTGACCACGCTGGCTGAGGTGGATGGGAGCAGTAGTCCAGAAATTTCTAAAGGGCCAAAGATTAGTCAACCCCAAGGTGATGCATGCCAGGATCTCTCTGATGAAGCCTGCATGTGATGGAAAGGGAAAGGGAATGCCTTTCCCCCTTATGTGGCTGAGTATGGGTGCTGAGTGCTTTACTAGAACCTGAGATGCCCAGGTTCAAATCCCCACTCAACCATGAAGCTCACTGGGTGACCTTGCTGGGTCCCTGCCTCTCAGCTTAATATCCCTCACAAGGTTAAATGCATAAGAAAAGAACCATATAATCCACTTTGTGCTCCTTGGAGAAATGGTGGGCTATAAAGGCAAAAAATAAATAAATGCTAATTAACACAAGAATGTCATTCCTTGGAGTGACCAAGAGTAAGTGAGAAGATTCAGCTCACCTATGTTGCCATGCAGAGCACCAGAGGAACAGAATTCAGTATCATTGCAATCTAGGTTCGTGCTATTTTCACATGAGGTACTCATTTCATGACAGTAGTCACATGTAAGAAATGCCGCTGCAGAAAGGAGATAATAATAATAATAATAATAATAATAATAATAATAATAATAATAAATTTATTTATACCCCGCCCTCCCCAGCCGAAACCAGGCTCAGGGCGGCTAACATCAGTAAAAATCACAACAAAATCACAACAAAGTATAAAAGAAAACCATTAATTAAGATACAGGTTAAAAATCCAATTTAAAATTTAAAATACAGCCTCATTTGTCACCCATAAACAAAACCAAGAGGAGGAAACCATCAGGCTGAGTCTGACCCGAAGGCCAGGTGGAACAGCTCTGTCTTGCAGGCCCTGCGGAAAGATGTCAAATCCCGCAGGGCCCTGGTCTCTTGTGACAGAGTGTTCCACCAAGTTGGGGCCAGTACAGAAAAGGCCCTGGCCCTAGTCGACACCAGTCTAACAGCCTTGTGGCTCGGGACCTCCAACAAGTTGTTATTTGTGGACCTTAAGGTCCTTTGCGGGGCATACCGGGAGAGGCGGTCCTGTAGATAGAGGTTGGTGGAAGAGATTTCTTGAGATGGTAAAGTACTATAATGTGGAAGAAGGTGTCCTTCTTTCTAAGGAGGTGGCATGCAAAAGGGTAGATGTGTGTTAGCTGTAATGTTCATATTAATTATTGGGTGACATATTTAGCCAATGCAACCTTCCCTTCCATAGAATGGCTTCTTAGAGTTCCCCTCTATGCACCGGCTGAAAAAAGAAATAGGAAAATGAACATAAATATCTCAATCTTGATGCATGCCAATGATTTTATATTGTGAAGTACCCTGCTTCATGGTGTGAAAGCCTATCTATAAAGGACACAGAACACAGTCAAAAGTAAAAAAAAAAAAAAGGTTTTTAAAGCAAGAAACTACAGAAGAAATCTGCTCATTTATATACCTAGGTGTATTCGTTTGTGAAACCCTCTCTGGGAAGAGTCATATTGAGGTAGGGAAAGTCAAAGCACCAAAAACCAAAGAGGTATTAATGAAATTCTATTACAATGAGAGAAGGCAGCTGAATGAAGCTGTCCCAAAGATAGTTGGTAGCAAAATGCTTACTGAAATGCTCTATGGCACTGAAATCTGGGGGTCGGAGTCAAACTCCATTAAAGTTTTCAAAACTGTGCAGAATAAAAATGATTTTGAAACTGTTGTAGAAAAATCTGCCCTTATTCCCTTATGGGGTACACAAGAGCCCTTGCAAGTTACCTGCAGGTTCTCCATCGGTAGGAGTAAAAACAGAGGCCAACCAGAGAAAAATTGAGAAGCAAAGCCTTTATTTTCACTGTTGCAACAGGGTGCTTTCCTCTCCACATGAGCAGGAAAAAGGACCTAGAACAATGGTGCGCCAGCTCATATATAGACTTTGAAATTCCCCCCCTTCTGCTCAAGACCACCCCCCTATGCATCATACATACATCACAAAAAGGGGTGTAACGCAGGACCACCCCTCAGATACATCACAGCTACATCATAGAAAAAGGCGGTCTCCAGCTCAGCAGAAATCTTGAGTTGTTTACCTCCTGTCTGCCACTTCATATGATAATGTCTTATCTGATTGCATTTCCTGGGCAGTCTGGCCATTCTTTTGTTATTATAACCACTAATTCCTGAATCTAGGTCACAGGTCACAGGCCCTGTCCATAGGAGACAATGGGGAGCTTTTCCCACTCCCTTCCTCCTTGGAGAGAAACACCTGGTCAGTTCTTGAGAGTCAAAATGGTGCCAGGAGTCAAAATGGTTTCAGGACTGTGCTCTTCAGACATGAGGCCTGTCTTTCTGTGCTGCTCCCAGACACCCTGGCCCCAGTCACCCCTCTCTGCTCATGTCCCAAATAGTATACTGGGGTCCCAGTCACCCCTCTCTGTTCATGTCTCGACTAGTGTAATGGGATGTTTTAAAAGGAAGCTCCCCCCCCCGAAATTCCCACAACAATCCCCCTCTCTGAGGCAAGATTGTTGTGTAACAACCAATCATTGCCTCACACAATCCATGGTCACGTATTCGCCTTCTCCCAGGTAGTACATTTGGGACAACTTCGGGAAAGGTGGGGGCTGTTTGGAGGTTTGTCATCATGGCAGGGAAAAATGAAATGATACCTCTGTGTAAATCTGAAGTCATGTAAGTCAGGCCCCTAAGGGATATTTGCAAGTATAGCAGTGCACACAGCTGGACATAGGACATAAAAATAACACATGTTGCTTTGTTACTAAATTACTTGTGGTAGTCCAGGGCTTTGGGATAAACATTTTCTCAATAGTCGTCTATGCTTTACACTCAGCAGGACAATGACTGAAAAGTGCAGGTTTTTGCCTATTTATGTGTTCCCAGGTTTCATAGCTAGCAGTCCTCTGGGGTCTCTTGACCTTCAAGCATAGCACAGCAACACCCACCGACATGCATCCCTGGTAAGGGCTTGCATTGATTGACCTAAAGCAGTGCCTCATGTGGTTAGGTGTGACACTCCCTGGAGAGGAAATGCCCAACCTGCTCACCTTTGGGGACTCTTCGGCTTTGGTCCTGTGCTCACAAAGGGGTGTGCCTGTGTTCTTTGCTATTTAAAGGGACGAAAGCCAATGGCACCTTGGATACACTTGCCAAATTCAAAGTGAGTCCAATCAGAATTTATATAGGCCCATGGTTCTTTCCAAACCAATCTGTTAAAAAACCATTCTCCAAAAGGGCAGTTCGTTCAAATTGTTGAATTTAATTCTATAAGGGATCACTCCTGCTAAATCAAAGCATAGACACTTTCTTGTTATCTGGGCTTTCATGTATAGGGAAGGTTGGAGTACCGGGTGGGACAAGGAAATGTAGTCATAAATTGGTCTAACCTAAATGTGGGACTATTAGAAAACATAAAATGCATAAGAATTCCTCCACTAGTGTAAACAATAAAATTAAAGCAGTACATTAGACATAAAATAATTAGACACAAAATTGGGTTAACTTCCCCTTTCTGTGGGAATCACATATACTGTACTGTCAGACATGGTTCAATGTTTCTGCATAATATCACACAACATAAAACATAATAATTATATATCAGTTGTATATCTTGAAGCAATCGTAACTTTGAGACAATTCTGGCTGCCTTTACATCTTTTCAATCCTAGGGCAGAGTCTTGAGGTCAAAAGAGAGAAAATGTCCTTACAATTCAATTGTTCCCTCATTTGTGGAAATCACATATTATCAAGCACATTTCAGAATTCTTACATAATAACACATAACACACGTAACATACAATTATTAATTCCAGACCATTTGGATGTCCTTTAGGAAGTCATGAGATTTTCGAGACAATTCTTGCCTTTTCACGTATCTTTAACCATTAGGTACAAGGGCTTGAGGTCAGAAAGAGAGAAAATGTCCTTAAAGAGCAACTTTCCCCCATTTGTCCCCCCCCTTTGTCTCTATGTCCTTGGAAAGAAATTTTTGTGGTCACTCTGAAAACTCTGAAGAGGGGTGTTTCTTTCTTTCTTCTTCCTTTTAATTTTTCCACCATTGGATCTGTAGTAACACATCTGTAGAAAGGGGGCAGGGTTTTTGGGGACTTAAAAGACAGTTAGAGAATATCCTTGAATTTTTCTGGGGAAGCTGCAAACAATAGAATTTTAGAGTTAAGCGTTTTATTCATGTCGATATTATCACTTTTCTGTATAATTACTTCTGTGATCTTCTGCTGTTTAAAGATAAAATATTAAAAGGAAACAAAAATTAGATCACCAGTTAAGTAATTTTTCCAAAAAATAGTAAAATAATGGGAAAAGATAAAATTCATCATGCTCTATCTGATTTTTAGATGTTGACAGCCAAAATAAGCAAATATAAGCAATAAGCATTGGGGATGCAGACAAAAAAATGAGAGAACCTTATTCCACATATGGTGGACATGTCCCCAAAGGGGAAAAATAAATAAATAAAATCTATTTTTAAGAAAACCGAAGAGTTCCTATTTGACATTTTAATTATAAGCATCCTAAATGAAAATAAGAGTGTTTCTTTACACAACAACAGCGGCTAGGATGTTAATAGCAAAATACTGGAAAATGAATTAATATCAACAAAAGACAACAAAAGTTTAAGTTGTGTTCACAATAACAGAACTTATATAAAAAAAACCACAGGCAGCAAGGTAAAGAAAAGGAATAAGTTTCCTTAAAACTACCTGACAAAATAGGGTTTTAAAACAATACTTGGTTGTGGTTAGAGTTATTTCATAGTCCTAATGGAAAAACTGATTTAATAAATGAAAGAAGATTATTTGTAACTTAAAGAGAAGCGTCACAGCCAGACATACAAACAAAAATAGAGGAAATTGAACTATATACCAGTAGTAGGGATTCAAACTTATTTCGCAGTACGGGAAAAAATGACTGTAAAAGAATCTCCTCACTGTGTGTGTGTGTGTGTGTGTGTGTGTGTAAGAACAACACTTTGTTAATGGGGTCCTGTGAAAAATCTGTCAAGAATGTTCTTCCTGGAAAGCTGTGAGATAATAATTTTGCAGTTAGATCGGAATTTGGCACCTCTTAACTTTTGATGGCCCAGTACTACATTTACATTAGAAAAGAGAAGGATTATACAGGAAGGTAATGGTTGGGGTGAAATGCCAATGTGAGATAAGGTACATCCTGGCAAAGAACAATAGAACTTTGGTTTTGCATAGTCTGTCACCTGGGAGAGAGAAAACAATCCTGTTTGTCTAAATAGGACAGAGCAAAAGGGCACAAAAAATGTGTTTTCCCTCAATTCCTCGATGGTTCCAAATTTTACATAAAGTTGAATTTAAGTTGAGTGGGGAGTATGACTTGTCACCTCTTAGTTAAAAAAAAAAAAAACTTCCTTCCTTCCTTTCTTTCTTTCTCTTTTGTTTTGTAAAGTTGACATAGCCTCTGTGCATGTACAGAGTTCATGACTCAGAAATCTATTGTACCATTTCAAAGAATTGCATCTGTTGGTTAAATTACCATTTGAATAAGGGGAGGAAGCTGGAGGAGTAGATTTAAGAATAGGGTTAGGTTTAAACAGAAACCCAGCAATTTATGCTTTTTCCAAGACCAGCAGTTGGTCAGTTTAAATCCAATTCCCAGTTTTGTGTCCTAAGACATTTCTGATACAGGTACATTTATTTCCTGTTTCTTGCTGCTTTTAAATATATAGAAATTCCAGGCAACCCAACCCTTCCACAAAACGAACAAACAAACAAAACTGCAATAAAGGTTTGGTCAAATTAAATTCCTAATGAAATATCAGCGTTAATAACTCATGTTTACTGCACCAAATAAACATCATACCCCAGGCAAAATAAATAATTGGGAGCTATATCGCCTTCCTTTATCTACAGGATTCGGGGTACAGATTTCTATTAAAATGTGGGCTATCTTTTTTTTTCTCTTTTCTCTGGCCATTAGTGGAAATCCCCACCCTCTTATTTATGAGTAACAATGGCACAGGGAGTCAAATTTTCTTAGCAATTTCAGCCATGGGCAGAAATTCCTTGCCATCCCTTATATATGGGAAAATGGCTACAGGGTCAGAATTCATATTCTCCAACATTTTAATTTTATGTTCTTAAACTTTAAATAATATTCAAATGGTAAAGACTGAGATATTTTCAAAGTTACAAATCTCCTTTTTAGAAACAAATACAAACAAACAAACAAGCACTCTATAATAAACTCTGAAATCCAGTGTTTCCATCTTTCTGTACTAAAAGCAAACCATGGCTGAATGTTAACTCAGCACCACATCAAGAATTTTAAAATCACCTCTCCAAATGCTTGCACCTTTCACATAGCCATAAATTGGGAGTTGGAAGGGTTTACAAGATTTGTATTATCAGAGAAAGTCACATACTTATGCACACGGACTATCATGTGTGTACTAAGAGTAAAAAGAAAAGTACTAACTTTATACAGAACCCTTTTGCAGATCTCAAGGTAGAATTTCCTTCCTTAAACTAAAGAGCCTAAGGGGTGCTTGTAACACACACACACACAAAATACCAAGGTTGGGCAAAGTTTCTAGAGAAGAGTTATAAAATCATAATAAAGAGTGAACACTTTCCTGGAATTGCATGGTAAGCCTAGGAAAGGAGTAATTTGAGGGTAAAAATAGTAAATACACACAGAAAGTGAGACAGGGTGAGTACCTTTCACAACAAATGGAGTTCCTAGGAAGCACTGGCCCCCCCCTCCCTTGCAGTTGCCTTATGAAAGGAAGCTTATTCGGGAGTAAATTTTCCTGTTTAAGCATAGAAGATGGGAAGGGGCATTTTAAGATTTCTCAAAAGGCCTTTTACTTAAAGTAAAGCCAGATACTGCATTTTACATAGAAAAGCATCCTGTGCTTAACTTTTAAAACTTTGCAGCAGGAAAAATTAAGTACAGAGCACAGCCTTCCTTTTATGCAGACCTCGAACATTGTGAGTTCACAAATTCAAAGTTTAAATGAACCATTTTCAAAGTTACCAATCTCTCATTTCCTTTTTGTCCTGCTTCTCCTTACTGCAGGGAAAAAAAATAAGTATACACACACACTTTTTACTCTCTGGAGAAAAATTGGCCTTCTATAGCCTCTTTTAAAAAAATATACACATCACTTTCACACTTTCCAATGTTCACCATGTTTCTGGGTTGATCAAGCCCTTACATGAAATTTTTAAGCATTTTTCCCCCCACTGTGCACAGTTAAGAAAAGTGGTGGCCAATTTTAAACATAAACCAATTTTTAAACACAGACACAAAGTTTCTTAAACACAAATTGAAGGGGTCTTTCAGAGTCCAGATGGGAAATAAGCACCAGTTTGGGCTTCTTTCTCATCGGGAGCCTGGGAACTTTGTCTCTTTTGATAGGGGTGCACCCATTTTTTCTACCTAGGCTTTCTCTGGTCACTCTCCGACCTGGGGTCTGGGGAATCTGGGTATTCGGGGTATTAACTTTACCGGACACCATCTCCGATCTAGGGAAGTAGGCAACCTCTCTGATAGGCAAGTGGACTCCTCTGACAGGGAAGTGGACAATATCCGATAGGGAAAGGGTAGTAGACAATCTAGGGAAGATGGACACTCTCCAATAGGGAAGATGGACCCAACTCCAACAGGGAACCCTAATCTAACCCACCCGCAGTACCAAATTTAGAAACCACAGCAACTCCCTGCCTCTTACAATCTAAGCAGAGTTCCTACTGAACGCTTGCGGCTGCAATGTCAGATCGGAATCAGGAATCAAAAGGAGGAAAGGAACAGGCGCCCTTGCTATCCCTGGTCATGGGTCATTTTCAACAAGAATCGCCATGGCAGGTTTGCGGCTGCACCTGGGAGTTATAGTATGGGAGTTCAGAGTAGATTGAGGGGAGAGGAATCACAAAGCTCTCTATCTGGGCAACCTCCGAGGGACTTTGAGCTTGTGAGCAAAGGATAGGTTAAGGCAGACAGACAGGAAGAAAGACAGTAAGGTTTGTTGCTGTGGCAGAACCCACCCTTGACCAAATTCCTATTTATACTCACGTCGACGCACGCGCTGTTTCCTGGGGATCCTGGGATCTTTTAACTGGTTGTTTTAAGGCCGGCCTGATAAAACTTTGCTTCCTCTGGTTAAAAAGCCTCGCTAGGACTCCAGTTATTTCCAGACCCTGGGATCAATGGAAGATTGGTTGCTCCTCCTGGCAAATGGCCTGGTGTGCACGGGATCACCAATCCTTCCCTTGCCTCCAGAGTCCGGGTAACCGAAGTCCCACCAGAGTCACCATCTGTTGTAGAAAAATCTGCCCTTATTCCCTTATGGGGTACACAAGAGCCCTTGCAAGTTACCTGCAGGTTCTCCATCGGTAGGAGTAAAAACAGAGGCCAACCAGAGAAAAATTGAGAAGCAAAGCCTTTATTTTCACTGTTGCAACAGGGTGCTTTCCTCTCCACATGAGCAGGAAAAAGGACCTAGAACAATGGTGCGCCAGCTCATATATAGACTTTGAAATTCCCCCCCTTCTGCTCAAGACCACCCCCCTATGCATCATACATACATCACAAAAAGGGGTGTAACGCAGGACCACCCCTCAGATACATCACAGCTACATCATAGAAAAAGGCGGTCTCCAGCTCAGCAGAAATCTTGAGTTGTTTACCTCCTGTCTGCCACTTCATATGATAATGTCTTATCTGATTGCATTTCCTGGGCAGTCTGGCCATTCTTTTGTTATTATAACCACTAATTCCTGAATCTAGGTCACAGGTCACAGGCCCTGTCCATAGGAGACAATGGGGAGCTTTTCCCACTCCCTTCCTCCTTGGAGAGAAACACCTGGTCAGTTCTTGAGAGTCAAAATGGTGCCAGGAGTCAAAATGGTTTCAGGACTGTGCTCTTCAGACATGAGGCCTGTCTTTCTGTGCTGCTCCCAGACACCCTGGCCCCAGTCACCCCTCTCTGCTCATGTCCCAAATAGTATACTGGGGTCCCAGTCACCCCTCTCTGTTCATGTCTCGACTAGTGTAATGGGATGTTTTAAAAGGAAGCTCCCCCCCCCGAAATTCCCACAACAAAACTATACGCTCTACCATCTGTAATATCAGCAGCTTTTATTTCTACAGAATCTAGGTCGCCAACAATTAAGGCAAGAGTGGAATGTGCTCAGTTAAAGTTTTTTTGTTTTTTAAAAAAATTGCTTCTATGCCACTGAAACATTTTCCTGTGCCGGAATGGAATTGGGGGCCAAGTTGGTTTTGGTGATTGTTAGGTTTAATCTGAAATCAAGATAGAATTTAGCTTCTTGGCTTCTCTGGTATCTTCTCTCTCTTACATCATGGGTGTTAGCTTATATTATGGATGTCTGCTCTGTATTCTTATTGCACCAGCCAAAGGCCATGACAAACTTGTAGCAATGGTATTAATAAATAAAGTTATGAACTATACGTGAAATGCTCATTGCTGCTCCAGTACTTGAGATTTTCTCCCACTCCATCTCTCACTCACACACTATTTCCCCATTACTTGACTCTTGTCTTCGCAGGGAGCCTGGCTTAGGGAACACTTACTAATGGCCAAGGGTATTAGAGAAGCAGGTAATGGTTGGTACAAAAACACAAACAAACACACACACACACACACACACACACACACACACACAGAGAGAGAGAGAGAGAGAGAGAGAGAGAGAGAGAGAGAGAAAGTTACCTTTTAATCAGGGTAGTTTATATCGTGTATATTTTAATCTTTCTGGACTTTAACAAACATGCAGATTTCTTTTGTTGCTGTTGTTTTCTAAATAGCACAGAAGCCATTTGGGAATGAGCAATACATATATTAATGAATAAATAATAATATATTCTAGATGAATGGTTATCCTAAGTATCCTGGAAACTGTAGCCTTCACTTATTAGTATGGTTAATCGGATTCCTCCGTCACAGAAATAAATGTTTGAAACTGACTATACTTGGTCATCAAGGCCTAAGTGCTTAAACTCTTGAGCGTATTCTCTTCTGTAAGCCAGCAGTCCTGACTCTCTATTATTGCTGATATCCTGTCTTCATTCACATTCCCGCCCAAGGAGAAAACATTTCTGGAGTCATCAGCAGATGACAAAAGGAATCCCATTCTATTGGTTCCTACTTACCTGAAGAATGCAGGACCAAGAGGAGGCTCAGAAGTGTTTTCATCTTTCATTTTTGAAAGATCAGGAAACCCAGAGATGGACAAGTCAAGAGAACTGATGCAGGGAGAGCTTTTACTGGGAGATATTTATAGGCCAAGGAGTCATGCTGTGGGCAACACGTGGGAGCAAATGGTTCAGTGAGGTCTGAGAGTGGGGGCTGTGTGTTTGCCAAGAAGACACAGAGGGACATAGTGAAATTCAAAGCTCAGTTTTTAAATTGGCTCAGTTAATTCTCTTTCATTTCATTAGTTCTTGCCAAACACATTTCAGCATCCCCCCCCCCTATATCATTATGTACAATTTAATTTGTAATGGCACCAAAGAAAGAATCTGGGGACTACAAAGGCAAGGGCAAAACCAACATGCAACCTGCAAGGAAACCCCCAAAATATCCTCCACCAAAGGATTCCTCTTTTGAAAAGGAGGAAGGTCTGGATATTAGATTGTTCTTGGCAAGACTGTAAGCAAAGGAGTAGCTGAGAAGAGTAGCCCTCAGCCTTCAACATCTGAGAAAACCCTTAATCCATCATGGCTTCATAGTGCATGGATTTACTGGTGGCTTCAACCAGTAAGCCTGATTCTCCTGTCATGGAAGCGGTCACCCTCCCCTAGGGAAAAAGGGATGACAAGTGAGCTCAATTGCTGGTGTCAATGACTCAGAAGTTTACCTGATGAGAATTGAAACCTCACACAGCATGGAGCCAGCTGTCTCCAGAAACAACACAAACAGGACCATTCTCTCAATCACATTTCATCACTCTGAACCAGTCAAGTGGAAGGTACTGGGCAATGTGCAAAGTGACAGTTGAGAAAGTCATTGTTGGTTCAGTTGCAGATTAGCTCAAAGGCCATTAGTGCAGCCCAGCAGTGGGATGAGCCAATGGCAGTGAAGCAGTCAAATGGGGTGTAGAGATGTAAGGTTGTGGTAGAAAGTAAAAATGTGTATGTGGAAGCAAAGGACAATGATCTTCCTTATGAGGAGGCCTCCACTATGTTGTGAAGCCATTTATTATAGAGATATATAGGAAGATGAAAATGGACAGAAATTGGTGTAGCTAACTTGCATTGATTCTTGGTAAGGGAGGTAGTTGCAGAGAAGAAAACAGTAGGCACACGGTGGAATTATTGGGTTTAGGACACCTTTCAGGGGTCAGCCTGTACTTCGTTCCTGGTGGGAATTAGGGGTACACTTTAGGTCTCACATGCACATTTCGGGTGAATGCTGGACAGTGGGACCAAGGTGCCTTTGGTGAGTTTACAGCCAAAGCTCACCCAGGAGTTGGTTCTTCTACTTCCATTGTTGGGGAGCCACAGTCTGTGGCTTTCTTATGAGCCTGGGAGTCTGTGGGAATGCTTCCCTACCAGCGCTACATAAACTCTTCAACTGCCTGTAGTTTCTTAATTAAATTTAATTTGGTTTGCAGTGTGATGGCCTGGGAGTCAGACTCAGACGCTGAACCTGAGGGATCCCAGCCTGCACAGGATTCACTGCCCTCAGAACCGGTAGAGCCAGGGCTGGGGCCTGAGTCTCAAGGGGACTCACCTGTGCTGGATCCTCAGGTGCAGGCATCGGCTGAGGTTGATCTGGCTCCTAATGGGATGGAGGACTTACTGCCTACAGGTGCTCCACTCCCCACCCAGTCAGGGGAAGCTGAGGTTGCCTCTGGGTCCGGTAACCCTCCAGCTTCCCCTGAGCTGCAAAGGCTCAGGGCAGAGAGGCGAAGGGGACTAAGTGTCCGCAGGAGGAGTGCTCGCCTCCAAGCCAGGAGAGGCGAGTCACCTGGGGAGCAGAGCCGCCCTTCGCCTCAGGACAGGTAAAAGCCGGCGAGTCCCAGGCCCAAGTCGCAGGAGCAACATCGTTGCTGCGGAGCCCTGCTTGTTTCCTGCCTGGTTGTTCTGCCAGAACTCTTGACCTGCCTTGGTTCCTGGTTTATCCCTCCGTTCCTGACCTCGCCTGCCTCCTTGCCCTGTACCCTGCTCCTGTTTCCTCGGACTGCTTTCACGTACCTCCGACCTCGGACCGGACTTGGACCTCGCCTGCCTCCTTGCCCTGTACCCTGCTCCTGTTTCCTCGGACTGCGTTCACGTGCCTCTGACCTCGGACCGGCCTTGGACCTCGCTTGCTGGATACTCCACGGGACCAGCACAGTTTGCTCCTGCCACACCCGCACTCCCCCCTTCGTTGGGGTGCGTTCGGGAGGAACCGGGCGTCATGACTGACCAAGCGGCTGCGCTGGTAGCATTGGCCCAGGAGAACCAGGCCCTGACCCACACAGTGCAGCAGCTACGCAATGCGGTAACCGCGCTTCAGCAGCGTTTGGACGCCTTGCCGGCTCCTGGTGCCGGCGCCCCAGCTCCAGGCAAGTACCCAGGGGCCCTGCCGGAGAAATTCGATGGGTCCCCGGCCAGCTTCCCCATGTTTCTCGCCCAGGCCAAACTGTATATTCAGGGGCGAGCCCGGGATTTCCCCGATGACTGCACCAAGGTGCACTTCCTGATCAGCTTACTGAAGGACCAGGCGGCCAAATGGGCGTTGCCGCTGCTACGGCAAGACTCTCCCTTGCTGACGGACTATACGGGGTTTTGCAACCATTTTGAAACCGCGTTCGCCAACCCGCAGAAGGCGAGTCAAGCCAATCGGGCAATTCGGCGATTGAAACAGGGCAAGTCCACAGTGGCCGCCTATGCCACGGAATTTCGGCTGTTGGCGCAGGACTTGACCTGGAACGATTCCGCACTTCGGGACCAGTATCTCGAGGGGCTTTCGGATGAGATACTGGACCAGCTGTCCACCTTGGATCGCCCCGCCACGCTGGAGGCCCTCATCCAACGGAGTCTACAGATAGACGATCGGTTGGAGGACCGTCGCCAGGCCCGGGGCCGCCGGTACTCCGGGCTCCCGACTCCAGTGCTCCCCAGCAGTTCCACGGCCAGAGCCGAGTCACTGGAGGAGCCGATGCAGCTCGGGGCAGCACGACCCCGCCTCTCTCATTCGGAGAAGACTCGGCGTCGGGAGGGGAACCTGTGTCTCTACTGCGGGGGAAGTGGGCACTACGCCCGAACCTGCCCCGAGAAACGCCAGCCGCAGGGAAACCGCCAACCCCAGTAGCCAATGGCCCGGGCTATCTGGGGTCCCAAGCGTCGCATGAGGGGCCCTCACCAGTGGAATTGCAACACCTCATGATCCCGGTGCGTCTGTACCCCCCGGGCGGGCCCTGGATTCTCACCCACGCTTTAGTGGATTCGGGGGCAACCCGCTCCTATATGGACTCTGCCTTCGCGGCTCAGCATCGGGTGCCGCTCCAGAACAAGCTGGAACCGGTACAGGTGGAGGCAATTGATGGACGGCTCCTGCGGTCGGGCGCCGTTACTCGGGAGACCCAGCCCTTGGTCTTGTGCCACCAGCAGCACCGGGAGGTGCATACCCTGGACATTGCCACCATGCCCCGGTTTCCGCTGGTGCTTGGGATGGACTGGCTGGAGGCTCACAATGTGCAGATCGATTGGGTCAATCGAAGGGTACGCTTCCCAGACTTGGGTTCGAATGCTCAGTCCGAGATGCTATCGGCCGCTTCCATGGGGGAGGCTGCGTCTACGCTCCCCGCCGTGTACCGGGACTACGTAGACGTGTTCGAGGAACAGGGAGCAGACCGGCTGCCTCCTCATCGGTCCTTCGACTGCGGCATAGACCTCCAGCCTGGGGCGCCCCTGCCTGTGAGTCGCCTATACTCTCTTTCAGAGCCAGAGTGTGAAGCCCTGCAGGACTTCCTTCACAAGAACCTGGAGCGCGGGTTCATTAGGCCCTCTACCTCTCCCACGGCCGCTCCAGTACTCTTCGTCAAGAAGAAGTGTGGGGAGCTTCGCCTCTGCCATGATTACCGGGCCCTGAATAAGATCACCATCCCAGACCGGTATCCCTTGCCCCTTATTTCGGAGCTGCTGGAGCGGGTGCAGGGGGCGCAGATGTTCACCAAACTAGACCTCCGGGGGGCCTACAACTTGATTCGAATCCGTGCTGGGGACGAGTGGAAGACAGCATTCGGGACCCGTTATGGGCAGTTCGAGTACCTGGTCATGCCAATCGGATTATGCAACGCGCCCGCCGTGTTCCAACGGTACATCAACCACGTATTCCAGGACTTGTTAGACAAGTACGTGGTGGTGTACCTGGATGACATTTTGATTTATTCCCGTGACCCGGCTCGCCACGAGAGTCATGTCCGGTCCGTGTTGCAGCGCTTGCGGGAGCACCGCCTGTATGCTAAGCTCAGCAAGTGCGAGTTCCACCAGCGGTCAGTGGACTTCCTTGGACACCGACTCTCCCCAGACGGCGTGCAGATGGACCCCGGGAAGGTGTCTGCGGTCCGAGAGTGGGCGGCGCCACGGAACCGCAAGGACCTACAGCGGTTTTTGGGGTTCGCCAACTATTACCGGACATTCATTGCGGACTATGCTCACCGCACCATTCCGTTGACCCGACTGCTGCGCCCCAAGACGCCCTTCGCCTGGGATGAGGAGGCTGAGGTGGCATTCCAGGGATTGAAAGCCTGTTTCCAGAAGGCGCCAATTTTGCAGCATCCTGATCCCTCTCGCCCCTTCGTGGTGGAGACTGACGCCTCCAGTACGGCTCTCGGTGCCGTCTTGTCCCAGCAACACGGACCTGATGTGCCACTGTTACCCTGCGCCTACTACTCCCGGCAGCTCCTTCCGGCGGAGCGTAACTACACCGTGTGGGAGCGGGAACTACTGGCCATCAAGGTGGCCTTTGAGGTCTGGCGCCATCATCTTGAGGGGGCACGACACCCAGTGGAAGTGAGAACCGACCACCGGAATCTGGAGTACCTCCAGACCACCCGCAGGCTGAACCAGCGGCAGATCCGGTGGGCACTGTTCTTCTCCCGGTTCCAGTTCCGGATCCGCTACATCCCCAGCTCTCAAAACCAGAAGGTGGATGCGCTGTCCCGGAAACCGGAGGACATTGCAGAGACGGTGCAGCAGGCGGCCCCAACAACAATCATCCCACCAGCAGCTTTCCTGGCTGTTCATGAGACTGAGTCGCTGCTGGACCGAGTGCGGAGGCAACAACGGGTTGATGCGTGGGCTCAGGAACGGATCCAGGAATTGGCCAGTGGATCATGTCCTCGATACCCAGAACTGGTTGTACACCAGGGTTTGCTGATGCACCGTGGTCGGTTGTACATCCCACCAGGGCCTTTGCGGGCCGAGGTACTCCAAATGTCACACAACGCCCCGGCAGCTGGCCACTTTGGGAGGTATCGGACCACCCACCTAGTCAGCCGGGAGTTCTGGTGGCCCCGCTTGAAGGCCGATGTAGCACGGTACATTGGGGGGTGCGAGGTCTGCCGGCGAGCCAAGGGATCGACCGGGAGACCTGCGGGTCTGCTACAGCCACTGCCAGTTCCCCCTCGTCCGTGGCACACGGTTTCATTGGATTTCGTGGTAGACCTACCCCCATCCCGTCAGTGTACCTGCCTCCTGGTATTCACAGACCACTTCACGAAAATGGTGCACTGCGCCCCGTGCCCGTCTGTACCCTCAGCCAAGGAGACGGCGCAACTGTACCTGCAAAACGTCTTCCGCTTACATGGCCTATCGGAACGTTTGATCTCCGATCGTGGTGCCCAGTTCACCTCCCGCTTCTGGCGCGCTCTTCATCAGGCTCTCGGGACGGAGGTCTGCCTATCTTCGGCCTACCATCCACAGACGGATGGACAGACCGAACGGGCAAATGCGGTGTTGGAACAGTACCTCCGGTGCTACTGCAGCTTCCACCAGGACGATTGGGTCGACCACCTGCCGTTGGCCGAGTTCGCGTACAACAACGCAGTGCACGCGTCCACCCAACAGACCCCGTTCCAGGCAAACTATGGGTACCACCCGCGGTTGTTTCCAAGCGTGCTGCCGGCATCCGCAGTTCCCGCAGTGACAGACTGGCTACAAGAGCTCCAGTCACAGCAGCAGCTTCTGACGGAGCAACTGAGCCAGGCCAAGGACGCGTATAAGGCCCAGGCCGACCGTCACCGTCAGGAGGGGCCGGAACTCCATGTCGGAGATCTGGTATGGCTCTCCACCCGCCACCTGCACCCCTCTCGGCCTTCGCGGAAGCTGGATGCCCGCTTCACCGGCCCATTTCCGATCGTGGACCGGGTCTCCCCTGTGGCATTCCGTCTCCGGTTACCCGCGACCCTGAAGGTACACCCGGTATTCCACCGGTCCCTACTCAGTCCGGTCGCCCCGCCCGACGAGTTTCACCCAGACCATCCACGACCTCAGCCAGTTTTGGTTCAGGGGGAGCCCGAGTACGAGGTGGAGCACATTCTCGACTCCCGGTACCGCAGGGGGAAGCTCCAATACCTCATTGACTGGAAGGGGTATGGGCCTGAGGATCGGTCGTGGGAACCAGCGGAGAACGTCCACGCACCTGTCTGCCTCCGTGATTTCCATGCGACTTACCCCAGCAAGCCTGGTCCGGCCCCTCGGTTGAGGGGGGGGCCTGGGAGGGGGGATGGTGTGATGGCCTGGGAGTCAGACTCAGACGCTGAACCTGAGGGATCCCAGCCTGCACAGGATTCACTGCCCTCAGAACCGGTAGAGCCAGGGCTGGGGCCTGAGTCTCAAGGGGCCTCACCTGTGCTGGATCCTCAGGTGCAGGCTTCGGCTGAGGTTGATCTGGCTCCTAGTGGGATGGAGGACTTACTGCCTACAGGTGCTCCACTCCCCACCCAGTCAGGGGAAGCTGAGGTTGCCTCTGGGTCCGGTAACCCTCCAGCTTCCCCTGAGCTGCAAAGGCTCAGGGCAGAGAGGCGAAGGGGACTAAGTGTCCGCAGGAGGAGTGCTCGCCTCCAAGCCAGGAGAGGCGAGTCACCTGGGGAGCGGAGCCGCTCTTCGCCTCGGGACAGGTAAAAGCCGGTGAGTCCCAGGCCCAAGTCACAGGAGCAACATCGTTGCTGCGGAGCCCTGCTTGTTTCCTGCCTGGTTGTTCTGCCAGAACTCTTGACCTGCCTTGGTTCCTGGTTTATCCCTCCGTTCCTGACCTCGCCTGCCTCCTTGCCCTGTACCCTGCTCCTGTTTCCTCGGACTGCTTTCACGTACCTCCGACCTCGGACCGGACTTGGACCTCGC
Organism: Darevskia armeniaca; assembly: GCA_034641395.1. Lineage (NCBI taxonomy): Eukaryota > Metazoa > Chordata > Lepidosauria > Squamata > Lacertidae > Darevskia > Darevskia armeniaca. Next base: position 597,457 of record JAWWNF010000115.1, read on the forward strand.
CTGCCTCCTTGCCCTGTACCCTGCTCCTGTTTCCTCGGACTGTGTTCACGTGCCTCTGACCTCGGACCGGCCTTGGACCTCGCTTGCTGGATACTCCACGGGACCAGCACATGCAGTTCCTTCAGGAGGTGAACAGAAGGCCAACCTAAGGCCTACTTTACTCTTCACAAGGCAGGCTTGCCTAGTCACATCAGGATTAGAAACCTTACACTACATTTTCCACATATGATTTGTTTCCCCCTATGCAATTCATGGTTCTTAAGTTAGAATTTATAAAGATGCCCTACCAAAAAAACCCTTTTTTGTCTTGCTCCATTTCCATTCTCCTAATGCAATGGGTATAGAAACATACAATCTGCACATTTGACACTGTATTGTTTCATGCACCAGGACTCCTAAACATCTTTCATTTTCTTGGTTTTTTCTTTCCCTTTATTTTTAGGATGATGGGTTTTTATCGGAAAACGGGTGTATTTATCATGAGCCATTTCCTTTGTCTTTGCTCTTCTTTCATGTGGGGTCTAACTCGGTTGGATAGAGCATATTTTTTATCCTCTTCCAGGCCCTCAAAAAGCATGGCTGAGGTGACAAAGCTAGACATTGCTCAGGGTTATAGACAGGTACGAGGGAAAAAGTGATATTGCATGAATATTGTTTAATGACTAGAAAGGGATTACCAAAAGCTGAGGAAATCAGGTTCTGCAGTTTCATTCCTCCTTGTTCCAATTGCATCACATTGCTGGCAAAAAGTGAAGATACTTTGAGTAATCTGATCTGCTTGTCTTTAGCCACGTTGCGTTTAATTGAATCAAGCTAGTTGTTTACACCTGCTTCTCTACCCATTTTCAGTAACAACCTCATCTGTATGCTTTATATTTCTCTATTTCCTGGCAACCTTTATTTTCAGGTACCTGAACCATTTTTTAACAATGTAGATTTTATTGGTTTTCATAAACGTATAACAACAACAAAAATCACTAAGCAGCTACACAAAATCAGAATATGCCACCTTTTCTGCAATTTCTTCAGCTACCACATAAGTATTCATCTTTTTCAGGGTGGGTTGTTATGAAAGCTGCACCTCTGGAAATGCCCAGCTTTGCACAACTCTTAAAGGTTAAAGAGTTGAGTTGGAGCCTAGATTATGTTTGTACATGAAAGAGAGCATACAGAGAGTTCAATGTTACTTTAAGATTGGAAGCCCTTTTGTAGTTGCAGGACATCTTTCGCCAGATCTACTGCAGCGCCAAATAAGCTTTTCAGCCTGGTAAAACATCCAGGGGATTAGGTCCAGGTTAAGTCAGAGGCTGCTTGCTCCCATAGGAATTTCACCAGCCTTCTAAACCTATTTCTGTAGGCTTACCGTCTCTCTGCTCCATAAATTATGCTAGGTGCATGGATGTGAGGGGCTGGACCTCTTCAGAGGTTGCATTATTTTGGAATTGGAACGTTTCTGAAATGGGAAATTCCCAGCCCTTTACATAGGTTTGGGGATTCATAACCAGGGTCTTCTACATGCAAAGCAGCATTGAACTAACATCCCCCCCCCCCTCTGAAATGCATTTTAGTGCAAATTGTTGAATTTTGGCTGAGACCATCTTCATAGATAGTGTACTCTAAATATTCCTCCAACGTGTTGGGTCAATAGACTTGTCTATGACAGTCTCTCAACAATATGATAGCCCTGTTATGTCAACTTATGAAAAACTTGTCTTCAACTGGGTTATATGATGTATCCATTAATTATGTGGTAAGAAGTTTACATTTCTTAAAATAAAACAACCCAATCCAAATACACAAGTAATTAGAGACCATGGGAAAATCAATCAGAAGTGCCAACCAGGAGTCTGAAAATGACTGTGCGCCAGTGGCGGAGCTTCATTCTCTGGCACAGGGGTCGGGGAGCAGGCGTGGCCGTGGCAGGGCACACATACTGGGGGCGGGGGACGCCACCCGCAGGTGCATGGCGCGCGTTCTGGGGGCGGGGCATGCCACCCGCAGGGGCATGGCGTGCATTCTGGAGCAGCCGTGGGCAGGGGGCAGCCATGATGGAACCACCTGAGATTATGGCAATGGGGGCGGTGCGCTCTCATCGTCCCCACCTTCCTCTGCCCCTGCTGTGAGGAACTTAGACATGCATTGACACACTGAATGGCCGTTCTGACAATAAGGAAAACATTGTGCATGCAGAGTAGCCCAAATGTGGGGATACAAGTTAAGTCCAAGAGAAGTCAAGAGCTGGTACAAGAAGATTGTTTGAGTTATGCACTGAACTTCAGGAGGGCTGTGAATGTGTTTACTGACATGCATTGCTGTGAAATTAATGCTGGGAGTGAGTGGAAGTGGGGTCCAGAAAATCTTCATGGAATTTCCATACAATTGTATGAATGAGTTTTGAATTTCCCTGTTAAATGTGAAGTTTCTGAGAAACTCACATTTCCATTTGCATCTCTTCCAATCCGCACTGCAGCAATTGTTGCTAAGATGCCCTGATGCCACGTTGGATATTAAAGACGTTATTATCTGTCAGAATTACTTTGTGTTTCTGAAAAACAAATTATCTGATTACAACACTAAATTTAATAACCACAATGTGCACAATTAAATGTGAGCTTAAATGTAGCCATACCTCTGCAGCTCAATGCCCTTTATAACAGCTTAATTTGAACACTTAGTAGTTCTTTCAGCTGAACCATCCTGAGTCAATTTATATCAGCTTTTTGACACTTTCTCTTTTCAGTTAATAGTATTTAAGGTGCCAAAAGGTGGTTGGCTACATTCAGTGCAAAGGACCTTATCTTCTACTGCTCTGGTGAGCAACGCAAATAAGAGATCAAATAGAGGGTTTGAGGATAGCACATCTTATCATATCTTAAATGACAATTCACTATTCTTCTGTGTTGCACTTATGCTGTAAAAAGTTAATTTTATGTTCGGAAACACATTTCCAGCAACCCTTGCATGGTTAAACCAACTCTTTAGTCACTCCCACGTTTTTCTTAGCTACAGCTCTTTATCTGTTTTATATTCCATCCCAGATATCCAGCCATGCTATTTTATTTACAGTTTCTTTCTTTCATGAAATGTGTGCACTGCTTGATTATGAAAATCCTCAAAGCAGTTTGCAGAAAGGTAAAACAATAAGATCACGGTGAATTCACAACCCTACTCTAAAACAGACATATTTAAAATGCTGAAAACAGATCATTACAATTTTGCAAACATCTGAGTAGTCTTGTCGGAACAGGAATATTTTTAGCAGAGTACAGTGAGGACGACTGCCTGATCTTGATGCTAGAGAAGGTATTGGCAAGTGATCGTTTCTAGCAAGTGAATTCATTTCCTGAAATGCTCCTCCTTAAAATTCTACCACTTAATGGCACTCCCACTAAAAGTGGAAATATATTTAATTTTTCTCATATAATATGAGAAATTTCTGAATGTATTTCCACCCACCCATAAATTTCTATTCTTGGACAGCCCCACCACAAGTGATGGCACACCTGCCTCTAACTAAAACCTCTCCAACACATTGGCTCTATCCAAAAGTAATATGGACAATTGCCCTGCTATTCTACACCACCTATGCATTACCTTGATGTCCAAGGAGCTATGGGAAGTTTCTGAGACATTGATGGATAGAGCAATATATTGATGCTGATGTAGTGCCCCTATGTTTCCTCTAACTCAGTATGGGGTCTAACTTGGTTCAAAGAAGCATATACTTCTTTCTGATCTTCCAGGCCCCAGATCAAAGGACTCAAGGTACGGCACAGGTGTCTACCTAGGTAGCAAAGCTGGAGAATAGCTCAGGGATACTGAATGGTGCCAGGGACACAGTGATATGCACTGAATAATGGACAATGGAGCCAGAGTCATTAGAGTGAGCTGTTATATGCCTTCTGGAACATTATTTCTCTTTGTTCAAAATGAACCAAGCTTCTTATTTGCACATGCTTGAAATTCCATATTCAGTGCCAACAGCATTCATATGTTCCACGTCTCTCTAACTAACCTTTGGTGTCATCTGCGTTCACTGGGAATCTCTCCAAACAAAGCACTCAGGCAGGATTTCTTATCGTTATAGGAAAAAGTAAATATTCTTAAATGTTGTCAAACCAATTGTTAACATCATTTTATTAACACCTGCTTCTGAAACTTGTTCAGGATTGACTAAAATACTGCCCATCTCTCCATCCATCTGTTCCCTATGCATTTGAACTCTTCTTGAGACATTGATGTCAATTTGGCACAACAATTTTCAAGTTGAAGAAGCCAGATTTACTTCATGTTTGGTTACCATCAGATGCCATTTTGAATAAAAATGCAATGCCAAACATTTCCAAATTGCACTGATCACTTCATCACACAATTTGGCATGATGGTTTCTGGAGTGAGGAGTGGTGTTGTGGTCTACATTTGGAAACCATCAGATGTCATTTTGAGTCAAGATGGCAGGCTGAATATTTCCAAACTGCACAGATTTAGAAGCTTCTAAAGTTATCATCACACAATTTGATGTGATGATACCAAAGACTTCTGAGTGTGTTTTTGTTGTTGAAAAGTGTTGGTTGACACTTTGAGTCTCTCCCTGTTTCTTCCACTGTCCTCTCACTCCGTTATACTGCGAAGATGAAATGATACTTGAAGAGTGCTATGGTGACTTCACCTGGCAACACATTACGGGTGCAACTCATGCTGCTCTGAGTCCCTCTGATACCAGTGCATACAACTTGGAGTGATTTTAGCGGAAATAGCTATCAAACCTCTGGCACCTTTCTTAGAAAAAAGATGGAAGCATAAATGGAAGATTTTATTTTATTTCTCTAAAATCAAGTTGGAAATCCATGGCAATTGCAATAGGAAAAGGGAATGGAAGGGACATAACTGAGTGTGAATGAATACATAATAAGTAAAGAACTATGGGATATTATTTTTATATATTATCACAGTGGAGAAACAACTGTGGATAAAGATGAAAATATTTATTATTGTTTAATATGGAGGAATGGTTGTTGAAGTTATTAGAGGTAAAGTTATGTTTGATTAGAGGAAAATCTATGGCTGACATTTAATGATGATGATGATGAAACCATTTTGGGACTTTTGTGGAAAAAGGAAAAGGAATTGATCTATTTGTGTCAGAAGACTTTGAAAATATTACCTAACAGAAAGTAGAACAGTGGATAATTTCTTCTGACAGACCTATTTCAATCTGTCTCCCAGTGTCTGTCAAATTTGTCATTACAATTATATGTCTTATGGTGGAGACATATTTCCCCCTTTATAGAGGACAGGTCTGTATTTTATGAACTGCCAGGGCACAATTGTCTCTTTCTTTTTTTTTTTAAAAAAATAATTTTTATTTGGTTTTACAATTTTATAGGCATTTCACATTTCCCCGAGGTCAGGTTTTCTTCCTGGCCTCAATTATTATTTCCTTAACTTTGCCGGGGCCTGGCCCTTTTCCAGGCCAGGTCACATTCATTATACTAACATTTTCATATGACTCCCTCACATCCACCCCATTGCTTCCATATTTCTTTACGATCTCAAATTTAAACAGGTTTCTAATTCATCTTCAATTGCTTAATCTCCAAATATTAAATTTTTACCATCACTTACGTCCTCCTCAGCATACTTATATTCCATTTCAAATACATTTTTTCCCCTTCCACCTCCCCACGCTCCCTGGGTACGTAGCCTTGTTGTTAATTTTATCTTTATCTTATCCCTAGTATTATGCAATCTTAATAATGTCTCTTAGTCCTTTGCCATGTCCATAGTTCTTATCCAAAATCCAAAAAGAAGCCAGAATACTTCTATAATGTCCCTCAGCCCTCCCCAGTCAGTTCTGCAGTCCAGAACCATTGTCTCTCTTGTGTGACACTTTTCCAAATTTCAAACCAGACCTCCTCTTGTAAGTTCAAGGCCTTTAAATCTTCTTTCTGCTGTTTCCTAGTAGGTTTAATCTTCCTGATTTTCCTTATGGTTGCTTTCTTGTTGCTGCATTTGACAGTTCCATTTTTCCTGTGTTTGAGAGATGTGCTCTTGCAGCTAGGTTTTGTTGATTTCCTCTTCTTCTTCTTTTTGGCCTTGACACAAAGCTCCCCCTCCTCCTGCAGCTGGTCATCCAGTTTGGCATTCAGTTCATTTAGACTATTTCTTATCCTGTTGGTAGAGTCTCGGGTTTCAGCATTCCATTTCCTCATTTCCGCTTTGTATTCCTCCAGCACTTTCAAAACTTTCCACAAGTTTACATCACTTTCCTCCGCCATGTTTCAGGGCACAGCTCCCACAGTCACAATGTTCACTTTTCAAAAATCTCTCATCAATAAATTCAGTAATCCAAATCAATCCTTATATCTGTCTCTTTTCTTCTTCCCTTCAGCTACCCCCAAGACCAGGGGTGGTGAATAGGTTAAATCTCCGTTACAAAGTCTATCTTATGTTACAATTCAAATGCCTCAGTTGCAATTTCCTGATTCAATGTCTCAATGGCAGGGGACTGACCTCCGTTTTGAAGTCCCTAGCCAGTCTCTAATTATATTCAAATCGGTTCTTTTACTCACTTATACCAATTGTTGCTCTTGGAGGAATCAGCGCGCTCAGTAACGGACGGTCTTGCAGCTTCACCTGACGGGGGTTGCAGACCCTGGAGCTCCGCCTCCCGCTCGCACTCGGGAGCCCTTACAGGGGTCTTCCGGGGAGCAGGATCGGCGTAGCGAGCTCTGATGGGTCCTAAGACCCCGGGACGCCCTTCCCGGGGGTTTCGGGGGCCGCAGCACTGGCGCGGGCTCCCCTTTTCCCAGTCGGGTTGGGGATTGTCACAAGCGACATATCCCCCCGACCGTCCGCTCCGGCACGCCGACCGGAAGTCCGGGCACAATTGTCTCTTTCAAGGAGTCCTTGATTTGAAAGCTTCTCTGGTCCAGTTCTGGTTTAAAGATCAAGAACAAGAAGGAGAGAGAATACAGGCTTTCCATCAACCATTAGACTCAGGAGAGCTAAGGGCTGGCACACAGTTCAAAATTAAGTCTTCACCACCATAGTGAGATGAATTTCTGGATTATAAATTTGAAATGATACATAGAAATCTAGGATTGCCATATCTTGAAGAGCAAAAATGAGGCCAGCTCAAGCCACTGCCAAACCCGAGCTAGAGAAGGAGGCCCACATGTCTCCTTCCCCAGCTCAGGCAAGCAGTGGTCATGGTGTGTAGAGAGCCTATGCCAGTGTGGCTTTCCCCCCGGCTCAGGCTGGTAGCAGCTGCAGTGTGCGGAGCAGCCCAAGCCCAAGCCCAAGCCCCAAGCCGCCTGAGCCTAAGCCCCAAGCCCAAGCTGCCCAAGCTGTTGCCAGCCAGAATAATCATAATCATCATCATCATAATCATCTGGGCATTTCCTTTAAAATGAAAAAATTCACCAAGATAGGCAAGTTGGCCCCCAAAAGGAGGACAAATCATGGTTTCACCAGACATATGGCAACCTACAAATCAACATGCACCTTTGATTTCTATTTTGGAGATATATTTCCTCTTTCTTGCCATGAAGAAGTGACCAGCCTAATGACTGGCTGACAGATCTCCAAATAAATATATGTTACAGGACAGAGGCACTTTCATCTGGAAGTTTCTTTTCTGTGCTACCATCTGACTTTAGCCGTAGAAGGAAGTACGCTCACCTTTCCCGGCGAGCGACATTATGGACAGGCATCCGGGATCCAACAGTGATCTGGCAGAGGGAGCAGAGAGTTGACGACCCCAGCAGTGTCATTCTGGCCTCATCACTGGCGCTGGACGGGGTCACACTCTGTTTGGCCCCACTGAATGGCATCTCCTCTCTGACCCTTCCACCAGATCTCCCAACCCACCCACCCTCTTTTCATGCTGTGCATTGATATGAGATTGCTATGGACAGCTGTTGGACACCATATTGTTGGGGACGGGTAGGATTTTTTCCCCACTTGGAAATCAACCATTTGTTTTTTTGCCTGCCTGGTAGCAATCGACACAACTTTGTAAGGTTATGTATTGGGTAAGCCTTTGTTTGAATGGAGAGGAGGTTGTAGTGTTGTAAGAATATCAAGGTCATATATATATATATATATATATATATATATATATATATATATATATATATATATAATGTTCATAAGCGTTCCAAGCAAACAAGGCCACATATCTGAAGACAGGCCATAGGACTGACACCGTTTTTACTCCCAAACTGACAAACTGTTTCTCTGCAAGGAAGGAGGGGGTGGGGGAACCTTCCCATTATCTCAGGAATTAAAAGTGATAATTCCTGGCATCCTGATGCCTGAGTTCCAGACATGGGCCATTTCCCTCACAAAGAACCCACAACCTAAAATGGATTTGGATCCTTAGCCCTGCATTAGCCCTGTCCGGTCAGCGCAGGAAACAAAGAAACCTTTTGTTTTGCTGAAATGTGTGTCTGGGAGGGGTCAAGGAGGGATGACATAGGTGTGAGAATTCTCAGGTTACTGCCTCTGACCCTCCCAATCTGTGATGTAGGTCTGATGTATCTGGGGTGGTGGTCTGGGGTTACACCCTTTCTGTGACGTGTGGATGATGCTTCTGGGGGGTGGGCCTGGACTCTGAGGAGGGATTTTTGAAATCTCTTTATAAGAGCATGCGCTCCTTTGTTCTGGGTCTCTTCCCTGCTCACCTGTGTGGGAGGAAAGCACCCTGTTGCAACAGAGAGAGAATAAAGACTTTGCTTCTCAATATCCTCTGGTTGGCCTCTGTAATTTACTCCTACCGATGGAGAACCTGCAAAGGGCTCTTGTGTACCCCATAAGGGAATAAGGGCAGATTTCAGTAGCCTTCGCCTGCCCCTCCTCACAAAGGGATCCCAGGGTTTGGATTCTGTCCAATGCCCAGACGTGGGCTAGGGCCAAATCACAAGCCCAACAGGGAGCCCTCAGGGGGTCCCTATTTGATGTAAGTCATAGGGCTCCCCCTATTGGTGGTTTGCCCTGCAGACGGGCGGAAGTCAAGATATAGCCTGGCTTCACACAATGCTAAACCAAACCACCTGCAACTCTAAACAATAAAGCTGTGGCCTATTTGAACACATAAACCAAAATAATTGTGTCTGTGTAAATATTGTCCATAAATATTGTCCAGGGCCTTGGCATGCAAGTGGGGCTGAACAAAATAACATACAAATTCTCATATTTTACTTCAAATGCCCTCTCTCTTCATTCTACACTTTCTGCATATATAAAACATAGAGATATAGAATACAGATTCAATGTGCCAGAAGAGTTTATTTTTCATTATGAATTTCACCAATTGTGAAAAAGAAAACCCACGAGGCCTGAGCTCTTCCTTTCACCACTAGGCTTCCAATTTCTTCTGCAGCTACCATGACTGGTGGAATTAACAAGGAGGAGAGCTTTGCTGTCTTGTATCTACCCCTCAAGGTCAATTTGCTTTGATGATATCTCAGCATTCCAGCATTTTGCTTTAATTATTGCGAGTAACAGGTCACCATATTTAAAGTTTTTTCCATCAAGGGCACACAAGTCTTCAGTTGCACAGCCTTTGAATTCGAGAGCATTAGCTGTCTGACTACGATCTGTGTAATAAAAAGGAGAAGCTTTGCATCAGTTCTTTATTGGGGCCTTAGGGATAAAGATGACTGTGTCTTTTAAAGCTCAGTGTGCTTACAACCAATGCACTGTTATCTGAAGAAGTGTGCATGCACATGAAAGCTCATACCAAGAACAAACTTAGTTGGTCTCTAATGTGCTACTGGAAGGAATTTTTTTATTTTTAATTTTGTTTTAACCAATGCACTGTATGATTAATCTGACAGCCAACTATCACTAATGCATGCCTTTGGGAACCTTACCTTGCGAGCCAAATTAAGCCGACCAGGTGGCCTAATGTGACCATTTTACCAAAGCAACACCAACGTGACTTACACCAGCATTGTAATACATCAGAAGTGGCAGGTAATCTCACTGCTGCAGCAGAACAATTGGGAATCTTGGAAACTACTCTGAATCATTTGCTTGAGAGGAGGGCTTGCAATCACAGCCAATCAGCTGTAACCCTTGTTCAAAGCAATGTTTGCTTCCAATGTCCAGCAGCTAAGTGGCACCAACAGGATTCTGTGCTGGCATTGGGATCAAGTTCTCAATATTACAGCTGATCCCTGCCAAACACAGAGCCTGCAAGCTCCACTTTTGGCAGGGACTTTCCTTTTCAGTCTGGCATGAGTTTATGCTGTGCTGCAGAATAAGAAAGGAGAGAATTGGATTGACTGCTGATTATTTGCTTTGAATTTGAGTTTCCTGGCTAATACCATGGTGATGCATTGTGAACAGGAAGTTACCCTTCTGCCACAGTGCTATTTTTCTAGAAAAAGAGGTGCTAGAACTCAACATGAATGCCTCCCTTGTTCTCTTAGAATGACAATGGGGTTCACCTGAGAGTTGCTGGAAATGAGTCCTGGCTGAAAAAAAGCCCTGGTCTCCCACCCCATGTATTTTTCTAGACTAAGGCTGCAGTTCTTTTGCACATTTGTGATGCAGTAAGATTCAATAAACACAGTGCAACTTATTTATGAGGAAAGATGAACAGAGGTGCACTGGTAGGACCCTTCTTTCTCCCAGCCTCCTTTATTTTAAATGTTTGGCCAAGGTGGGTGGGTGGACACAGTCCTCCTGGAACAGCACCCAATGGTGCATACTGCTGTGAGGAGAAGCCGTGATGTGCTGGCTGGTCTTGTACCCTCCCTTGCACCCCTCTCCTCTGATGCGCCAAGTGCATTCGAGGACAAAGGTGTGCTGTAAGGAGTGTGCTGTATTTTTTTAGGCTCCCCAGTCTCACACATGTTAAAACCCTGCACATGAGTGAGCCTGTCTCCTCTGGTTGTTTTGCAATTCATGTGGGCATAGTTTGGAATCCAAAACAGGACTAGAACATCGTCCTTTCCCTCAGAGAAATAAATCATTGATTTTCTGGAAATGAGAAAGAGACAGAAAAAGGCAATATTACTCACATATAACACCACTTTGATAGTAAATGCACTTGGTCTCATTGGCAAGGCAGCTGACAGTCCCCTGATGTGGGCAACCTTTTTTGACTGATGGTTTGGTGAATTTGAAGCAGGCTGGGCACTCTAGACCATTGGGGGAAAGATCTTCACGTGGTGTAACTACCAAAGTAATAACTTACAGTCAGCATATGGATACACCTCATTCCCCATTCTCTTTATTGTACCGTTATTTTGATTTTTTTTCCCATGCCTTTTAGTAACTTTTGACCCTAGCTAGACATGCTACCTCCAAATCGGGTCCTACATTTGCCATCAACTTTGCAGAACAGGCATGTCTTCTGAGCATCTATAAAAATATTTTTGTCTTTCACCTTTTGTCATGCACACTGTTTTTTTTTTTGTGTATTTCTGGAGTTCTCACTTGGTAGAAATATATCAGGCAAGCTATCTGCTCTCTTATTCTAAATCTCTGTATCTGAAGGTACAGACAGCTGCATTCTCTTGGAGGTAATCTCTCTCTCTCTCTCTCTCTCTCTCTCTCTCTCTCTCTCTCTCTCTCTCTCTCTCTCTGTGTGTGTGTGTGTGTGCAAGCAAGCAAGCAAGCAAGCAAGTAGTGGACAGGCCCAGAATCCAAACTGGGGAGAGCGATTTTCCATATTTCTATTTCTCTTCCTTCGGCCCCACCAACTACCTGTATGAAATGTGACAGATGTAAGTTAGGAGGTGATCATTTACTCCACTCATTCCAGATTCAAGGATCAACCATAGATACTTCTTAGACCCTTGCACCCTGCATATGAATGGACAAAAAGACAGAATTCTATACTTTTCTTGTAACTAATTGACACTTATATCATTGGTTCATACAGTGCTTTTTCTAGAAAAAAAATGCTGTAACTGTGTTCGGTGCCTGCTATAAACATTGAGACAAGCCTATCCACGTTTAGACAATAGATGCAAGTTTTAATATGCTTTTATTTTATTATTTTAACTTTTTTGGATTTTTATTTTTATTTTTTTACAATCAAGCAGTGTATAAATTTAATTAAATAAAGTGATGTGTCAAAGGATTTCTAACACTACTACATATGTCTACTCAGAAGATACTCCAAGTGAATGGGACTTAAGAGGCAGTTGGCACACTTGTGATGCCCACTTCAAGAGTGGCAAACTGATATTCAGAAAATACCTGAAGGCAGCCTTGTTTAGGGAAGTTTTTAATCTGTAATATTTTAATGTATTTTAATATTTGTTGGAGGCCGCCCAGAGTGGCTGGGGGGACCCAGCCACATGAGCGGGGTACAAGTAATAAATTATTATTATTATTACCAGCCCCGTTGGGAAGCCCTTGTCCTAGGCTTACTGGCCCGAGCGCTCTGACACCGAGCCCCCTCTGCTGGAGATGGGTGGCTTTAGGTAGGAGGAAGCAGGGTTCCTGGCTCCTGTCATAGCCTAGTGCCTCCTTCCCCAAGCCCGGGAAGCATTTGCTCAGCTTAGGTAAGTTGGTGTGATGCTCTGATGGGGCCGAGAGCGCTCCCACCACCTTCTCAAAGGTCACCTGGATTTGGGAAGGAGGCAGCAGGTTCCAGGATCCTGTCTAAGACTCATGCCTGCTTTCCCAAGCATTGGAAGAATCTGTCCAGCTTAGGAAAGGAGGTGATCTGATGGGGTCCCAGAGCCCTCCTGTATCCTTCCCCCCAAAAGGTGGCAGAACTGTTTTCCAGCATGTTCTACCAGAAAAAGCACTGTTTTTATAAGCCCTTAACCTTCAGAGATGCAGATACTCACGTTGGACAGGTTCCTTATTGCACTCATTTGTTTTGCAGCAGTAAACCTTCAGCTGGAGGAATTTATCTTGAGCTGCACTGAAGCTGTAATCACCTGGGTGGCAAAAACTGGAATGAATACATCCCTGGAAAGTTGACATTTCATACTTTGGAACTGAAAAAAACAAAAGGAAAGAAATCACAAGATCTGCAAAAACTCTGGTTAATTCCCTCCATATATAATATATTCAATGATACTTCACTTTAACTAAATTTTATTCTTCAGTGAGAAACTACATAATCTCTTCCTTTAAATTCCTGGGAGTCCATCTTAGTGAAGACCTTACTTGGAAGGACAATACAGCCCAGGAAGGCCCAACAGAGACTTCATTTCCTTAGGGTCTTGCGAAAGAACAATGTTAGAGAACAAGTGATGATTTCCTTCTATCAGTCCACGATATAAAGTGTTCTCTCATACTGTATTACGGTGTGGTACGCTGTTTTGACAGCCATGGACAGAAAGTCCCTACAGAGGGTGGTTAAGACAGCACACGACATCATGGGCTATCCCCTGAGTCTGCTAGACATCATCGCAGGACATCGTTGCCTCAGAAGAGCGAGGAACATTCTCAGGGATGACTCACATCCTGGCCAGCACCTTTTTAATCTCTTGAGGGCAGGAGATATAGAAGCATGATAAGCCGCACCAACAGGTTAAAGAACAGTTTCTACCCGTGGGCCGTGAGGCTGCTGAATGGAAGACAGCAACATTGCAGCTGACGTTCCGGGTTGGTGGTCGTACGACAGCACATAGATTGTAACAAGGACTGAGAGATTGTGGGGGTAGGGGGGTCGTTTAATCTCACTGTAAACATCTGGTACAGTGACAATAAAATATTTCTATTTCTATTTCTAATGCACAGTTCTTGAACCAAGAAATGAACCAAAACACAATTATCTTTCAAAATCCATAAACCTCTTATCTTTCCCAACCAAACAGGGCATACAAATATGCAAATATTAAGGAAACATGAGCATAGAAACAGCGGGTGGTATTGAATGCTAGTCCAATTCATGGGAGACCCAACATAGGTAATGATTGTAGCTGACTTAGGGTCAATTTTTTCAATTGTTTACTCTGAGTAGGATTAAGTTGAATGCAACCCAGCTACATGAGTTAAAACAACCAACAGAGTTACTTTGTATTAGGCGAAATGGTTTACAACTGCATGAAAATCTTTTTGAGGAGAAAATTGCTATTAAATGGTGGCACATTTTAATGAGTTATTTTTCTTTCTTTCTTTCTTTCTTTCTTTCTTTCTTTCTTTCTTTCTTTCTTTCTTCCTTTCTGTGCAGAAATCGAAGTTTGGGGAAAATGAGAAGTGAGAGTAACAAAAATTGACAAATTCGCCTACCCTTAGCAGAGACTGGAATAGATCTGTTTGTCTGGAAGATTGTAGTTGAAAGATGTAGCAGATGAAAAAGTCACCTGATTTCTCAGATGGGCATGCAGGCAAGGACAGAACTGAAAGCTGGAACCTAGAAATGACAAATGTCCCAGGAACTATTGTGAAGCCAAGGGGCCATATAGCCCTTCGTTGTATTCTTAAATCACAGGATGCTCAGGATAGAATGAAGATGTGGCTGCTCTTGAGCCAACAATCCCATGAATCGCTCCAAAATTCACAGACAGTGAAGATGAATGACTTAGTCTTAGTGTCATTGCACTCTGAGCTTCCCACCACCCTGCAAAAATTTGAAGACGACAGGGGGTCTCTGAGCATGACATCATATCACACCTCTTCCTTCACAGGATGCTAGGAGGAGTCATGCAAGAAGGAGAGATAGGGTAGCTAGAAAACCTTTTCCCCTGTTGTAATATCTCATCTGGAACAGCTGGCATAACAGCAAAGAAAGAAAGAACTTGTAGGCGCCCAAAATGATGCCTGCAATGAATTTGTAATAATATATTTAACTGAATACCTTGCCTTATGATGGAAGGCAAACCAAACACAAACCAGAGTTCACTGCTTCTGGTGTAGTGTGGACTGCTAGTAAATGCAGCCTGGCTAATTTGTGACCATAAATGATGATGATGATGATGATGATGATGACGATTAATTTTTATCCCGCCCTCCCCAGCCAAAGCCAGGTTCATAGCGGCTAGCAACAGGCAAAATAGCACAGTATACATAAAATCATACAGCCAATTAATTAAAATACATTCTAGAATCAATTCTGAAAATTATTGGCAACCATTGGGTTAGAGTTCTATGAAGATTACAGAAGGAGAGAGGGGGTCAGACTGTGCCTTGGCCAAAGGCCCGGCAGAACAGCTCTGTCCTGCAGGCGCTGTGGAAAGAAGTCAGTATTGTTTACACTGACTGGCAGCAGCTTTCCAGAGTTTCTGACTCTACCTGGACATGCCTGCAACTGAACCTGGGGCAATGCAAGGCGGTGATCTATACTGAGCTACAGTGCCAATTGGTGCAGCCGCACCGCCTGCCCATTGGGGCTGCCGACTGGTGTGGCCGCTCGATCAATCACCCGTTGGGTGTGTGTGTGCCGGGGTTAGCAGATGCTTTGTTGCTTGAGTCATTGGCTTGGGAGTTGCAGGGGTCAGGGGGGTCACACCAAATGTCACCCCCACTTCAGAATGGAGCCCAGGGCGGCCAGCTCCCATCGTCCCTCCCTTCCTCCACCACTGGATGGAAAGAGAAAAGGAATGCTGGAGTAAAGTTATGTGGCTGAGTATGGGTGCTGAGTGTTGGACTAGAACCTGAGATCCCAGAGTTCAAATCCCCACTTAGCAATGAAGCTCACTGAGTGACCTTGGGGGAGTCCCTGCCTCTCAGCTTAACCTACCTCACAAGATTAAGTGCATAAGAAAAGAACCATATACGTCACCTTACACTCCTTGGAGAAAAGTTGGGATATAAAGGCAATAAATAAGTAATAAATAATGCTAATTTACACAAGAAAGTCATTCCTTGAAGTGACCAAGAGTAAGTGAGAAGATTCAGCTCACCTATGTTGTTATGCAGAACACCAGAGGAACAGGTTTCATTATCAAAGCAGTATTTGCTTGATGGATGTTCACATGAGGTACTCTTTCCTTTACAGGAGGTACATAGCAGAGATGTTGCTGCACAAAGGAGATAGAGGTTGGTGCAAGAGATTTCTTGAGATGGTAAAGTACTAGAATGTGTCCTTCTTCTTAAGGAGGTGGCATGCAAAAGGGTAGATATGAGTTAGCTGTAATGTTTATATTAATTATTGGGTGCCATAATATTTAGCCAATGCAACCTTCCCTTCCATAGAGTGGCTTCTTAGAGTACCCCTCTATGCACCGGCTGAAAAATAATAGGAAAAGGAACAGAAATATCTCAGTCTTGATACCTGCCAATGATTCTATATTGTGAACTTCCCTGCTTCATGGTGTGAAAGCCTATCTATAAAGAACACAGAACACAGTCAAAAGTAAAAAATTGTGTTTAGAGCAAGAAACTATAGAAGAAAGGTGCTCATTTATATACCTAGGTTTAAAGGTAAGGTAAAGGTAAAGGACCCCTGAACTGTTAAGTCCAGTCAAAGGTGACTATGGAGCTGCGGTGCTCATCTCGCTTTCAGGCTGAGGGAGCCGATGTTTGTCCACAGACAGTTTTCGGGATCATGTGGCCAGTATGACTAAACCACTTTTGATGCAACAAAACTCTGTGACAAAAGCCAGAGTGCACTGTTTACCTTCCTGCCACAGCAGTACCTATTTATATATTTGCACTGGTGTGCTTTTGAGCTGCTAGGTTGGCAGAAGTTGGGAGAGAGCAGCAGGAGCTCACCCCGTCATGGGGATTTGAACCACCAACCTTCTGGTCAGTAAGCCCAAGAGACTCAGTGGTTTAGACCACAGCGCCACCCGTGTCCCTTGGTGTATTCTTTAGTGAAACCCTCTCTGGGAAGAGTCATATTGAGCCGTGAAAGTCAAAGCACTGAAAACCAAAGGATCATTAATGAAATTCTATTACAATAAGGGAGGGCAGCTAACTGAACCTGCCCTAAAGATACTTGGTAGCATAGTGCTTACTGAAATGCTATTTGACACTGAAATCTGGGGGACTGAGCCAAACTCCATTAAAGTTTTAGAAACTGACTTTTGTAGTTTGATTTATTTTGTGAGACAATATTGGCTTCTTGGAGTGCCCCTCTATGCACCAGCTGGAAAAAAAAATAATAAGAAAAGGAAATAGATAAAATTGCTATATGTTGTTTTGATGATTGTAAGGTTTAATGTGAAATCAAGCTAGAATTGTCATGGCCTTTGCCTGGAGAAATAAAGTTATGAACTATATGTGAAATGCTCATTGCTGCTCCAGAACTTGATATTTTCTCCCATTCCATCTCTCACTCATACCCCATTTCCCCATTATTGACACTTGTCCTCGAAGGGAGCCTGGCTTAGGGAACACTTACTAATGGCAAGAGTATTAGAGAAGCAGGTAATGTTTGGTGTGAATGTACACAAACACACACAGAGAGAAAATTACCTTTTAATCAGGGTGGTTTATATGT
Organism: Darevskia armeniaca; assembly: GCA_034641395.1. Classification (NCBI taxonomy): domain Eukaryota; kingdom Metazoa; phylum Chordata; class Lepidosauria; order Squamata; family Lacertidae; genus Darevskia; species Darevskia armeniaca. The sequence goes on from JAWWNF010000115.1 coordinate 614,822, forward strand.
TAGGGGTTTTTTATTGGATATTTTCACTATGGTGTACCGTATATTTTAATCATTCTGGATTTTAACAAAGATGCAGATTTCTTTTGTTGCTGTTATTTTCTAAATAGCACAGAAGCCATTTGGGAATGAAGCAATATATATATTAATGAATAAATAAGAATATATTCTAGATTGAATGGCTATCCTAAGTATCCTGGAAACTGTAAAGGTAAAGGTAAAGGGGCCTCTGACCATTAGGTCCAGCCGTGTCCGACTCTGGGGTTGTGGCGCTTATCTCGCTCTATAGGCCGAGGAGCTGGCGTTTGTCCGCAGACAGCTTCCGGGTCATGTGGCCAGCATGACAAAGCCACTTCTGGCGAACCAGAGCAGCACACGGAAAGGCTGTTTACCTTCCTGCCGGAGCGATACCTATTTATCTACTTGCACTTTGACGTGCTTTCGAACTGCTAGGTTGGCAGGAGCTGAGACCGAGCAAAGGGAGCTCACCTCGTCGCAGGGATTCGAACCTCTGACCTTCTGATCGGCAAGCCCTAGGCTCTGTGGTTTAACCCTCAGTGCCACGTGTCCCTTTCCCGGGAAACTGTAGCCTTCACTTATTAGTATGGTTATTCTGATTCCTCTGCCACATAAATAAATGTTTGCAACTGACTATACTGGGTCACCAAGGCTTAAGTGCTTAAACTCTTGTGTTTACTTTCCTTGATAAGCCAGCAGTCCTTACTTTCTATTATGCAGATATCCTGTCCTCACTCACATTCTCACCCAAGAAGCAAACATTTTTGCAGTCATCTAAAGATGATAAAAAGAATCCCATTGCACTGGTTCCTACTCACCTGGAGAAAGCACGGCCAAGAGGAGGCATGTGCTCAGAAGTGTTTTCATCATTTTTGAAAGATGGGAGACTCAAAAGAGATGGAACCGGGTAGAGGACTGATGCAGGGATAGGCTGACATGGAGATATTTATAGGCCAAGATTTCATGCTGTGGGCAACACGTAGGAACAAATGGTTCAATGAGGTCTGGGAGTGGGGGCTGTGTGTTTGCCAAGAAGACACAGAGGAACATAGTGAAATTCAAAGCTCAGTGTTGAATTGGCTTAATTAATTCTCTTTCATTTCCTTTCCTCTTGCCAAACACGTTTCAGCATTTCCCCCCTATATCATTAATGTGCGATTTGAATTGTAATGTCACCAAAGAAAGAATCTAGCGACTACAAAGGCAAGGGTAAAACCAAGATGCAACCTGCAAAGAGTGCCCCCCGTACTTTATTTTTCCATGTATAAGACTATATTTCCCCCCTAATTTTTTAAGTTTGAAATTGGGGGTCATCTTATACACGGATTGTTGCAATTACTTATTTCTTAATTTTGGGCTCAAAAAATAGGGGTCGTCGTATACATGGGTGTGTCCTATAAACAGAAAAATATGGTATTCCCCACCACAAGATTCCTCTTCTGAGAAGGAGGAAGGTGGGGATATTAGATTGTTCTTGGTAAGACATGGTAAGACTGTAAGCAAGGGAGTAGCCCTCAACTGAGAAGAGTAGCCCTCAGCCTTCAGCATCCAATAAAACCCTTAAACCATCATGGCTTCATATTGCATGGATGTACTGGCAGCTTCAACCAGTAAGACTGATTCTCCTGTCATGGAAGTGGTCCCCTCCCATGGGGAAAAAGGGATGACAAGTGAGCTCAGTTGCTGGTGTCAGTGACTCAGAAGTGTATCTGGTGAGAATCAAACACTAACACAGCATGGAGCCAGCTGTCTCCACAACCAACACAAACATGACTATACTCTCAATCACTCTTCATCACTCTGAACCAGTCAAGTGGAAAGTACCAGGCAATGTGTAAAGCAGCAGTTGAGGAAGACATTGTTGGTTCAGCTGCAGATTAGCTCAAAGGCCATTAGGGCAGCCCAGCAGAGATGTAAGTTTGAGGTAGAAAGTACAAATGTAGAAAGTAAAAATGTGTATGTGGAAGTAAAGGACAATGATATTCCTTATGAGTAGGCCTCCACTATGTTGTGATACCATTTATTATAGAGAGATATAGGAATAAGAAAGTGGACAGAAATTGGTGTAGCTACCTTGCATTGAGTCTGGGCAAGGGAGGTAGTTGCAGAGAAGAAAACAGTAGGCACACTGTGGAATTATTGGGTTTAGGACACCTTTCAGGGAACAGCCAGTGCTTCGTTCCTGGTGGGACTTAGGGGTACACTGTAGGTCTCACATCCATATTCTGGGTGAATGCTGGACAGTGGGATCAAGGTGCCTTTGCTGAGTTTACAGCCAAAGCTCACCCAGGAGTTGGTTCTTCTACTTCCATTGTTGGGGGGCCACAGTCTGTGGCTTTCTTACGAGCCTGGGAGTCTGTAGGAATGCTTCCCTACCAGCGCTATATAAAATCTTCAACTGCCTGTAGTTTCTTAATTATATTAAACTAGCTGACCCGGGCCACGCCTTGCTGTGGCTCATTTTATGCTTATTACCATCAGTAGCAGCCGCAGCCAAAATAAACCCCCACCTACCCCCGCTGGCGTCGTGTGCACTCTGCACGCACTCAGGTGCCCTCTCGCGGCTTGTGGCAGAAAAAGCTGAGGAAGGAGGCCTCTGACACCGTCTGAGGGAAAAGCACTATGGAAACGCACAGATAAAAAACACACATCGGGAGATCACTGAGGGACGATCACGGTGGCCATTTCCCGGCATGCCTTGTCTCTGGCCTTTTCAAGGGGAAAAGTGCTAGTAACCCTCTACAGTGAGGATTTGATTCCATTTCCCAGAGTGCCTTGAGCGCGCAGTTTGTTGGAATAATAAGCCCACCGTTTTTTTTTGGCGGGAGTTATAGTTTTAGAAGATGGCGCTGGCAATCCACGCCTGCTTCTACTTAGGAAAGTTACAGCAATGGCATACCATGCTGACCTAGGGACCTAGGTCAGGCACACTGGTTAGGGGCGAGATGCACCGGTCGAAAGAGGATAAACAGGATCAATCTGGATGGGTCAGGACACCTCTGGGAGAACAATGGAGGGTGGTGGAAAAACCCCTCCAGAGGTTGGAAGGTGAGCAGGGAGGGGCTGCCTACATGAGGAGTACCACATCCACAATGGCGGACCCTCGGGTGGGGTTTGGGGGTGTCACCCTTCAGAGGTACTACCTTACAAGGAGTTGTTTACCACAAAACTTTTGGAGAGTCTCCTTATTTGGTGCCTGAGCTACACCGGTTGGATTAATGTTTAACCCACACTGTAAAGCTAATAAAAGGAAGCCCTCGCACGAGGTTCAGGGTGCTTTTCCAAACATCCATCCTGTTCCCGCGTCGTGCTGTGTCATTCTGTGTTGCCCGGTGCAACAATAAATGGGAGATTTTTTTTAAAAAAAAAAAAAAATCAAAATCAAGTTGGAAATTCATGGCAATTACAACAGGAAATGGGAATGGTAGGGACAGAAGTGGGTGTGAATTAATGAATACATAATAAGTAAAGAACGATGAAATATTATATTTATATATTATCACAGTGGAGAAACAACTGTGGATAAAGATGAAAAGATTTATTATTGTTGAATATGGGGGAATGGTTGTTGGAGTTATTGGAAATAAAGTTGTTATGTTTGATTAGAGAAAATATATTGCTGACTAATAATAATAGTAACAACAACAACAACAACAACAACAACAACAACAACAACAACAACCATTTTGGGACTTTTGTGGAAAAAGGAAAATGAATTAATCTATTTGGGTCAGAAGACTGGGAAAATATTACCTAACAGGAAGTAGAACAGTGAATAATTTCTTCTGACAGACCTAAAATCGGAAGTTCTTTTATTGTTTCCTCTCTACTCTTTTTTCCTATTCTTTTCTTCCCCCTTGATGTTTTCTTTTCTCTTTCTTTCTTTCTTTTTGTTTTTGTTTAAATTAATTTATTTTCTTTTGTTATGAGATAAGGTGTACGTTAAGTTATTTCTTTGATTACATCCTAGGTCTGCCAGTCACAATGGACCTCCCCATTTGTTGTTTGTTGTTTGTTTCCCCTTGTGCTATTACCCCCACCCTAGTATTCTTGCTTGTGGTGAGCTTGCAAATGTAGTATCACTTTCAACAGATGCTTGTCTGTATTTCCTTTAATATCTGAATTGCCATTGCCATTTACCGGTATTATTAATTAAAATTAGATAGCTTCTTTTATAATTTTTGAGTAAAAAGGGAAATGAAATAATTTATTTGGGTCAGGAAATAAATCGGTTTGCCTAACAGAAAGAAGATCAGCTGGGTGGCACCAGCCATTTGTTTTTTGCCTACCTGGAAGCAATTGACAAAACTTTGTAAGGTTAAGCATTGGGTAAGGCTTTGTTTGGGTGGAGGGGAGGTTGTAGCCTCCGCCTGCCCCTCCTCACTAAGGGTATCCTATTAAAGGGATGGGGGTGTGTGTGTGTGTGGATTCTGTCCAATGCCTGGACGTGGGCTGTTGGAATGTCACAACCCCAATGGGGAGCCCTCAGGGGGTCCCTATTTGATGTAAGTCATAGGGCTCCCCCTATTGGTGGTTTACCCTGCAGATGGGCGGGAGTCAAGTTATAGCCTGGCTTCACCCAATGCCTAAGCCAAACCACCCGCATCTGTAAACAATAAAGCTGTGGCCTATTAGAACCCATAAATGAAAATAATCATTTCTGTGTAATTATTGTCCATAAGGGTCACAGGGGCTTGGCAAGCAAGTGGGGCTGAACAAAATAACATGCAAATCCTCATGTTTTACTTCAATTGCCCTTTCTCAGCATTCTACACATTCTGCATACCGGTATATAAAACATAGAGATACAGAATACAGATACAATGTTTCAGAAGAGTTTATTTTATATGATGAATTTCACAAATTGTGAAAAAGAAAACCCATGAGCCCTGAGCTCCCCTTCTCACCACTAGGCTCCCAGTTTCTTCTGCTGCTACCATGAATGGGGGAATCAACAAGGGGGAGAGCTTTGCTGTCTTGTATCTACCCTTCAAGGTCGATTTGCTTTGAGGATATCGCAGCATCAGAGCATTTTGCATCAATTTTAAAGAATTCAAGTTCACCAGATTTTAAGTTTTTTCCATTGAGGGCACACAAGTCTTCAGTTGCACAGCCTTTGAATTTGAGGATGTCCACTGTACGTAAAAGATCTGTATAACAGAAAGCATAAGCTTTGCATGAGTTCTTTATTGGGGCTTTGGGGATAGGGATGACTGTGTTATTAAAGCTCAGTGTGCTTACAACCAACACACTGTATAATTAATCTGAAAGCCAAGTATCACTAGCTTTGTATTTGGGTTTCCTGGCTAACACCATGATGATGCATTGTGAACAGGAAGTAACCCTCTGCCACAGTGCTATTTTTCTAGAAAAAGAGGTGCCGGAGCTCAACATGAATGCCTCCCTTGTTCTCTTAGAATGGCAATGGGGTCCACCTGACAGTTGCTAGAACTGAGTTCTGGCTGAAAAAAAAAGGCTTAGTCTCCCATCCCATGTATTTTGCTACCCTAAGGCAGCAGTTCTTTTGCACACTTGTGATGCAGTAAGATTCAATTAACACAGTCCAACTTATTTCTTAGGAAATATGAACAGAGGTGTACATGGTAGGACCCTTCTTTCTCCCAGCCTCCTTTACTTTTGAATTTTTGGCCAAAGTGTGTGGTCCAGTCCAGGGGCGTAGCGTGCCGCTTGGGTACCCGGGGCGGCAAGCCAAGCGGCACCCCTGGGGGCGGGGCGTCGCTCCGTGCGCATGATGTCACAACGCGCATGCGCACAGAGCGACTCCTTTGCCCCATGCCGCGGCAAAAAAAGCCGCTGAAAAAAACCCTTTCAGCGGGTTTTTTTTGCCGCTGCGCTCCCAGGCAGAGCTACGGCGTCAGCATGGAGGAGAGGGGCGGACCAGAGCCAGAAGGGGTGACACTCCTCCATGCTACTGGCCCGCCCCTCTCCTCCATGCCGGGGCGAAAAAAACAGCTGAAAGGGGGTGAAAGGAAGACAAAGCCCCCCTTTCAGCTGTTTTCTTCACCACTGCGCTCCCTGGGCGGAGCCGCGGCATGGAGGAGGGGGGCGGACCAGCCAGGAGGGGGTGACACCCCTCCTGGCTGCTGGCCCGCCCCTCTCCTCCATGCCACGGCGCCGCAAGCCAGCCAGCGGTGGGGAGGAGGCTATTTTCGGCGCTGCCAGGGCGGAGCCACAGGGGCGGCCAGCAAGGGGGTGTCACATCAGCGACAAGCGTGACACCCCTCCTCGCTGGCCGCCCCTGCGGCTACGCCCCAGCAGCGCCGAAAATACACCCCAGCAGCACACTCACACTCAGTGAGCCAGGCAGGGGCAGAGAGCTGCGAGTGCGAGCGCGCCTCCCCAGATGTTGCGCCCGGTGCGGCCGGCCCCCCCTGCACCCCCCACGCTACGCCACTGGTCCAGTCCTCCTGGAACAGCACCAAATGGTGCATAATACTGTGAGGAAAAGCTGTGATGTGCTGGCTGGTCCTGCACCCTCCCCTGTATCCCTTTGCTCTGATGACCCTTGTGCATTAGAAGACAAAGGTGTGCTGTAAGGAGTCTGCTGTGCTTTGTAGGCCCCCCAGTCTCACACAAGGTAAAACCCTGCACATGAGTGAGCCTGTCCCCTCTGGTTTTTATGCACTTCATGTGGGAATAGTTTGGAATACAAAACAGGACTAGAACATTGCCCTTTCCCTCAGAGAAAGAAATCAAAGCTATACACAAATATCAGTCATTGCTTTTCTGGAAATGAGAAAGAGACAGAAGCAGGCAATATTACTCACATGAAACAACACTATAATAGTGAATGCACTTGGTCTCATTGGCAAGGCAGCTGACATTCCCCTCACTTGGGCAATGTTTATTCTTTCTAATTGCTCCAGAACTCTGTAATTTGAAGCAGGCTGGGCACTGTAGACCATTGGGGGAAAGAACTTCATGCGGTGGAACTACCAAAGTAATAACCTACAGTCAGCATATGGATACACCTCATTCCCCATTCTCTTTATTGTACCTTTATTTTGATTTCTTTCATGCCTTCTAGTAGCATCTGACACTAGCTGGACAGGCTACCTCCACATTGTGTCCTACACAAGTTTGGAAAACTCAGCAGTGGCCAGAGGATTGGAGAAGATCAGTCTACATCCCAATCCCAAAGAAGGGCAGTGCCAAAGAATGCTCCAACAATTGCGCTCATTTCACATGCTAGCAAGGTTTTGCTAAAAATTCTACAAGGCAGGCTTAAGCAGTATGTGGACCGAGAACTCCCAGAAGTGCAAGCTGGATTTCGAAGGGGCAGAAGAACCAGAGACCAAATTGTAAACATGCGCTGGATTATGGAGAAAGCTAGAGAGTTCCAGAAAAACATTTACTTCTGCTTCATTGACTACGCAAAAGCTTTTGACTGTGTCGACCACAGCAAACTATGGCAAGTTCTTAAAGAAATGGGAGTGCCTGATCACCTCATCCATCTCCTGAGAAATCTCTATGTGGGACAAGAAGCTACAGTTAGAACTGGATATGGAATAACTGATTGGTTCAAAATTTGGAAAGGAGCACGACAAGGCTGTATATTGTCTCCCTGCTTATTTAACATATGCAGAATTCATCATGCGAAAGGCTGGACTGGATGAATCCCAAACTGGAATTAAGATTGCCGGAAGAAATATCAACAACCTCAGATATGCTGATGATACAACCTTGATGGCAGAAAGTGAGAAGGAATTAAAGAACCTTTTAATGAGGGTGAAAGAGGAGAGCGCAAAATATGGTCTGAAGCTCAACATCAAAAAAACTAAGATCATGGCCACTGGTCCCATCACCTCCTGGCAAATAGAAGGGGAAGAAATGGAGGCAGTGAGAGATTTCACTTTCTTGGGTTCCATGATCACTTCAGATGGTGACAGCAGTCACGAAATTAGAAGACGCCTGCTTCTTGGGAGAAAAGCAATGACAAACCTAGACAGCATCTTAAAAAGCAGAGACATCACCTTGCCGACAAAGGTCCGTATAGTTAAACCTATGGTTTTCCCAGTAGTAATGTATGGAAGTGAGAGGAGGAGGAGGACTTTGGACTTGATATCCCGCCTTTCACTCCCCTTAAAGAGTCTGAAAGCGGCTAACAATCTCCTTTCCCTTCTTCCCCCACAACAAACACTCTGTGAGGTGAGTGGGGCTGAAAGACTTCAGAGAAGTGTGACTAGCCCAAGGTCACCCAGCAGCTGCATGTGGAGAAGCGGGGAAGCGAACCTGGTTCACCAGATTACGAGGCCACTGCTTTTAACCACTACACCACTCTGGCTCCATAAAGAAGGCTGATCGCCGAAGAATTGATGCTTTTGAATTATGGTGCTGGAGGAGACTCTTGAGAGTCCCATGGACTGCAAGAAGATCAAACCTATACATTCTTAAAGAAATCAGCCCTGAGTGCTCACTAGAAGGACAGATCCTGAGGTTAAGGCTCCAGTACTTTGGCCACCTCATGAGAAGAGAAGACTCCCTAGAAAAGACCCTGATGTTGGGAAAGATTGAGGGCACAAGGAGAAGGGGATGGCAGAGGATGAGATGGTTGGACAGTGTTCTCGAAGCTACTAACATGAGTTTGGCCAAACTGTGAGAGGCAGTGAAGGATAGGCGTGCCTGGCGTGCTCTGGTCCATGGGGTCACGAAGAGTCGGACACGACTGAACAACAACAAACCTTCAGAGATGCAGATACTCACGTTGGACAGGTTCCGTATTGCACACATTTGTTTGGCAGCAGGAGAGCTTCAGCTGGAGGAATTTACCTTGAGCTGCACTAAAGCTGTAATCACCTGAGTGACAAGAACCGAGATCAGTACATCCCCGGGAAGTTGACACTTTATACTTTGAAACTGAAAAGAAAAAAGGAAATAAATCACAAGATAAGCAAAAAAATTTTTAAAAAATTGGTTAATTCCCTCCAGATATATTTATTTTTAAATATACTTCCCTTTAACTACATTTTTTTCTTCAGTGAGAAACTACGTAATGCATAGTTCTTGAACCAAGAAATGAACCAAAACACAATTATCCTTCAAAATCCATAATTCTCCAAACAAATAGTGCATAAAAATATGCAAATATTAAGGAAAAACAAGCATAGAAACAGCCTGTGGTGTTTCAATCGTTTACTCTGAGTAGGATTTAGTTGAATGAGTTCGAACAACCAACAGTTACTTTTTATTAGGGGAAATCACCTGATTTCTCAGATGGGTGTGCAGATGAAGAGAGAACTGGAAGCTGAAACCTAGAATGACCAATGTTCCAGGAATCATTGTGAGGCCAAGGGGCCATATAGCCCATTGTTGTGTGCTTAAATCACAGGATGCTCAGGATAAAAGGATGATGTGGCTGCCCTTGAGCCAGCAATCCCATGAATCACTCCAAAATTCACAGACAGTGAAGATGTGAGACTTAGTCTTAGTGTCATTGCACTCTGAGGTTCCCACAACCCTGAAAGAATTTGAAGGCAACTGGGGATCTCTGAAAAACAAACCAACAACACCAGAACTGGCTAGGTATATAAAGGACAATTTTACTAGAACAATTATACAAGTCATAAACCTCCTGGACAATGAGCAAACTGAAGTGCAATGTGCATAACCAAGACTGGAGATACTCATAAACATATAATGAACCAGTGTCTTTCTCGTTGCTTGGAACAAACAAAATATTCTTCAAATAGTCTTTCACTGGAAGCACAAAGCCATAAATGTAGGAGCGATAGCAAGAAAGCATTCTTCAAGTATTAGTTTCAGTGATGGCTAACCTTGACACTCCAGATGTTTTGGGACTACAACTCCCATCATCCCTGACCACTGAGCCTGTTAGCTAGGGATGATGGGAGTTGTAGTTCCAAAACATCTGGGGTGTCAAGGTTAGCCATCACTGAGTTAGCTGGAAGCGCAAAGCCAAATGGTCAATTGAAGCCAAATAGATGAGACCTGTTCTCCGGATATTATGGAGCTTTCGCAGCAAGCTTCATCAGTCAATTATGCTCAATAATACAAAATGGCATTCCAGTTACAATAAATGAATGACCACAAATACATGCAATACCTGTCTCATGTTGCGTCTTACCTAATCACCCAAACAATACTCACAGGCACAGTGCCTTGGTTTGTTTAGCAATAACAGAGAAGTGTTACTGTACCTTTAACCATGTATAAATGTGATGATTGATTCTATGCACCTGTAATGTATTTAAATGTTTGGTACTACCAGTTTCTACATTTGCTGTGCCTGTGAGTATTGTTTGTGACCTTTTATCTTGAGCGAACTGTGTTGGGTGATTAGCTTCCAGTGAAAGATTATTTGAAGAATGTTTTGTTTATTCCAGGTAATGAGAGAGAAACTGGTTCATGATATGTTTATGAGTATCTCCAGGCTTGGTTATGCACATTGCACTTCAGTTTGCTCATTGTCCAGGAGGATTATGACTTTATATACTTGTTCTATGAAGAACAAGTGTGGTGTAGTGGTTAAGAGCGGTAGACTTTAATCTGGGAGACCACTCCTCCACATGCAGCTGCTGGGTGACCTTGGGCTAGTCACACTTCTCTGAAGTCTCTCAGCCCCACTCACCTCACAGAGTGTTTGTTGTGGGGGAGGAAGGGAAAGGAGAATGTTAGCCGCTTTGAGACTCCTTCGGGTAGTGATAAAGCGGGATATCAAATCCAAACTCTTCCTCTTCTTCTTCTTCTTCTAGTAAAATTGTCCTTTATATTCATAGCCAGTTCTGGTGTTGCTGGTTTGTTGTTTAATGATTGTTATTACACCTGATACTTTTTGTGTATACTTGACAGGGGGTCTCTGAGCATAACATCATATCACACCTCTTCTTTCACAGGATGTTAGGAGGAGTAATGCAAGAAGGAGAGATAGGGTAGCTAGAAAACCATTTCCCCTGTTGTAATATCTCATCTGGAACAGCTGGCGTAACAGCAAATAAAGAAAGAACTTGTAGGTGCCCAAAATGATGCCTGCAATGAATTTGTAATAATATATTTAACTGAATAGCTTGCCTTATGATGGAAGGCAAGCCAAAACCAAACCAGAGTTCACTGCTTCTGCTGTAATGTGGACTGCTAGTTAATGCAGTGATGGGTAATTTGTGGCCCTAAAGAATTTGCTGAACTACAGCTTGCATCATCTCTAGCCATTGACCATGCTGGCTGAGGTGGATGGGAGCAGTAGTCCAGGAATTTCTAAAGGGCCAAAGGTTAGTCAACCACAGGCTGATGCATGCCAGTATCTCTCTGATGAAGCCTGCATGTGATGGAAAGAGAAAAGAAATGTGAGAGTAAGGTTATGTGGCTAAGTATGGGTGTTGAGTGTTGGACTGGAATCTGAGATGCCAGGGTTCAAATCCCCACTCAGCCATGAAGCTCACTGGGTGACCTTGGGGAGCCCCTGCCTCTCAGCTGAGTAAACCTGACATGGTTAAATGCATAAAAGAATAACCATGTCATTGGAGAAATTGTGGGCTATAAAGGCAATAAATACATAATAAATAATGATAATTTACACAAGAATGTCATTCCTTGGGGTGACCAAGAGTAAGTGAGAAGATTCAGCTCACCTATGTTGTTATGCTGAGCACCAGAGTAACAGATTTCAGTATCATTGCATCCTACAGAGCCCTTCTTGTCACATGAGGTACTCCTTTCATGACATTGGTCACATAAAAGATATGCCGCTGTAGAAAGGAGATAGAGGTTGGTGGAAGAGATTTCTTGAGATGGTAAAGTTCTGTAATGTGGGAGAAGGTGTCATTCTTCTTAAGCAGGTGTCATGCAAAAGGGTAGGTATGTATTAGCTGTAATGTTCATATTAATTATTGGGTGCCATATTTAGCCAATGCAACCTTCCCTTCCATAGAGTGGCTTCTTAGAGTACCCCTCTATGCACCGGCTGGGAACAAAAATAGGAAAAGGAACAGAAATATCTCAGTCTTGATGCATGCCAATGCTTTTATACTGTGAACTACCCTGCTTCACGGTGTGAAGGCAGAACACAGTCAAAAGATTAAAAAAAGGTGTTTAAAGCAAGAAACTACAGAAGAAATCTGCTCATTTATATACCTAGGTGTATTCGTTAGTGAAACCCTCTCTGGGAAGAGTCATATTGAGGCAGTGAAAGTCAAAGCCCCAAAAACCAAAGGGGCATTAATGAAATTCTATTACAATAAGGGAAGGCAGATGAATGAAGCTGCCCTAAAGATATTTTGTAGCAGAATGCTTACTGAAATGTTCTCTGGCACTGAAATCTGGAGTCTGAGTCAAACTCCATTAAAGTTTTCAAAACTGCAGAATAAAATTTATTTTGAAACTATACACCCTACCACCAGTAATATCAGCAGCTTTTATTTCTACAGAATCTAGGTTGCCAACAATTAAGGCAAGAGTGGAATGTGCTCAGTTAAAGTGTTGTTGTTGTTGTTTTAAATGCTTTTATGCCAATGCAACATTTTCCTGTGCTATACTATATGGAATTATGGGCCAAGTTGGTTTTGGTGATTGTTAGGTTTAATCAGAAATCAAGCTAGAATTAAGTTTGTTGGTGTCTCTGGTATCTTCTCTCTCTTACATCATGGGTTTTGGTATAGATTAGGGATGTTTGTTCTGTGTTATTTTTATATACTGTTGCTACAAGTTTGTTATGGCCTTTGACTTTGAATAAGTGTTAGCTAAGGGAACTGCAAAAGGGACGCGGGTGGTGTTAAAGCACAGAGCCTAGGGCTTGCCGATCAGAAGGTTGGCAGTTCGAATCCCCGCAATGGGGTGAGCTCCCGTTGCTCGGTCCCTGCTCCTGCCAACCTAGCAGTTCGAAAGCACGTCAAATTGCAAGTAGATAAATAGGAACTGCTGCAGCGGGAAGGTAAAGGGCATTTCTGTGTGCTGCTCTGGTTCGCCAGAAGCGGCTTTGTCATGCTGGCCACATGACCTGGAAGCTGTACGCCGGCTCCCGGCCAATAAAGCGAGATGAGCGCCGCAACCCCAGAGTCGGTCACGACTGGACCTAATGGTCATGGGTCCCTTTACTTTACCTTTAAGGGACCTGCAACTAATTAGAAATGCCAAGGTTTCTCCTTGGTATCCACTCCTGAGAACAAAGCTTTCTAGAGATAGAGATCTCTAATCAAAGGCTTGCCAATTTCCTTAAATAAATGCCTTTATTGTGCTCCATTTCCAAATGATGCCCAGGACAGCATTGGACATCTGCTATAACAAGGTCCTGTATGCAGACAGAGTTTACATTTCTGATTAACCTCAGGTGAAATTTATGACTCATCTGTTAATGTGCTCCTTAAATAGAAACCTAAGAGATTACTTTTTGAAACCTTTGTTTGCAAAAGCAACACCCCAGAAGAAATAGTTTGGGTTTTTTTGTAAGATAATATTGGCTCCTTAGAGTGCCCCTCTATGCACTGGCTAAAAAAGTGGTAGTGGTGGAATGGAATTAGATAAGATTGCTTTAAATTGTTTTGGTGAAAGTAAGGTTTAATGTGAAATCAAGCTAGAATTAAACTTGTTGGATTCTCTTCTATCTTCTCTCCCTTACATTATGGATGTTGGCTTATATTATGCATGTCTCCTCTGTATTCATTTATTAATACTATTGGTACAAGTTTGTCATGCTAGAGAAATAAAGTTATGAACTATACGTTAAATGCTCTTTGCTGCTCCAGTACTTGAGATTTTCTCCCATTCCATCTCTCACTCACACCCCATTTCCCCATTATTGACACTTGTCCTTGAAGGGAGCCTGGCTTAGGGAACACTAACTAAGGGCAAGGATATTAGAGAAGCAGGTAATGGTTGGTGGGAATGTACACATACACACACACAGAGAGAGGGGGGGATTACCTTTTAATCAGGGTAGTTTATATGTTAGGGGTTTTGTATTGGATATTTCAACTATGGTGTATATTTTAATCATTCGGGATTTTAACAAAGATGCAGATTTCTTTTGTTGCTGTTGTTTTCTAAATAGCACGGAAGCCATTTGGGAATGAGCAATACATATATTAATGAATAAATAATAATATATTCTAGATTGAATGGCTATCCTAATTATCCTGGAAACTGTAGCCTTCACTTATTAGTATGGTTAACCGGATTCCTCCGTCACAGAAATAAATGTTTGCAGCTGACTATACTTGGTCATCAAGGCTTAAGTGCTTAAACTCTTGAGTGTATTCTCTTCTGTAAGCCAGCAGTCCTGACTCTCTATTATTGCTGATATCCTGTCTTCATTCACATTCCCACCCAAGGAGCAAACATTTCTGGAGTCATCAACAGATGACAAAAGGAATCCCATTCTATTGGTTCCTACTTACCTGAAGAATGCAGGGCCAAGAGGAGGCTCAGAAGTGTTTTCATCATTTTTGAAAGATCAGGAAACTCTGAGATGGACCAGGCAAGAAAACTGATGCAGGGAGAGCTTTTACTGGGAGATATTTATATGCCAAGGATTCATGCTGTGGGCAACATGTGGGAACAAATGGTTCAGTGAGGTCTGAGAGAGGGGACTGTGTGTTTGCCAAGAAGACACAGAGGGACATAGTGAAATTCAAAGCTCAGTTTTTAAATTGGCTCAATTATTTATTTCTCATTTCATTAGCTTTTGCCACTTCTCAGCATTTTTTTCTTCTTTACCATTAATGTACAATTTGGTTTGAAATGGCACCAAAGAAAGAATCTGGGGACTACAAAGGCAAGGGCAAAACCAAGATGCAACCTGCAATGAAACCCACAAAATTGTTGTTGTTGTTCAGTCGTTCAGTCGTGTCCGACTCTTCGTGACCCCATGGACCAGAGCACGCCAGGCACGCCTATCCTTCACTGCCTCTCGCAGTTTGGCCAAACTCATGTTAGTAGCTTCGAGAACACTGTCCAACCATCTCATCCTCTGTTGTCCCCTTCTCCTTGTGCCCTCAATCTTTCCCAACATCAGGGTCTTTTCTAGGGAGTCTTCTCTTCTCATGAGGTGGCCAAAGTACTGGAGCCTTAACCTCAGGATCTGTCCTTCTAGTGAGCACTCAGGGCTGATTTCTTTAAGAATGGATAGGTTTGATCTTCTTGCAGTCCATGGGACTCTCAAGAGTCTCCTCCAGCACCATAATTCAAAAGGATCAATTCTTCGGCGATCAGCCTTCTTTATGGTCCAGCTCTCACTTCCGTACATTACTACTGGGAAAAACATAGCTTTAACTATACGGACCTTTGTTGGCAAGGTGATGTCTTTGCTTTTTAAGATGCTGTCTAGGTTTGTCATTGCTTTTCTCCCAAGAAGCAGGCGTCTTCTAATTTCGTGACTGCTGTCACCGTCTGCAGTGATCATGGAACCCAAGAAAGTGAAATCTCTCACTGCCTCCATTTCTTCCCCTTCTATTTGCCAGGAGGTGATGGGACCAGTGGCCATGATCTTAGTTTTTTTGATGTTGAGCTTCAGACCATATTTTGCGCTCTCCTCTTTCACCCTCATTAAAAGGTTCTTTAATTCCTCCTCACTTTCTGCCATCAAGGTTGTGTCATCAGCATATCTGAGGTTGTTGATATTTCTTCCGGCAATCTTAATTCCGGTTTGGGAGTCATCCAGTCCAGCCTTTCGCATGATGAATTCTGCATATAAGTTAAATAAGAAGGGAGACAATATACAGCCTTGTCGTACTCCTTTCCCAAATTTGAACCAATCAGCTATTCCATATCCAGTTCTAACTGTAGCTTCTTGTCCCACATAAAGATTTCTCAGGAGACGGATGAGGTGATCAGGCACTCCCATTTCTTTAAGAACTTGCCATAGTTTGCTGTGGTCGACACAGTCAAAAGCTTTTGCGTAGTCAATGAAGCAGAAGTAAATGTTTTTCTGGAACTCTCTAGCTTTCTCCATAATCCAGCGCATGTTTGCAATTTGGTCTCTGGTTCCTCTGCCCCTTTGAAATCCAGCTTGCACTTCTGGGAGTTCTCGGTCCACATACTGCTTAAGCCTGCCTTGTAGAATTTTTAGCAAAACCTTGCTAGCGTGTGAAATGAGCGCAATTGTGCGGTAGTTGGAGCATTCTTTGGCACTGCCCTTCTTTGGGATTGGGATGTAGACTGATCTTCTCCAATCCTCTGGCCACTGCTGAGTTTTCCAAACTTGCTGGCATATTGAGTGTAGCACCTTAACAGCATCATCTTTTAGAATTTAGAACCCACAAAATATCCTCCACCAAAGGATTCCTCTCTCGAGAAGGAGGAAGGTCTGGATATTAGATTGTTCTTGGCAAGACTGTAAGCAAGGGAGTAGCCCTCAGCTGAGAAGAGTAGCCCTCAGCCTTCAGCATCTAAGAAAACCCTTAAACCATCCTGGCTTCATATTGCATGTATGTTCAATGGTACCTTGGGTTACATACGCTTCAGGTTACAGACTCTGCTAACCCAGAAATATTACCTCGGGTTAAGAACTTTGCTTCAGGATGAGAACAGAAATCGGGCAGCAGCGGCGCACCAGGAGGCCCCATTAGCTAAAGTGATGCTTCAGGTTAAGAACGTTTTCAGGTTAAGAACGGACCTCCGGAATGAATTAAGTACGTAACCAGAGGTACCACTGTACTGGCGGCTTCAACCAGTAAGACCGATTCTCCTGTCATGGAAGTGGTCACCCTCCCCTAGGGAAAAAGGGATGACAAGTGAGCTCAATTGCTGGTGTCAGTGACTCAGAAGTGTACCTGGTGAGAATCAAACACTGACACAGCATGGAGCCAGCTGTCTCCACAAACAACACAAACAGAACCATACTCTCAATCACTCTTCATCACTCTGAACCAGTCAAGTGGAAGGTATCAGTCAATGTGCAAAGCGGCAGTTGAGGAAGACATTGTTGGTTCAGCTGCAGATTAGCTCAAAGGCCATTAGGGCAGCCCAGTAGTGGGATGAGCCAGTGGCAGTGAAGCAGTCAAATGGGGTGTAGGGATGTAAGGTTGAGGTAGAAAGTAAAAATGTGTATGTGGAAGCAAAGGACAATGATCTTCCTTATGAGAGGGCCTCCACTATGTTGTGATACCATTTATTGTAGAGAGATATAGGAAGAAAAAGTGGACAGAAATTGGTGTAGCTACCTTGCATTGAGTCTGGGCAAGGGAGGTAGTTGCAGAGAAGAAAACAGTAGGCACACGGTGGAATTATTAGGTTTAGGACACCATTTAGGGATCAGCCAGTGCTTCGTTCCTGGTAGGACTTAGGGGTACACTTTAGGTCTCACATGCATATTCTGGGTGAATACTGGACAGTGGGATCAAGGTGCCTTTGCTGGGTTTACAGCCAAAGCTCACCCAGGAGTTGGTTCTTCTACTTCCATTGTTGGGGAGCCACAGTCTGTGGTTTTCTTATGAGCCTGGGAGTCTGTGGGAATGCTTCCCTACCAGCACTATATAAAATCTTCAACTGCCTGTAGTTTCTTAATTATATTAAATTTGGTTTGCAGTTCCTTCAGGAGGTGGATTGAAGGCCAATTGAAGGCCTACTTTACTCCTCACAAGGCAGGCTTGCCTAGTCACATCAGGATTAGAAACCTTATACTACCTTATTATATTTCCCACATATGATTTGTTTCCCCCTATGCAATTCATGGTTCTTAAGTTACAATTTATAAAGATGCCTTACCAAAAAACAAAACAAAAACACCTTTTTGTCTTGCTCCATTTCCATTCTCCTAATGCAATGGATATAGAAACATACAATGCACATTTGAGACAGTATTGTTTCATGCACCAGGACTCCTAAAAGTCTTTCATTTTATTGGTTTCCCCCCCCCTCTTTATTTTTAGGCTGACAGGTTTTTATTGGGAAACGGGTGTATTTATTATGAGCCATTTCCTTTGTCTTTGCTCTTCTTTCATGTGGGGTCTAACTCAGTTGGATAGAGCATATACCGGTATTTTTGATCATTTTCCAGGCCCCCCAAAAGCACGGCTGAGGTGGAAAAGCTAGACATTGCTCAGGGTTATAGACAGGTACCAGGGAAAAAGAGATATTCCCTCTTTTGTTTAATAGTATTGTTTAATAACTAGAAAGTATTGTTTAATAACTAGAAAGGGATTTCCAAGAGGTGAGGAAATCAGGTTCTGCAGTTTCATTCCTCCTTGTTCCAATTGCATCACATTGTGAGGAAAGAGTGAAGATACTTTAAGTCATCTGATCTGCTTGCCTTTAGCCACGTTGCCTTTAATTGAATCAAGCTAGTTGTTTACACCTGCTTCTCTACCCATCTTCAGTAACAACCTCATCTATATGCTTTATATTTCTCTATTTCCTGGAAACCTTTATTTTCAGGTACCTGAACCATTTTTTAACAATGTAGATTTTATTGGTTTTTATAAACGTATAACAACAACAAAAATCACTAAGCAGCTACACAAAATCAGAATACGCCACCCTTTCTGAAAATTTCTTCAGCTATCATAATACTACTACTAATAATAATTTATTATTTGTACCCCGCCCATCTGGCTGGGTCTCCCCAGCCACCCTGGGCGGCTTCCAGCAAATATTAAAAAACAAAACATTAAAATCACAGATTAAAAGCTTCCCTGAACATAAGTATTCATATTTTTCAAGGTGGGTTGTCATAAAAGCTACACCTCTGGAAATGCCCAGCTTTGCACAACTGTTAAAGGTTAAAGAGTTCAGTTTGAGCCTAGATCAGGCATCCCCAAACTTCAGCCCTCCAGATGTTTTGGACTACAATTTTCATCATCCCTGAGCACTGGTCCTGTTAGCTAGGGATCTTGGGAGTTATAGGCCAAAACATCTGGAGGGCCGCAGTTTGGGGATGCCTGGCCTGGATTATTTTGTGTGTTTATTGGTGGCTTCAGGCCCAGAACACCTTCAAAGCGAAACACACGGTACCTTTGAAGTGGGTCCAGCTACGCTTCCCGAAGCCTTCAACAGCAGAGTTGGCACAGCAGATCTCAGTTTGCTTGATGCCCAAGAAGCTTCCGTAAATAATGCAAACACAGTCCGTAGCTTTTCTAAACTACTTAGCATTTATTTACAGGCAAAAGATACAAAGCCATCAGAGCTTAACTCCATCGCTTCTCACTCCGGCAAAAGTGAAACCAGAACTAAACGTACACAACAATACAGAACAAAGAGAACAATGGAAACATCCCCGGATGTTCTCCTCCCCAGTGGGCAGGATGTACTCTCCTGTGCTTGTTAACCCTGTAAGCTCAGGGTCCACTCACACCCCCTCTCGTCCCGTCCACTGGGGCGCGTAAGTGTTTCCACTTACCCAATGCACAAACCCTCACAGAACTCCCCATGACGCTGGAAGCTCAATGGTTTGGTGAACCCATCTGCCAGGTTCTTCTGACTCGGACAGTACTTCAGCTTCACCAAGCCTGTCTGGATGCTCTGACATACATTCTGGAAACGTATGTCCAGATGTTTGGTTCTGGCCTTGAACTGGCCAGATTCCGCCAGTTTCAAACATGGCTGGTTGTCTTCCCAAACCGTGATGGGTAGACTACATTGTCCGCAGACATCTTGTACCAAACACCTATAGTACTCTAGCTCTCTACAGCGTTCTGACAGCGCACTGAACTCGGCCTCTGTAGATGACAACGCGATGAGACTCTGCTTGCGGGACTTCCACCCGATGAGTGACTCACCGAACTTCACTACCATTCCAGACACTGACTTCCTGTCCGCGAGATTTGCCCAATCGCTGTCCGTCCAGCACGTGAGCTGGGGTTCTCCGACAGCTGATAACTCCAGGCAAAACTCCTTTGTCTCCTGCAAATACCTCAGCACTCTCTTGATGCCGTTCCAGGCATGTACGCTAGGCTTTGTAGCCTCTCGGCTGAGCAGATTTACAGCAAATGCTATATCTGGTCGACTCCACTGAGAGAGATACAACAGACTCCCTAGAGCTGACTGGAAAACCTGGGGACTCTCGAACTCAGAGTGCTCCCCGGACTGACTGTCCTTCACAAAACAGGTTTCCATGGGCGTTCTGACACCCGCACACTCAGACATCCTGAACTTCTCCAACAACTGCTCAATCTTGCCTGTCTGACTGAGCAAGAAACTTCCGTCCTCGGTTCTATCTATCTGCACACCTAGATAAACACTCACAGGACCTAAATTCTTGAGCTTAAAGAACTCACCAAGCTCCTCTGCAAACTTCTGCACCTGCTCCTGAGTCTGATATCATCTACAAAGATGAGCACTAACTCCTGCCCCTGGCCTGCTCCAGCCAGGTAAAGACAACTGTCAGCTTGACTCTGACTAAATCCAAGCTCTAGCAAAGCTCCATGCAAACACAAGTTCCAGTTCCTCGCAGATTGCCGTAAACCGTAGATGGACTTGTGTAGCCTCCATACCTGATCTGGCTTATCTTCCTCGAACCCTGGTGGAGCACGCATGTACAGCTCCTCCTCGAGATCTGAGTTCAGATAAGCAACATCTACATCAAAATGGTTCACCTGGAGACCTCTCTGGGCAGCAGTTGCTAACAGCAAACGCATGGTTTCGCTGCGTGAAGTGGGAGCATACACCTCGGTGTAATGCAGCCCCTTCCGCTGCGTGAACCCTCTGGCTACCAACCTAGCCTTGTACTGCACGCCTCCAGATGCTGTAGGTTTGAGTCTGTACACCCAACGACAACTTACCGCCTGCTTGCCTGCAGGTAGTGTCGTGGGAGTATACACACCCAAAGACCTCATTGAGTCCAACTCCTTACCCATTGCCTCCCGCCACTTCTCGGCTTCTTCCTGAGGCAACTGTTGAACTTCCTCATAGCTTTCTGGTTCACACTGAGCCAGACAAGCCCACACACTAGTGGCTGTGAACCTAGCTGGTGGAACTCCTTTCGTGGTCCTAGCAGATCGCCTAGGTCCGAGTTCCCCCTCTGAACCTGCATCGCTGGCCTCGGCCTGCATGTCTCTGCCTTCAGGTTCCTCACCTACTGACCTACTGCGCCTCTTGACCCTCACTGGACTGCCTGCGGGTGATGTTGGCGCGCTTTTGGGCTCCTGCTTCACCTGTGGTGAACCCCCCTCTAACACTGGGATCTGGCCCTGGTCAGGTTGTCCAGCTGGTGCTGCTGGACCTATCTCCTCCACATCAAAATCGAGACTTTCTCTCGCTAGCACATCAGTGTTTCCGTGAATGCGTGACCATCCACTCTGCTCACAAAACTCAGCGCTCCTGCTCACTGTGATCTTGGACTGATCCCCACTAGGATGCGCGAACCTCCACCCTTTCGTACCTGGCTCGTACCCGCAGAAAATCATCCTCCGCGACCTTGCATCACCTTTCCTTCTCTTGGCTCCAGGTGTCAAAACCCAAGCTTCCGAGCCAAATACCCGAAAGTAGTGGACCTTTGGCTTTTTGCCATTCAACAGAAAATAGGGCGTGTCCCCTACCACAGAATTGTGAATTCTGTTCTGAACATAGTTCGCAGACCGCCATGCTTCCCCCAAAAACGCTTTGGAAGACCAGAATCGAAGAGCATGGCCGCCGTCGCTTCCTGCAGCGTACGGTTCTTCCGTTCGGCTACGCCATTCTCCTGGGGGCTATAAGGATTAGTGAGCCTTTGCACCACCCCCCTGTCACGAAAAAATGCTTTCAGTGATGACCCTAGGAACTCTCCGCCGCGGTCACTCTGAAAACACTTCACGTGTGTGTCATACCGTACTTCTATCTCTATGACCCAACCTTTGATCAGCTCTGCTGCTTCACTCTTCTCCTTCAGCAAAAAAGTCCAGCTGTTCCTGGAAAAATCATCAACCAAGGTTAGAGCGTAACGGGACTTTCCCAGACTGGGCTCCCTCATTGGACCAGTGATGTCCATGTGGACTATCTCAAATGGTTGAGTGGTAACCCTGTCTGACCTGGGGTATGAGCAAGATTTGACTTTGGCTGACTTACAAGCCCTACAGTCAAGATATGTGCCACATGACTTCATCTTGCACCCCTCAGCAACTTCTGGTTGCTTTCTCACCTTCCCCCAATGTGCATGGGCGAATCTACGATGCCATAAATGGGCACATTTGTCGTGAGGTGGAATGTTTGCACACTGGGCCTGCTTTGCACCAGTGTCACCTTCACCTGTAGCTGGGGTACCTGTGGTATGCATCTCAACAGCAAACAGCCTGTCTTCACCTCTTGGAACACTGACAAGCTTCTTCTGACCCCTGAAAATAGAACAGGTGTTATTCTCAAAGCACACTTTAAACCCATCACTTAGGAGTGTGGACACAGATAACAAACACACTTGCATGCCATGCAAAACATAAGTCTCGAGTTCTGTCCCAAGAAACTCAGCATAGACTGTCCCAACTGTTGATAACTTCTTCTGGGATCCATCAGCCATTCTCACAAACTGCTGTGAAGAAATTTCCTTGCAGTGCTTCACTAGACCACAAGGTGGCCCTATATGGTGCGAAGCACCACTGTCGATGATGAATCACAGCCTGCCAGCATTCTTCACCGTTGCCATGGAAGCTGAAAGCTGATAGCTGTGGTTATCACTCCGGCCGCCTCTGGAGGTCCCTCCGCGCTGATTCCCACGCTTGCTTCCCTTGCCGCTGCTACCCCTTATCTCGTTCCTCGGGGCAACGTCCTTGGCAGCTTCCTTTGCTGTACACTGAGCTCGCAGGTGCGTTGGGCTGCTACAGTTGTAACAAAGCTTCGCTGCGTAGGCCTTTCTGGGAACTTTGGACTCACAAGATCCCCCTCTGCCACTCGCAGCTGCCAGCTGGCCCCCCTGCTTCTCCTGTCGCCGTGGCTCCATTACAGCCAGACTGGCCGACACGTCTCTGAGCTGAACTGGGGGCTGCTTCTCCGGCGCCTCTCCTGGCCGTTCACCGCGCCTGTGAACCTGTGCCAGCGCTTCCCACAGCTCTTGGGCACTTTCAGCACCTTTTACATGCTGCAATTGTGAGGCCTCGACGCTCAGTGCCAGCAAACTCTTGGCTTTCTCCTCTCTGCGTCGTGCTGCTGCTGCTACTTCCTCTGCTTCTGGATCTGTGCCAGCAAACTTTGGGGATGAGGTGCTTCTCAAGCCTGTCCTCCCTCCCTGCTGTGCAGCGTCTGCATCAGCCTGTGATGTAGCAATGGCTTGGGGCTTTTCTATACAGCTCCACAAACCCAGCGCCTCCAACCAAACTTTGGCACGGAAAGCCCAATCTACGTAGTTTCCCCCATTTAGCTTCTCAAATGGGACTGTTCTAACTTCTCCCGTCTCAGGGTCACCAGCCTCCATCTCCCAGCCCAGGGCAGCTTACTCACGCTTCCGTAGCTCCTGGCGTCCAGGCGTCCAAGATGGGGCTTCTCTTCACCAGGAGGTGCACAACTGGGTTGCCCCCAGGACCTCAACTGGGCTTGAATCAGCTTGGCTGCTCTCAGCACACAACAGCCATTTCACAGCACCAGCCGGTACTTCAAGCCTCGGCTTAAAACGGCTCCTTTTTTCCGGGCAAGGCAAACTTGGCAAGAAACGGCTTCTTCTTGCTAACGACTTGGCGTTGAGCCATAACCTGTGTTTTCTGCACTTCCTGAATGCCATTCTCGGCATATCTACCAGTAGGCTCTACAGCCTTCTTGCCGAGCAAATGCACAGCAGCCTCTGTGTCAGTTCTGCTCGACTGGGAAAGAAACACTCGGTACCTTTGAAGTGGGTCCAGCTACGCTTCCCGAAGCCTTCAACAGCAGAGTTGGCACAGCGGATCTCAGTTTGCTTGATGCCCAAGAAGCTTCCGTAAATAATGCAAACACAGTCCGTAGCTTTTCTAAACTACTTAGCATTTATTTACAGGCAAAAGATACAAAGCCATCAGAGCTTAACTCCATCGCTTCTCACTCCGGCAAAAGTGAAACCAGAACTAAACGTACACAACAATACAGAACAAAGAGAACAATGGAAACATCCCCGGATGTTCTCCTCCCCAGTGGGCAGGACGTACTCTCCTGTGCTTGTTAACCCTGTAAGCTCAGGATCCACTCACATATTTTTCTTCATGAAAGAGAGCATACAGAGAGTTCAATGTTATTTTAAGATTGGAAGCCCTTTTGTAATAATAAATAATAATAATAACAATAATAATTTTATTATTTTTACCCCGCCCATCTGGCCGAGTTTCCCCAGCCACTCTGGGCGGCTTCCAGTCAAATATTAAAACAATACAGCATTAAATATTAAAAACTTCCCTAAACAGGGCTGCCTTCAGATGTCTTTTAAAAATAGGATAGCTGCTTATTTCCTTGACATCCACTGGAAGGGCGTTCCACAGGGAGGGCGCCACTACCGAGAAGGCCCTCTGTCTGGTTCCCTGTAACCTCACTTCTCACAATGAGGGAACCGCCAGAAGGCCCTCGGCGCTGGATCTCAGTGTCCGGGCTGAACAATGGGGGTGGAGACGCTCCTTCAGGTATACAGGACCGAGGCCGTTTAGGGCTTTAAAGGTCAGCACCAACACTTTGAATTGTGCTCGGAAATGTACTGGGAGCCAATGTAGTTCTCTCAGGACCGGTGTTATGTGGTCCCAGCGGCCACTCCCAGTCACCAGTCTAGCTGCCGCATTCTGGATTAATTGCAGTTTCCGGGTCACCTTCAAAGGTAGCCCCACGTAGAGCGCATTGCAGTAGTCCAAGCGGGAGAAAACTAGAGCATGCACCACTCTTGCGAGACAGTCTGCGGGCAGGTAGGGTCTCAGCCTGCGTACCAGATGGAGCTGGTAGACAGCCGTCCTGGACACAGAATTAATCTGCGCCTCCATGGACAGCTGTGAGTCCAAAATGACTCCCAGGCTGCGCACCTGGTCCTTCAGGGGCACAGTAACCCCTGTAGTTGCAGGGGCACAGTAACCCCTGTAGTTGTAGTTGCAGGACATCTTTCGACGGATCTACTGCAGAGGCAGAGAAGCTTTTCAGCCTGGGAAAACATCCAGGGGATTAGGTCCAGGTTATGTCAGAGGCTGCTTGCTCCCATATGAATCTCGCCAGCCTTCTAAACCTGTTTCTGTAGCCTTACCGTCTCTCTGCTTCATAAATTATGCTAGGTGCATGGATGTGAGGGGCTGGACCTCTTCAGTGGTTGCACTATAATTTTGGAACTGGAATGTTTCTGAAATGGGACATTCCCGACCATATACAGAGGTTTGGGGATTCATATCTGGGATCTTCTGCATGCAAAGCAGCATTGAACTATCATCCCCCCCCCTCAGAAAATGCTTTTTAGTGCAAATTCTTGAATTTGGACTGAGACCATCTTCATAGATAGTATACTCTAAATATTCCTCCAACATGTTGGGTCAATAGACTTGTCTATGACAGTCTCTCCACAATATGATAACCCTGTAATGTCACCTGGTTTTTCTCTGATTATCATTTTAATGATTTGAAAAACTTGTCTTCCACTGGGTTATATGATGTATCCATTAATTATGTGGTAAGAAGGTTACATTTCTTAAAATAAAACAACCCAAGGCAAATACACAAGTAATTAGAGACCCTGGGAAAATCAATCAGAAGTGCCAACCAGGAGTCTGAAAATGACTGTGTGCAACTTAGACATCCATTGACACACTGAATTGTGGTTCTGATACCAGTAGTAAGGAAAACATTGTGCATGCATAGTACAAGTTAAGTCACAGAGAAGTCAAGAGCTGGTACAAGAAGATTGTTTGAGTTATGCCCTGATCTTCAGGAGGGCTGTCTATGTGTTTACAGATATGCATTGCTTTGAAATTAATGCTGGGAGTGAGTGGAAGAGGGGTCTGGAAAATGGAAATTTCATGGAATTTTCATCCAATTGTATGAAGGAACTTTGAATTTCCCTGTTAAATGTGAAGTTTCTGAGAAACTCAAATTTCCATTTGCATCTCTTCCTATGTCCCACTGAAGCAGTTGTTGCTAAGTATTGCCCTAGAATCATAGAGTTGGAAGAGACCACAAGGGCCATCCAGTCCAACCCCCTGCCAAGCAGGAAACACCATCAAAGCATTCCTGACAGGTGGCTGTCAAGCCTCTGCTTAAAGACCTCCAAAGAAGGAGACGCCACCACACTCATTGGCAGCAAATTCCACTGTCAAACAGCTCTTACTGTCAGGAAGTTCTTTCTAATGTTTAGGTGGAATCTTCTTTCTTGTAGTTTGAATCCATTGCTCCGTGTCCACTTCTCTGGAGCAGCAGAAAACAACCTTTCTCCCTCTTCTATATGACATCCTTTTATATATTTGAACTTGACTGAGGTTCAGGTGACCCTTATGCGACGTTGGATATTGAAGACGTGTACTATCTGTCAAAATTACTATGTGTTTCTGAAAAATAAATTATCTGATTACAAAACTGAATTTAATATCCACAATGTGCAGAATTAAATGTGAGCTTAAATGTAGCCATACCTCTGCATCTCAATGCCCTTTATAACAACTTAATTTGAACACTTAGAAGTTCTTTCAGCTAAACCATCATGAGTCAATTTATATCAGCTTTTTGAGACTTGTTTTCTCCTTTCAGTTAATAGCATTTAAGTTGCTAAAAGGTGGTTGGCTACTTTCAGTGCAAAGGGCCATATCTGCTACCGCTCTGGTGAGCAATACAAATAAGCGATCAAATAGAGGGTTTGAGGATAGCACATCTTATCATATCTTAAATGACAATTCACTATTCTTCTGTGTTGCACTTATGCTGGAGGAAAGTTAATTTTATGTTCGGAAAATCATTGTCAGCTACCCAGATACTTGCATAGCTAAACCAATCCTCTTTAGCCAATTTTCCTTAGCTACAGCTCTTTATCTTTTTTATGTTCTATCCCAGATATCCAGCCATGCTATTTTATTTACAGTTTATTTATTTCATGAAATGTATGTACTGCTTGACTGGAAATCCTCAAAGCAGATTGCATCAAGTTAAAACAATAAGATTGAGATGAATTTTCAACCATACGCTAAACAGATCATTACAATTTTTCAATAATCTGAGTAGGCTTGCCTGAACAGGAAGGTTTTTAGTAGGGGCCAAAATGAGTAAAACGAAGGAGAGCGCCTCATCTTTATGCTTGAGAAGGTATTGGCAAGTGATCCTGCGTAGCAACTGAATTCATTTCCTGACATGCTCCTTCTTAAAATTCTACCACTTAATGGCACTCCCACTAAAAGTGGAAATATGTTTCCTTATTCCTTTATTTGTTTTGCAACATTTTTAAGGCACTCTTGCCCATCTGGGCTCCTGTGCCAAACCAGGGCACCAAACCCCCTTCACTGTGTTCTAAGCTCAGGTGCTGTTAGCTCCCTGCAGCCTCGCAGGCAGCGCTGACCCAGAGCTCTATCATAGGTCAGCCAAGGGTGAACACCAGGGACAGCAGAAGACAGGAACGCCAGTCAGCCACCCTGGTGTCCCCCATTATTGGGTGCCATATTTAGCCAATGCAACCTTCCCTTCCATAGAGTGGCTTCTTAGAGTACCCCTCTATGCACCGGCTGAAAAAAAAATAGGAAAAGGAACAGAAATATCTCAATCTTGATGCATGCCAATGATTCTATATTGTGAACTGCCCTGCTTCATGGTGTGAAAGCCTATCTATAAAGAACACAGAACACAGTCAAAAGTAAAAAATGGTGTTTAGAGCAAGAAACTATAGAAGAATGCTGCTCATTTATATACCTGGTTTTAAAGGTAAGGTAAAGGTAATGGACCCCTGAACTGTTAAGTCCAGTCAAAGGTGACTATGGAGCTGCTGTGCACATCTCACTTTCAGGCTGAGGGAGCTGGCATTTATCCACAGACAGCTTTCGGGATCATGTGGCCAGCATGACTAAACCACTTCTGGTGCAACAAAACACTGTGACAGAAGCCAGAGCACACTGAAACGCTGTTTACCTTCCTGCCACAGCAGTACCTATTTATATACTTGCACTGGCATGCTTTTGAACTGCTAGGTTGGCAGGAGCTAGGAGAGAGCAGCGGGAGCTCACCCCGTCGAGGGGATTCGAACCACTGACCTTCTGATCGGCAAGCCCAAGAGGTTCAGTGGTTTAGACCACAGCACCACCCATTTCCCTTGGTGTATTCTTTAGTGAAACCCTCTCTGGGAAGAGTCATATTGAGCCGTGAAAGTCAAAGCACTGAAAACCAAAGGATCATTAATGAAATTCTATTACAATAAGGGGGAGGGCAGCTAACTGAACCTGCCCGAAGATACTTGGTAACATAGTGCTTACTGAAATGCTATTTGACACTGAAATCTGGGGGGCTGAGCCAAACTCCATTAAAGTTTTAGAAACTGTCTTTTGTAGTTTGATTTATGTTTGTGGGACAATATTGGCTTCTTGGAGTGCCCCTCTATGCACCAGCTGGAAAAATAATAATAGGAAAGGGAATTAGATAAAATAATATATGTTGTTTTGATGATTGTAAGGTTTAATGTGAAATCAAGCTAGAATTGTCATGACCTTTGCCTGGAGAAATAAAGTTATGAACTATATGTGAAATGCTCATTGCTGCTCCAGAACTTGATATTTTCTCCCATCCCATCTCTCACTCACACCCCATTTCCCCATTATTGACACTTGTCCTCAAAGGGAGCCTGGCTTAGGGAACACTTACTAATGGCAAGAGTATTAGAGAAGCAGGTAATGTTTGGTGTGAATGTACACAAACACACACAGAGAGAAAATTACCTTTTAATCAGGGTGGTTTATATGTTAGGGGTTTTTTATTGGATATTTTCACTATGGTGTACCGTATATTTTAATCATAAACACATTCGTCAAACGAATAATTATATACTTGCGGAACAGCGCTCATAAACTTACCGGTATATAGTCACTGTACAGATGTGTTTATGAAATACGCCTACTTTCCACTGCTGTGCTGAAGAAGTGGATTATATCCAGAAACACTGTACATCTTTGACAGTCCGTTGACTACTTCAGCTACATTGGAACTTCACAAAACAAAGCAGTTCAGCTTGTATGTTATACCTTGACAGTTTGTTCACAACTTCAGCTACATTGGAACTTCATAAAACAAAGTTTTTCAGCTTGTTTCTTATTGGATGACTTTCAGCTATTTGTTTCTATTTATAATCAGCAGTGACTTTCAGAGACCTAAAAAACTGAAATGATACATTCAAAAGCTGCACATCAGACAGAGCAGCCCATGGGCAGGACTCCATCCACATAAAATTTGCCATCGGAATAAAGGTAAGGGTAAAGGGACCCATGACCATTAGGTCCAGTCGTGGAAGACTCTGGGGTTGCGGCGCTCATCTCACTTTATTGGCTCAGGGAGCCGGCGTACAGCTTCCGGGTCATGTGGCCAGCATGACTAAGCCATTTCTGGTGAACCAGAGCAGCGCATGGAAACGCCGTTTACCTTCCCGCTGGAGTGGTACCTATTTATCTACTTACACTTTGATGTGCTTTCGAACTGCTAGGTGGGCAGGGACCAAGCAACAGGAGCTCACCCCGTCACGGGGATTCAAACCAAATAATTCAAAATCATCTGGGTGGAAGAGAAGTATGTGGAACATAGATTTTATGTCACTCTTTCCCGTTTCAGATGTGCTGCCAAATGTGTGCACCAAACCAAAAAACTGTCAAACAAGTATGTAATATAATCAAGCTCTGGATAACCTTCCACCAATTAAAAACTTGACAGGGTTTAATTTTTCCCATATAATATGAGAAATTTCTGAATGTATTTCCACCCACCCATAATTTTCTATTCTTGGACAGACCCACCACAAGTAATGGCATGTCTGCTTCTTACTAAAACCTCTCCAACACCTTGGCGCTATCCAAAAGTAATATGGGAAATTGCCCTGCTATTCTACACCACCTATGTATTACCTTGATGTCCAAGGAACTATGGGAGGTTTCTGAGACACTGATGGATAGAGCAATATATTGATGCCGATGCAGTGCCCCTATGTTTCCTCTAACTCGGTATGGGGTCTAACTTGGTTCAAAGAAGCATATACTTTTTTCTGATCTTCCAGGTCCCAGAGCAAGGTACGGCACAGGTGACTACCTAGATAGCAAAGCTGGACATAGTTCAGGGATATTGAACTGTGCCAGGGACACAGCATTATGCACTGAATATTGGACAATGTAGCCAGAGTCATTAGAGTGAGCTGTTATAATTGCCTTCTGGAACATTATTTCTACTTGTTCCAATTGAACCAAGCTTGTTATTTGCACGTGCTTGAAATCCCATATTCAGTGCCAACAGCATTCATATGTTCCACGTCTCTCTAACTAACCTTCGGTGACATCTGCACTCTCTGGGAATCTCTCCAAAGAAATAATCCAGGCAGGGTTTCTTATCCTAATGGACAGACAAATTTGCATGGCATTTACTCCCAAGTGCCCAGAGCTCTGTAGACTAAGAGTGACAAAAAAAATCCTCCTCCTCCTCTTTCCTTTTTTTTTTGGGGGGGGGATACTCAAGGGTACACTGTACCAGCACCCCCCCTTCCCCCAAATGTTAAAAGTGTGGCACTTACTGCAGCAACTTCATGGTGACTACCAGCACCTATTTTTCTTTTAAAAAGAGAGCACTAGTTGTTATTATTATTGGCATCTGTCTGTCTTGAGAGACAATAGAGTACACCTGGAGTGCTGCATTAGCAGCACCAAAATTACTTCCCCAGGGTGCAAATATAGGAGTGAGTTTGGAGGTCCTGGACTGCCCAGACGACAAGACTCCTCTCTTGGACTCACTGAAATGGTCCAAAAGAAAGCAGAGCAAGACATTTGGCACCAACTTGGCTGCAGGAGTTGCCATAAGGAAGTATACAAGATGCCATCCAACTGTCTTATGGACTCCACTCTGGATTTGTGTAGGGTTTAGTTCTTAGCCTCCCCTCCCCCTGTGAATATAAGACAGAGAAGGTTTAGGATCAGAGTATTCCTTCTCCTGGATCAGCTACCTTCTCAGGTTGTAACCAGCGCCATCAGTCCCTCACTTTCTTCTACAACATTGTTCAGGAATCACCTTCTTGACTGCTGGACCCATAATTGGTTTTTTCCACTCAATCTGATGGAGCCTGTTACCGCATGCAAGGAAAGTCCCAACTCACTGAAGGTTTGGGACCCATCAGCTACCCTCACTTGGCTTAGCCAGCCAGTTGAATCTGTTCCCAGGATGTGGCAGCTGACGAATGCTGACAGCTTCTATGACCCACAGGGCAAAGCTGAGTGCTGGGTGAGAACCAAAAGGGGACAAACAACCCAAGAAAAGCATGATGTGCCTGCCCCCCGAGGCCCTACCCCTCCACTAACACATCATATTCCCATTTTTCTCCAAGGAGCTCAAGCTGGCACACATACTTCTCTCCTCAATTTTATTTTTATTTTATTGAACTAAAATAAAATTAAACAAATCAATATGAAAAGCCAAAAGATGTACAAAACAGCAGTGCAGTATATCCAGGAGAGATGTAATATTTACTTGGAAAAGTGCTTAAGAACAATACAAAAGCCAAATTTCACATGTAGAGGGAGTCTTGGGTACCTGTATTTGCTGCATATATGATAAAATCCCACCCAACAGCATAGAATGTTTCAGAGACCTCCAAGCCTTTGGCAACAAGTAATTCATGATTTTCAATCAATGTTGACCTCCACATAGTTTTAGAAGAAACCTGTGCTGGTCCCAAGGGTGATGCGAGAGGTGAAGTCCAAGTCTGGTCCAAAGTCCAAGGAGTCGACGAGGGGTCAGTCCAATGAAGTCAAGGCAGGGTCAGGAACAGGAACACAGTCAAGATCTGGAAAGCAGCAATGTTGCTCCCGCAACCTGGGGTGGGGTCTGACCACCCTTTTATCTCTGCCGAGGTAATGGCCGGTCCCGATCCCCCGATGACTCACCACCCTGCCTCGCCTGAAGGCGAGCACTCCTCCTACAAGTACTCAGGTTCCTCCTTCTCTCCACCCTGAGTCTCTGCAGCTCAGGAGACGCCGGAGGGTTACTAGACCCAGGAGACGCCTCAGTCTCTGATGGTCCAGCTGATGGCAATGAGGTATCCTCAGCACCTGGAGCCAGGACAGGCTCAGGCCCCTGACTCGGCCCAGCTGGTGCTTGTTGCAGGGGAACCTGAGCAGACTGAGGCTCTTCAGGATCAGGCCCCAGACTAGGTTCAGCTGATACCTGCGGCAGAGGATCCAACACGGACTGAGCCTCTTCCGGTTCTGAGTCTGAGCCCGAGTCCCAGGCCATCACAAAACCCAAAGTCTCAAATCCTGTAAAATTTTCTATATGGGGGCAATTGAGGTCCCAGCAGACAGCAGAATCCATGCCAATAATTCAAGAGAGTAGAAACCTTTCAAATGGTCACACCATAACTGTGTTTTTAAAAGTTGTGTTTTTTTGCGAAGCATTGCACAAAATTGGAATAAGCATAGGCAGTCCCAGTATAGATGGGAAAAGGTTTCTCTTTTTCCACAGCCCCTCCAGCAGTCCTGAGAAGATTGTTTTCATATGGGGAGTTTGCATGGGTGTGCAATGCCATCTAAGTAGGATTTTGTTAGAATGCTCTCCCCTTTAAATAGAGATTGCTTTGTATGGTTACTATGACCATAGTGCATACCATTTAAAATCCTTTATTTGTATATAAAGATCATTCTTCCATGTAAGTTTCAGGCCTAATCATGGACCAGAAGAAATAACTCCTAATTCTGCAGCAGGTCTTCTCTCATTTGAACTTGTTCTAATAAAGTACTTCAAATAGACATATGCTATTCCACCCCTCAAAATCAAATACTGAATTTTGCAATGCTGAATTTTAAAATCAGGATATAGTATGATGGGAATGATGAGAACAAGTCTCCATGTGTACCCTTTCCACTGGCCCATCAAACCAGTTCTGCCCAGGTGCTCCTTTTAATTGGAAATTGTTTCTGGAAAACGTAATAAATCTACAGAAAGTAATTTCATTGCAATTCATCAACATATTTGTAATCTGGGAACACATGTTCTAGGACACATAGTCACTATTTCCTACATCGCAAGAAACCAGGTTTCCCAAGTGTTGCCCTCAGGGCCCATTCCTTCTCCTTTAAATTCCTCTGAATGTACTCTTTTCTGTATCAGTTCCCTTTGGTGGTCCAGCTCTTCCTGGTTCTTGCTTATTCCAGTGCTATGAAGGCACTCCTGGGCACATCCTTCCTCTTGGTTATCCTTTCCCCGGGTGAGTTGAAATGAGACCACTAGCACTCTTCTTATCATCCCAGAGGAGGATCAGGATTGGAGTTTTCCTTCTCCTGGATCAGCTAGTCAAAGATTTTACTCATGTTTCCACCCCACAGCTCACCAATACATACATTTGACTGGAAGAATTGGAAGGGTGTAGAATGTATAATAGACATTGATAAAATTATGCATGGCATATGCAGAGTGGGTAGCAAAAGGTATTTGTCTCTAGCACTAAAACTTATACATGCCATGATATAGACATCAGGAGAGTTGGAATTAAGATTTGAAAAATGAAAAACTGAGAGAAACTGACATGTACAGACTCATCTATATTTTGTCCAAGATCTTGTTCACACACTGGCCCAACAGTTGACTATGGGAAGCACATAAGCAATACTTAAGTGCAACAGCACTTTCCACTCCTGTGTTTTCCTGAAACTGCTATTTGGAATCATACTACTTTCAATTATGAACATAGAACATAGCCATCAAAGTAGTAATTGCTATCCTTATTCCCCTTTAATTTGTCTAATCTGCATTTAAAACCATAACCTTGTGTGGCCATCACTACTTATCAGAGAAAACCCCACAGTTTACTCTGCTCTGTGTAAATAAGCGATTTTCTTTGTCTGTCCTGAATCTTCCAATATTCAGTTTCATTGGATGTTCAGAAGTTCTATTGTTATGAAAGAAGGACCAAACATACTGCCACATGTGGTGGTCATGTCCAGTGATACAGAGTTTCTGGAATTTGATTTATGAAGAAATTAAAAGATTGATTAAAATTACTTTTAGCAAGAAACCAGAAGAATTTTTATTGGGATTTTTTCCAAACAATATTCCCAAAAATAAAATAAGGTTATTTATGTATGCGATGTCAGCAGCAAGGGTTATAGTGGCAAAACATTGGAAAGATAAAAATGTACCTACCAAGGATGAATGGGTAATCAAATTGTGCGAGTAGTTGGAGCTTGCAAAACTGACAGATGCAGTAAGAGATACCCCCCCCCCCAAAAAAAATGGTGAAAGAAGAATGGGAATGTCTAAATAACTATTTAAGGGGCAATGGTATGTTAGCAAACATCTGGTTATGTCTAGAATGATATCGCATAGGGAAATATTCCCTGATTCCAAGATGAGGGATTCCATGGAATGCAGATAGAAGAAACTGATAGGACTTAATGACCTGTTGTGACTTTGACGGAAGCGTACAATAGATGAGCCCTCCAGTTCTTTTTTGTCTCGTCTATATTTGGTTTTTGCTTTTGTCCGTGTTTTTGATTTTGTGTGTGTGTGTTCTGTCTTTCTTTTTTCTTTTTTATTTCTTTTCTGATATTTTTTAGAGCTTTGTATCTTTGATTATGCATTGTAAAATATTCCTGTTGTTGATGATGATGTTAATTTGAGTTGTTCATATTTTCCTGTACTTGTTTAATAGCAAAATAAAATTATTTAAAAAAGAAAAGAAGGAAGGACCAAAATTAATCTCTTTCACCTTTCTCCATATAATTTATAGTTGTGTAAGGAGAGGAGATTTTATTTGTGAGATACAGTGGGAGGGAAAGTGGGTGGTGGGCAGGAGAAGGTTCAGAACTCCAATTCCCCTCGGAATCCCAATTAATTAAACATATTTAACATTCTTTTGCATTCTTTAAATCTTTCATAATATGTTTCAATTTACAACCCCCTTACCTCTGTGCATTATTAAGAAAACCACAAAGAAATAAAGAAAGAAACCACTTTACACTCGTCTTTCTTTCATGCCTGTAGTAGTATCACAGAAATGTATATCTGGGAGGGACAATAGTACATCTGGGAGGGACAATAGTACACGCT
Source organism: Darevskia armeniaca (assembly GCA_034641395.1). NCBI lineage: Eukaryota > Metazoa > Chordata > Lepidosauria > Squamata > Lacertidae > Darevskia > Darevskia armeniaca. Next base: position 649,886 of record JAWWNF010000115.1, read on the forward strand.
CAACTGTAAACCTTTCAGTTACAGTTTCAATGCTGAGAGCCAGGGCTAAACTTTCTCTAATGCTGGAATTGTTTTTACTTTGTTCTAAACTAAAATCTTCCATTTTCTATCATTTCTTTTCCCACTGTGTTGTAAGCAATGCAGACTGGACAATCTGGTGTGTTTCCTCACCTTGCAGTGCTCCACAGCCTTCATGTATTTCCTCTAAAGTTCTTGAGATGATGTTACTTCCCTATGTCATCACTGGTACAGAGAGCTATGGAGGTTGCCTTTGCTGCACTAGAGTGCTTTCTATTTATTCCCCCTTTTGATGTCTCACTGCAACAAATATTCACTAGAGAGGGAAGCCTTCCTTACATATCTGTTCTCTGCAGTCACAGGTCTTGAGTGGAGCAATTACCTCACAGAGTTTGACACACTTTGATCAAATTATGCATGACACAGGCAAATTAGTGTCTCTGCCCTGAATTTTCAGCTTCATTGGATGTTCAAGAGTTCTAGTGTTATGAAAAAAGGACGAAAATGAATCTCTTTAAACTTTATATAATACATAGTTGTTAAAGAATTGTGTCAGAGGCTGTGGGGAGCAGTATTTATTTAAGATATCCAGTGGGAGGAAAAATACTAAACATTACTAAACTCTCAACTGAAAAAGAAAGAAAGAAAGAAAGAAAGAAAGAAAGAAAGAAAGAAAGAAAGAAAAACTACTTTCCAACAATCTTTCTCTCCTGTCTGCAGCAGTACCTCTGAAATGTATTTATACAACTGACATTACCAAAGACTCAAACAAAAGAGTTGAAGATTGTGAACCTGGACTGAATGTCTGTATTTCCAGTGTTTTCCGTTCAAATATAGGTAAGTCTCACTTGTCTTATAATCATTTCGCTTTGAATGAACGAAAGCCAAAGTGAGGAAGGTGCTGCATTCCAGCTGTACTAGAATTAGAAATCCTATCAGCTGCTGCCAGCATGACCGACAGTCAGGGATGATGGGATATGTTGTCCAACCACTGGAGAAACACATCTTCCCCATTCCTGCAGTGAGGAAAGATTTAAACAAACAAATCAAATCAAATCAGTCTGATCACCACCAGTGACTCAGTTTTGATGCCCATCTCCAGCTTGGCTTGGAGAGCTTGGTTTGCAATGCAATCTCCCCCCCCCCCCCTCAACAAATGAACACCAGCTTAAGGTTAACCTGGAATATACACTGAATACAGTCAGTGCTAAGAATCACTCTGCAATTGAGAGTGTTTCCACAGGCTCAGCGGCGTAGCAAGGTCAGGTGGTACGCAGGGCAGAAATTTTTCTGTCACCCCCCCCCCCACACATTTAAATTATTAAAAGAAGGAAAAATAAGATACTTTCAGTTGCAAGTGTTATTTTCTGGTTTATTTACTTAACATTTTGAGCATAAGCACTTAAAACATTTCCCCCCTAACTTTCTTCTCTGCAAATTTTGAAATCACATCAACTCCCAGAGTTGGTGGAGCTAGAATAAAACCCAGCCACCCCTCCAGCTGGACTCCGTACATGGAACCAGTGTATGTGTGTGCTGCCTTCTTCCATTTCAGGGAGATATGTGGGCTAGATGACCCTTGGTGTCCCTTCAGTCCATCAATTCTAGGATTCTCTGTCACCACAGGTAGAAAAATGTCTCAGGCCAAACAAATACGTGGGCACTGATCCGCATGGTTTCATAAGAAGATGAGACACATTCATGGAGGGGATAGTTACCAATGGCTACCTCCACTGTTGGAGGCAGTGATGCTTCTGAATGCCAGTTGCTGGAAACCGCAGGAAGGGAAAGGGCTGCTCTTGTGTTCAGAGAAAGGGGCATCTGTTTGGTCACTGTGAGAATAAGAATGCTGGACTAGATGGGTCACTGGCCTGATCCAGCAGCAGCAGGCTCTTCTGATGCATGTATGGTATTTTGGTTGCTATTTTCCCCTAGAAAGGCCTTAGCAGGGAAGGTGATGACGGCCACAGAATACAAAACCCTGAACTGACCAGGCATATTCTGGCAAGGAGGGGAAGCCAGATGAGAGAACTGTTTGCCCACTCTGTGCACAGCAGTGATTGACAAGTTGACAGCGGCAAAGCAGCTGCTTTGCATGCAGATGATCCCTGGTTCAATCCCCACAGTCAGTGTCTGGGTGTGCATGCCAGGAGCAGGTCAATAATAACTCACATGGCATCAGTAAAGTTAACTTATTCAAAGAAATAAACAACTCAGGAGGCCAAGTTTAGTGAGCACAGCAACTCTTCCCAGTAGATCTGATTCTGGACTGCTCTCTGCCACAGACTCTCCCAGCTCACTAAGGCCTGTTACCTCTCCAGCTTCTGACATTTCCTGCTCCTCGTCTGCTCCCTCTTCTCCCTCTGACCATTCACCATCCGCTACCCTTCCCTAGGCTCTGAGCCTTCTTCCCTTGGGGGTTCCCCAGCTGGTGCCTCCCACCAGTTCTCTGAGTCCAGCCAGTCCATGACACCCACCGACATGTCTAGGTAGGGCTGAGAGAGAACCTAGAGAGACAATGGTCAGTGTAGGCAGTACTGGGCTGGATGGACTCAGGAACAAGCAGCTTCCTACCTAAGGATCTGTAGAAAATGGCCATAGAATTGTAGAGTTGGAAGCTACACCCAAGGGTCATCTAGTCTAACCCCCTGCAATGCAGGAATCTCAACTCAAACATCTAAGACAGATGGCCTTCTAACCTCTGCTTAAAAGCCTCCAAGGAAGGAGAGTCCACCCCCTCCTGAGGGAGACCGTTCCACTGTCAAACTGCTCTTAATTGCCAGAAAGTTCTTCCTGACATTTAGTTGGAGTCACCTTTCTTTTAACTTGAGTCCTGTGGTTTGGGTCAAACCAAAAAGGCTTCCCCTCCTCTGCCACCAGGCGGAGCACACCTGGCTTCCAACTTGAAGAAAGTGGCGGTGGGGCTCTCAGATGCTGCCAAGGTCCTGGCACCACCTTCTTTGTAGAAATAGTTTCTCCTTTCAAAAAGACACAGGCATATCCAATCCTTATTGATATTTCAGCTTCTTTAGCCCATTCCAAACTTTAAAATTCCAATTTATCTATAAGAATACTTTGAAAACAAGCTCAATCTTCTTTAAACCACTCCAGACAAGGTGCATTCACAATCCACAGTTATAAATCCACTTGAAGGTAATAAAGAATGGGTTTCAGTTAATTTTAGTCTCAATGTCACATCAACAGGCAAATATACCATTGATGCCTGCTTTGAGCCCCCCCCCCAACTGCTGGCAACATTGGGCTCCCCATCCCTACCAAGCCGAGGCTGGTGTCCCCAGGAAGCGCAGAGCAGGGTGCACAGGAGGAGCAGGCAGTGGCACCCCCAGGCAGGGCTCTGTAGCATCCCCGCTGCCTCCGCTCCATCGCGGGGCCCATCCCAGCACGTACTCAGGCAGGGAGAGGCAGGGGGTTCTTCTCCCGGTTTCTTGCCTCAGGAGCATATGGTGAGTGAGCCTTTGCAAGGGAAAGGGGTGCTGGGCAGAGATACGGTTTTGGGAGAGCCCTTGATCTTGGCGTGGAAAGTTAAATCCACCACTGTCTGGCTGGAAGTGGGAGGGGGGAGGCTGCTTAGTTTGGAGATCACGCTTTACAGTGAGCAGGGGAAGGGGGGATGGGGGAGCTGCTTTGCCATGCTGGGGAAGGAGGGGGACAGAGAGAGAGCCCATTGGGAGTATTCTTCACTCCTGACTGGTGGAGGGAGTGCTTGCTGGAAAGAATCCATGCCTGTTTGTTTTCCCCAAATCTGAGTCCCACCATGGCGCTTCTTGGCTGATCCTGCGGAGACTTGCCTTCGCCAGCGTAGTGGAATCATGATAAAATCTGTGTCTCTTGACAGCAATTGAGAACTTTGCTCCTTCTGTGTTTGCGGATTTGCAGGTTGCTGGGCTTCCTGCTCGGACGCTGCCTCGCCCCTGTGGGCTACTGAGCTGCCAGGAGGCCTGGCCTGCTCATTGGCTGCCAGGAGACTGGGGGAGATGGGGGAGCCACTTTGCCGTAAGCAGGGGAGGGAGGAGAACAGGGGAGCCACTTTGCAGCAAGCCGAGAGGGAGCGGTGCTGCTTTGCCGATGCTTTGCCGCTTGCGAGTCACAGGCTCGGGAGACACGGGCGGGGGGGGCACTGAAATGTCACCCCCTTCAGGATGACACCAGGGGCAGCCCACCCCCACCCCCCATCCTTACGCCCCTACACAGGCTGCATAAATAGTATACAGATGTTGAGCAATCAATGGTGCTCCACACTCCTTTTCCCACCTCAAGGAATTTGGAAATAATTCTTCAGAGCTTGGAGAAATGATGAGAAAGGAACCAACATAAGGAGGCAGAGGTTGGTGCAGTGCAAGTACACTGCTGAGAGTGTTGGATTGGACAATATGAGTTCAGTGAAGCACCCCCACTCCACTCTGCTGCTGTTTTGAAGCAGCAGAAAGCAGGATACATTGTTTTAAAGTGTGCAGAATATTTCAGAATTCAGGCTGCAGTTTGGATCCAAAGGGAAGTACAATAGTATTTCAAATTTGATGTCTTTTACAAGTGCAGCAGTTCCATTAAAATATGCTTCAAGAAAAGCCAATCCACAGAGCTGTTTCAAAGAATAGTGGCCCTTTTCCTAGCTTATCCAATTTAATAATACATTCTATATGGTTAGTTTGAAATGTCCCTCATTCAGCCAACTAGAAAAATTGAAAACATAAAGTTTGTTTCTTTTCTTTTTTTGAAATGTCTTAGTTTATTGAAGAATAAACTAATGTTTTATGTATGCTCCCTTTCCCCCCCCCTTTTCTTTTTAAGATTTAAATGTACCTTACTTACAAAAGGAATGTTTTTATATCTATTACTTCTTTCTTCCTTTCTGGAGTTTATGCTTCTATTCTTTTCTTTTTTGCTCTCTCTACGTGTTTGTATTTTCTTTTTTTTAAGTTTGTGCATTTTGATTTATGTATATGTGCAATACAATCAATAAAGAAAAAAAGAGAAAAATTGGAAACATCAATGAATTTTCATCCAGAGTCAATTGACCTGCACTTTTGCCGCATATCTAGGCCTTTCTTTCAAAAATTTCTTTCAAAATTCTCTTTCATAGCTGGTGATAAAGAGGCAGCTTACTATGGATGTGGGGTATCTGTCATCTGCTATTCAGGAAATTACAGCTTCACTTCAGCAAGTGGTAAATACCTTGAGATAATCACCCGCTGCTGCAACACTGACCTGTGCAACAATGAAACTATCCCGTGTAAGTGTCTGGATCATTTTAGAATATCCTACATACTGTATTGGCCCCAAAATAACCCTCACCTTTTTTGCAAATTCTGACACTGAAATGTTAACGTGTGGCTTGTATTCAGAACGGATCACCAACGCCAGCTTGGGGACCAGGGCGCCGAGCACTGGATGCCTACCCTTAAGGGCGGTAGTGCCAGGAGGCAGGCGCACAACACGCTCGGAGCTGGCACTGGCTTGGGGAGTGGGGTGATGAGCGCCAGCACTAGCTTAGGTAATGGGGTGCCGAATGCCAGCACCACCTGCCCCCCGTTGAGGTCAGTAGTGCTGGGAATTTTAAAGGTGTGGCTTATTTGTAGGTGTGGCTTATAGTTGGGCCAATATGGTATTAGAGTTGTACACTGCATTCAGCCAAGCCCCAATCCAGAGCCAAATTGGGAATATTCAGAGGGATCTAAGCCTCCTTCAGTTGGGGTGGAGACAACCTCAGATGACTAAAGCCTGGACTGAGCAGCCCACAGCTTTCTGGGGATGAGCTGTCACACAGCCCAGAAGCAGAGGCAGTCATGAGTCAGAAGAAGAAGAAACACTGAAAGTGAGGGATGTCCAGAGTGCCTTCCTTTATGAAGGAGCTGGTCCTTTACCCCTTTGTGCCCCCCAAAGGAGCATCATGCAAAGTGAGATCCTCCTGCTGCTAGGTGGAAGGATGTGATTCTGCACTGTGCTAGTGCACTGTTTGCAAGCCATATTTATTATTATTATTATTAATTAATTAATTAATTAATTAATTAAATTTGTGTACTATCTTATACCCACAGGTCCCAGGGCATTTACAACATAAAACCACTATATGAGAACATAAAATGCATAATAAAAACAAAAGCAACCCAATAACCCTGTCTCCCCAATACATTTAAAAAGGACATTGGGTGTCAGTCAGTTTAAAGTGGAACATTTTTGTCAGGCGCACTTCCTTTCCCAAGGGGAAAAAAACCCTCAAACGACATCAAAGCTGAAGCTAATTTTGTAGCTGGAATTAGTTGGGGGACCACCCTCTCAGGCCAGATGGAAAAGACCAGCATGGTAGAAAGCATGTCTTCCAGGTCTCACAGCCAAGAGGAAGTTGTTGTTCACCCATTGTAGCATGCAGGAGCAAGGCTTGGATGACTTGAACGCTCAATAGGCACACTCCTGAGTCAGTCCTCCTCTCTAGAAAGAAAGCTTCATATATTGGTTTCCTATATATGCTAAGCACTCAGCCACACGTATGTTTCCCTCACAATTTCTTCATGGTTTCATACAGAGGCTAAATTGCATTGGCGAAAACAGCGCCACATAGATATCGATGAAACCAATGTAACATAGAATGCAATTCAACCCTGCAGAACCAGCAAAGGAGGGTGCCATGATCCAGCGGTTCCAATTTTAATATTGGGGGCAGGTAAGCACCGTCCCACAGAATCAATCACAAGATGGAGTACACAGACACCATTTGAATGGTAATGCACATTAACTCCAGCCCCCTTAAATATTTTCTGGCAGAGCAAAGGGACCTTGGCCCCTGGGTGTTGGCTTCTATGCTATGATGAATGGCATCAACATCCACATAGAGAGCAAGAAGGAGAAGAAAGGTCACACACCCCTTTGTCCACTTTGGTAAAAGTCATCCATCATGGTGACCAACGGTGTCTGTCCCATAGCCAGATGTGAACCCAGATTGGAATGAGTCTAGATCATTCTTCTCATCCAATAATTCTTGCAGCTGCCCACCCCCCAACCTTAAATATCCTAGGAAGCGTTACAACTATATAACATGCAGATATAAACACAGAGAAAACCATTACATATACTGACAGTATTTTTGATTTTGGCAGTTCCAGATCGCAACATTCTTCGCCCGAGGTGTCTGAAGTGCCCAGCCTGCTACCACAACAGCGATGAGAATTGCACAAGTGAAGAAACCATTGACTGCTATGGGAATGAGAATCAGTGTATTAGTTTTGAAGGACATTTCCTAACAAGTAAGATTGCTACTAAGCTAGCAGAGAAATCCTGCTACGTGGTTGGGGAAAACATGCTCGGCCCAAGAAACTTTTCTTCCTTGAATGTCAATATCTGTTGTGTGTTTTTTTTTAAAAAGTTTCTTTTACATGTCCACAGATTTGCTATATCAGACTCCAATACATATGAAAGAGAGAAAGAAGACTCCCTTCCTCTTCCCCCAACACCCTTTGTTATCTCCTGTGTCATGCCTTTATATGTTTGATAGAATGCTCCAGTGGGTTCTGCTCCTGGAGGGCTATCCTTGAACACAAACTTGCCAATGGGTAGGTTCCAGAATTACGGTAGTAAAGATGAAGGAGGCTGGGAAACAGAACCAGCAGGAGAAAAAGGCATTGACTCAGGAAATTGTCACATGGAGGAAGAGCCCATCATCTTCTCTTACCTACTTCTCCCCTTACACCAGTAGAGGGGAACCTCAGGTCTCTGTTACTGCCCCTTGAAATTCTCAACAGACCACATTCCCTTGTTAGGAGGAAGCAAAATAGCAGAAACTGATTAGAACAAATGCTTGCAGTACCCCCCCCACAAAAATTTCAAAGGCACCCATTTTTTGGGGGGGGAGGGGGGCTGCCGTGCTGATGCCCCCGGATCACACTGTCCTGCCCGCCTTGCAACACTTTTCAAAGCAAAGTGAATTATTCAGATCAGATCCCAGCAACACAAAGCAGCTAAGGACAGACAGGGTGGCGTGAGAAGGACGCAACAACAACACGCCCTTTGATCTGCCAGGATTGAAGAGTACATGGTTGTTCTGTCCTTCTCACACCACCCTGCCAGCCCCGAGCTGCTTTGATAGGCTGGGATCAGCTTCACAAAGTGGCTTGGGGCTGGCATCGCTCTGGTTGCATCAGCAGTGAGTGTTGGTGTAGCAGTGCCTGGGCATCAGCAAACCATGATGCACCATTGTCCAAAGTCTTTTTGCGATCCTATACAAATAGTTTATGGAAAATTGAAACCAGTCTCAAAAGAATAAGAGAAGCCCCCTGGGACTATCTTGGTTTCATTCAAAGTACTGGTGTCATATAGTTAAAATTCCCACACATCTTGGGAATTGGGCAGCTCGAGTAAGACTTTCTTCCCCATAAATCTACTCATCTTTTGAGTTCACCTGTTAAGGTTCTGTTTCTGGTCCACCATATCCTGCAATTGACAAGGTGGTAAGTGAAGTCTGGATCTTCTTAGTAGCAACACCTCAGCCCTCAAATATACTCTCCATGGCGTTCCTATGGTGCCTGCTGAAAAAAATTTATATACTGTACTCATATTTTTTATTCACAACAAGTGTTATATCCTTTGTATACCCCAACTACCCTTTTCTTCCTCCCCATCCCTTTTTGGTACACTCTACTTTCCACCCACCCCAATCATTAACCCTGCCCCTACTTCATTGATCAGGTCTTACTTTGTACATAGGAAACTATGCTTGGTACATTGCATTCCCTTAACTTTTGTCTCTCTTTCACAAACATGCAGAGATCTCACATCTGTCCTGTGCCACTTTCTGTTTATATCTCTATCTGTTCCAAACGTGCAAAGACAGCATACCTGCCAAGTGGTGTCCCCAAAAATGGGACCGCCTCTTTTCTTGCGCAAAATCACGGCGGACATTTTGGGTGCCACGTCTTGCGTTCTTTCATGCTGCACACTCTCCTGGCACTCTCACCCTGAATAAAAAGTGCTTTTACTGGGACTGTGTTTTGGGGTGCAGGGTGAGATCTCACCCCGATAAAAGCACCTTTTCAGAGTGAGAGGAAGGTGCCTGTAACAGGACTCGCCAGAGAGCATGTCCTGGAAGACACGTGTCCCAGCTTTGGGTCTGAAAAAGTTGGATGGTATGAGTCAGCCCATCAATAAGACACATAAGCATACATACAACCCCTCTCTTTCTGTCTCTTTTACACAAATGAACACAAACCAAACACACATATACATATACACACATATACCTCCCTCCTTCTTTTTCTCAAATCTGGATAACAAAAAAAAAAATGACTAGGTCTCACGATCTCACTCCCTCCTTCTTACCCTGCCCCCCAAATCCTTCCTCTTCTGACAATCAGTGAAAGCTTTTCCACAGAATGAAACCAGTATTTAGGGCTGCCATATGGAAGCTGGGCAAATGTCTCAGCAATGGGAGTTAAATTGTGCCAAATTGTGCCAATATATTTTAAGCCCCAGAACTTAAAATATATTGTAGCTGTTACTAAACAACTTTGGGGTTTGTCTAAAAACAGCTCAACAATTTTGGAGGGGTTCCTTTAAAAACCTCAATAAATTTGGGGTCTTCCTAAAAATAGCTCAACAATTTCGAGTTGTCCTGGTTTTTACTTTTTGAAATAATGGCAACTCTACAGTATTTGACAGGCAACAAATTGCTAAGCATATGCAGTGGTCTCTAAAATCTCTAATTTCTGCCCCACAAAACAACAGGGGGTCTTAGAAAATGTACACTGTCAGTTGTGATTTAGAATTGATTCCTGAGGTCGCCAACATCACATTCCTTCTCCCTCCTCCAAGCCTCTACTGTTATGACATCTAAGGTCGATGCACTGAAGGCTGGCAGACAGCTGCAGAGAAGGTCGAGGTTCAACGCCAGCACTCGGGTCAGGAAAACCAAGGTCAGAGACAGTCGGAGTCGGAAACAAGTCAGGAGCCACGAACAAGGTAGGAGTCACGAACACAGGAAAAGGCAGGAGTCACGAACACAGGAACAAGGTAGGAGTCACCGGGAAATAGGCAGGACAATCAAAGCAACCACTTGTTTCTGCACAGCAGTTGCAGACGCTACAGAATGGGCCAGCCGGCCTTCCTTAAGTAGCCGGCTCACTCCCACACCTCTTGTGGGCTGCAGCTGTCTCTAATTGCCACCTACGCTTGGTGAAGAGTTGACGGTTTCCTCCCCAAATAGTTTTGATTTGAGTTCTACTGAAATGAGGCTGCACTTTAATGTTGTTTTTAATCTTGTTTTTAAGTTGTATTTTAATCAATTGTTTTTATACTTGTTGTTAGCCGCCCTGAGCCTGGTCTTGGCTGGGGAGGGCGGGGTATAAATAAAATTTATTATTATTATTACACTTCTCAGCTCAGCGTTCTGCAGCTGAGAAGGGAGGAGGAGAGGGAATCAGCCGGTTCCCCTCCTGACTGGGGCCTGCTCCTGGCTCAACTTCTCCCTCCTGTTCTGGTCTTTCCCCCTCCCTATCAGATTCTTCCTCTTCCGAGGAGTGCCGCCACCAGTCCTCCCCAGGTATGAATTCCTCAGATTCTTCTGTGGGTTCCACCTCGTCAGGGGGGGCTTGCCACCACTCCTCCTCATCCGGCTCAACCCTGACATCTACCTCAGCTGCTTCCTCCACCTCCTCAGTTGCCAAGCCATCCTTCTTGCTTCAGATTCTTCTCCTTCTCAAATTCCTCTCCCTTGCCCCTTAATTGCCACCATGCCATCCATCAGTGGCTACCTATTGTATTTCCAACTTTAGATGAGTTTCTGCAGATTTTCAGTTTTATCTATCTATCTATATATATAAATGTTCCCATTGTGTGCGCGGCGGACACCACCTTGCTCCATAACTGCTGGACCAAATCTCATCAGATTAGGACACAGCGTACCATGACCATCAAGGAAGGATCTGGCATAATAAAAATTCAAAAAAACAACAACCCACACCTGACATACCTAAAATATAGAATAAACACTAAAAAAATTGGCGCACATATTAGACATCAGCAGCAGCTTCCAATAGAAAGGCTCATCGTAGGGCAGCGTCATATCTCAATGGACTCTTCAGGCCAGGGCCGCAAGGATGTCTGGGAAATGAGTTCAAAGAAGCGATGGCCTACCTCTTTCCCTGATAGACTCAGCTTTTAATAGACTTTTAATAGCCGCAAGGCACACTGGGAAATGGAGGCCGCCGCCTCTCGCAGTTAACTAGGCCGGACCCGCAAGGTGTTGTAAGAATATCAAGGTCTTATCCATATATATAATAATTGTTCATAAGTGTGCCAAGCAAAACAAGGCCACATGTCTGAAGACAGACCGCAGGCCTGTCTCCATTTTCACTCCCAAACTGACAAACTGTTTCTCTGCAAGGAAGGAGGGGGTGATTGTCTCAGTGATAATTCCTGGCTTCCTGAAACCTGAGTGCCAGACAAAAGGGTGTGATTAACTTGGCTGGGAAACAGGGAAATGTAAATATCTCTTTTGTCAAAGGCACGCTGGGAAATGGAGGCTGCCGCCTCTCACAGTTAACTAGGCTGGACCCGCAAGGCATGCTGGGAAATGGAGTCAAGGTGCCCTGTGGGTGAACTAAGCTCTTTCGCCCAAACCACAAGGCATGCTGGGAAATGGTGGGCTTATTATCCCAACCAACCGTGTGCTCAAGGCACTCTGGGAAATGGAATCAAATCCTCTCTGTAGAGGGTTACTAGCACTTTTCCCCTTGAAAAGGTCACAGGCAAGGCACGCTGGGAAATGGCCACCGTGATCGTCCCTCAGTGATCTCCCGATGTGTGTTTTTTATCTGTGCGTTTCCATAGTGCTTTTCCCTCAGATGGCGTCAGAGGCCTCCTTTCTTGGCTTTTTCTGCCACAGGCCACAAGAGGGCACCTGAGCGCATGCAGAGTGCACACAACGCCAGCGGGAGTAGGTGGGGGTTTATTTTGCTGTGGCTGCTACTGATGGTAATAAGCATAAAATGAGCCACAGCAACACGTAGGCGGGTCCGCTAGTACTTTATAAAAAATACATTTTAAGAATTCTCATTCACCAACACAAACACAATCTTGAAGATCTGGGAAAGCACTTATATGAACATTTCTTTATTTCTTCTTTCTTTTTCAGATTCTCGTTATCCGCTGACAATGAATTTTAAAGGATGTGCTACTACAGAGCTTTGTTCCATCATGGATAAAAACACACATCCTATCTCTTCAATCTCTGTTGATGGCAATAACCTTTTCGCTGCAAAAGTGACATGTTATGGTGCTTCAGAAAACTCATACCAGCCTGAATTTTGAGAATAGGATACAGAATAGCCTCCCTTCTTGTGGTTTCCACAATATGTTGCAGTTGGGGAGTTTAAGACCTAGTGGAGACACCCAGGCCTCAGGACCTCTGGGTCTTCTTTTTTCCCCATTTGGTGGAGGGGTTGTGGGTTCTAATGCCAAAAAGCTAAAGTGTAACATTTAAATCGGTTAAATTTCCAATGTGACCACTATGGAAAATAAAATAAATGATCATGGCAAATGAAATGTTGGTTCTCAAATCTATATCTTTCAAATAAATACAGCATGCCCATAACTTAAGCACACTTAACTTGTGTGCATTCAGCTTTATGTGCTTGGCCAATTAAAAATAAATAAAGATAAAAGTAGGTGGAAAGGTGGCAGGTGTCTGGGGGAAGAACTTTGGCAATTTCACCTGCCATTGTACCCAATGTGTTTTGACCGCATAATTTTTTTTGCTTTAGGTTTGATCCCCAGAACATCACCCCTGCCTTAGTCTTACTGTAGTTCGGAATGACAAAGTATGATATTTCCTGATGGAAGCAATCCAGACTTGAGTATTTTCTATGATAGAATTGTAGCCCTGGAAGGACCACAAGGCTCATCCAGTGCAACCTCCTGCAATGCAGGAATCTTTTTGCCCAACATGGGACTCGAATTTACAACCCTGAGATTGAGTTTCTTACTGTAAAACAGTAAGCAAGCAAAGAATTGACAGTATTTGAGAAAATGCTTCTATCTTATAAACTGGTTGTAAGAGAACAAATTATCCACAGGGAAAAAATGATCATAGAAAAAGAAAAATGTAACAATTTGGTTGAGAGACTGTTGCGGCTAAAATTATAGACCCAACACATTGAGGGAGAACTTGGATTAAAGTATCTATGCAGCTGGTTTGAACCGAAATGTAAGAAAATGTATTAAAAACCACTATAAGCGGTGCTACACTTCAGAGCATTTCTAATACATGAACACTAGCTGTTCTCTTAAATGTGAGTTGCAGAAAAATTAAAGGGACATATTACCACCTTTGTGTCATTAAGTGGCAGAAGTTCAGGAAATGGTATTTCAGGAAACACTAAACAAGATCTCTTACAGATGCCTTCTCTACCATGGATGGGTATCTGGAATGGACAAATTGAAAATTGAACCTATAAAGAGCTGGTTTGGTTTCCAGGAACCGTCTGTGCATTAAAGCTCCATATCCAAGCACTCTTTTTCTTGATGCAGGGCGTTCTCCAAGGAAACCTGCTTAATGATGATGATGATGATGATGATATTTATACACTCCCCATCTGGCTGAATCGGAGCAAATGGCAATCCAGGGAGAACCCATATTGATGTTTGCTCCAATTGAACACTGAAGAGTGGCTTTTCATGGGGGAAGAAAAAGGAATGCTCTGACAAGGATACACACACACACAAACATATATATATTACAAGAGCACAAAGTAAGATAAGACACAAAAAGGAGAAGAAAGAAATAGTACCCATGTAGAAAACATTTTTAAAAAGGATATTGTGTACATTATAAAGGGGGGGGGGTTGTTAATGTAGTTAATCAGACCTTAACCTATTGTGACATTTATAGAAATGAATTACAAATATTGTTAAATTTGTCCATGCCAAATCTAAATTTGTCTAGCAAGTTTGTATATATCTTCAATCCAATAGTTTAGCATTAAGTAGTAGACATTAAAATACCAGCTTCTTGATTTTATAGCTATATTACGACATCTTCAATCCAAGGTAATTGCACTGTGATTAGATGGTGTCAGGGATGTAGCCGAGTCGGACACCTTGGAAGAGTCTGACTCTGGAGATGAGGGAATGCAGCCACAGATAGAGCCACAGATAGAGCCAGTTAGTTTGGGCCCGCTTCCTCCAGAGTTTCCAGACGCAGATAGAGCAGCAGACTTAGAAAGCTCACAGATGGGGGGGGGGTTGAGGAAATAGACGGCTATGCAACGAGGAGGGAGGCAACGTTCAGACGGCTCTTCGTTTGAGAGTGAGGTGCAAGTCCATCCTCCTCCCTGATCCAAGAGAGCTGAAAGGGTTAAAATGCAATGGAAGGACAAGAGAGGAATGACAGGACTTTGGCACCATCTGTGTTGCGAAAGGGGTGGAGACTCAGAGTGAGCAAGTCGTACGCAAGAATGGCGAGCTTGGTGCTGCTCTCTCTGTGTTAATCATAAACGTACCATAAACCTGCCATGAGGCTCATTAATTCTTAAAAATATATATATTAATAACTTTATTTAAATTCAAACTTATAAAATACAATCATATCAAATCAACCAGTAGAAACAAATAAACAAAAAATGAAAAATGAAAAGCATATAATCTAGACATAATAACCCACAAAAGATAATATATAAAAAGACAAAGAATACAAAAAACCCAAAAAATTAGAAATAACAATTAAAAATTGACTTCCAATTGTCTGTATATCGCTTCCCTTAGTAATAAAACAAAACTTGCTATACCTCTTACAATAATTGAAAAGTAATTAACAAGATAAATACCGGTAGCTCATATTTTGATATAAATCTCTCCACATATATCTGAATCCAAGCAAATCACAAAATAATAATAATAATGATAATTTTATTATTTTTACCCCGCCCATCTGGCCGAGTTTCCTCAGCCACTCTGGGCGGCTTCCAGTCAAATGTTAAAACAATACAGCATTAAATATTAAAAACTTCCCTAAACAGGGCTGCCTTCAGATGTCTTTTAAAAATAGGATAGCTGCTTACTTCCTTGACATCCGCTGGAAGGGCGTTCCACAGGGAGGGCGTCACTACCGAGAAGGCCCTCTGTCTGGTTCCCTGTAACCTCACTTCTTGCAATGAGGGAACCGCCAGAAGGCCCTCGGCGCTGGATCTCAGTGTCCAGGCTGAACGATGGGGGTGGAGACGCTCCTTCAGGTATACAGGACCGAGGCCGTTTAGGGCTTTAAAGGTCAGCACCAACACTTTGAATTGTGCTCGGAAACGTACTGGAAGCCAATGTAGTTCTCTCAGGACCGGTGTTATGTGGTCCCAGCGGCCACTCCCAGTCACCAGTCTAGCTGCCGCATTCTGGATTAATTGCAGTTTCCGGGTCACCTTCAAAGGTAGCCCCACGTAGAGCGCATTGCAGTAGTCCAAGCGAGAGATAGCCAGAGCATGCACCACTCTTGCGAGACAGTCTGCGGGCAGGTAGGGTCTCAGCCTGCGTACCAGATGGAGCTGGTAGACAGCCGTCCTGGACACAGAATTAATCTGTGCCTCCATGGACAGCTGTGAGTCCAAAATGACTCCCAGGCTGCGCACCTGGTCCTTCAGGGGCACAGTAACCCCATTCAGGGCCACGGAGTCCCCCACACATGCCCGCCCCCTGTCGCCCAAAAACAGTACTTCTGTCTTGTCAGGATTCAACCTCAATCTGTTAGCCGCCATCCATCCTCCAACCGCCTCCAGGCACTCACACAGGACCTTCACCGCCTTCACTGGTTCTGATTTGAAAGAGAGGTAGAGCTGGGTGTCATCTGCATACTGATGGACACCCAGTCCAAACCCCCTGATGATCTCTCCCAGCGGCTTCATATAGATATTAAAAAGCATGGGGGAGAGGACAGAACCCTGAGGTTCCCCGCAAGTGAGAGCCCAGGGGTCCGAACACTCATCCCCCACCACCACTTTCTGGACACGGCCCAGGAGGAAGGAGCGGAACCACTGTATAACAGTGCCCCCAGCTCCCAGTCCCTCTAGACAGTCCAGAAGGATGTTATGGTCGATGGTGTCAAAGACCAGGGTCAGGGCTGCCCTGGAGTGGGTCCCAGCCAACAGAATGGCTGGGGCAAGTTCCACAGGGGGGGATGCACTGGGACACCCGATCTCAGTGATCACGGGCAGGAGGAGGAGTCATGCTAGGACCAGACCATGTCAGTACCAAGGAGGCAGGCTTAGTCGTTGTTTGAGGACTATCCCTGCCTCCGGGTCTGGCCCTGACTGGATGGGTACTGGAATCAACAAGGGATACCCACATGACCTGAAAGTGTTGCTGTGTAATGTCAGGTCAATGATGAACAAAACAACTGCCATTCACGACCTGATTGTGGATGAAGGATTTGACCTGGCATGTGTGACAGAGACTTGGTTGGATGAGGCAGATGGGCCAGTCCTTGCCGCTGCGTGTCCACCAGGTTTCTCTTACGCACAGCAACCCAGGCCATCTGGGCAGGGAGGGGGGTTGCAGTGATTTTTAGGAAGTCATTAGTTTGCACCAGGCGTCCTATTGGAAAGACCGAGTTTTCTGAGTGCATGTTCTGGAAGTTGGGCAATAGGGGCAGTACAGGATTCCTTTTGGTGTACCGACCTCCCCGCTGCACCAAGGATTCCCTGCCCAAGCTGCTTCAGGTTGTGGCGGATGTGCTCCTGGAGACACTTAGCTTGGTTGTCTTAGGAGATTTTAATATCCATGCCGACACGACCTTACAAGGGGCTGCTCAGGACTTGGCCTCTCTGTGGCTGTTCCTGAATAAGTTTGGCCAAACTCATAGCCGCGGACATGCCTTAGACTGGTGTTTACCTCTATGGATGTTGGTGATCTGACACCAGTTCATCCGGCCCACGAGCAGCCCGGTCACCGAGCCGCCCGCTCGGCAAGTCCCCCGCGCGCTGCGCTAAACCGACGCGGCGCAGGGACTCACCAAATGCCGAAAATTGCTTCTGCACAGGCGCCTGGGCTTGCGCAGAAGCGATTTCCGGAGCCGGGGACATGCCCTGACCCGAAAATCGCTTCTGTGCAGGCATCTGGGCATGTACAGAAGCGATTTCCGGTGCTGTGGGACACGCACAGACGCGATTTCTGGTATCGCACTGCACTTGTTCGGCCCACGGACGAGCTCTGTGGGATCAATCCGGCCCATGGCCGGATAACGTTGCCGATGCCTGGTCTAACAAAAGTAGTCATAAACAGTACCAGCCTGCTATGGTGACAAAGATAAGAATGGTGATCAGATCAATGACTGCATTGTGAATGAGAATCAGTGTGGTCAATTTGAAGGAGCTCTGTTTGAAAGATAACATTGCCAGGAAACAAAGTCTGAAAATTGACTGGGGGAAATATGCTCACTTCTTTCTTTCTTTCTTTCTTTCTTTCTTTCTTTCTTTCTTTCTTTCTTTCTTTCTTTCTTTCTTTCTTTACGATGCCAAAAATGTAAGAAGGATCATCTCTTCTTTTTATGCCAATATCTGATTCCCATTTTAAATCAGATTTTCTTTTGCATGTTCATTGTTGTTCAGTCATTCAGTCGTGTCCGACTCTTCATGACCCCATGGACCAGAGCACGCCAGGCACACCTATCCTTCACTGCCTCTCTTCGAGAACACTGTCCAACCATCTCATCCTCTGCCGTCCCCTTCTCCTTGTGCCCTCAATCTTTCCCAACATCAGGGTCTTTTCTAGGGAGTCTTCTCTTCTCATGAGGTGGCCAAAGTACTGGAGCCTGAACCTCAGGATCTGTCCTTCTAGAGAGCACTCAGGGCTGATTTCTTTAAGAATGGATAGGTTTGATCTTCTTGCAGTCCATGGGACTCTCAAGAGTCTCCTCCAGCACCATAATTCAAAAGCATCAATTCTTCAGCGATCAGCCTTCTTTATGGTCCAGCTCTCACTTCCGTACATTACTACTGGGAAAACCATAGCTTTAACTATACGGACCTTTGTTGGCAAGGTGATGTCTTTGCTTTTTAAGATGCTGTCTAGGTTTGTCATTGCTTTTCTCCCAAGAAGCAAGCGTCTTCTAATTTCGTGACTGCTGTCACCATCTGCAGTGATCATGGAACCCAAGAAAGTGAAATCTCTCACTGCCTCCATTTCTTCCCCTTCTATTTGCCAGGAGGTGATGGGACCAGTGGCCATGATCTTAGTTTTTTTGATGTTGAGCTTCAGACCATATTTTGCGCTCTCCTCTTTCACCCTCATTAAAAGGTTCTTTAATTCCTCCTCACTTATAACAGCTTAATTTATGCATATATAAGTTCTTTAGGCTGATCCATCTTGGGTGAACATTTATGAGCATTTTGAGATTGGATTGACTTCAGGGCAACAGACACACACTTCTACTACTCGGGTAAGAAATACAAATATAAATAAAATATCAAATAGAGGACTTGAAAATGGCACATCTTATCATGTCATAACATGATAATTCACTATTCCTCTGTGTTACACATATGTAGAAAAAGTTAAGTATGAATGAGTTCCAAAAGAACAGAGAACACATCTATGTCTAAAGATTCCTCCGAATCTCTCGACTTCCCACCTTTCCCTCCATGGCTCCTATTGTCAACCCTTTCAACTGCATATTATTCTGTAGTCCATATTTTATATCACTCCATTGTCTCCATAGTATTTGCTACATTACAAGTGATATTGCAATTCTCCTAACCTTTCTATTACCTTGTTGTCCAAGGAACTATGGGAAGTTTCTGGGACATTGATGGATACAGCAATATATTGATGCTGATGCAGTGCCCCTAAGTTTCCTCTAACTTGGTATGGTGTCTAACTTGGTTCAAAGAAGCATATACCATTTTTTTTTATCTTCCAGGCCCCAGATCAAAGGACCCAAGGTACGGCACAGGTGACTATCTAGATAGCAAAGCTGGACATAGCTCAGAGATATTGAACAATGCCAGGGACACGGCAATGTGCACTGAATATTGGAAAATGAAGCCCGAGTCATTAGAGTGAGCTATTATAATTGCCTTCTGGAACATAATTTCTCTTTGTTCCAATTGAACCAAACTTGTTACTTGCACGTGCTTGAAATCCCACATACAGTGCCAACAGCATTCATAAACTCCACGTCTCTCTAAAATTAGGTGACATCAGCACTCACTGGGAATCTCTCCAACGAAAGCATCCAGGCAGGATTTCTTATTGTGATATCAAAGAGAGGAAGAATATTACCACATGTTTTGCAAAAGGCTGCAGTCCAGAGCTCCGAAGGAGAACTATTTCAGCATCAAATTGGAACTACTATTCCAGTAAATATTCATAAATGTTGTCAAACCAATTATTACCATCATATAACTAACACCTGCTCCTTCTGAAAGTAGTTCAGGACTTACTAAAATACTGCTTATCTCTCCATCTATCTGTTCCCTATGCATCTAAACACTTCTTTAGACATTGATGAAGAAGCCAGATTTACTTCATGTTTGGTTGCCATCAGATGCCATTTTGTGTCAAGATGGCAGACTGAATATTTTCAAACAGCACAGATTCAGACACTTCTAAAATTATCACACAATTTGCTGTGATGGTACCAAAGATCACTGATCTTTGAAGGTCACTGATAGGTCACTGATAGCAGAGAAACTCGGGAGCCGCAGTGGTTTCATTCATGATATACTAGGAGGTTGAATACTGACAAGACAGAAGTACTGTTTTGGGGGGACAGGAGGCAGGCGGGTGTGGAGGACTCCCTAGTCCTGAATGTGGTAACTGTGTCCCTGAAGAACCAGGTGTGCAGCCTGGGAGTCATTTTGGACTCACAGCTGTCCATGGAGGAGCAGGTTAATTCTGTATCCAGGGCAGCTGTCTACCAGCTCCATCTGGTACACAGGCTGAGACCCTACCTGCCCGCGGACTGTCTCGCCAGAGTGGTGCATGCTCTAGTTATCTCCCGCTTGGACTACTGCAATGAACTCTATGTGGGGCTACCTTTGAAGGTGACCCGGAAACTACAACTAATCCAGAATGCGGCAGCTAGACTGGTGACTGGGAGCGGCCGCTGAGAACACATAACACCGGTCTTGAAAAACCTACACTGGCTCCCAGTACGTTTCCGAGCACAATTCAAAGTGTTGGTGCTGACCTTTAAAGCCCTAAATGGCATAGGTCCAGTATACCTGAAGGAGTGTCTCCACTCCCATTGTTCAGCCTGAGGTCCAGTGCCAAGGGCCTTCTGGCGGTTCCCTCACAAAGAGAAGCCAAGTTACAGGGAACAAAGCAGAGGGCCTTATCGGTAGTGGCACCCGTCCTGTGGAACCCTTCAGATGTCAAAGAGAACAACAACTACCAGACCTTTAGAATACATCTGAAGACAGCTCTGTTTAGGGAGGCTTTTAATGTTTAATAGATTATTGTATTTTAATGTTCTGTTGAAAGCCGCCCAGAGTGGCTTGGGAAACCCAGCCAAATGGGCGGGGTATAAATAAATAATAATAATAATAATAATAATATTACTACTGGGTGAAGCAGCTATCACACTCTGCCCTTTATACTGCAGAAGGAGAAGCAAACTGTATCACTTACTGATACAACTTCTTTCTCCATTGGCCTCTTTAAACTGCTCTGCGAAGGCACGGGCAACCACACGTTCGTCTGTGGAGCAGTTTAAAGAAGCCCCCCCCCCCATTCACCTCTGCGTCACGTGAGCCAGAGGCATGATGTGGACTCTTTTAAACAGCTCCTGCTCCCCATGTATGCAAACCCCAATGCCTCATCCATGAGCCAAAGAGACATCCGGGCTCGCTTAACTGGGTGGCAGGAGCAGTTTAATGCTCAGCTGAGGGGGGGGCAGGAGCACCCGGGCCCCTAATTGAGTAGCACAAAGAAGCTCTTTTTTCCTTCCAGCTGGCA
Organism: Darevskia armeniaca; assembly: GCA_034641395.1. Taxonomy (NCBI): domain Eukaryota; kingdom Metazoa; phylum Chordata; class Lepidosauria; order Squamata; family Lacertidae; genus Darevskia; species Darevskia armeniaca. The sequence continues at coordinate 670,847 of JAWWNF010000115.1, forward strand.
TGCAAGCTGGAGGGACATGGGGGCTTGCTCAGCTGGGGGCAGGAGTCTTCACACCTTGCAGCTCAGCAGTGCAAACAATGTGTGTCAGCTCTGTCTCAGTGAGGTGCTGGGGTGAAGCCACCTCAACTTCCTCAGTTTCACCCTGGCTGGACATAGGTCAGGGATATTGAACAGTGGCAGGGACACAGCAGTATGCACTGAATATTGGACAATAGAGCCCGAGTCATTAGAGTGAGCTATTATAATTGCCTTCTGGAACATTATCTCTCCTTGTTCCAGTTGAACCAAGCTCGCTATTTGCACGTGCTTGAAATCCCATATTGATGTTAATCTGGAATGACAGTTTCCAAGATGAAGAAGCCAGATTTACTTCATGTTTGGTTACCATCAGATGCCATTTTGAATAAAAATGTCATCCTGAGCTTTCCCAAACTGCACTGATTACATCATCACACAATTTGGCATTATGGTTTCTGGAGTGAGGGGTGAGGTTGCTGTCTACATGTGGAAACCATCAGATGTCATTTTGAGTCAAAATGGCAGACTGAATATTTCCAAACTGTACAGATTTAGACACTTTTAAAGTTATCATCACACAATTTGATGTCATGGTACCAAAGACTAATTGAGTGTTTTCGTTGTTGTGATGTGTTGGATGCCACTTTGAGTCTCTACTTGTTTCTTCCAATGCCCTCACTCTCCTGTATACTGTGAAGATGAAATGAAATTTGTAAATTTGAACCAACAACTGAGTTAATACTTATATACAACTGAAACAATTGGGCATATGGAGCCTATGTTAAATATTTGCATGGTACTTGCGCCCTACTGCCCAGAGATCTGTAGATTAAGAGTGACAAAATCTCTTTCTTCTTCTTCTTCTTCTTCTTCTTCTTCTTCTTCTTCGAATCATAGAATCATAGAGTTGGAAAAGACCACAAGGGCCATCCAGTCCAACCCCCTGCCAAACAGGAAACACCATCAAAGCATTCCTGACAGGTGGCTGTCAAGCCTCTGCTTAAAGACCCCCAAAGAAGGAGACTCCACCACACTCCTTGGCAGCAAATTCCACTGTCAAACAGCTCTTACTTCTTCTTCTTCTTCTTCTTCTTCTTCTTCTTCTTCTTCTTCTTCTTCCTTTTGTTATGGGGGTACTCAAGGGTACACAGTACCAACACCTCCCCCCAAAAATGTTAAAATTGTGGCACTTACTGCAACAGCTTCATAGTGACCACCAGCACCTATTCTTCTAAAAAAAGAGAGCACTGATTATTATTATTATTATTGGCATCTGTCTATCTCAAGAGACGAAAGAGTGCACCTCCAGGGATGAAGTCAAACTGCTGCATTAGCAGCACCAAAATTACCTCCCTAGACTACAAACATGGGAGTGAGTATGGAGGTCCTGGACTGCCCAGGTGACAAGACTCCTCACTTGGACTCATTGATATGGTCCAAAAGAAAGCAGAGCAAGACATTTGGGATTTGGATTTTCTTAGAATGCTCTCTCCTATAAATTGAGATTGCTCTGTATGGTTTAGGTGACCTTAGTGCATACCATTTAGAATCCTTTACAGTGGTACCTCTGGTTACGTACTTAATTCATTCTGGAGGTCCGTTCTTAACCTGAAACTGTTCTTAACCTGAAGCACCACTTTAGCTAATGGGGCCTCCCTCTGCCGCTGCACTGCAAGAGCACGATTTCTGTTCTTATCCTGAAGCAAAGTTCTTAACCTGAAGCATTATTTCTGGTTTAGCGGAGTATGTAACCTGAAGCGTATGTAACCCGAAGTACCACTATAATTGTATATGAAGGTCTTTCTTCCATGTATGTTGAAGACCTAATCAAGGACCAAGGGGAAATAACTCCTAATTCTGCAGTAGGTCTTCTCTCATTTGACCTTATTCTAATAAAATACTTCAAATAGACACGTGCAATTCCACCCCTCAAAATAAAATACTGGAAACCCAGCCAAATGGGTGGGGCATAAATAATAAAATCAGTTCTGTCCAGGTACTGCCCTGAGCCTCCTTTTAATTGGAAATTGTTTCTGGGAAAACATAATAAATCTACAAAAAGTAATTTCATTGCAATTCATCAACAAATTTGTAATCTGGGATCACACGTTCTAGGACACATAGTCACTACTTCCCACATCTCAAGAAACCAAGTTTCCCAAGTGTTGTCCTCAGGGCCCTTTCCTTCTCCTTTAAAAACTTCTGAATGTACTCTTTTCTGAATCAGTTGCCTTTGGTGGTCCAGCTCTTCCTGACTCTTGCTTATTCCAGCGCTATGAAGGCACTCCTGGGCACATCTCTCCTCCTGGCCATCCTTTCCCCAGGTGAGTTGAAATCAGACCACTAGCACTCTTTTTATCATCTCAGAGGAGGTTCAGGATCAGAGTTTTCCTTCTCCTGGATCAGTTAGTCAAAGATTTTACTCATGTTTCCACCCCATAGCTCACCAATACCTACATTTGACTGGAAGAATTGGAAGGGAGTAGAATTTATAATAGACATTGATAAAATTATCCATGGCATATACAGAGTGGGTAACAAAAGATATTTCTCTCCAGCACTATGGGAAGCAGCTAAACAAGACTTAAGTACAACAGCACTTTCCACTCCTGTGTTATCCTGAAACTGCCATTTGGAATCATACTACTTTCAATTATGAACGTAGAATATAGTCATCCAAGTAGTAATTGCTGTCCTTATTCCCCTTTAGTTTGTCTAATCTGCATTTAAAACCATAACCTTGTGTGGCCATCACAACCTCTTATCAAATAAAATTCCATAGTTTAACTCTGCTCTGGGTGAATTGGCAATTCTCTTTGTCTAACCTGAATCTTCCAACATTCAGTTTCATTGGATTTTCAGGAGTTGTATTGTTATAAAAGAAGGACCAAATTGAATCTATTTCAACTTTCTCCATATAATTCATAGTTGTGTAAGGAAAGGAGATTTTATTTGTGAGATCCAGTGAGAGGGAAAGTGGGTGGTGTGCAGGAGAGGGTTCAGAACGCCACTGCACTTCAAAATCCCAATTAATTAAACATATTTAACATTCGTTTGCATTTTTTAAATCTTTCATAATAAGTTTCAATTTACAACCCCCTTTCCTCTGCATTATTAAGAAAACCACAAAGAAAGAAACCACTTTACACTCATCTTTCTTTCCTTCCTACAATAATACCACTGAAATGTATATCTGGGGGCTGAAATTACTACACTCTCTACTGAAAACTTTTCAGTAACAGTTTCAAAGCCGAGAACCAGGGCTATAGTTTCTCTCATTCAAGAATTTTGTTTACTTTGTTCTTAACCAAATTCTTCCATTTACGTTCATTTCTTTGTTCCTCACAAAAGCCCCCCCCCCTCCCGTTCCTTTCTTTTCCCACTGTGTTGTGAGCACTGCAGACTGGGCACTCTGGTGTGTTTTCTACTGTACATGGAAAATTCCTGGGCTCACTTGGATTGCAAAACCAAAACAGCAGCCAAGAAATTTAGGATCAAAACAGCAGCCAGTAGGCTTGATCTTTTATTGTAAAAGACTGTTGCAATAGCACTTCCACCTGCAGATGTATCAGTAACACCCCTAGAACATCACATGAGGGGAGGGTTTGGTGGCAGTAACCTGAGCATCAGAGCTTGCCCCTTACCCTTCCCTTGACCTCCACCTTACACCCATCAAGTGAAACAAATGGGTTTGCCTGCCAGGTTCATCACTGACAGACAGGGTCTGGTGACTTCTGTTTCAGTGTATCTGAAGAAGTATGCATGCACACGAAAGCTCATACCTAGAACAAACTTAGTTGGTCTCTAAGGTGCTACTGGAAGGAATTTTTTTATTTTGTTTCGACTACGGCAGACCAACACGGCTACCTACCTGTAACAGGTTCAACACTGTTCTTTGTCTGACCAAGAACTTAATCAATTCCTGAGAGAACAGTCTTTGTGGTTCAGATTATTTCCAGTCTGACACCTGGGTCAGGGATTATCTCTTGTGAAAGGGTTCACTGAGAATGTGACCTTCTGCTTTGGGGATTATGGCTGCCCTCACTCATGTCCCAAACACCCTCCTTGGTAGCAATCTCCTTCCTGAACAGAACAACATTGGAAATTGTGCGGTGTCCTGTGTTATGTGGTGCTTTAAGGAGACATTGTGTGAACAATGGGGGAGGTGCACACTGCTGACTGGAGGAGCAACCCCCCAATCATTTTAAAAATTCCTGTAACATTTCCCTTGCAGTGCTCCACAACCTTCATGTATCTTCTTTAAAGCTCTTGAGATGATGTTACTTCCCTATGTCATCACTTAGTCTTTCTGGTATGGGTTGCTTTGGAGGCTGCCTTTGTTATGGAGAGCTTTCTTTTTATTTCCCCTCTTTTGATGTCTCATTGTAGCAAGTATTCACTAGAGAGGGAAGCCTTCCTTACATATCTGTTTCCTGCAGTCACAGCTCTTGAGTAGAGCAATTACCACAGAGTTTGACAAACAAATTATGCATGACACAGGCAAATTAGTGTCTCTGCCCTGAAGCTTTCAGCTTCATTGGATGTTCAAGAGTTCTAGTTCTAGTTACAGGTAGGTAGCCGTGTTGGTCTGTCATAGTGAAAACAAAATAATAATAATAAAATTTGGTCTCTAAGGTGCTACTGGAAGGAATTTTTTATTTTTTATTTTGTTTTAAGAGTTCTAGTGTTATGAAAAAAGGAACAAAATGAATCTCTTTAAACATTCTGCATATAATTGTTTTAGGATTGTGTAAGAATTGTGTTAGACTCTGTGGGGAGCAGTATTTATTTGAGAGATCCAGTTGGAGGAAAATTACTTAACATTACTAAACACTCAACTGAAATTTTTTTAGTATGTAAATCCAGAAATAATGTATGTGTTGCCAGTGTTTTGTGAAAGGAAGGAAGGAAGGAAGGAAGGAAGGAAGGAGGGAAGGAAGGGAAGGAACTACTTTGCAACAATCTTTCTCTCCTGTCTACAGCAGTACCTCTGAGATGTATTTCTGCGAAAGATATTACTAAAGTCTCAGACCAAAAAGTTTCAACATGTGGACCTCAAAAGAATGTCTGTATTTCCAGTGTTTTCCGTACAAATACAGGTGAGTCTAACTTGTCTTCTAATCATTACACTTTTGATGAATCATTACACTTTTGATGAACAAAAGCAGAAGTGAGGAAGGTGTTGCATTCCAGCTGTACTTGAAATAGAAATCGTATCAGCTTCTGCCAGAATAGCCCATAATCAAGGATAATGGGATATGTTGTCCAACCACTGGAGGAACACAATTTCCCCATCTCTGCAGTGAGGAAGGACTTACATTTGTTAAGTGGGAAATCGGGGGGGGGGGGGGGGAACCACACACAGGAAAAAAAACCAAATCAATCAAATCAGTGTGATCACCCCCATTCACCCACTTTTGATGCCTATTTCCAGCTTGGTTTGCAGAGCTTGGTTTTCAATAGCTAAAGAACTGCAGTCCCCCAAACAAATGATCACCAGCTTAATGTTGGTTATCAATAAACCTGAATAAACTGAATATAGTCAGTGCTAAGAATCACACTGCAATTGAGAGTCTTTCCACAGGTTATATAAACAGTCTTCAGATATTATTATTATTATTATTATTATTATTATTATTATTATTATTATTATAGTGCCCTATACGCAGGTGTCTCAGGGCGGTTCCCGCCTCAAGTAATTTTGAAATAATTCTTCTTAGCTTGGAAATGATGAGAAAGAAGCCAACATAAGGAGGCAGCGGTTGGTGAAGTGCAAATAAACTGCTGAGAGTGTTGGACTGGACAGTGAGTTCAGTGGAGCACCCCCACTCCACTCTGCTGCTGTTTTGAAGCAGCAGAAACACTACACACTGTTTTAGAGTGTGAGGGATATTTCAGAATTCAGGCTGCAGTTTGCATCCAAAGGGTAGTACAGCAGTATTTCAAATCTAATACCTTTTACAAGTTTAAATGCAGCAGTTACATTAAAATATGCTTCAAGAAAAGCCAATCCACAGAGCTATTGTTTCAAAGAGTAGTGGCCCTTCTCCTAGCTCAGGGGTGGCCAACTCCCAAGAGACTGCGATCTACTCACAAAGTTAAAAACTGTCAGTGATCTACCCCCTTTTGGGGGGTTCAGGTCGAGGTTGAGGAGCTTTTTTTTAGGAAGGAAAGCCATACATGTTTTGGGGGGTTTGGGTCAAAGTTGAGCTTTTTTTTAGGAAGGAAAGCCCTGTTTTGGGGGCTTCAGGGCAAAGATGTAGAGCTTTTTTTAGGGGAGACAAAGTTGCTGAGCTTCTTTGGGGGGAGACAGTGATCTACCAGTGATCTACAACAGACGTCCAGTGATCTACCAGTAGATCACGATCTACCTGTTGGACATGCCTGTCCTAGCTTATCCAATTTAATAATACTTTCTATTATGGTTAATTTGAAATGTCCCTCAGTCATTGCATATCTTCCCAAATTCTCTTTCATAGATGGTGATAAAGAGTCAGTTTACTATGGATGCGGCTCACCTGGCACGTGCCATTCAGGCAATTATGGCTTCACTTCAGAGAGTGGTAAATTCGCTCAGATGATCTCACGCTGCTGCTACATTGACATGTGCAACAATGAAACTCTCACTCGTAAGTGTCTGCATCTTTTTAGAATATCCTACATATCTTATTGGCCCGAATATAAGCCTCACTTTCCCCCCAAATTCCAACTCTGAAATGCTAAAGTGTGGCTTATATTCAGAACTTGCACTAATTGGAAGCCTTATTTAATTGTTTGTTTGTTTGTTTGTTTGTTATAGGGTGGTTACAACATAAAACCACTATATGAAAACACAAAATGAATAATAATAATAAAAAAAGCAACCCAATAACCCCTCTCCCCAATACATTTTAAAAGGACATTGGATTTCAGTCAGCCCAAGGCCTGTTTAAACAGGAACATTTTTGTCAGGCGCACTTCCTATCCCAAGGAGGAGGGGAAACCCAAGCAACAAAATCCAGCTGAAGAGTCTGTTTAGCAGCCTCAGCTTTTGTAGATGGAATTACCGGTAGTTGGGGCACCACCCTCTCAGGCCAGATGGAAAAGCCCTGCATGGAAGAAAGCATGTCTTCCAGGTCTTACAGCCAAGAGACAGTTGTTGCAGCATGTAGTATGAAGGAGCAAGGCTTGGATGACTTGAACCCTCAATTGGCAAACTCATGACGTTCTCCCCTATAGTAAGAGAGCTTAGTATATTGGTTTCCCATAGATGCTAAGTGTTCATCCACACTTCTGTTTCCCTCACAATTTCTTCATGGTTTCATCCAGAGGCTAAATAGCATTGGGGTGCCACATAGATAGCAATGAAACCAATGTAGCACAGAAAGCAATTCAAACCCTGCAGAGCCAGTAAAGGTGGGTGCCATGATCCAGGTGTTCCAATTTTAATATTGGGGGTAGGTAAGCACTGCCCCACATAATGAATCCCAAGATGGAGCACACAGAAACCATTTGAATGGCAATACACATTAACTCCAGCCCCCTTAAATATTTTATGGGAGGTCAAAGAGAGTTGGCTTCAATGCTATGAGCATAGGCAAACTCGGCCACCCAGATGTTTTGGGAATACAACTCCCATCATTCCTAGCTAACATGACAAGTGGTCAGGGATGGTGGGAATTGTAGTCCCAAAATATTTGGAGGGCCGAGTTTGCCTATGCCTGCTATGATGAATGGCATCAACTTCCAGACAGAGAGCAAGAAGAAGAAAGGTCACACACCCCTTTGTCCCACTTTTGGTAAAGGGCATCCATCATGGTTACCAACGGGGTATGTCCCACAGCCAGATGTGACCCAGATCAGAATGGGTCTAGATCTGTCTTCTCATCTAAGAATGCTTGCAGCTGCCCCCCGCCCAACCCAAAATATCATTGGAAGGGTTACAACTCTAGAACATATATGAAACAGATATAAAGACAGATAAAACCATCATATATACTAACAGTATGTTTGATTTTGGCAGTTCCAGATCGCAGCACTCTTCCCCCAAATGGTCTCAAGTGCCCAGCCTGCTTCCAATACCTCTTCAGGAATTGTACAAGTAAAACTACCATTGACTGCCTTGGGAATGAGAATCAGTGTGTTCATTTTGGAGGAAATCTCTTGCATGGTAAGATTGCTACTAAGGTAGGAAACAAATCCTGCAAAGTGGTTGGGGAAAACTCGCTCAACCCTTTCTTTGTCTCCACCCCTCTTTTCTGTTGCCAGAAATGTGACACGAAACTTTTCTTCTTTGAATGCCAATATCTCTTTTTTTGTTTTAAAATCAAAGTTTCTTTTCCAAGTCCATAGATTTGCTATATCAGTCTCTAATACATATGAAAGAGAGAAAGAAGACCCCCTGCCTCTCCCCCATCACCCTTTGTTATCTCCTGTGTGTACATGCTTTTGTACGTTTGACAGAATGCACTAGTGGGTTCTGCTCCTGGAGGGCTATCCTTGAACACATGACTTGCCAATGGGTAGGTTCCAGAATGAAGAACAGGTTTAAGGATTTAGATTTGGTGGATAGAGTGCCTGAAGAACTGTGGATGGAGGCTCATAACATTATACAGGAGGCAGCAACGAAAACCATCCCAATGAAAAAGAAATGCAAGAAAGCAAAGTGGCTGTCCAATGAGGCCTTACAAATAGCGGAGGAGAGAAGTCAAGCAAAATGCGAGGGAAATAGTGAAAGATACAGGAAATTGAATGCAGATTTCCAAAAAATAGCAAGGAGAGACAAGAGGGCCTTTTTAAACGAGCAATGCAAAGAAATAGAGGAAAACAACAGAATGGGAAAAACCAGAAATCTGTTCAAGAAAATTGGAGATATGAAAGGAACATTTCGTACAAAGATTACCACAATTAAGGACAAAAGTGGAAAGGACCTAACAGAAGCAGAAGACATCAAGAAGAGGTGGCAAGAATACACAGAGGAATTATACCAGAAAGATATGGAGGTCTCATACACCCCAGGTAGTGTGGTTGCTGACCTTGAGCCAGACATCCTGGAGAGTGAAATCAAATGGGCCTTAGAAAGCCTTGCTAACAACAAGGCCAGTGGAAGTGATGATATTCTAGCGGAACTATTTAAAATTCTAAAAGATGATGCTGTTAAGGTGCTACACTCAATATGCCAGCAAGTTTGGAAAACTCAGCAGTGGCCAGAGGATTGGAGAAGATCAGTCTACATCCCAATCCCAAAGAAGGGCAGTGCCAAAGAATGCTCCAACTACCGCACAATTGCGCTCATTTCACACGCTAGCAAGGTTTTGCTAAAAATTCTACAAGGCAGGCTTAAGCAGTATGTGGACTGAGAACTCCCAGAAGTGCAAGCTGGATTTCGAAGGGGCAGAGGAACCAGAGACCAAATTGCAAACATGCGCTGGATTATGAAGAAAGCTAGAGAGTTCCAGAAAAACATTTACTTCTGCTTCATTGACTACGCAAAAGCTTTTGACTGTGTCGACCACAGCAAACTATGGCAAGTTCTTAAAGAAATGGGAGTGCCTGATCACCTCATCCGTCTCCTGAGAAATCTCTATGTGGGACAAGAAGCTACAGTTAGAACTGGATATGGAATAACTGATTGGTTCAAAATTGGGAAAGGAGTACGACAAGGCTGTATATTGTCTCCCTGCTTATTTAACTTATATGCAGAATTCATCATGCGAAAGGCTGGACTGGATGAATCCCAAACCGGAATTAAGATTGCCAGAAGAAATATCAACAACCTCAGATATGCTGATGATACAACCTTGATGGCAGAAAGTGAGGAGGAATTAAAGAACCTTTTAATGAGGGTGAAAGAGGAGAGCGCAAAATATGGTCTGAAGCTCAACATCAAAAAAACTAAGATCATGGCCACTGGTCCCATCACCTCCTGGCAAATAGAAGGGGAAGAAATGGAGGCAGTGAGAGATTTCACTTTCTTGGGTTCCATGATCACTGCAGATGGTGACAGCAGTCACGAAATTAGAAGACGCCTGCTTCTTGGGAGAAAAGCAATGACAAACCTAGACAGCATCTTAAAAAGCAAAGACATCACCTTGCCAACAAAGGTCCGTATAGTTAAAGCTATGGTTTTCCCAGTAGTAATGTATGGAAGTGAGAGCTGGACCATAAAGAAGGCTGATCGCCGAAGAATTGATGCTTTTGAATTATGGTGCTGGAGGAGACTCTTGAGAGTCCCATGGACTGCAAGAAGATCAAACCTATCCATTCTTAAAGAAATCAGCCCTGAGTGCTCACTAGAAGGACAGATCCTGAGGTTAAGGCTCCAGTACTTTGGCCACCTCATGAGAAGAGAAGACTCCCTAGAAAAGACCCTGATGTTGGGAAAGATGGAGGGCACAAGGAGAAGGGGACGGCAGAGGATGAGATGGTTGGACAGTGTTCTCGAAGCTACTAACATGAGTTTGGCCAAACTGCAAGAGGCAGTGAAGGATAGGCGTGCCTGGCGTGCTCTGGTCCATGGGGTCACGAAGAGTCGGACACCACTGAACGACTGAACAACAACAAGGTTCCCGAATTAGTAAAGACAAAGGATGTTGGAAGATAGAACCAGCAGGAGAAAAAGACATTGACTGGGGAAATTGTCACATGAAGGAAGAGCATCTTCTCTTACCTACTTCTCTGCTTACACTAGTAGAGGGGAACCTCAGGCCTCTGTTACTGCCCCTTGAAATTCTCGACAGACCACATTCCCTTGTTAAGAGGAAGCAAAATAGCAGAAACTGATTAGAACAAATGCTTGCAGTGCTCCTCACAAAAAATCAGAGGCACCTTTGTGGGGGAGCTGCCGGGATGATGGCCCCAGGCTCATTTTTCTGGGGTGCGCTGCTCACACTGCCCTGCCAGCCTTGCAACACTTTATGAAGCTAAGTGAATGATTCAGATTCGATCCCAGCATCACAAAGCAGCTCAGGACTGACAGGGGTGCATGAGAAGGATGCACCTGGGTCTGAAAAAGTGGGATAGTATGAGGCAGCCCATCAAAAAAAACACATATGCATATATACAACCCCTCTCTTTCTGTATCTCTTTTACACAAACACACACAAACGAAACATGCATATACATATACATACATATACCTCCCTCCTTTTTCTCAAATCTGGATAACAAAAGAAATTACTACTTCTCACGATCTCCCTCCCTCCTTCTTACCCTGCCCTCCAAATCCTTCCTCTTCTGACAAACAGTGAAAGCTTTTCCTTGGAATGAAACCAGTAGTTAGGGCTGTCATATGGAAGCCGGACAAATATCCCAGCAATGGGGGTTAAATTGTGCCGATTTTTTTTTTTTTTTTTTTAAAGGCTCTGGAACTCAAAGAATCTTGTGGCTCTCACTAAACAATTCTGGGGTTTGTTCCTTAAAAAACCTCAATAATTTTGGGGTCTTCCTAAAAATAGCTCAACAATTTCGAGTTGCCCTGGTTTTTATTTTTGAGATATGGCAGCTCTACAGTAGTTGGCAGGCAAGAAACTGCTAAGCAAATGCAGTGGTCCCTAAAATTTCTACTTCCTGCCCCACAAAACAACAAGCAACAGGGGGTCTTAGAAAATGTACACTGTCAGTTGTCATTTAGAATGAATTCATGAGGTCTCCAACATCATATTCCTCCTCCCTCTTCCCAGAATCTACCTCAGCTGCTTTCTCCACCTCCTCAGTTGCCAAGCCATCCTTCTTCAGACTCTTCTCCTCACATTCCTCTCCCCCGCCTCCTAATAGCCACCATGCCATCCATCAGTGGCTACATGAACAGTTTATTTCCTACTTCAGATGAGTTTGTGCAGATTTTTCAGTTGTATACTTTATTTTTTTAAGAATTCTCATTCACCAACACAACCACAGTCCTAATGGTCTGGAAAAGCACTTATATGAACATTTCTTCCTTCCTTTCTTTTTCAGGTTTGAGACCGGTAAGGAAAATGAATTTCAAAGGATGTGCAACAAAAGCTTTTTGTTCCTTCCAGAAAATTTCGCCATTAGTTAGTTATACCTTCCTGCCCATTGAAAAGACATGTTATGATGCTTCAGAAACCTCAAACCAGCCTGAATTTTGAGGATAGCATACAGAATAGCCTCCCTTCTTGTGGTTTCCACAATATATTGCCGTTGGGAGGGGGGGGAGTTTACAATCTAGTGCACATTTCCTCAAACTCAGCCTTCCATGTGTCTTTGGCCTACAACTCCCATGATCCCTAGCTAGCACAACCAGTGGTCAGGGATGATGGGAATTGTAGTCTCAAAATATCTGGAAGGCCGAGTTTGAGGAAGCCTGATCTAGTGGAGACATCCAGGCCTCAGGACCTCTCTTCTTTTTCTCCCTTTTGAGGGGTTGTGGGTTCTAAGTACAAAAAGCTAAAGTGTGACATATAAATCAGTTAAATTTCCAATGTGACCACTATAGAAAACAAAATAAATGATCATGACAAATGAAATGTTCTTTCTCAAACCTGTATCTTTCAAATAAATACAGTATGCCCATAACTTAAGCCTATTTAACGTGTGTGCATTCAGCTTTATGTACCTGGCCAATTAAAAATAAAGATAAAAGTAGGTGGAAAGGGAACAGGTGTCTGGGGGAAGAACTTTGGCAATCCCGTCTGCCATTGCACCAAATGTGTTTTCACTATATATATATATTTTGCTTTAGGTTCAATCCCAAGAACATGACCCCCACCTAAGGTAATGGCTTACTGTAGTTTAGAATGGCGAAGTATGATATTTCCTGATGGAAGCAATCCAGACTTGAGTATTTTCTATCATAGAACTGTAGAGTTGGAAAGACCACAAGGGTCATCTAGTCCAACCCCCCTGCAATGCAGGAATCTTTTTGCCCAACGTGGGACTCGAATTTACAACCTGAGATTGAGTTTCTTGATGTAAAACAGGAAGCAAGGAAACAATTGACAATATTTGAATAAATGGTTCTATCTTATCAACCCGTAGCAAGAGAAAAAGTTGTCCAGAAAAATAAAATGATCATAGAAGAAAAAAAGAAAGAAAGGGTAACACAATAGTGTTACAATTTGGTTGAGTGACTCTTGTGGCTAAAATTACTGACCCAGCACATTGAGGGAGAACTTGGATTAAAGTAACCAAGCAGCTGGATTGAACCCAACTGCAAGCAAATGTATCAAAAACCACTTTTAGGCAGGTCTCATACATGAAACCGAGCTTTTCTCCTAAATGTGAGTTGTAAAAAAATGAAAGGGACAAAGAGCCACCTTTGTGTCATTAAGTTGCGGAAGTTCAGGAAATGGTATTTCAGGAAACACTAACATGACCTCTTACTGATGCCTTCTCTACCATGGGTGGGTATCTGGAATGCACCAAATGAACATTAAACCTGTAAAGAGCTGGTTTGGTTTCCAGGAACAGTCTGTGCATTAAATCACCATGTCCACGCACTCTTTTTCTTCATACAGAGCGTTCTCCAAGAAAACCTGCTTAATAATAATAATAATAATACCCTGCCCATCTGGCTGATTGGAGTAAACAGCAATCCAGGGAAAACCCAAATTGACATTTGCTCCAATTGAACATGGAAGAGTGGCTTTTCATGGGGAAAGAAAAAGGAAAACTCACACAAGGATACACACTCTCACACACAAACAAAAAACAAAACAAAAACATTACAAGAGCACAGAGTAAGGAAACACAAAAAAGAAGCAAGAAGTAATACCCATGTAGAAAACATAAGAAAAAGAAAGAAAAGGTTATTGTGTACATTATAAAAGGGGGGGATTGTTATTGTAGTTAACCAGACCTTAACCTAATATAAAAGTAAAGGACCCTTGACAGTTAAGTCCAGTCGCGAACGACTCTGGGGTTCCGGCGCTCATCTCGCTTTACTGGCCGAGGTAGCCGACCTTTGTCCACAGACGGTTTTTCTGGGTCATATGGCCAGCATGACTAAGCTGCTTCTGGCGAATCCAGAGCAGTGCACGGAAACGCAATTTACCTTCCTGCCAGAGTGGTAGCTATTTATCAACTTGCACTTTTGGGTGTGCTTTCGAACTGCAAGGTTGGCAGGAGCTGGCACTGAGCAATGGGAGCTCACCCGGTCGTGGGGATTCGAACTGCTGACCTTCTAATCGGCAATCCCTAGGCTCAGTAGTTTAGACCACAGCGCCACCCGCGTCAACCTAATACAGTGGTACCTCTGGTTATGAACGGGATCCATTCTGGAGCCTCGTTCGTAACCTTAAAGGACCACATCCTGAAGCGCCGAATCTGCGCATGCTTGCCACACGATTCGGCACTTCTGCGCATGTGCATGACGTCATTTTGAGCGTCTGTGCATGCGCGAACTGCCAAACCCAGAAGTAACCCGTTCTGCTACTTCCGGGTTAGGTGCATTTGTAACCCTCGCCGAACGCAATCTGCAGCGAATGTATGCAGAGGTATGACTGTATAGTATTTATAAAAATGAATTCCAAATATTGATAAATTTGTTCATGCCAAGTCTTCATTAGTACCCAACTTGTTTAAGTCTAGCAAATTTGTATATATCTTCAATCCAATTGTTTAGCATTAAGTATTAATATTAAAATACCAGCTCACTGTAGGGACGCAGGTGGCGCTGTGGGTTAAACCACAGAGCCTAGGGCTTGCCGATCAGAAGGTCGGCGGTTTGAGTCCCTGCTCCTACCAACCTAGCAGTTCGAAAGTACGTCAAAGTGCAAGTAGGAAAATAGGTACAGCTGCAGCGGGAAGGTAAACAGCGTTTCCATGCACTGCTCTGGTTTCGCCAGAAGCGGCTGAGTCATGCTGGCCAAATAACCTGGAAGCTGTACGCCGGCTGCCTCAGCCAATAATGCAAGATGAGCGCTGCAACCCCAGAGTCAGACACGACTGGACCTAATGGTCAGGGGTCCCTTTACCTTTACCTTTACCAGCTCCTTGATTTTTTAGCTATGGTAGGACATCTCCAATCCAAGGTAATTGCACTTTGATTAGATGGTGTCAGGGATGTAGCCGAGTCAGACACTTTGGAAGAGTCTCACTCTGGAGATGAGGGAATGCAGTCACAGATAAAGCCAGACTGGGTTAGTTTGGCCCCGCTTCCTCCAGAGTTTCCAGACGCAAATAGAGCAGCAGACACAGGAAGCTCGGCTTCTGGTTTTGCCACGGATCGCAGTCGGGTGAGCATTTTGCAAGCTTAGCCTCTCAAGTCGCCAGCTGGAGTAGACGGGGTAACGGGTGGCTGAGCCAAACCCCGGGAAAGCTTTGAGGGGGGACCTCAAAGCAAAGTGTCGGTGGTGCCCTAAAGGAGCTCCTATCATCCCTCGTCCCAAGGGCAGAGGAGAGGAGGAGTCCTGGACATGGAGACAAGAAACATCTAGATCTACCAGCTGAAAGCCGGAACCCCCGACGCGACCAAGACGGTAAAATTCCTGTCGGTTTTTTTAATGCACTGCAACTGAAGCGCGGAGGTAAACGGAGAAAACCCCGGAGTTTTGGAGCTATTACCTCCCCCCCCCCCCCGCCGCTGAGAGTGAATGGGACTCATTTAATATCTAAGAGGAAGAGCGGGGGAAAAGGGGGATTAAAAGGACATTCGGGAGTAAACAGAGTGAGCGCTGTCGGTACAAAGGTGGAGGGGATAAGAAATAATTAAACGTGGATGAGTTTAAAGACGGAGTCGTGCGTGCTACAGTAATAAAGGACAAATACTTACGAGAGTTGAACTAGACACAATTTTTATTTGGGAATACTGCCTGGAGACGGCTACAGAGGCGACTGCAATAAGAGAGGATAGAGAGAGAGGAGGAGAGCGGCGACAGGGAGAGGTCGGAGTGAAACGGAAAATGGCAGTGGAATGCTAAACAAGCAGAATGAGTAAGCAGGCAGAGGAATAAAGAAGACGGATGTGACAGAGAAGAGGAAGGGGGAGTGAATAGAAAGAGGAAAGTAAAGAGAGAACAAAGAGGAGAGTAAAGAGCAACCTCACAAGCAAAAACCAGGTGGAGATTGCAGAGATTGCGACCCCTAGTGGTTGATTGGGTAATCCATGCAGAGGACAAAATGCCAAGTGACAACAACGTGAAGAAGATGAACAAGATAAAAACCAACCAAACGGGAGCAGGAGTAGATGATAAAAGAAGAAAATTGGGAGTAGAGTTGGATGTGGACTTCAAATAACTTTTATTAGGGTTGAGAAATGATATGGGAGAAATAAAACAGGAACTCTCTGAAATGAAAAAGGATATGATCGAAAGATTAAAGGGAGTGTAGGAAAAGATGGAGAAATTGGAAGGAAGGATGGAAAGTGCAGAGAAAGAAAAGCAGGAAATAAAGGAACAAGTAAAGAAAATGGAGGAAAGAATGACAACATCAGAGAGAATAAATCAAGAACTGCAGGAAAAAAGCCAGACGATGGAGAAAGTGATGAAAAAACTCCCAAAGGGAAAAAAGGAGTCTAAAAAAGAAATGGAAGAAGTAAAGAGACAGTTGGAAACACAGAAAATAATGCAGGAAGTTTCACAAGATGCATTCTCAATGCTACAAATTCAAATTCGAGAGAAAATTTTGAGATTCAGGAACATTCCAGAAGTACAGAATGAAGATATAGAGAGGAAAATAATAACAGAACTGGCAAGATGGCTGAACATGGAAGAAAAGGAAGTGCAGACGTGTGTAGAAAAAATCTATAGAGTTAACTCCAAGAAAGCCAAGCAAAACAACTGGCCAGGTGACTGTTTAGTGACTTTCACGACGATGTGGTTAAGAAATAAGATATTGCAAACAAAAGGGAAGGATAAATTGAAAATAGACGATGTAGAAATAGTAATTATGAAGGAAATTCCACCAAGGTTGGTACAGAAGAGAAGGAACTATTTCTTTCTAACAAGGGCATTGCAAACAAAGAGGATCTATTTTTGATGGGAATACCCAGAAGGACTTTCCTTCACCTTTAAAGGAAAGAGAAGGAAATTTGACAATGTGAAAGACGCTGATCGGTTTTACAGGACATACGCACAAGAATTGGGAGGTGCAAGGACAAAAACACCAAAAGGATTACAAAACCAACCAATTGACGATGAAGAAGAAGAAAATGTCACAGAGACGGAAGAAGGGGAGGAGGTGGAGGAAGAGGGGGAGGAATGAATGAGTGAAAGACCATAAACAACCTTCCCCTATAACAGTATTAGAATTTTTTCCGTTTTCTTTTTCTCCTCTGCATTGCTTAGAAATATAGCTTAAAGAACATTTATTGAAATTCTTTTAAATAGAAATATCTAATAAAATTTTGATACAAAGAAATAAAATGAAATTAAAAATTATTTCGTGGAACGTAAATGGCTTGAACAATAAAAAGAAAAGAAATAGAATAACTCATTATTTGAAGAGACAAAATTGGGATGCAGTGTGTCTACAAGAAACACATATTAATAAGAAACACCAAAGGCTGCTAAAAAATGAGAAATTGGGGAAAGAATTCATTGCAGCGGAGGAGAGAAAGAAAAAGGGAGTTGTGGTCTATGTAAAACCCAAGTGGGAACCGGAGATGGTTTGGAAGGACAAGGAGGGGAGAACAGTAATAGTAAGAATTGAAAATGAGGGTGAGCAATGGATACTTGTTGGAATTTATGCGCCAAATGGCAGTAAAGTTGAGTATTTTAGGAACCTACGGGAACAGTTATTGGAGCATGTAGATAAAAAAAATAATATTAATGGGTGACTTGAACGGGGTCATTGACCCAGAATTAGATAAATCAAAAGATATAAAAGGAAAGAAATACCAAAAATTACCAAAAATTTTTGTGGAATTAATGGAAACTCTAGATATGAGGGACACATGGAGGTATAAGTACCCAATAAACAGAGAATATACATATTTCTCGGCAAGACACCAGACAGCGTCTAGAATTGATGCGATATGGGCTTCAAAAGAATTATTATCTAAAATATTGAAAGTTGACATAGGGCAAAGATACTTTCTGACCACAACCCAATTGGATTGTGTTTGGAAGAGGGGGAACAGGGAAAGGAGAAAAGGTGGAGATTAAATGTTTTCTTGCTAAATAATCAGGAAATATTACATGGTGCAAATAAAATAATGAAGGACTATTTTGAATTGAATAGCGGAGGGGAAGTAGAGGCACAAACAGTATGGGACGCAGGAAAAGTGGTAATAAGGGGCTATTTCATCCAACAAAATTCAATATTAAGGAGGAAAAGAGAAAATAAAAAAGAAAAATTATTGGAGGAAATAAAAAAGAAAAAAAAGAGTTTCTATAAAACAGGAAAAGAGGAAATTGGGAAGGAAATAAGAATTTTGAGAGGAAAATATGAAAATTTGATAGATAGAGAAATGGATCAAATAATGCAATATTGGAAGTATAAAAATTTTAAATGGGCTAACAAACCAAGTAAAATGTTGGCCTGGCAGATCAAGAAAAGACAAAGTGAGAAATTAATAAATAGAATTAAAAATAAGGGGAAAGTCATAGAGAAAAAAGAGGAAATAGAAAGAGCCTTTAAAGAGTATTATAAATTATTATATCAAAAGGAAGATATATGTGAGGAACAAATTGATAAATATTTGAAAAGGATGGAATGGCCCCAAATACCAGGGGAAGTATACCAGAAATTAAATGAGGAGATAACAACTTTGGAAATAAAAGAAGCCCTAAAGAAAATGAAAAAGGGAAAGGCCCCAGGTCCAGACGGCCTCCCAGTGAAATATTATAGGAGCATAGAAGAAAACATAATATTGGAACCACTAAAAGATTTGATGAATAGAGCTTTGGAAAAAGGAGAGATACCGAAGACGTGGAGAGAAGCATTGATTATACTTCTGCCAAAACAAGAGGTAGATTTGGAGGTCATCACAAATTATAGGCCAATTTTGCTATTGAATAGTGATTATAAAATATTTGCAAAAATATTAGCAAAGTGGCTGGGGAATATATTAGAAAAAAATAATACATAAGGACCGGGTGGGATTTGTAAAAGGTAGACAGGCCAAGGAAAATATTAGGAATATAATTAATGTATTTGAATGCCTGGAGAGCAGAAGAGATAAACGAGCTGCGGTGTTATCCTTGGATGCGGAAAAAGCATTTGATAATGTAGCTTGGCCCTTCATGGAAAAAACAATAACAGGTTTGAAATTGGGAAAAAGGATGGAGACGGCGATAGGGGCAATATATAGGAATCAAAGTGCAAATTTGATAATAAACAATAAAATAACAGAAGAGATAAGTATAACAAAAGGAACAAGGCAGGGGTGCCCCTTATCGCCACTCTTATTTATAATAACTTTAGAGGTATTGTTAAATAATATTAGACAAGAAGAATCAATTAAAGGGATACGGATAGGAAAAAAATCATACAAATGTAAGGCGTTTGCTGACGATATAATATTAACAACAGAAGATCCACAAAAAAGCGTACCGGCAGCCATGGAAATAATAAAGGAATATGGCAAAGTAGCAGGACTAAAAATAAATTATAATAAAACAAAGATGTTAGTTAAAAATCTAGAAAGGGAGGAAGAAAAAGAATTACAAGAAAAAACTGGATTAAAAATTTGTAAAAAAATGAAGTATTTAGGAATAAACATGTCAAACAAAGGATTAGATTTAATACAAGAAAATTATATAAATACGTGGAAGCAGATTAAAAGGAAATTAGAGATTTGGACTAAATTAAAATTGGGTAGAATATCAATTATTAAAATGAATGTGCTGGCCAAAATGAATTATTTATTTCAGAACTTACCAATATTAGGGGGCACAAAATATTTTGGAGAGTGGAAAAAGGATATCTCGGAATTTGTGTGGGCAGGGAAGAAACCTAGGATTAAATATAAAATTATGATAGACAGAAGGGAACGAGGAGGGTTTGGCATGCCGGATATGCAATTATATCACGATGCAGCATCACTAACATGGATTAAAGACTGGATAGAATTGGAAAACACAGACCTATTAGATTTGGAAGGCCAAGATATAGGATTTGGATGGCATTGGTATTTGACAAAAGAAAAAATATCTGATCAAAATATATTTATGAATAATATAGTAAGGAGGTCCCTAATAATAAATTGGCAGAAGTATAGGAGATTTTTTGAAATAAAAACACCATGGTGGTTATCCCCCCTGGAAATAATAACAGTAAAAAAAAAAAAGAAATATGGAAGAGAAGTGGCCCACGTACAAGGACCTATTGGAGGAAAACGAAGGAAAATTGAAGCTAAAAGAGTATAATGAAATTAAGCACTATTTGACTAGTTGGCTCCAATATTTTCAGATAAATCAGAGGTTTAAAGAGGATATCAAAATAGGATTTGATAAAAAGAATTCAAAATTAACAGAAATATTGCTAATTGGGAAAAACAAATATATAAGGAATTTGTATGATGAAATGCTAAAATGGGAAACAGAGGAGGAAACAGTAAAAGAAGCGATGATAAAATGGAGTCAGGATTTGGGGATAACAATAACAACGAATCAGTGGGAAACCTCTTGGCAAAGAAACATTGAATTCTCCCCAAATTATGATCTCCAGGAGAATCTACTAAAAATGCAACATAGGTGGTATTTGACTCCTGTTAAAGTAGCAAAAATACAGAAAGGAATGGATAATAAATGCTGGAGGTGTAAGTCAGAAATTGGGACATTATAGCACATGTGGTGGCAATGTAGAGTAGTCAAGGGTTTCTGGAGTATGATTTATAATGAATTAAAAAAGTATTCATTTGAAAAATCACCAGAATTATTTCTATTAGGAATATTGAATAAGGATATACGACCAAAGGATAGGACCTTAGTAATGTACGCTGCAACTGCAGCTAGACTCCTGGTAGCAAGCAATTGGAAAACGCAAAACATTCCAAAGAAGGAGGAGTGGCAACTTAAAATGCTAAACTTCTATAACTTAGCGTTAAAAGATGACGAAGTGAGAGGAAATAAAGAAGGTATAAGAGAGAAGGAGTGGGAAGCATTTGAGGAATACATTACAAGGTGTCAAAAAAGGCCACCCTCTGGGCAGACAAGGAAAGGTTCAACAGGAGGAATATAAGAAGAGATATAAGGAATAGAAGTATAGATAAACAATAGAATGAAATTTAGTAGCATAGCACGTACTGAGAAGTATCGGGGTAAAGGGGGGGAAGGGGGAGGAGGGGAAGAGGGATGGAGGCAGGGGGGGGAGGGAAGAAGGGGCAAGGATACACATATAGTTTATATATTGAAATAAGGATGAAGTATGCTTGGAATGTATGAAATGTGTATTTTATTTTTAATTGTAAAAATTTTGAATCAATAAAGTTCTTTTTTTAAAAAAAAACAACAACAACACAGGAAGCTCACAGTAGCGGGTGGGAATAGATGGCCTTGAGGGGTTGTATGCAATAAGGAGGGAGGCAACGTTCAGAGGGCTCTTCGTTTGATAATGAGGGGCAAGTCCATCCACCTTCTCCCCATTCAGAAGAGCTGAAAGGGTTAAAATGCAACAGAAGGACAAGAGAGGAAGGAGTGGAATTTGGTGCTCTTCCTGTTGCAAAAGGGGCGGAGACTCAGGGTGAGCAACTCGTAGCCAAGAATGGCTGGCTCAATGCCGCTCTCTCTGTGTTGATTGTAAATAAATGTGCCATAAACCTGCCAAGAAGCTCATTAATTCTTATTGTTGGTTGTTTGCCTGCCTGAGATCATTACAGATACACAACACACATCAATATTACAGTCTTGAATTTGATGGTGCATAGACACTGTTATTAAGAAAAAATCCAACATGAAATAATTTTTATTTCCTTGACCATTGAATGGAGTCAAGCAAATTCAACTCTTCCATATATATTTTTGAGAATTTCTCTGACCAATAAGTTTTCTTTTTCATAGTGGAGTATTTCTATCAAGGTTAGGATTAATGATTTCATTAAATTTGCCAGCTATTGTATTTTTTATCATACGCACTATGACTCAGATGACTAAAGCATTAGTGAAACTTTTCTGGGGAGTCTACCTTTGGCCCATATGTATTGATCAACAATATTTCCATATCAACTATTGTCACATTCAAAATTAAATAGCGTCCATTTTCATCAATAATCATTTGTTGTGTATCCATCATCATTTCTTTTGATATAAAGATAGTGAACCATCTACTGTTAGAAGCATAATTTGTAGTATCCAGTTACAGGTAGGTAGCCGTGTTCGTCTGCTGTAATCGAAACCAAAAAATAAAAAAAATTAAAAAAAAATTCTTCCAGTAGCACCTTAGAGACCAACTAAGTTTGTTATTGGTATGAGCTTCCGTGTGCATGCACACTTCTTTAGATACAGTGAAACAGAAGTCATATAAGGGTTTGGTGACTTCTGTTTCAGTGTATCTGAAGAAATGTGCATGCACACGAAAGCTCATACCAATAACTACCTTAGTTGGTCTCTAAGGTGCTACTGGAAGGAATTTTTTTGTAGTACAGTGGTACCTCTGGTTGCGTACTTAATTCGTTCTGGAGGTCCGTTCTTAACCTGAATACGTTCTTAACCTGAAGCACCACTTTAGCTAATGGGGCTTCCGGTGTGCCACCGCTGCCCGATTTCTGTTCTCATCCTGAAGCAAAGTTTTTAACCCGAGGTAATATATCTGGGTTAGCAGAGTCTGTAACCTGAAGGGTATGTAACCCGAGGTACCACTGTATCCATTCATGCTGCTCTTTTTTTTAAATATCATTTTTATTTATTTTCAAAACATTTTTACAGTATTAATATTCACATACTTTTTCACATCTTATACTGAAGGGTTAGGTAACCCAAATCTGTTACCCAAAGGCCAACACCTAACTGTTAGTTTCAAAAGGAGCTTTTTACTAGCTCAAAAGTAGTAACCTTTGCTCCAGTAACAAAGAGGCAAGTGGAACAAAGGCTTACATCACAGGGCCTTGTGCTGTTCAGAACAGAGGACAAGATAAGGTGCGAGCCCCAGCCAGAGACAGTGTAAGATTGTAAACATCCTGACAGCAGTTACAAGGGTAACTGTTACGCACAAGAGCACGGGATGATCTCTTCATTAGTACAGTCCGAGAACATGACTTGCGTACGATGTGTCAGAGCCCAGTCAAGGTTCACAGGAAGTAATTTCCTTATATGGGTTACAGGATCTCGTGATGCATGGAAGCAGGAAGGATTTACCTAATATGGTCATAGACCTTTTGGGAGGGGGAGAGAGAGCTCTCTGAAAGGTATATAAGTTTTGCCTGGACTGATTGTTTTCGTTCCTGCCTTTGGATGACCAGGCAGGATCCTTCTGCTATTCCACGGGTGTCAAACACAAGGCCCGGGGGCCTAATCCGGCCCGCCAGACCTCGTCATGTGGCCCGTGGACATAGCTGTCAAGTATCTAAGGCGTTTCCAGGTGCTCCCCCGGCAAAAGGAATATCCCGGTTAATTCCCGGATCACAGAAAGCAACTTTTCTTCCCCCCTCCCCTTGCCTCGGCATCTTTTCACCAATTGCTAGCCCCGGTGGGCGGGCGGATGGCGCGGCTGCGCCAATCGGCAGCCCCAGTGGGGCTGTTTCCCTCCCGGCAAGGAGGGAGCAAGTTCTTCCCCACCTCAGTCTCAGACCGAGGATTTAAAGGCCACTCTCGGCATAATGGAAGGGAAAGGAGCCCCACCCGGGAAGGAGAAGGAGAGCTCGTAGCGGCTGCCAGAGGGGAGGGAGGAAGGGCCGATCTCGTCTCTTGTGCTGTCGTATTTTTATTTTAAACCGCCGCCCTCCACCACAACAGCCACCGCCACCACTCCCCTCTTAAATTTTCTCCCTCCCGGCAAAGCGGCTCCCCTCCCCCAAGCAGCAGCAACGTCAAAGTTGCTCCTCGTCCTCCCTCCCCGGCTCCTTGTCAAAGCGGCTTCCCCTTCCCCCACCACTGGGGCAGGCACCTCCTTGTTTTGCTTTTCAAAAGGGAAAATAACCCATCCGTTGGTTTCCCCTCTTGTCTTTTTCTTTGGTGTTGTTTGTGTGTCTCGGTCTCCCTTTCCTCTGCCGGCTGAGGAAGCCACCAAGAGGCAGCAAACCTGAGCGCTTCTGTCTCACAGCCCCTCACCAGGCTCAGCCTGGAGAAACTTCAGCCTGGAGAAGAGGGAGAAACTTCAGCCGCCAAACAAAATCACAAGCGGCCAAACAAAAATCACGGCTGCTGCCCGCCTCTGACACTCGCGGGAGATCAGAACCGAGGCTGAGAGAGGTGCTGCGCAGCGCTGAGATCTCCAATCTCTTCCTTCCTTCCTTCCTTCCTTCCTTCCTTCCTTCCTTCCTTCCTTCCTTCCTTCCTTCCTTCCCTCCCTCCCTTCCTTCTCTCTCTCTCTCACTCTTTCTTTCTTTCTTTCTTTCTTTCCTTTCCTTTCCTTTCCTTTCCTTTCCTTCCTTTCCTTCTCTCTCTCTTCCCTGCCTCCCAGGATTCCCCTGCAAGTTCTCAGGATTTGGGGTTGTTTTTACAGAAGCAAAGAATAGGAGAGTTGGAAGGGACCCCCAAGGGTCATCTAGTCCAACCCCATGCAATGCAATATTTCCCTCCCCATATACTTTTTTTTTAATGAGGGAGGAGTAGCAAGTGGGAGGGGACAGATCATATCCTTCAAGGTTATGAAAACCAAGCCTTACGAGGAGCGCTGGGAGGAGAGATGACAGCCATTTGCAAATATCTTAAGGAGGGTAGGACTGGAACCCATGGCTTCAAGTTACAAGAAAGGAGATTCCGACTAAACATACAAGAGGGGAAACACTTTCTTGTGCTCCAATTCAGTGGTAAACAGGGTGGATTTGATTTAAATCACTAGTCTTAAATCACTAGGCTTGATTTAAAAAATTTTACAGAAAGACTCATTCTTGCTGGTATAATCTTAATATTTACAACCATATGAAGGTTTCATTTTTGGAATAATAAATGTTCAGAGTAGTATTTGTATGTTTAAAATATATTTGTATGTTTTAAAAAAAAATTACTGTCTGTTACCAAAAATCATTTTTCAATAAATTGTACAATAATTGTACATTTGAATATCTACTTGCCATTATTCTGACTATGTTTCTGCTTTCAGAGCTAGTTATTACTTACATTATTACAAAAAACAGTAATAATTGAATGCAGTGACAATAATTTATGATAATAAAGAGTGGACACATAGTCCTACAGATACAACCGGCCCTTTGAGGGTGACCAAACTGCTGATGCGGCCCCCGATGAATTTGAGTTTGACACCCCTGTGCTATTCTTAGCAGAATAATAAAGCCTTTCTCTTTTGAACCAAACCTCGATGTCTTTTTGGCTCCTTCTTTCCCTACCTGGGAGCAACGCAAACCCCTGAATTTCCTGATAAGGCTACAATACCTTTTTGGCTTTTTACAGCCTTGACTTCCTTCAGTCCTTCCAAGCGATCTTATTATTCCTACACTTCTACTTCTACTTCTTATTTCTACCATTGCTTTTTACATCTCACTTAAAACTTATTACTGTAAAGTTCATATTTAACAACAATATTTCTTCCTTAAGCTACAATGCCTCTTGTAGTCCTACTAGCGTATTCAGTTCAGTATTTTCTTTTAAATAGTCTGTAAATTTAGTCCAATCTTTGAGGAACTTCTGGTCCCGCTGTTCTCGGATTCTCCCCGTCATTTTGTCCATTTCTGCATAGTCCAGTAATTTCATTCTCCATTCTTCAATTGTCGGTGTTTGGTCTTGCTTCCATTTCTGTGCTATTAACATTCTCGCCACAGTCACTGCATACTGAAAAAGCTTAATGTCCTGCTTTTTAATGTCTGTACCTATAATTACCAACAGAAAGGCTTCAGGTTTTTTAACAAATGTATATTTCAACATTTTCTTAATCTCACCATATATCATGTCCCAGAAGCTTTTCACCCTTTTACAATCCCACCACATATGAATAAAGGTACCTTCTTTTTCTTTGCATTTCCAACACTTATTATCTACTTTATACATTTTCGCTAGTTTGACCGGCGTAATGTACCATCTATACATCATTTTTAATACATTTTCTTTCAGTGCATTACATGCAGTAAATTTCATACCTTCCTTCCAAAGCTTTTCCCAGTCATCTAGCATAATATTATGTCCAATGTCTTGTGCCCAATGTATCATCACCGACTTCACTTCCTCGTCTTTCAAATGCCACTCCAGTAGTATTTTGTACATTTTGGACAATGTTTTGTATCTACTTCCTAATATTTCTATTTCGAATTTGGATTTGACATCTCCGAATCCGTTATTCTTCATGTCCTTTTTAAACACTTTATTAATCTGATGATAATGCAACCAATCGCTGACAAACTCTTTCACATTCTCAAACGGCTTCATTTTCCATTTTACTCCATCATGTTGGAGTAATGTTTCATATGTTGTCCAATTTTTTCTTGTATTTATTTTCTTTGCGCTTGTCACTTCCAATGGTGACAACCACCATGGTGTTTTTCTTTCTAATAGGTTCTTGTACCTATCCCAAACTTCATAGAGAGATTTCCGGAATATGTGGTTTCCAAAACCTTTATGTATCTTTGTCTTGTCGTACCATAAATATGCGTGCCAGCCAAATCTGTTATCGTGTCCTTTCAGATCTAAAAGATCTGGTTTTTCTAATGTCATCCATTCCTTTAACCAACTGAGACAAACTGCTTCATAATATAATTTCAAGTCCGGCAAGGAGAATCCGCCTCTTTCTTTGTTCTCAGTTAACAATTTGAATCTAATTCTTGGTTTCTTCCCCTGCCAGATGAACCTTGAAATTCTTTTTTGCTGCTCTTTAAGGTGCTCAGCTGAGGCATGGGCAGCCATACGCACCTCTGCAGAGCAGCTTAAAGAAGCCAGCAGCCTTTGCCTCAGTCGCCTTCACAACACTTCTATCTGGTTTACATGACAACAGTGCATACCATTTAGAATCCATTAGAGACTTGATTTTCTTTTCCTCCCTCTTCCCCATGTTGGTGAACACTGCAGACTTTGGCCCTGGTGTGTCTTCTTCCCTTGTCATCCATGCAGTGCTCCACAACCTTTTGGTACTCCCTCTAAAGCCCTTGAGATGATGTTACTTCCCCAGGTCATCCCTGAGGCTTTCTACTATGGGGTGCTATGGAGGCTGGCTTTGTTGCACTAGAACGGAGTGGCCAACTCCCAAGAGACTGAGATCTGCTCACAGAGTTAAAAATTGGCAGTGATCTACCCATTTTGGGGGGTTCATGTCAAAGTTGAGCTTTTTTTTTAGGGAGGAAAGCCCTGTTTTTAGAGGTTTGGGTAAAAGTTGTTGATCTTTTTAGGGGACCCAAAGTTGTTGAGGGGAGCCAGTGATGTATCAGTGATCTACCACAGACTTCAGTGATCTACAAGAAGGTTTTATATTCATTTTTCCTCTTCTGATGTCTCACTGCAGCAAGTATTCACTTGAGAGGGAAGCCTTCCTTTCATATATCATATCTGCATCCACAGCTCTTGAAGAGTGCAATTCCCTCAATTCATCACTATATATAGCAATTGAGGGAGGTCCTTTTCCTATCCTTCTTTAGGTGTGTTAGCCTTGCTAAGCAATGCAACTCCTTGACAGCCAAAGTTCATTCTTATGTTCCCACCCCACAGCTCAACCATAAATATATTTGGCTGCCAGGATTGGAGGTGGGTAGAGTTTATAAAAGACATTGATAAATTCAGCATGACATGGGTAAAGTAGTTCTCTTTGTCCGCAATCTTCAGCCTCATTGGATGTTCAAGAGTTCTAGTGTTATAAAAAAAGGACCAAAGTGAATCCCTTTGAACTTTCTCCATATAATTCATAGCTGTTTAATAATTATGTAAGACTTGCGCTGGATTATGGAGAAAGCCAGAGAGTTCCAGAAAAACATTCACCTCTGCTCCATTGACTATGGAAAAGCCTTTGACTGTGTGGACCACAGCAAATTATGGGGGGGGGGGCGTAAAGAAATGGGAGTGCCAGACCACCTTATCTGTCTCCTGAGTCAAGAAGCAGCAGTTAGAACTGGCTATGGAACAATTGATTGGTTCAAAATTGGGAAAGGCGTATGACAAGGCTGTATATTATCTCCCTGCTTATTCAACTTATATTCAGAATTCATCATGCGAAAGGCTGGACTGGATGAATCCCAAGCCGGTATTAAGATTTCCGGAAAAAATATCAACAACCTCAGATATGCAGATGGCACAACTTTGGTGGTGGAAAGTATTAAAGAACCTCTTGGGCTCCGTGATCAAGGGAGATGGTGACAGCAGTCACGAAATTAAAAGACGCCTGCTTCTTTGGAGAAAAGCAATGATAAACCTAGCCAGCATCTCAAAAAGCAGAGACATTACCTTGTTGACAAAGATATGTATAGTTAAAGCTATGGTTTTCCCAGTAGTGATGTATGGAAGTGAGAGCTGGACCACAAAGAAGGCTGTTTGCCGGAGAATTGTCATTTCATCTTTGGTGAACCATTACAACAAATAACTATACATCTTCGATAACAATTTGTTTGCCGGAGAATTGATGCTTTTGAATTGTGGTGCTGGAGGAGACTCTTGAGAGTCCCATGGACTGCAAAAAGATCAAATCTATCCATTCTGAAGGAAATCAACCCTGAGAAAATTTAACAAGTATTTTATTTTCAACAGTAGAGCCCGTGAAAGTGGCTCACTGGGATTTTAAAAAAAGGAAATAAAAAATGAATCCTTTTAAGCAAGTCTCAGATATTTTTCCACTGATTTTTGCTTACATTACTGGATACATACATACATACATACATACTGTACATACCTACCTATCTACCTACCTACCTACCTACATACATACATAGTTTTATTTCTATGCATCTTTCTACAGTTCAAACAATGCTCAAGGTGTTGTAAACATGAAGAAATAGATAACAACAACATAACAAAAGTAGTCATAAACAGTACCAGCCTGCTATGGTGACAAAGATAAGAGTGGTGATGAGATCATTGACTGCATTGTGAATGAGAATCAGTATGGTCATTTTGAAGGAGCTCTTTGGAAAGGTAAGATTGCCAGGAAACAAAGTCTGAAAATTGGCTGAGGGGGGGGGGGATATGCTCACCTTTCTTCCTTTCTTTCTTTCTTTCTTTCTTTCTTTCTTTCTTTCTTTCTTTCTTTCTTTCTTTCTTTCTTTTCTTTTCTTTCTTTCTTTCATGTTGCCAAAGATGTAAGAAGGAACATTTCTTCTTTGTATGCCAATATCTATTAGCCATTAAAAAATCAGATTTTCTTTTGCATGTTCATACACTTGGTATATCACTCTCTAATAGGTATATAAAACCCTCGAAGTTTCCCCATTTTCCAGGTATTTCCCTGATTTAGAGAAGCCATCCTGATTTCTGATTTGATCCTGGAATGTCCTTACGATGTCCCTAATTTTATTGGATGGCATTGAATGACAGTTGATGGCATGTATCCCTCTAACAAAGGGACCCAGGTGGCGCTGTGGGTTAAACCACAGAGCCTAGGGCTTGCTGATCAGAAGGTCGATAGTTCGAATCCCTGCGAGGAGGTGAGCTCCCGTTGCTCGGTCCCAGCTCCTGCCCACCTAGCAGTTTGAAAGCACAAATTGCAAGTAGATAAATAGGTACCGCTCCAGTGGGAAGGTAAACGGCGTTTCCGTGCGCTGCTCTGGTTCGCTAGAAGCAGCTTTGTCATGCTGGCCACATGACCCAGAAGCTGTACGCCGGCTCTTGGCAAATAAAGTGAGATGAGCGCCGCAACCCCAGAGTCAGACACGACTGGACCTAATGGTCAGGGGTCCCTTTACCTTTACCTTTATCCCTCTAACTAAAACCTCTCCAACACAATGGTGTTATCCAAAAGTAAGATGGACTATTGCTCTTGTATTCTAACCCACCTACGTATTACGTTGATGTCCAAGGAACTATTGGATGTTGCTGAGACATTAATGGATAGAGTAATATATTGATGGTGATGCAGTGCCCCTATGTTTCCTCTAACTTGCTATGGGATATAACTAGGTTCAATGAAGCATATACTTTTTCTGATCTTAAAGGCCGCATATCAAAGGACCCAAGATACTTCAGAGGTGACTACCTAGATAGCAAAGCTGGACGTAGCTGAAGGATAATGAATGGTGCCAGGGACATAATGATATGCACTGAATAATGGACAATGGAGCCAGAGTCATTAGAGTGAGCTATTATAATTGCCTTCTGGAACATTATTTCTCTTTGTTCCAATTGAACCAAAGTTGTTACTTGCACGTGCTTGAAATCCCATATACAGTGCCAACAGCATTCATATGCTCCACGTCTCTCTAACATCTGCGCACACTGGGGATCTCTCAAAAGAAAGCATCCAGGTAGGATTTCTTATTGTGGTATGAAAGAGAGGTAGAACAACAAATGTTTTGCAAAATGCTGCAGTCCAGAGCTCCCAAGGAGAACTATTTCAGCATCAAATTAGAATTACTATTCCAGTAAATATTCTTAAATGTTGTCAAACCAATTGTTACCATCATTTTACTAACACCTGCTCCTTCTGAAAGTAGTTCGGGACTGACTAAAATAATGCCCATCACTCCACCTATCTGTTCCCTATGTGTTTAAACTCTTCTTGAGACACTGATGTCAATTTGGCATGGCTGTTTCCAAGATGAAGAAGCCAGATTTACTTCATGTTTGGTTACCATCAGATGCCATTTTGAATAAAAATGTCATGGCGAACTTTTCCAAACTGCACTGATTACACATTCTACCCTTCATACAGCAATGGGAGAAGCAAACTGCATCACTGACTGATACAACTTGTTCCTCCTTTGGCTTCTTTAAACTGCTCCACTAAGGCATGGACAGCCACACGATCCTCAGCGGAGCAGTTTTAAAATGCCCCCACACTGCCTCTGGATCACGAGAGCTAGAGGTGGTGTGCAGGCTCTGTTAAACTGCTCCTGCCCCCCACTTGTGCAAACCCCAATTCCTCATCCATGAGCCAGAAAGGCATTGGGGCCTGCTTTACAGGGAGCCTTATCCTTTTTACGACACGATTCTGGCTTAAACTTGGAACTACAAGAAAAAGCCGGGGAGTGCAGTGAAAAGATATCTACAAATTCCCCATTTAGGATGCCGTGGCGAAGATTATTTTTAAGCCGGATGCCAGGTGGCTGATCCGTCCACTTGAAATCAGATAACGAGTTAACTCACATCCATATGCAATGAGAACCTGTGGAGTAGACACTCCTAGGATCAAATGCATGCCGTACATGAGGCCTGTAACCAGAGCCAGGGAGGAGGGAATCATCATACATGCGGCCTACCCAACCCCCCAACCCCCAGAGCAGCCAAAAATAAACAGCCGCCATGCGGCCTACAGTTGAAGGCAATGGCAACAAATTTAGATAAATTAAAGCAAATTAAACCATGCTGCTTACAGCAGGGGTGAATGCTGGCCCCTTATGGCCGGTGGAACGCCCCACTTCATGAGGAACTTCGTGACTGCCTACTATTGGGACACCTGCCACCCTCTCGGGCTGGTGGAGTCCCCCCCCCCCACGTGGCTGCAGAGGGGCCATGCCCACCCAAAAGCAGAGCACCCCACCAGCAAAAGGCTGCAATATGCCGCGGCAGCAGAGTGGTCTTGCACCCCTTCCCCCTCGCTGCCTCCAAACCACAAGGCTGCTCTTAGTACCAGGGCAACTGCCACACTCTTGGGCCTGGGAGGGAGCCCCACAGCGAGCCAAGGCAGTGGAGGGGCCTTGCGCCTCCTCTTCCAAGCCGCCACTGAAGAACTGCAAGGCCGCGACACGGCCTACTACCAGGGCGCCCACCGCCCTCTCGGGTCTGGCGGGGCGCCCCTATGGTGAGCCGCAGCAGCGGAGGGGCTTCTTCCTCCTCCCCCATGCTACCGCCAAACTGCAAGACCGCGATGCAGCCTACTGCGGGGGCCCTTGAGAAGCGACGGCCGCAGAGGTGCCCCACTAGTGCCGCCACAGAAACAAAAAGGCTGCTCTTTGGTGTACCACTGGGCACCCGCCCCCCACCCCAGCGCCACCGCAAAAATAAAAAGGCCTACTCTGAAGAGAGGCCGCAAAATGTGGCCAAGGCAGGCGCCTGCCGCCCACCCGGGTCGGCAAAGCACCCAATGGTGGCTGTGGGGGGGGGTGCCCCCCCATATGCCACCAAAGAAAAGAGAAGGTGATAAAATGTGGCCTAGCCAGGTGGTGGGGCCATGCCCCCGTCCAACAAAGAGATACAAAAAAGGCCAGTACTTACCTGAATCCAGCCGCCTGAATACGCTCCTGGATCCTGATCCTGGAAGAAGAAAGACCAAAAGAGGCCTAGCTGAAAGGCTCAGTCTCTTTCCTTTGGCCCTTGACACCACCCCAGGTAAGCCCCATTCAGTGCCGCAAACCCCGCCCAACTGTGTGGAAGGGAAGGCTGAAATTTATGCTTAGCTGAGGGGCTGGTACGCAAGCTGGAGGGACATTGGGGCTTGTTCAGCTGGAGCAGTTTCACGCCAGCTCCTTGCAGTGCTGTTTCCAATGCCGCTAGGTGTTTCAAATTGTGCTGTTTCTCCAGATCTGGTGATACTTCGCGATGTTGAGAAGCTGATATCATCCAGCCCTATTCATCTTCAGAAGAATTCAAGAGATGGGAAACATTTCAAATAGTCATCCCATAACTGTGTATTAAAAGTTGTGTTGAAGGTGGAATGGGATCGTTTAACATTTTGGTTTAGGCTTTTTTCTTTTTTCCTTTTTTACAAACAATGGTACATTATTTGAATAAGCATTGGCAGTCACACTCTAGCTGGAAAATGGTGTCTTGTTTTCCACAGCTCCTCCAACAGTCCTGAGAAGATTGTTATTTCATATGGGGAGTCTGCATGGGTGTGCAATGCCATCTAAGTAGGATTTTCTTAGAATGCTCTCTCTTATAAAATGAGATTGCTCTGTATGGTTTCTATGACCATAGTGCATACCATTTAAAATCCTTATGTATATGAAGGTCTTTCTTACATGTACTTTGAAGGCCTAATCGTGGACCAGAAGAAATAACTCCTAATTCCACAGTAGGCCTCCTCTCATTTGAACTTATTCTAATAAAGTACTTCAAATAGACATGTCCTATTCCACCCCTCAAAATCACATACTGAATCTTGCAATGCTGAATTTTAAAATCAGGATATAGTATGATAGGAATGATGAGAACAAGTTTTGATGTATACCCCTTCCTCTGGCCCATCAAACCAGTTCTTCCCAGGTGCTGACCTGAGGCTCCTTTTAATTGGAAATTGTTTCGGGAAAACATAATAAATCTACAGAAAGTAATTTCATTGCAAGTCATTAACAAACTTTGTAATCTGGGACCACATGTTCTAGGACAAATAGTCACTACTTCCCACATCCCAAGAAACCAGGTTTCCCAAGTGTTGCCCTCAGGGCCCTTTCCTTCGCCTTTAAATTCCTCTGAATGGACTCTTTTCTGTATCAGTTGCCTTTGGTGGTCCAGCTCTTCCCGGCTCTTGCTTATTCCAGCGCTATGAAGGCACTCCTGGGCACATCCCTCTTCTTGGTCATCCTTTCCCCAGGTGAGTTGAAAGGAGACCACTAGCAGTCTTCCCAGAGGAGGTTCAAGATCAGAGCTTTCCTTCTCCTAGATCAGCTAGTCAAATATTTTGCTCTTTTTTCCACCACACAGCTCACCAATACATATATTTCACTGTAAGAATTGGAAGTGTGCAGAATTTATAACAGACATCGATAAAATCATGCATGGAATGTGCAGAGTGGGTAATAAAAGGCATTTCTCTCCAGCACTAAAAGTTATGTATATAATGATATGGACATCAGGAGAGTTCTACTTAAGATTTGAAAAATGAAAAACTGAGAGAAACTGACAGGTACAGATTCACCTATAAATAGCCCAGGATCTTGTCCTGGGGTCAACTAGTTGCCCAGTGTGTAAGGAGAGGAGATTTTACTTGTGAGATCCAGTGGGAGGGAAAGTGGGTGGTGGGCAGGACAGGGTTCAGCACTCCACCGCACTTGGAAATCACAATTAATCAAGTATATTTAACATCCTTTTGCATTTTAAAAAATGTTTCATTATAAGTTTCAATATACAACCCCATTTCCTCTGAGCATTATTTAAGAAAACCACAAACACTAAAAGGAAACAAAGAAAGAAACACTTTTCACTAAAAACTTTTCAGTAACTGTTTCTTTTTTTAAAAAAATATTTATTTTATAAGAAGAATACACACACACTAAAAAAACCCCGCGAAGAAACAACACAAAAATTTCTTATACAGTTAACATTTTAACCTTAACATCTTAGGGTGGCTTCCCCCGGTCTCCTACTGCTTGATTTCGGTGTCAAACTTCCTTGACAGTTTCTCAACTTTATTTACCCTCTATCATCTTTATTGCATCTTAATCTCCGATACAGTCTACTTATCCAACCAATTTTTAAGCTTTATCCATAATATCATTCAACCTCAAACACTTCTTTATACTATCTTTTCCAATGACTAAATTCTCATCAAACATTTAATTGTTATCTTAATATCAAATCAAATCAAAATCTATTTTCATTCCTCAAATCTGAAATCATTTCCCTAATATATATCTACAATAAGCATACATTCTAATTATCATATTTATAATTGATACTGAAAAACCTCCGCTCCCTTCCCTAAGGTATATCTAACTTTGAAAAACAAAAAACAATGTTTTTTTCAAGTTACACTGAATTCTTTCCAATCTTCATGCACCGTCTCCTCTCCCTGGTCACCTAGTCTCGCTGTCAGCTCAGCAAGTCTTTTAGGATCCTTCTTTCCTTTAACCATCATCCTGAAACAATCGACCAAATCTTCATTCAAATCTTTATTCAGCCAATCCTTCCTCTTCTTAATTTCAGCTTCACTTCACACTCATTTTCCAATAATCCTCATTCAGACTTTTTTTGTGAAAAAAACAATGTGTTTCAATGTTGGGTCTCGTGATTACTCTGCTTCCAGTAGTCTTATATCTTTCCATTGTTGAACACTTTCGTCATCCCTCGTCAACCGCCACTTTGTTATCAGAAACCTGTTGTTTTCAATAATCCTGGTTCTGTTTTAATAATTTTCAGTTTTTTGTTTATTTCATTCAGTCCAACTCCAAAAGCCTTAACTTGCTGTTTAATTTTTCCAAGAAGTTTTAACACTTCTTTAATTTTGACTTTCCCCATGCCTAATAGGCAACTTCAAAGAACCCAAATGTTGCCTTTGTTATGTCGGATGTTACAAAGTAAAGGATGTTACCAAGCCCGTACTTCTTGAAACAATATGACCTTTTTACTCCAGACCATGGAAACGAAAGTATTTATATCCAGTCTCTTTGTTACAATATAATGGCGTCTCGCAGTTGCCGATCAGCGGCTCCGTTTCCAAGAATGGGACGGATTTCAAAGATACAATCTAAAGCTTTACAGGGTCATATATTAATTAAGATCCCCTCTCCCTTACCCTGCTTAAGGGGGGGAGGTTTCAACAGTACCTTTGGGAAGTTAAAAAGCACACTCTCAGGCTTTGGTTTCGGTTCAGAGCTATCTGCCTTCCTCTTTATCCAGTGTAAGGGATCAGCTTCCGTTTTTAAATCCCTTCCGTATTTCAAATCATTCCCAATCAAAGTCCCAATCTTGATTACTCACGGTTTCTTGAAATTTAATTTTTATTCGGAACATTGGCCAGAAGCATCCAGAGAACCTGAAGCTTTGAGCAGTGAAGGAGGCATTGAATTCAATGGGTTCCGTCTTCTACCCCCTCGCTCACGGTTCGCTCTACACAGCTCTGCTGGGGAGAGGAAGAGACGCAAAGGGCAGCTGCTGGATCTCCACGTCCCCAAGACGCTCGATTTGGGGTTTTTTCAGGGGTCCGCAGTGCTTTCACGGTTCCCCCCTCGCCTTCAAAGTGCTGGAATTCCTCAGCCGAGTAATTCCTGTCCTCAGCGATGGCCGACCAACCCGGAAGTAACAGTTTCAAAGCCGAGAACCAGGGCTATACTTTCTCTAACGCAGGAATTTTGTTTACTTTGTTCTAAACCAAATCTTTCATTTTCTTTCATTTATTTGTACCTCACAAAAGCCCCCCCTTCCTTTATTTTCCCACTGTGTTGTGAGCACTGCAGACTGGGTGTGTTTTCTACTGTAAAAGGAAAATTCCTGGGCTTACTTGGATTGCCAAACCAAAACAGCAGCCAAGAAAATTAGGATCAAAACAGCAGCCAGAAGGCTTGATTTTTTATTGTAAAAGACTGTTCCAATAGCACTTCCACTTGCTTCCACAGAAGCAGGAAGAAGCCCAGAACAAAAGAGGGTACAAACTTTTATAAGTTTCCAAAAGTATCAGTAACACCCCTGCTTTGGGGATTATGGCTGCTCCCACTCAACTCCTAAGCACCCTCCTTGGTAGCAATTTCCTTCCTGAACAGAACAACATTGGAAATTGTGCAGTGTCCTGTGTTATGTGGTGCTTTAAGGAGACATTGTGTGAACAAAGGGGGAGGTGCACACTGCTGGCTGGAGGGGCAACCCCCAATCATTTAAAAATTCTTGTAACACTTCCTTTGCAGTGCTCCCACAACCTTCATGTATCTCCGTTGAAGCCCTTGAGATGATGTTACTTCCCTATGTCATCACTTTGTCTTTCTGGTATGGGTTGCTTTGGAGGCTGCCTTTGTTATGGAGCACTATTTATTTTCCCTCTTTTGATGTCTCACTGCAGCAAGTATTCACTAGAGAGGAAAGCCTTCCTTACATATCTGTTCTCTGCAGTCAGAGCTCTTGAGCAATAACCTCACAGAGTTTGACACATTTTGATCAAATTATGCATGGCATAGGCAAATTAGTGTCTCTGCCCTGAATCTTTCAGCTTCATTGGATGTTCAAGAGTTCTAGTATTATGAAAAAAGGACAAAAATGAATCTCTTTAAACTTTCTGCATATAATTCATAGTTGTGTAAGAATTGTGTCAGACGCTTTGGGGAGCAGTATTTATTTGAACAGATATTTATTTGACAGATCCATTGGGAGGAAAATTACTTAACATTACTAAACACTCAACTAAAAAATTAGTATGTAAATCCAGAAATAATGTCTGTGCTGCCAGTGCTTTGTGAAAGGAAGGAAGGAAGGAAGGAAGGAAGGAAGGAAGGAAGGAAGGAAGGAAGGAAGGAAGGAAGGAAAGAAAGAAAGAAAGAAAGAAAGAAAGAAAGAAAGAAAGAAAGAAAGAAAGAAAGAAGGAAGGAAAGAAGGGAAGGAACTACTTTGCAACAATTTTTCTCTCCTGTCTACAGCAATACCTCTGAAATGTATTTCTGCGAAAGACATTACTAAAGTCTCAGACCAAAAAGTTTCAACATGTAGACCTGGAAGGAATGTCTGTATTTCCAGTGTTTTCCGTACAAATACAGGTGAGTCTAACTTGTCTTCTAATCATTACACTTTTGGTGAACATAAGCAGATGTGAGGAAGGTGTTGTATTCCAGCTGTACTTGAAATAGAAATCATATCAACTTCTGCCAGAATAGCCCATAATCAAGGATAATGGGATATGTTGTCCAACCACTGGAGGAACACAAATTCCCTATCTCTGCATTGAGGAAGAATTACATTTGTTAAGTGGGAAATCTGGAAAAAATAAAAAACCACACACAGGGAAAAAACCAAATCAATCAAATCAGTGGTGATCCAGCCCCCATTCATTTCAAATTTGATGTCTTTTACAAGTTTAAATGCAGCAGTTCCATTAAAATATGCTTCAAGAACAGCCAATCCACAGAGCTATTGTTTCAAACAGTAGTGGCCCTTCTCCTAGCTTATCCATTTAATTAATACATTCTATATGGTTCATTTGAAATGTCCCTCAGTCAGCCAACTAGAGAAACTGGAAACATCATAATGAATTTACATCCAGAGTCAATAGACCTGTATTTTTGCCCCGGATCTAGGCATTTCTTTCAAAATTCTCTTCATAGATGGTGATAAAGTGGCAGTTCACTATGGATGTGGCAATCCTCGCAATTGCCATTCAGGCAATTATACCTTCACTTCAGCGGGAGGTAAATTTGGTGAGATAATCTCACGCTGCTGCAACACTGACCTGTGCAACAATGAAACTCTCACTCGTAAGTGTCTGCATCTTTTTAGAGTATCCTACATACCTTATTGGCCCGAATATAAGCCTCACTTTCCCCCAAATTCTGACTATGAAATTTTAAAGTGTGGCTTATATTCAGATCTTGCACTCTTTGCAAGCCTTATTTATTTATTTATTTATTTATTCATTTATTTATTTATTTATTTTAAAATTTGTGTATTATCTTATACTGACAGGTCCCAGGTGGTTACAACATAAAACCTCTACAGTATATGAAAACACAAAATGTATTATAAAAACAAAAGCAACCCGATACAGTGGTAACTCGGGTTACAAACGCTTCAGGTTACAGACTCTGCTAACCCAGAAATATTACCTCGGGTTAAGAAATTTGCTTCACGATGAGAACAGAAATCGGGCAGCGGTGGCGCAGCGACACAGAGAGGCCCCATTAGCTAAAGTGGTGCTTCAGGTTAAGAAAGTTTTCAGGTTAAAAACGGACCTCCCGAACGAATTAAGTTCCAGCTGAAGAGTCTGATTAGTAGCCTCAGCTTTTGTAGCTGAAATTAGTTAGGGCACCACCCTCTCAGGACAAATGGTAGAAAGCATGTCCTCCAGGTCTTACAGCCAAGAGACAGTTGTTGCAGCATGTAGCATGAAGGAGCAAGACTTGGATGACTTGAACCCTCAATTGGCAACTCACAACTTAGTTCTCCCCTATAGTAAGAAAGCTTAGAATATTGGTTTCCTATAGATGCTAAGTGCTCATCCACACTTCTGTTTCCCTCACAATTTCTTCATGGTTTCATCCAGAGGCTAAATAGCATTGGGGTGCCCACATAGATCGCAATGAAACCAATGTAGCACAGAACGCAATTCAAACCCTGCAGAGCCAGTAAAGGTGTGGTGCCATGATCCAGGTGTTCCAATTTTCATATTGGGGGCAGGTAAGCCCCGCCCCATGTAATGAATCACAAGATGGAGCACACAGACACCATTTGAATGGCAATACACATTAACTCCAGCCCCCTTAAATATTTTATGGGACATCAAAGAGACGTTGGCCCCTCAGAGTTGGCTTCAATGCTATGATCAGGCACAAGCAAACTCGGCCCCCCCAGATGCTTTGGGACTAAAACTCCCATCATTCCTAGCTAATAGGACCAGTGGTGAAGGATGGTGGAAATTGTAGTCCCAAAACATCTGGAGGGTCGAGTTTACCTATGCCTGCTATGATGAATGCATTAACTTCCAGACAGAGAACAAGAAGAAGAAAGGTCACACACCCCTTTGTCCCACTTTTGGTAAAGGGCATCCATCATGGTTACCAACGGGGTATGTCCCACAGCCAGATGTGAACCCAGATTGGATGGGTCTAGATCAGTCTTCTCATCTAAGAATGCTTGCAGTTGCCCCCAAACCCAAAATATCATTGGAAGAGTTGCAACTATAGAACATATATGAAACAGATATAAAGACAGATAAAACCATCACATATACTGACAGTATGTTTGATTTTGGCAGTTCCAGATCGCAGCAATCTTCGCCCGAATGGTCTCAAGTGCCCAGCCTGCTTCCATTACTTCTACAATAATTGTACAAGTAAAACTACCATTGACTGCCTTGGGAATGAGAATCAGTGTGTTCATTTTGGAGGAGCTCTCATGCAAGGTAAGATTGCTATTAAGGTAGGAAACAAATACTGCAAAGTGGTTGGGGGAAACATGCTCAAACCTTTCTTTCTCTCCACCCATCTTTTCTGTTGTCAGAAATGTGACACGAAACTTTTCTTCTTTGAATGCCAATATCTCTTTTTTGTTTTAAAATCAAAGTTTCTTTTACATTTCCATAGATTTGCTATATCAGTCTAATACATATGAAAGAGAGAAAGAAGACCCCCTGCCTCTCCCCCATCACCCTTTGTTATCTCCTGTGTTGTACATGCTTTTGTACGTTTGACAGAATGCACCAGTGGGTTCTGCTCCTGGAGGGCTAGCCTTGAACACATACCTTGCCAATGGGGTAGGTTCCAGAATTAGTAAAGATGAAGGAGGCTGGGAAACAGAACCAGCAGGAGAAAAAGACATTGACTGGGGGAAATTGTCACATGAAGGAAGAGCATCTTCTCTTACCTACTTCTCTGCTTACACCAGTGGAGGGGAACCTCAGGCCTATGTTACTGCCCCTTGAAATTCTCGACAGACCACATTCCCTTGTTAAGAGGAAGCAAAATAGCAGAAACTGATTAGAACAAATGCTTGCAGTAAAGATAAAGGTAAAGGGATCCCTGACCATTAGGTCCAGTCGTGTCCGACCTCTACGGTTGCGGAGCTCATCTCGCTTTATTGGTCAAGAGCCGGCGTACAGCTTCCAGGTCATGTGGCCAGCATGACAAAGCCGCATCTGGCGAACCAAAGCAGCACATGGAAACGCCGTTTACCTTCCTGCCAGAGCATGTTCCTATTTATCTACTTGCACTTTGACGTGCTTTCAAACTGCTAGGTGGGCAGGAGCTGGGACCGAGCAACGGGAGCTAATCCCATCGCAGGGATTAGAACCTTCTGATCAGCAAGCCCTAGGCTCTGTGGTTTAACCCACAGCGCCACCTGGGTCCCTTGCAGTACTCCCCACAAAAAATTCAGAGGCACCTTTGCGGGGGAGCTGCTGGGATGATGGCCCCGGGCTCATTTTT
Organism: Darevskia armeniaca; assembly: GCA_034641395.1. NCBI lineage: Eukaryota > Metazoa > Chordata > Lepidosauria > Squamata > Lacertidae > Darevskia > Darevskia armeniaca. Next base: position 711,699 of record JAWWNF010000115.1, read on the forward strand.
CTGGGGTGCGGTGTTCACACTGCCCTGCCAGCCTTGCAACACTTTATGAAGCTAAGTGAATCATTCAGATTCGATCCCAGCATCACAAAGCAGCTCAGGGCTGACAGGGGTTGCATGAGAAGGATGCACCTGGGTCTGAAAAAGTGGGATGGTATGAGACAGCACATCAAAAAACACATATGCATACATACAACCCCTCACAAACCAAACATGCATATACATATAGACACATAATTAATAAATAATTTTGGGGTCTTCCTAAAAATTACCTCAACAATTTCGCGTTGCCCTGGATTTTACTTTTGAGATATGGCAGCTCTACAGTAGTTGGCAGACAACAAACTGCTAAGCAAAATGCGGTGGTCTTTAAAATTTCTACTTCCTACCCCACAAAACAACAACAACAGGGGGTCTTAGAAAATGTACACTGTCAGTTGTGATTTAGAATGGATTCATGAGGCCGCCAGCATCATATTCCTCCTCCCTCTTCTCAGCCTCTACCTCAGCTGCTTTCTCCACCTCCTCAGTTGCCAGGCCGTCTACATGAACAGTTTATTTCCTTCTTCAGACGAATTTGTGCACATTTTTCAGTTGAATACTTTATAAATTTTTTTTAAGAATTCTCATTCACCAACACAACCACAGTCTTAATGGTCTAGAAAAGCACTTATATGAACATTTCTTCCTTTCTTTCTTTTTCAGGTTTACAAGTCGTAAGGAAAATGAATGTCAAAGGGTGTGCAACAAAAGCTTTTTGTTCTATCAGTAATATTTCCCCATTTGTTGGTCCTTATAGCTTCATGTTCCATGAAGAGACATGTTATGATGCTTCAGAAACCTCAAACCAGCCTGAATTTTGAGGATAGGATACAGAATAGCCTCCCTTCTTGTGGTTCCCACAATATATTGCCGTTGGGAGGGGGAGTTTACAATCTAGTGCACGTTTCCTCAAACTCAGCTTTCCAGGTGTTTGTGGCCTACAACTCCCATGATCCCTAGTTAGCACAAACCAGTGGTCAGGAATGATGGGAATTGTAGTCTCAAAGGAGGGCCGAGTTTGAGGAAGCCTGTTCTAGTGGAAACATCCAGGCCTCAGGACCTCTCTTCTTTTTCTCCCTTTTGAGGGGTTGTGGGCTCTAACTACGAAAAGCTAAAGTGTGACATATAAATCAGTTAAATTTCCAATGTGACCACTATAGAAAACAAAATAAATGATCACGACAAATGAAATGTTCTTTCTCAAATCTGTATCTTTCAAATAAATACAGCATGTCCATAACTTAAGCCTATTTAACTTGTGTTCATTCAGTTTTATGTACCTGGCCAATTAAAAATAAAGAGAAAAGTAGGTGAAAGGGAACAGGTGTCTGGGGGAAGAACTTTGCAATCCTGCCTGCCATTGCACCAAATGTGTTTTTCACTATATATATATTTTGCTTTGGGTTCAATCCCAAGAACATGACCCCCACCTAAATTAATGGCTCCAATTCAAATTTATTGCCGCTGTAAGCCTATAAAAACATAAATATGCAATATAAAACATGAAGTTACAACATACAGTAAACACTTGAGCCACCGGAGTCACAGAGGACCATACCACGGCTATCGCCGATAACACAAATACAGCTCAAACACAATAATACTGAAACTGCAGTCAAGAGGCAGGAAACAGAAATGTTAATGGTCGTGTAGTTGGCTGCAACACCTTTTTTGGGATATAACAGAATTTAAAAACCTTGCCACCTGCATGGTTATATAAGAATCATTGTCTTGCAGTAGTAAGGCAAGGTGAGACTCAGCTGGCATACCAATAAGTTTCTGAGTTATTGGTCTTCAGTAGAATTTTGCCCAAGCCTCTCTATACAGGGGGACAGGTAAAAATTATGTGATGGAGAGATTCCGTCGACTTTTTATCGCAATCACATAGGGCGGAAACTAGGCCCTTGGAAAATCTATGTCTCAAGACGTTAGAAGGAAAAACATTAAACCTCGCTTTGGTGTGAAAGCAAATCGGTGCGCAGCAGTGGAAAGGGAGGATATATATAAAGGGACATGATGTATTGGGATAACGCCCAAATTCCGAGGAGAGCAAACATCTCCACCCAGCATATAATTACGCTGTAACTCCGAATCGTCCAATCTTTGTTTGATGAATCTTTTTGCAGAAACAAGGTCTAATTTTAGCGAATCTAGCGGAGAGATTCAAAAAGCAAAGCTTGGCATGAATTTTGCTAGTTCAAGGGTTTGCAAATTCGTCACGCCAAAGACATTTGACAAGGTAATAGCTAGGTAGTCTATGCCAAAGGGTTAACCAGTAGTTGAATATTCGTTTCCATAAGAGAGTCTCTAATGAAGGAATCTTCAATTCTAAGCGTATAGATGCATTACTAACACACGGGGAAAGTTTTAAATGCCGGCGAAGGAATTGATTTTGCAGCACCTCCAGAGGTGCCAGATTATCAAAGCTGCCCAGAGCGGAGCAGCATAAGTAAGAGTGGTAACAACTTTTGCATTGTACACCTTTAAAGCCGAGGGCACATGTAATGCTCCGTCTGAAGAAAAAGAACTGGAGGAGTACATGGGATAAAGTTTTGCCCTTGTTAAGTAGATGTTGAATTTGAGATTTCCAGCTCAGGTTACATTGGAAGACAATCCCTAGATATTGAAACTTAAAAACTTGTTCTATTTTAACTCCAGCAAGCTTCCACTGAAAAGTTTCGACTTCTGAGAAAACTAATACTTTGGATTTTGAGTGGTTGATGAACAGTTGGTTAGATTGACAATAAGCGACAAAAGATCTTTAGCGCCCTACTTAGGCCAACCCTTGAGTAAGAAAGGGATCACCGCATCATCCGCATATAGAAGCAGCGGACAGCAGTAGTTTGTGATGCGGGGGAGTGGATGTATGCATACGACTCGATTAGAGGCTCTCTCATATCGCTGACGAACAGGTTGAAAAGGTACGGTGCTAAAATACAACCTTGGCGTGCTCCTTTATTTATTGGGACAGCATTTGTGAGGTCACTGCGGGGGTGAGTCTTAATCTTGGCAGATGACCCAACGTGCAGTTGGATCATGAGCAAAAGAAGCCTTTTATCAATACCCCACCTCGCCAATTTCTCCCATAGAATGGATTCTGGGGATACTGTCAAAGGCTGCCTTCAGGTCTATGAAGGCAGCACATAGATAACCTCGACTGGGGAAGGAGTATTTCCTTGCAAGGTGATAAAGGATTATGGCATGATCGATGGTGGAGCGATTGGGTCTAAAATCCGCTTGTTCATGGCCAATCAGGTTGGACTTCTGCCCATTGAGACAGTTTAGACAGCAAAAAGCGGGCATAAATTTTCCCTATAGTCGAGAGGAGACTGATGATACGATAGTTCCCTGGATCAGCAGGAGAACCTTTTTTTATAGATTGGAATTATAATGGCTTCCTTCCATGTCTTGGGAATGCAACCAGTGGCATTAAGAGCATCAAATGGTTTTGGCCAGGATTCCTGACCACCACTCAGGATGTGATTTAATGACCTCTGCAGGAACCAGGTCAGGGCCAGGGGCCTTACCCACTTTCAGCTGGGATATTAGGACTGTTATTTCACCTGGTTCAATGGGCGGCCACCTGGGTAGATGTTCGAACAAGTGTTCAAGATGGGGAACCGGTGCCTCTACCTGTGAGAAACATTTCCTCAGGAACTGTTCCCATGTAGGGGCCGGGATAACAGTAAAGGGGTATTTCCTTACTCTTCTGTTAATTAATGACCAGAATTCATTTGCTCTGTGGGATTTGGAAGCTGAGGTCAAGGCTTGCCAGCGGTTTGATTGCCACTACCGTTTGCCATTTTCAGAGCCTGTTTATAGACTGATTTAGCATGGAAGTATAGAGGTGGTAAGATGGGGGAGCCTGAGTTTTTATATTCATTATAAATAGAGCGCAGTTGGAGTCTAGCTTGTTTACATACAGAGTTATACCAGGGAGCTCCCGAGTTATACTGGGCTCGCATAACTATTTGAGAAGGTAGCGTAAAAAAAGGCAGTAAGATTTGCTGTAAGGTGGATAAAGAGATTCAGAACTGAACTGGAATCACATGAGTCAGACATAGAGTGAATTGGATGTACTTTGATTTCTTTTTGGAAAAATTCTTTATACTTTAGGGCAAGAACCTCTGACTATTTGATCCCTCTTATTTTGGACGCGGCATTAATTTCCATAAGGGGAAGAGGTCTATGATCAGCCCATTGCCAATCAGAGAAAGTGTGGCTGCTAGGGGGAGATGGTCACTAGCTTGCACATTTTCGATCTTAAAAGAAAGGACATTCTTTGCTAAATCCCTGGAAACCAATAGGTAGTCAAGGACGCTATTAGATTTTGTACCAAGATGGGTAAATTCCCCTGGTATATCAGGGGGGCATCTACCATTCAGGAAAACTAAATTCAGGTGAATGGCCATTTGATAGAAGATTACTCCTGCCTCATTTACTCTGGTATCCTTAGAAATTCTTTGCTACAACGTGCTCCCATTCATAGTTGTCAAAACAGGGGGTAACCCACCATTTGGATTTAGTCAGTGAATCCCAGTTGCAGCGGTACGAGCATTAAAGTCCCCACTAATTATGGAAGGGATATTTGGGCACTTAATGTAACCTGAAAGTAGATGGTCTTCTAATGAATCCCATCTAGAGCGAAGTTCAGGGCGCTGCCCTCCTGGGGGGAGGTAAACATTGGATATTAATAGTGAGATCTTTTCCACCGATATCAGCCCAGATAGAGCATAAGGAGGTGAGCCTGCACTAAAGTAAGTTTAGTATGTAGCTTAAGTGAAACACTAATTACGAGACCACCTTTGGGGGCGACACCTTTCAGAGAGGGGCTAGCACAGAGTGTTAGGAGGTCAAATCCATTTATAGCAATTTCCTACTCCTCCCAGGTTTCTTGCAATAGGATGATGTGAAACAGGTTAATGTACGTCAGAAATTCAGGGTCAAATTTTTCCCCATGCCAACCAGCAATGTTCCAACAAAGAACTGATAGAAGACAATTTCTGTGCTCTCCGATTAACTGTCATTTAGGGGGTAAGGTAGTGTCCTTGGAGGGCTGAGAAGACCCCACAAAGAAATAGGTTATTTTACTTTGTTGGGATTGCTCTTTTGGAGGCCTCATAGGCTTAGGTTCTGAGAGGGATAGTCAGGCTGCCGCAACCGGACATTCACTCTGTTGGAAGGAGTTTCTGATACAGTCAGATCACACGCCTCCATGATGATAGAAGACGATGTATGGAAGGCCTCCAGGCGGCTAGTAGAAGACGATGGCGTCAGCTGCTGATCTCTATGGGTTTGCATGTCGATTCTCGCAGGGACGGCAGAGGCTAGCCTCCTCATAGGCCTACCAGATGAAATTGAGGTGATCTGGTTTATATGTCCTGCAGGATCTTCAATCAGCTCAGTGCTAGCTCTCAGCACTGGAACATCTTCCTCCTGTATTTGTCTCGGTATCAGAGGGGACTGTAGATCTGGTAAGCTACTGGGCTAAGCATAGTGAATTCACTAATTCATCCGCTCTTTGTAGGTCGGTTGTGTAGGAGGACTCCAATTCCGGCATAGAGGAGTAGGATGGCAATGATTTATTAAGATAGATGGGGTTTTGCGCTTCGTTCTTCAGTTCATTTGTCAAGGGGGATGCATGTAGATCTATTAATGGTGGGGTTAAATATCTGACTTGAGACGCGGGACGAAGATCTGTTTCTGGAGGGAAGCCCTGCCATCCAGCAAGGGAACCACATTTTTTGTCAAGGGGCTTTGAGGAATTTGGTCTTCCATATCTGTAGGGCACGGCTCTGCTAAATTAGGATGGCCGATATTCGTGAACGTTCTAGTATGGAAGATGTGCAGGAGCTGTTGTTTGAGTGAGTCCAGCCTGAAGATTATTTCCTGTTGTTCGGTCATTGGTAGCTCACCGAAAGAAGCGATAAGTCCTCTTTCCTCCAGGGGTGTCAGGTGTTGTCATCATAGCTATGATTCTTTGCTACTATGTTGCCAAAGTTGTGGGTCTGGGATTGTTGCGGGGCATACGCATCTAAGGTAGGTGGCTCGGGATCCCGAGTTGCAACAGGAATAGTAAATGGAAAAGCCTTATTGGGTGATCCATCAATTAGGAGTGGTTTCATCTGAGAGTCAGTGAAAACTCTTGTTGGTATTAATGCCGCAATTGGCCAAGAATGCTTTCCGCCTGAAGGAGATAAAGGGAATCCTTGAGGAATGAAAGCGAGCATCACTTTCTGAGGCCTGTGCTGGTAATTCAACGGTAGCACTGCACTGAGGTCGACTTGTGATACCTCAATGTTTAGGAGTTCGCTTAGATAATCTTTAGCCCCATGCAAGGTAACCACCGTGGAGTCCCATCCTGGATGGTAAGACATAGTTTCCTTGGCTGCAGAATCAGAGATTTGTGGGTCAGTAGGGGATTAAGTTTGTACTTGCAGTTATCCATTCCTTTGTTACTCGAGGAGGGGGTATCGCTGTCTGCCTGGATCACCTGTTACCACGGATTGGACTGCCTTTGGCAGTGGGATATCAAATTTTTGTTGAAGTTTACAAGTTGAGAGGATAGCCCATCTAGCCTCTCAAAAATGCAATGGAGGTTCTGATTATTAGGTGGAGCTGTTCCCAACTAGTACAATCCCCCAGTTCAATTTCTTGACCTGTCTTCTGGGGGGGGGCATCCCTTTTAGCCTTTCCATTTGTATTTATGATCTGTGGAGTATTCAAATCCTCCACTTGAATATCCTCCTCATTTTCACAGACATCTTTAAGGGGAGAGAACCTGTTTTTTGTTGGAACTGCGAAAGTCAACTTGCCAAAAGGGTCCTCCAATTTTGATTGTTTGGGAGCTGGTAATGAGACTGCTTCTTCTGGGTCTCTGCTGCACTTACTAGCAGGCATGATATTGGAGCGGGAGGAGAACCAGAGGGAAGAGAGAAAAAGATAAACAAGCTCAGCTTATTGGTACCAAGAACAAAGCGAAACAGGGAGTTGGCGGATAACGGCTATCGGCTGGCAGCCTGCCCAGGATTCTTTACAGACATCACTCGGAGTGTCTCATGGAAGTTTGTAAAAGATACCGATAAAATCTCATTGGGATGGTGAGAATAAGGTAAAAAATTAGAAAATTAAAAACCGTTTACTTCCCTGGAAGCACTAGACACTTATAGCTCTGTCATCTGCAGAGCTCCGAAGCCTGCTTGTTACCTGCTGTAGTTTAGAATGACAAAGTATGATATTTCCTAATGGAAGCAATCCAGACTTTAGTATTTTCTATGATAGAATTGTAGACCTGGAAGAACCACAAGGGTCATCTAGTCCAACCCCCCTGCAATGCAGGAATCTTTTGCCCAATGTGGGACTCAAATTTACAACTCTGAGATTGAGTTTCTTGAATGTAAAACAGGAAGCAAGGAAGCAATTGACAGTATTTGAATAAATGCTTCTATCTTATCAACCTGAAGCAAGAGAAAAAGTTGTCCAGAAAAATAAAATGCTCATAGAACAAAAAAAGGAAGAAAGGGTAACACAATAGTGTTACAATTTGGTTGAGTGACTCTTGTGGCTAAAATTACTGACCCAGCACATTGAGGGAGAACTTGGATTAAATTATCTAAGCAGCTGGTTTGAACCCAAATGCAAGAAAATGTATCAAAAACCACTTTTAGGCCAGTTCTCATACATGAAACCGAGCTTTTTTCCTAAATGTGGAGTTGTAAAAAAATTAAAGGGACATAGTGCCACCTTTGTGTCATTAAGTGGCAGAAGTTCAGGAAATGGTATTTCAGGAAACACTAAACATGATCTCTTACTGATGCCTTCTCTACCATGGGTGGGTATCTGGAATGCACCAAATGAACATTATACCTATAAATAGCTGGTTTGGTTTCCAGGAGCAGTCTGTGCATTAAAGCACCATGTCCACACACTCTTTTTCTTGATGCAGAGCATTTTCCAAGAAAACCTGCTTTAATAATAATAATAATAATAATAATAATAATAATAATAATACCCTGCCCATCTGGCTGAATCGGAGCAAACAGCAATCCAGGGAGAACGCAAATTAACATTTGCTCCAATTGAACACTGAAGAGTGGCTTTTCATGGGGGAAGAAAATGGAATATTCAGACAAGGATACACACACACACACAAACAAACATTACAAGAACACAGAGTAAGGAAAGACACAAAAAGAAGAAGAAAGAAATAGTGCCCATGTAGAAAACATAAAAAAGAAAAAGAAAGAAAAGGTTATTGTATACATTATAAAGGGGGAGGGATTGTTATTGTAGTTAACCAGACCTTAACCTAATATAAAGGTAAAGGACCGCTGACAGTTAAGTCCAGTCGCGAACGACTCTTGGGTTGCGGCGCTCATCTCGCTTTACTGGTTGAGGGAGCCGATGTTTGTCCGCAGGCAATTTTTCCGGGTCATGTGGGCAGCATGACTAAGCCACTTCTTGCGAAACAAGAGCAGTGCACGGAAATGCCATTTACCTTCCTGCCAGAGCGGTAGCTATGTATCTACTTGCACTTTTTTGCATGCTTTCAAACTGCTAGGTTGACAGGAGCTGGGACTGAGCAACGGGAGCTCAACCTGTCGCGGGGATTCGAACTGCCGACCTTCCGATCCGCAAGCCCTAGGCTCAGTGGTTTACACCACAACACCACCCGCGTCAACCTAATATAGTATTTATAAAAATCAATTCCAAATATTGATAAATTTGTTCATGCCAAGTCTACATTAGTACACAACTTGTTCAAGTCTAGCAAATTTGTATATATCTTCAATCCGATAGTTTAGCATTAAGTAAAATTAAAATTAAAATTAAAATTCCAGCTTCTTGATTTTTTAGCTATGGTAGGACATCTCCCATCCAAGGTAATTGCACTGTGATTAGATGGTGTCAGGGATGTAACTAAGTCAGACACCTTGGAAGAGTCTGACTCTGGAGATGAGGGAATGCAGTCACAGATAAAGCCAGACTGGGTTTGTTTGGCCCCGCTTCCTCCAGAGCAGGTCCTCCAGATGTTTTGGACTACATTTCCCATTATCCCTGACCACTGGTCCTGTTAGCTAGGGATCATGGGAGTTGTAGGCCAAATCATCTGGAGGGCCGCAATTTGGGGATTCCTGCTCCAGAGGTTCCAGACGCAGATAGAGCAGCAGACTCAGGAAGCTCACAGTAGGGGGGGAGGAAATAGACGGCCTTCAGGGGGTTGCTATGCAATGAGGAGGGAGACAACATTCAGAGGGCTCTTCGTTTGAGAGTGAGGGGCAAATCCATCCTCCTTCTCCATATTCCAGAAGAGCTGAAAGGGTTAAAATACAACAGAAGGACAAGAGAGGAAGGACTGGACTTTGGTGCTCTTCGTGTTGCAAAAGGGGCGGAGACTCAGGGTGAGCAACTTGTAGCCAAGAATGGCGGGCTCAATTCCGCTCTCTCTCTGTTGATTGTAAATAAATGTACCATAAATCTGCCAAGAGGCTCATTAATTCTTATCGGAGCTTGTTTGCCTGCCTGAGATCATTACAGATACACAACATACATCAATATTACAGTCTTGAATTTGATGGTGCATGGATTCCCCACAAATAGACGAGAGGCAATTGTATTTGATCCAGCAGAGCTTTACTGCTACAGAAGGCAAATGAGCACAATGTTCACAAATTCAATACATTCAGGATTGGCACTATCCAGCAGACTTAACTTAAACTTACCATAACTTATAATAAGAGTAAATCTTAACACCAAACATACTGTATACAGAACACCACACAGTCTGAAAGAGAGATAGAAAAGACTGAAAGCCATGCTCCTTCTGGCCTTACTATTATAGTCAGCATGACCTTGACAGAAAAAGGTAACAGAAGCAGTTTAAGCCAGCTGGACTCAGCTTCTCTAAAGGAATAATGCTTTGGGGTTGGGAACGGTTTTCCTCAGAGTAGTACACCGTGAATTGAGAGATCCAAGGGCCACAGATCAGGCAGTCAATGCACAACTATTTCTATAGGGGTGTGGGTGGGTGTGGGTGTTAATTTAAAGTAGTATTTTCTGATTTTTCAACATCTTCCCACAGACAAACTTTAACTCACAGAAGTTATTTAACACTTAGCTTTTTTGAAAAGGGCTTAGAAGAAAAAATCATGTGTAGAAACCAATGAGATGGGGGCTCTGGCCTCCTTAGCCAGCTCTTATAACTCTGGTGTAGCAACCCCCCATCTGTCCACCACCACCACAGTGAAAAGCCATGGCAGCGGAGGGGCCTTGCGCCCCCTCCCCCGTGCTGCCGCTCAACCGCCAGGTTGCGATGTGGCCTGCTACCGGGGCGCTCACCGCCCTCCCGGGTCCGGCAGGGCGTCCCATGGCGAGCCGCGGCAGCAGAAGGGCCTTGTGCCCCCTTCCCCGTACTGCCTCCCGGGGGGGGGGCAAAATAAAAGGCTGCAAAGACAGCCTACGCTGAAAAGGCCGCAAAATGCGGCCTAGCCAGATGGCGGGGCCATGCCCCCATCCAACAAAGACACTTACAAAAGGCCGGTACTTACTTGAATCTGGCCGCCTGAACACACTCCTGGTTCACAATGTTGATCCTGTAAGGAAGAAAGACCCAAAGAGACCTGGCTGAAAGACTCAGCCTCTTTTATTTGGCGCTTGACCCCACCCCCTGACCACTGTCCTACCTGGCCGAGGGCGGGTTAAAGGCCAACCTAAGCAGGAGGGTGGAACCCGCCCAGGTAACCCCCGCTCGGTGCCACAAACCCTGCCCACCTGTGGAAGGGAGGACGGAAATTATTGGAGTTCACAGAATCATAGAATTAGAGAGTTGGAAGAGACCACAAGGGCCATCCAGTCCAACCCCCTGCCAAGCAGGAAACACCATCAAAGCATTCCTGATAGGTGGCTGTTCACTTTAGGTTCCAGACAAACGTTGCTCTTTAAAGTCCTTTGAAATGGATTACCTTTCAGCAACAGATAAGAAGTGAGGTGATAAAAGTATCTGTGATATCAGATATAGTTGGTTTTAATCAGTGTAAATTTTGTATTCATTTATACTAAAACTTTTCACATTTTTATTACAGGTAATTTAGCAAGTGTTCTATTTTCAACAGTAAAGACCGTGAAAGTGGCTCACTGGAGCCAAAGTTCACTGGGATTTTTAAAAAGCAAAGAAAGAAAAAATGAATCCTTTTAAGCAAGTCTCAGATATTTTTCCACTGATTTTTGCTTACATTACTGGATACATACATGCATGCATACATCGTTTTATTTGTATGCTTCTTTCTACAGTTCAAAGCATGCTCAAGGTGTTGTAAACATGAAGAAATGGATAACAACAACATAACAAAAGTAGCAGTTACAGGTAGGTAGCCGTGTTGGTCTAACACAGGCATCAGCAACCTCCGGCCCATGGGCCGGATGCAGCCCATGAAGCCAGTTCATCCGGCCCACGAGCAGCCCGGTCACCGAGCCGCCCGCTCGGCAAGTCCCCCACGCGCTGCGCTAAACCAGCGCAGCGCAGGGACTTGCCAGACGCCGAAAATTGCTTCTGCGCAGGCGTCTGGGCCTGCGCAGAAGCGATTTCCAGCGCCAGGGACATGCCCTAACCCGAAAATTGCTTCTGTGCAGGCATGTGGGACATGCACAGACGCGATTTCTGGTATCACGCTGCACTTGTTCAGCCCACGGACAAGCTCCATGGGATCAATCCGGCCCACGGCCGGATAACGTTGCCGATGACTGGTCTAACAAAAGTAGTCATAAACAGTACCAGCCGGCTATGGTGACAAAGATAAGAATGGTCATGAGATCAATGACTGCATTGAGAATGAGAATCAGTGTGGTCAATTTGAAGAAGCTCTGTTTGAAAGATAACATTGCCAGGAAATAAAGTCTGAAAATTGACTGGGGGAAATATGCTCACTTCTTTCTTTCTTTCTTTCTTTCTTTCTTTCTTTCTTTCTTTCTTTCTTTCTTTCTTTCTTTTTTTACGATGCCAAAAATGTAAGAAGGATCATCTCTTCTTTGTATGCCAATATCTGATTCCCATTTTAAAATCAGATTTTCTTTTGCATGTTCATAGACTTGGTATATCACTCTCTATTAGGTATATCAGACCCTCCAGGTGTCCCTATTTCTCAGGGACACCCCTGATTTAGAGAAACCATCCTGATTTCTGATTTGATCCTGGAATGTCCTTAGGATGTCCCTATTTTCATTGGATACATGTTGTAGGGTATGTAGTTATCTGACCCCTGAGCCATCTGAAGACAGGCCTGCATAGGGAACGGTCCCCCCCCCACCAATGTGTAATGTTTTGTTATGTTTTTACATATGTTGGAAGCTGCCCAGACTGGCTGGTGCAACCCAGTAAGATGTGTGGGGTATAAATAGTAAAATTAACATTGTGGAATGGGATGTCCCAATCTTCATCAGAGATGAAACACACAAATATACACACACACAAATACCTCCCTCCGTCTTTCTCTCACATTCAAATATCAAGAGACAATGACTACTTCTCACCATCTCGCTCCCTCCTTCTTACCCCTACAACACACCATACTTAGGAACTCCTTCATCTTCTGCAAAACAAAATAGGCTCAACCTTGGAATGAAGCCAGTAGCTGTCAGGCAGCAAATATGGTTTTGTCCCTATAATTTCTACTCCCCCCCCCCCCCATTTTATTTTATTTTTTGTTAGCAAATACACAACCACAATCTCAAAGGCCATCAAAAACTACTAATGTGAACATTCTATTTTTCTTCTTCAAGGCTGCATAGAGGGGGGAAATGCCATTTCTGAGGATGTACAACAGATTTTTGTGCCATAAAGGAAAAACAATGCAGAGGTTTTGGAAGTTTAGTTGGTGTTGGTAAAAAGGTCATCTAAGCCATAGAAGAGACCTGTTATAAGGCTTCACAAGTCTCACACCAGCCTGAATTTGGAGGATCCATAGGATACAGAATAGCTTCCCTCCTTGTGGATGCCACAATTTATTGCTCTTGGGCGGGGGACTTTGAGACCTATTTGTAACAGCCAGGACTTCTGGCTCTTCTTTCGATTTGGTGGAGAGGTTGTGGGTTCTAGCTCCAAAAAGCCGAAATGTAACATTTAATATGTTAAATTTCCAATGTGGTCATTATGAGTAACAAAATAAGAGATTGTGCCAAAAAAAAAAAATGTTGGTTCTCAAATCTATATATTTAATATAAATACAGCTTTAAAATGATCAACAACTTTTCCCACCCCCAAAAACAAAGCTCAACAACTTTTGTGTACACTTTTTGAAATATGGCAACCCTAATTCAGCTTTATGGCCAATAATGAAATGAAATGAATAAAATAAAATAAAATAAAATAAAATAAAATAAAATAAAATAAAATAAAATAAAATAAAATAAAATAAAATAAAATAAAATAAAATAAAATGGTTAGGTAAGGGGCAGGCATCTTGGAAAAAATACATGAGCATTGAGCAGCACACATTCTCTTAGTGTGGTCCATGATCCTGCAAACAATGGCCAGCAACAAGCAAGCGTCATTGAGCCCTGGGGTGGTTCAGAAAAAGACAAATAGCAGGAGTTTAGAGAGAAAGTCAGGGATTGTTATATTCCTCAGCTTACAGCATGGGGAAACTTTCTCACTCAACATTTATTTATTTCTTAACTATCCTGTTTTTCATTGGGTTTTCTGCCAGATCTCATGGCTGATGTGCTGCTTCTAAACTGTTCTAAGATTGAATAATAGAAACATAGAAATGCAGAGCAGGATGGGACTCGGAGGGTCATCGAGTTCAACCCCTTGCAACATACGGTACATATGCATTGATGGACTGCATGGCATTTCTGATGGGAGCGAAAATATGGAGCATCCTGAGTATCCCAGATGTGGGGATACAAGTTCAAGAGAAGCAGAGAGTTGGAAAAAGAAGATTGAGTTTTGCACTGATCTTCAGGTGGGCTGTGGTTGTCTTTACTGACATGCATTGCTGTGGAATTAATATTGGAGATGGGAGGAAGAGGAGTCCAGAAAATCTTCATGGAATGCCCATCCAATTATATAAAATGATATTTGAATTCCCATGTTATATGTGAGGTTTCTGAGAAACTCAAATCTCCACTTGGATCCCTTCCTATGCGCTACTGAAGCAATTGTTCCTAGGTATTGCACCAAAGATCACGTGGCCCTGATGCCAAGTTGAATATGAAAGACGTGTACTTTCTGTCAAAATTACTTTGTGTTTCTGAAAAATAGATTATCTGGTTGCAACACTGAATATATGTATTTAATAACCACAATGTGCATAATGCTTAATTGCACCCATGCCTGTGAAGCTAAATGCACTTTATAACCGCTTAATTTATGGATATATATGTTCTTTAGGCTGATCCATCTTGGGTCAACATTTATGAGCATTTTGAGATTGGGTTTCTCTTTTCAGCTGCTACTGCTTAAAGATGCCACAAAGTGCTTAGTTGACTTCAGGGCAACAGACACACACTTCTACTACTTGGGTAAGAAATACAAACCTAAATAAAATATCAAATAGAGGTCTTCAAAATGGCACATCTTATCATGTCATAACATGATAATTCACTATTCCTCTGTGTTACACTTATGTAGAAAAAGTTAAGTATGAGTTCCAAAAGAACAGAGAACACATCTGTGTCTAAAGATTCCTCCGAATCTCTGGACTTCCCACGTTTCCCTCCATGGCTCCTATTGTCAACCCATTCAACTGCATATTATTCTGTAGTCCATATTTTATATCACTCCATTGTCTCCATAGTATTTCCTACATTACAAGTGTTATTGCAATTCTCCTAACCTTTGTATTACCTTGATGTCCAAGGAACTATGGGAAGTTTCTGAGACATTGATGGATCGAGCAATATATTGATGCTGATCCAGTGCCCCTATGTTTCCTCTAACTCGGTATGGTGTCTAACTTGGTTCAAAGAAGCATATACCATTTTTTAATCTTCCAGGCCCCAGGTCAAAGGACCCAAGGTATGGCACAGGTGACTACCTAGATAGCAAAGCTGGACATAGCTCAGAGATATTGAACCGTGCTAGGGACACGGCAATGTGCACTGAATATTGGACAATGAAGCCCGAGTCATTAGAGTGAGCTATTATAATTGCCTTCTGGAACATTATTTCTCTTTGTTCCAACTGAACCAAGCTTGTTACTTGCATGTGCTTGAAATCCCATATACAGTGCCAACGGCATTCATATACTCCACGTCTCTCTAAAATTTGGTGACATCAGCACTCACTGGGAATCTCTTCAACGAAAGCATCCAGGCAGGATTTCTTATTGTGATATGAAAGAGAGGTAGAATATTACCGCATGTTTTGCAAAAGGCTGCAGTCCAGAGCTCCCAAGGAGAACTATTTCAGCGTCAAATTGGAACTACTATTCCAGTAAATATTCATAAATGTTGTCAAACTAATTATTACCATCATATAACTAACACCTGCTCCTTCTGAAAGTAGTTCAGGACTCACTAAAATACTGCCCATCTCTCCATCTATCTGTTCCCTATGCATCTAAACTCTTCTTTAGACATTGATGTCCATTTGGTATGACAGTTTTCAAGATGAAGAAGCCAGATTTACTTCATGTTTGGTTGCCATCAGATGCCATTTTGAGTCAAGATGGCAGACTGAATATTTTCAAACAGCACAGATTTAGACACTTCTAAAATTATCACACAATTTGCTGTGATTGTACCAAAGATATCAGATCATTGATAGCAGAGAAACTCGGGAGCAGCAGTGGTTTCATTCATGATATACTACTGGTTGAAGCAGCTATCACACTCTGCCCTTCATACTGCAGAAGGAGAAGCAAACTGTATCACTTACTGATACAACTTCTTTCTCCATTGGCCTCTTTAAACTGCTCTGCGAAGGCACGGGCAACCACACGTTCGTCTGCGGAGCAGTTTAAAGAAGCCCCCCCCCCCATTCACCTCTGTGTCACGTGAGCCAGAGGCATGATGTGGACTCTTTTAAACAGCTCCTGCCCCCCATGTATGCAAACCCCAATGCCTCATCCATGAGCCAAAGAGACACCGGGGCTCGCTTAACTGGGTGGCAGGAGCAGTTTAATGCTCAGCTGGGGGGCAGGAGCCTCCGGGCCCCCTAATTGAGTAGCACAAAGAAGCTATTTTTTCCTTCCAGCTGGCATGCAAGCTGGAGGGACATGGGGGCTTGCTCAGCTGGGGGCAGGAGTCTTCACACCTTGCAGCTCAGCAGTGCAAACAATGTGTGTCAGCTCTGTCTCAATGAGGTGCTGGGGTGAAGCCAACTCAACTTCCTGAGTGAGAGTGGGGGCAGTTTCACCCTGGCTGGACATAGGTCAGGGATATTGAACAGTGGCAGGGACACAGCAGTATGCACTGAATATTGGACAATAGAGCCCGAGTCATTAGAGTGAGCTATTATAATTGCCTTCTGGAACATTATCTCTCCTTGTTCCAGTTGAACCAAGCTTGTTATTTGCACATGCTTGAACTCCCATATTGATGTTCAGCTGGCATGACAGTTTCCAAGATGAAGAAGCCAGATTTACTTCATGTTTGGTTACCATCAGATGCCATCTATATATATAAAAATGTTCCCATTGCGCGTTTGTCCGAAACACCCTTGCTGTGTGTTATGTACTGAGTTGAATAGGATCCAAAAGGCAGCAGTCTGATTGGTCCTAGAACAATAGGATCCAAAAGGCAGCAGACTGATTGGTCCTAGAACAATAGGATCCAAAAGGCAGCAGTCTGATTGGTCCTAGAACAATAGGATTCAGAATGCAGCAGTCTGATTGGTCCGCAGGAGCCACCCAATCCAGCTCCAGGTGGAAGTGAATCCGCAACCGGATTGGCCTTCAGGAGTATCCTGGAATTAGCCAATCACATGGGGCCCATTGTGTAAATACTGTATATAAAGCAGATGTTCTGGGGAAACTTCCATTCCTCGCTACTATGAGCTGAATAAAGAGCTGAAATCCACACTCGACTCCGAGTATATTTCACTGGCGACGAGGATGGGATCCCGCTGAGTTGACCGCCACACACAGCACCGCAGCACCGCCACCTGCCGCACCGCTGCCTCGCACCGTGTATCCAGGCTCCAGCTCCGGGACCCAAGGAACTCAGAATGGCACCCGACAACAGCTTCTCGCCGTTCAAACCAGCATCAGGAGACTGGGAAGGGTACGCCAGCCGTTTCACCTTCCTCCTAGAAGCTAAAGGGGTCACCAACGATGCCAAGAAGAGGGCGATATTCTTCAGCGTCTGCGGAGAGGAGACGTTCGAAATCGCCCGGGCTCTCCTTGCACCTGACGATGTTGCTACCGTTCCTTACAAAACAATAATGGAACGGTTGAAGGGGCACTTCTCGCCGCAGCCCTCGGTGGTGGCTCGTCGAAATGCCTTCTATGCAAAGCGGCAAGCCCCCGGGGAAACCATAACTGGGTTTGTGACCTCCCTCCGCCAAGCCGCTCGGTTCTGCAACTTCTCAGAGTTGGAGAACATGCTTCGTGACCGCCTCGTCGGTGGTCTGAGGGACGAGAAACTGCAACGACGCCTCTACGCCAAGAAGGACCTAACGTTCCAGGTCGCTCTGGAGGAGGCCCTGGCAACAGAAGCCGCCGAGAGGTCAACGCAAGAGGCACGGCCGAGCCTGCCGTCCCAACCAAGGGTCCACCACGAGGACCTCACCGACGACTCAGGATCCGACAGGGAGGAGGTGCACAGAGTACAGCGGCGCACTCAAGCAGTGCACACACCACAGCTGCCTCGACCAGAAGGAGGGAACTGCGCAAGCTGTGGGGAGAGTCACGAGAGGAGGACCTGCCGTTTCCGCAACGCAGAGTGCAGGCAGTGTAGAAAATCAGGTCACATCGCCCGGGTGTGTCGGGGTCGGCCCACCCAACGCCAGGCATCAGATGACCGACCCAAGAGCCCCAGGTTCCGGGGCCCAACACACCAAGGCAACTCGATGGAGATCACGGACTACCAGGTATACCAGTTGCCCCACCCCAACATAGAGAAAATTTATGTAGAAGTGCAGATAGAGGGGACCCCGTGCCGCATGGAGCTTGACACGGGTTCAACACTATCCATAATCTCGGCACAGACCTTAAGGACACTGTGCCCTAGTGGGGGTCCCAAACTCAGGCCGGCCCCATTCACCCTCCGGGACTTCCAGAAACGTAAGGTCCCCACACTGGGGGTGGGGACCTTCAGGGTGCAATATCGCGGGCGGATGCGGCAACTGGACTTGCTTGTGGTCAAGGGCCCCTACGTTAGCTTACTGGGATTGGCATGGTTTGGACCACTGGGGCTAGCCGTCACCGGGGTGAACCGCACTAGCTTACAAGTGGACGTGGACGCCATATGCAAGGAGTTTCCGGGGGTTTTCGATGGGAAATTGGGACAGTATACGGGCCCCCCCATCGCCCTACAGCTTGACCCTGCAGTACGACCTATCAGGCACAAGGCCCGCCGGGTCCCATTCGCCCTGAAACCCCGTATAGACGAGGAATTGGACCGGCTCGTGGAGCAAGGAGTGCTGGAGCCTGTGCCTAATGCCCCCTGGGAAACCCCGATCGTCACACCCGTCAAGCCTAATGGTTCGGTCCGCATCTGTGCAGACTACAAATGTACCATAAACAAGGCCCTCACGGCCCACGCATACCCAGTGCCAGTGGTCAGCCATGTCCTCGCCACCCTGGCTGGGTCAAATATTTTTGGCAAGCTGGACTTGGCCCAAGCCTATCAACAGCTGCCGGTAGATGAGGCCACAGCAGAGGCACAGACGATTGTGACGCACAGAGGAGCGTTCAGAGTAAAGCGGCTGCAATTCGGTGTCAGCGTGGCACCAGGCATATTCCAGAATCTAATGGACTCTCTCCTTAAAGGGATTCCTGGCGTCACCCCCTTCTTCGATGATGTGTTGATTGCCGGGCCCACGCCAGAGGAGTTTGAGGACCGCCTCCGCACCGTTCTGCACCGTTTCCAGACAGCAGGTCTCAAGGTGAAGCGGGAAAAGTGTCTACTAGGAGTGCCTCAGGTGGACTTTCTGGGATTTATGGTGGACGCAGAAGGGGTCCACCCGACTGGGGACAAGGTACGGGCCATTTGTGATGCCCCAGCGCCCAAGGACAAGACTGAACTTCAGGCCTTCTTGGGACTATTGAACTTTTACCATGCCTTCCTTCCCCATAAGGCGGCGGTAGCGGAGCCCCTACACAGACTCCTGGACAAGCGGGCCCCTTGGGTGTGGGGCCAGCGCCAGGAGGCCGCATTCCAGGCAGTCAAGGACTTGCTCGTCTCAAACTCGGTCTTGGCACACTTCGACGAGAGGCTGCCGGTGGTGCTAGCATGCGACGCCTCACCCTACGGCATCGGCGCTGTCCTGGGACACCAACTCCCGGATGGAAGAGAGGTGCCAGTGGCATACTTTTCCCAGACGCTCGCCGCAGCTGAGCGGAACTACTCGCAAATCGACAAGGAGGGTCTGGCAATCGTAAAGGGAGTAAAAAAATTCCATGATTTCTTGTACGGGCGGCCCTTTACCGTTGTGACTGACCACAAGCCGTTGCTTGGCTTGTTTGCCCCCGAAAAGCAGACCCCCCAAGTGCTGTCTCCTCGCGTCCTCAGGTGGTCAATTTTCCTTGCCGGCTACCAGTATGCACTGATTCACCGCCCTGGGAAGGCGATGGGCCACGCAGACGCCCTCAGCAGGCTACCACTACCAGAAACAGGCCCCGACCCAGCGCCCGCACAAGAGGTTATGACCCTGGAGCTGCTTCCCGACCGCCCCATTCAGGCACAAGAAGTTGCGCACCATTCCAAGAAAGATGGGGTCATCTCCCGGGTCCTGGACTGGGTGTGGAGGGGATGGCCCAGCAGCAGTCCCGGGCCAGAATTTGCTGGCTACACAACCCGTAAACATGAACTGTCAGCCCACAAGGGGTGCCTGTTATGGGGAAGCAGGGTCGTCATCCCCCAGCCCCTCCACAAAAGGGTCCTTACAGCCCTACACGAGACACACCCAGGGGTAGTGAGAATGAAGGCCTTGGCCAGGAGTTATGTGTGGTGGCCGGGGATTGACAGAGAGATAGAGGCCTGGGTCAAACACTGCCAGGCCTGCCAAGAATCCCGCCCGGATCCCCCAAGGGCCCCAGTCCAGCCCTGGGAGTCTGCCCGAGCACCATGGTCACGCCTGCATGTGGACTTCGCTGGCCCCTTCCAGGGGAAAACATTCTTCATAGTGGTGGACTCCTACACCAAATGGCTGGAAGTCGCACTGGTACCGTCCACTTCTACATCCGCAGCCATCCGGGTACTACGCAGGCTGTTTGCAACCCACGGGCTCCCTGACACTCTAGTCTCAGACAACGGAACCGCATTTACGTCAGAAGAATTCCGGACCTTCACAGCGCAGAACGCCATCCGCCACATCCGCTCGGCGCCATTCCACCCTGCCACCAATGGCCAAGCAGAGCGCATGGTGCGGACCACCAAGGACACCCTCCGCCGCATGACGCAAGGGGACTGGGAGTACCGCCTTGCCACATTCCTTCTAGCACAGCACAGCACCCCCAGCTCAACGACTGGTCGGAGCCCCGCGGAACTACTGATGGGCCGGCGCCTCGCAATCAGACTGGACCGCCTTCACCCCGACAGAGCTCAGGATGAGGTAGTGGTGGGGGAAGGCAGGAACCCCCGGACCTTCGTGGCCCAGGACCCAGTGTACGCAAAGAATTTTGGGGCAGGCCCGGCATGGGTACCCGCCACAGTCACCAGGGTGACTGGCCCCGTGTCATACGAGGTGCTAACGGAGGGGGGGCAATGCTGGCGCCGCCACTGCGACCAGCTACGGCGACGATTCCCAGGAGAAAACGAGGAGGAGGACAGGTCAGAGGAGTCCCAAGGGAACAGTGGGGCAGCGAGGCCCATAGAGCAGGAGGGGCCGGCAGGGGAGGCAGAATCAGTAAATACAGAGGGGACCCGCGAGGCCGAAAGGACACTGGAACCAGAGCCACAACTGAGCGAGCCAGTCGCGTCAGACCAAACGGCCCCATCACAGCCAGCAGCCTTGGAACACGAGCCAGAACCCGAACCCCTGACCAGGGAACACCCCAGGCCGCAACGCATACGTAGGCGGCCGGCGTACCTTGAGGACTATGAATGCAACTTCCCGGGCAGGACTGGAACTTAGAGGGGAGGGGTGTTATGTACTGAGTTGAATAGGATCCAAAAGGCAGCAGTCTGATTGGTCCTAGAACAATAGGATCCAAAAGGCAGCAGACTGATTGGTCCTAGAACAATAGGATCCAAAAGGCAGCAGTCTGATTGGTCCTAGAACAATAGGATTCAGAATGCAGCAGTCTGATTGGTCCGCAGGAGCCACCCAATCCAGCTCCAGGTGGAAGTGAATCCGCAACCGGATTGGCCTTCAGGAGTATCCTGGAATTAGCCAATCACATGGGGCCCATTGTGTAAATACTGTATATAAAGCAGATGTTCTGGGGAAACTTCCATTCCTCGCTACTATGAGCTGAATAAAGAGCTGAAATCCACACTCGACTCCGAGTATATTTCACTGTGTAACCACTGGACCAAATAACATTAAATTTGGACACAGCGTTTCCATTACCATCTCAAAGTAATCTGGCATAATAAAAATTCAGAAAAACCACACCTGTCATACCTAAAATAAAGTTTAAACGCAAAAAAAATCTGTCGCAGGCATTATACATCACCAGCAGAAGCTCTGAAGACACCAGCAGCATCCAACAGAAAGGCAGATCACGCGCTGTCACCAGCAAAAGCTCTGAAGGGTGGCGCCAAATAATGACATCATCAACCGAGCAACTGAAACCACCAAAGCGGCCATTACCAGACAACCCACAGAGCCATTACCAGACGAAGGCAAACGGCCAAACCCAGAGCCACAGCCACAGGCCACAACCCTAAAACACTCCCCCCCTCGCAAACGCTCCCACAACAATCAACTCAACTAGCCCAAACCCTCAGCTGCAAAAACCCACAGAGTCAGGCCAGGGCCAAGGAATTTAGATACAGGGCGGAGGCCTTGGCTCGCATTTACATACTAGCCGCAGCCAAGGCTGACACACTAGGCCTCGCCTCTACTTTACAGACTATCTCGAGTGGAGCCGAGTAGCGTGGGGTGGGGGGAGGAGAGACCCGAATAGGTCATGGGCTGACCCAGGGTGGGGGAAGTCACAGGGATGACTCGGGGGGGGGGGGCAGTTAAGAGGAAGGCCTAAACTCTCCTTCCCAAGCCAGATATGTTCTTAGTTTTTTTGGCTCCAGGCAGGAAAAGGTTTTTAGGCCTGGGCCATACCATTCCTTATGGTGGGGGGGATGTAGGATGAGAAAGCTTGGCAACTATGCTTCGCTCCCTATCCTATCTCCACACACAATCCTTTCTGCACTGCTGTATCGCTTTACACACAAAGCTCCAGTTATCAGAAGAGGAAAAAGCACTGCACACAAATGTATAAGGAGCCTAGCAGTTCCCCATCACCCCTCCTTGCATCGTTATGGTCCCTTCTGACCCCAGGCTCAATGCCAGAGCGAACTGTACCATGTATCAGGTTTCTGGAGGGGGGGGGGAGAGCAGATGGTAAATCTAGGGAAGGGTTTAATTCTATTAAAGGGGCAGGCACGCATTTAAGAGAGAGACCAGGGTTCGAATCTCGCTACAAAGCTCGCCGAGTGACCCTGGGCCAGCCTGAGCTACAACACAGGGTTGTTATGGCTAGGGCAAACCAGACGTAAGGCTGGGGTACAAATAATAAAGGAGGGAGGGAGGGAGGGAGGGAGGAACAGGGAAGGAAGAACGGAAAAATGGAGGGAGGGAGGAAGAACAGAGAAAGGGAGGGAGGGAGGGAGAGAGGGAGGAAATAGTGAACGAAGAACAGGGAAAGGGAGGGAGGACAAAGAAAAGAAAGGAAATAGTGAACGAAGAACAGAGAAAGGGAGGGAGGGAGGACAGAGAAAAGGAAGGAGCGACAAAGGAAGGAAGGAAGGAAGGAAACAGGGAAGGAAGAAAGGAAAAATGGAGGGACGAAGGAAAGAAGGAAGCCGGGAGACGGTCGGATGACTCCGCCCACCATAATGATTGGCACTGAGGTGGCCTTGCCTGGGGTTGGGCTGGATTACCTTTGGGGTTCCCCTGGACACAGAAACGCCCCCCCTTTTTACATGCCTGTATATATTATACATAATCTAACCTAACCTAAACTCAACATTAGACCTAAGCATTACAAAAACATTTCAAAAACCACAGCAACGTGTGGCTGGGTCCGCTGGTTTTGAATAAAAATGTCATGCTGAGCTTTCCAGACTGCACTGATTACATCATCACACAATTTGGCATGATGGTTTCTGGAGTGAGGGGTGAGGTTGCAGTCTACATGTGGAAACCATCAGATGTCATTTTGAGTTAAAATGGCAGACTGAATATTTCCAAACTGCACAGATTTAGACACTTTTAAAGTTATCATCACACAATTTGATATCATGGTACCAAAGACTAATTGACTGTTTTTGTTGTTGTGATGTGTTGGATGCCACTTTGAGACTCTACCTGTTTCTTCCATTGCCCTCACCCTCCTCTATACTGTGAAGATGAAATGATACTTCTTCTTTCTTTGGTTGGGGGGGTACTCAAGGGTACACAGTACCAGCACCTCCCCCTCAAAATGTTAAAAGTGTGGCACTTACTGCAACATCTTCATGGTGACTACCAGCACCTATTCTTCAAAAAAAAAAGAGAGAGCACTGATTATTATTATTATTATTATTATTATTATTATTATTATTATTGGCATCTGTCTATCTCAAGAGACGAAAGAGTGCATCTCCAGGGATGAAGTCAAACTGCTGCATTAGCAGCACCAAAATTACCTCCCTAGGGTACAAACATGGGAGTGAGTATGGAGGTCCTGGACTGCCCAGGTGACAAGACTCCTCACTTGGACTCATTGATATGGTCCAAAAGAAAGCAGAGCAAGACATTTGGGATTTGGATTTTCTTAGAATGCTCTCTCCTATAAATTGAGATTGCTCTGTATGGTTTAGGTGACCTTAGTGCATACCATTAACAATCTTTTATTTGTATATGAAGGTCTTTCTTCCATGTACGTTGAAGTCCTAATCAAGGACCAGAGGGAATAACTCCTAATTCTGCAGTAGGTCTTCTCTCATTTGACCTTATTCTAATAAAATACTTCAAATAGACACATGCAATTCCACCCCTCAAAATAAAATACTGGAAACCCGGTCAAATGGGTGGGGTATCTATATATATATAAGATCTTTCAAGGTGGGTGTTCACTTGCCTCCAACTTTCTCTGTAACCGCTTGACCGATTTTCTTCAAATTTGGACACAACGTTCCACAGGCATATGGGAAGGTTCTCACGCAGTTAGATTGCAAAAATATCACACCTAACCCACCGAAAAATGTGATTTTGTGCAACAAAACACAGCACCCTCCAGTGGACGGAACACAGCATAAACACACTGGTTTAGATGACCTTAGTGCATACCATTTAGAATCCTTTACAGTGGTACCTCTGGTTACGTACTTAATTCATTCTGGAGGTCCGTTCTTAACCTGAAACTGTTCTTAACCTGAAGCACCACTTTAGCTAATGGGGCCTCCCTCTGCCGCTGCACTGCAAGAGCACGATTTCTGTTCTTATCCTGAAGCAAAGTTCTTAACCTGAAGCATTATTTCTGGTTTAGCGGAGTATGTAACCTGAAGCGTATGTAACCCGAAGTACCACTATAATTGTATATGAAGGTCTTTCTTCCATGTATGTTGAAGACCTAATCAAGGACCAAGGGGAAATAACTCCTAATTCTGCAGTAGGTCTTCTCTCATTTGACCTTATTCTAATAAAATACTTCAAATAGACACATGCAATTCCACCCCTCAAAATAAAATACTGGAAACCCAGCCAAATGGGTGGGGTATAAATAATAAAATCAGTTCTGCCCAGGTACTGCCCTGAGCCTCCTTTTAATTGGAAATTGTTTCTGGGAAAACATAATAAATCTACAGAAAGTAATTTCATTGCAATTCATCAATTTGTAATCTGGGATCACACGTTCTAGGACACAAAGTCACTACTTCCCACATCCCAAGAAACCAAGTTTCTCAAGTGTTGTCCTCAGGGCCCTTTTCTTCTCCTTTAAAAACTTCTGAATGTACTCTTTTATGTATCAGTTGCCTTTGGTGGTCCAGCTCTTCCTGGCTCTTGCTTATTCCAGCGCTATGAAGGCACTCCTGGGCACATCTCTCCTCCTGGCCATCCTTTCCCCAGGTGAGTTGAAATCAGACCACTAGCACTCTTTTTATCATCTCAGGGGAGGTTCAGGATCAGAGTTTTCCTTCTCCTGGATCAGCTAGTCAAAGATTTTACTCATGTTTCCACCACACAGCTCACCAATACATACATTTGACAGGAAGAATTGGAAGGGTGTAGAATTTATAGTAGACATTGATAAAATTATGCATGACATATACAGAGTGGGTAACAAAATGTATTTCTCTCCAGCACTATGGCAAGCAGCTAAGCAAGACTTAAGTACAACAGCACTTTCCACTCCTGTGTTATCCTGAAACTGCCATTTGGAATCATACTTATTTTAATTATGAATGTAGAATATACTATAGTTTCTCTAATGCATGCATTTTGTTTACTTTGTTCTAATCCAAAATCTTCCATTTACTTTCATTTATTTGTCCCTCACAGAACCCCCCCCCCATTCCTTTCTTTTCCCACTGTGTTGTGAGCACTGCAGATTGGGGACTCTGGTGTGTTTTCTACTGTAAAAGGTAAATTCCTTGGCTCACTTGGATTGACAAACCAAAACAGCAGACAAGAAAATTAGGATCAAAACAGCAGCCTGGAGGCTTGATCTTTTATTGTAAAAGACTGCTGCAATAGCACTTCCACCTGCAAAGCAGGAAGAAGCCCTGAACAAAAGAGGGTTCAAACTTTTATCAGTTTCCAAAAGTATCAGTAACACCCCTAGAACTACATCACGATTACATCACATGAGGGGAGGGTTTGGTTGCAGTAACCTGAACATCAGAGCTTGCCCCTTACCCTTCCCTTGGCCCCCACCTTACACCCATAAAATGAAACAAAAGAAGCATTTACATTTCCTGGGTTTGCTGGCCAGGTTCATCACTGTTCTTTGTCTGCCCAAGAACTTAATCCATTCCTGAGAGGAAAGTCTTTGTGGTTCACATGGTTTCCTATTTGACACCTGGGTCAGGGATTATCTCTTGTGCAAGGGTTCTCTGAGAATGTGACTTTCTGCTTTGGGGATTATGGCTGCCCTCACTTATGTCCCAAACACCCTCCTTGGTAGCAATTTCCTTCCTGAACAGAACAACATTGGAAATTGTGCGGTGTCCTGTGTTATGTGGTGCTTTAAGGAGACAATGTGTGAACAATTGGGGGGGGATGCACACTGCGGGCTGGAGAGGCAACCCCCCAAATCATTTTAAAAAATCCTGTAACACTTCCCTTGCAGTGCTCCACAACCTTCATGTATCTCCTTTGAAGCCATTGAGATGATTTTCCTTCCCTGTGTCCCCACTTAGTCTTTCTGGTATGGGTTGCTTTGCAGGCTGCCTTTGCTATGGAGCATTTTCTATTTACCGGTATTTCCCCTCTTTTGATGTCTCACTGCAGCAAGTATTCACTAGAGAGGAAAGCCTTCCTTACATATCTGTTCTCTGCAGTCACAGCTCTTGAGTAGAGCAATTACCTCACAGAGTTTGACACACTTTGATCAAATTATACATAGCATAGGCAAATTAGTGTCTCTGCCCTGAATCGTTCAGCTTCATTGGATGTTCAAGAGTTCTAGTGTTATGAAAAAAGGACAAAAATGAATCTCTTTAAACTTTCTCCATTTAATTCATAGTTGTTTAAGGATTGTGTAAAAATTGTGTTAGACGCTGTGGGGAGCAGTATTTATTTGAGAGATCCAGTGGGAGGAAAATTACTAAACATTACCGTACTACCAATACTCAACTGAATTTTTAAAAATATGTAAATCCAGAAATAATGTCTGTGTTGCCAGTGCTTTGTGAAAGGAAGGAAGGAACTACTTTGCAACAATCTTTCTCTCCTGTCTACAGCAGTACCTCTGAAATGTATTTATACGAAAGACATTACTAAAGTCTCAGACAAAAATGCTCAAGAGTGTGGACCTCAAAAGAATCTCTGTATTTCCACTGTTTCCCGTACAAATGCAGGTGAGTCTAACTTATCTTATACCGGTAATCATTACACTTTTGATGAACAAAAGCAGAAGTGAGGAAGGTGTTGCATTCCAGCTCTACTTGAATTAGAAATCCTAATCAGGAATAATGGGATATGATGTCCAACCACTGGAGGAACACAATTTCCCCATCCCTGCAGTGAGGAAAGACTTAAATTTGTTAAGTGGGAAATCTGAAACACACACACACACACAAATCACCAAAAAAATCAATCAAATCAGTGTGATCACCACCATTCACCCAGTTTTGATGCCCATTTCCAGCTTGGTTTGGAGAGCCTGGTTTTCAATAGCTAAAGAACTGCTGTCCCCCAAACAAATGCATAACAGCTTAAGGTTGGTTATCAATAAACCTGGAACATAAATTGCATATAGTCAGTGCTAAGAATCACACTGCAATTGAGAGTCTTTCCACAGGTTATATAAACTGTATTCAGATATTAATATTAATATTAATATTAATAATAATATACTGCCCTATACCCAGGAGTCTCAGGGCGGTTCCCACCTGAAGTAATTTTGAAATATTTCTTCTTACCTTAGAAATGATGAGAAACAAACCAACATAAGGAGGCAGTGGTTAGTGAAGTGCAAGAAAACTGCTGAGAGTGTTGGACTGGACAAGGAGTTCAGTGGAGCACCGCCACTCCACTCTGCTGCTGTTCTGAAGCAGTAGAAACACTACATGCTGTTTTAAAGTGTGAGGAATATTTCAGAATTCAGGCTGCAGTTTGGATCTGAAGGGAAGTACAGTAGTATTTCAAATTGAATGCCTTTTACAAGTTTAAATGCAGCAGCTCTATTAAAATATGCTTCAAGAAAAGCCAATCCACAGAGCTATTGTTTCAGAGAGTAGTGGCCCTTCTCCTACCTTATCCAATTTAATAATACATTCTATATGGTTAATTTGAAATGTCCCTCAGTCAGCAAACTAGAGAAATTGGAAACATCATAATGAATTTAAATCCAGAGTCAATTGACCTGCATTTTTGCCCCGGATCTAGACATTTCTTTCAAAATTCTCTTTCATAGATGGTGATAGAGAGGAAGTTTTCTATGCATGCAGCTCACCTGCCACGTGCCATTCAGGAGATTATAGCTTCACTTCAGCGAATGGTAAATTCACTGAGACAATCACCCGCTGCTGCAACACTGACCTGTGCAACAATGAAACTCTCACTCGTAAGTGTCTGCATCTTTTTATAATATCCTACATACCTTATTAAGGGATGCGGGTGGTGCTGTGGGTTAAACCACAGAGCCTAGGGCTTGCCGATCAGAAGGTCGGCGGTTCGAATCCCCGCGATGGGGTGAGCTCCCGTTGCTCGGTCCCTGCTCCTGCCAACCTAGCAGTTCAAATGCACGTCAAGTGCAAGTAGATAAATAGGTACCGCTGCAGCGGGAAGCTAAGCGCTGCTCTGGTTCGCCAGAAGCGGCTTAGTTATGCTGGCCACATGACCCGGAAGCTGTATGCTGGCTCCCTCGGCCAATGCGAGATGAGCGCCACAACCCCAAAGTCGGTCACGACTGGACCTAATGGTCAGGGGTCCCTTTACCTTTTACATACCTTATTGGCCTTAATATAAACCTCACTTTCCCCCCAAATTCCGACTCTGAAATGTTAAAGTGTGGCTTATATTCAGAACGGAGCACCAGCACCGGCTTGGGGACCAGGGCGCCTAGCGCCGTATGGCCCCCATTAATGGTGGTAGTGCCAGGAGACGGGCGCACAACAAGCTCGGAGCCAAGTGCCAGCCACGGCTTGGGGAGTGGGACATTGAGCGCCAGTGCCGGCTGCCCCCCATTCAGGTCAGTGGTGCTGGGAATTTTAAAGGTGCAGCTTATTTGTGGGTGTGGCTTATAGTTGGGCCAATACGGTATTAGAGTTGTGTACTAGATTCAGCCAAGTCCCAACTCAAAGCCAAATTTGGAATATTCAGAGGGATCTAAGCCTCCTTCAGTTGGGGGGGAGACAGCCTCAGATGACTAGAGCCTGGACTGAGCAGCCCAGAGCTTTCTGGGGATGAGCTGTCACACAGGCCAGAAGGAGATGCAGTCATGAGTCAGAAGAAGAAGAAACACAAAGTGAGGGATGTCCTGAGTGCCTTCCTTTTTGAAGGAGCTGGTCCTATATGAAAACGTAAAATGTATAATAAATACTAAATCAACCCAATAACCCCCTCTCCCCAATACATTTTAAAAGAACATTGGATTTCAGTCAGCCAAAGGCCTGTTTAAAGAGGAACATTTTTGTCAGGCGCACTTCCTATCCCAAGGAGGGAAAAAACCCAAACAACATCCCAGCTCAAGAGTCTGTTTAGAAGCCTCAGCTTTTTTAGCTGGAATTAGCTGGGGCACCACCCTCTCAGGCCAGATGGAAAAGGCCTGCATGGTAGAAAGCATGTCTTCCAGGTCTTACAGCCAAGAGACAGTTGTTGCAGCATGTAGTATGAAGGAGCAAGGCTTGGATGACTTGAACCCTCAATTGGCAAACTCATGACGTTCTCCCCTATAGTAAGGGAGCTTAGTATATTGGTTTCCCATAGATGCTAAGTGTTCATCCACACTTCTGTTTCCCTCACAATTTCTTCATGGTTTCATCCAGAGGCTAAATAGCATTGGGGTGCCACATAGATAGCAATGAAACCAATGTAGCACAGAACGCAATTCAAACCCTGCAGAGCCAATAAAGGTGGGTGCCATGATCCAGGTGTTCCAATTTTAATATTGGGGGCAGGTACGCACTGCCCCACATAATAAATCACAAGATGGAGCACACAGACACCATTTGAATGACAATACACATTAACTCCAGCCCCTTTAAATATTTTATGGGAGGTCAAAGAGACCTTGGCCCCTTAGAGTTGGCTTCAATGCATAGGCAAACTTGGCCCCCTCAGATGTTTAGGGACTACAACTCCCATCATTCCTAGCTAATAGGACCAGTGGTCAGGGATGGTGGGAATTGTAGTCCCAAAACATCTGGAGGGCTGAGTTTGCCCATGCCTGCTATGATGAATGGCATCAACTTCCACACAGAGAGGAAGAAGAAGAAAAGTCACACACCCCTTTGTTCCACTTTTGGTAAAGGGTATCCGCCATGGTTACCAACGGGGTATGTCCCATAGCCAGATGTGAACCCAGATCGGAATGGGTCTAGATTAGTCTTCTCATCTAAGAATGCTTGCAGCTGCCACCACCAACCCAAAATATCATCGGAAGGGTTACAACTCTAGAACATATATGAAACAGATATAAAGACAGATAAAACCATCACATATACTGACAGTAAGTTTGATTTTTGCAGTTCCAGATCGCAGCACTCTTCCCCCAAATGGTCTCAGGTGCCCAGCCTGCTTCCATTACAAATTCTGGAATTGTACAAGTAAAACTACCATTGACTGCCTTGGGAATGAGAATCAGTGTGTTTATTTTCAAGGAGTTCTCGCGAAAGGTAAGATTGCTACTAAGGTAGGAAACAAATCCTGCAAAGTGGTTGGGGGAAACATGCTCAACCCTTTCTTTCTCTCCATCCCTCTTCTCTTGCCAGAAACGTGAAACGAAACTTTTCTTCTTTTAATGCCAATATCTCTTTTTTGTTTTAAAATCAAAGTTTCTTTTCCACGTCTATTGATTTGCTATATCAGTCTCTAATACATAGAAAAGAGAGAAAGAAGACCCCCTGCCTCTCTCCCATCACCCTTTGTTATCTCCTGTGTGTACATGCTTTTGTACGCTTGACAGAATGCACCAGTGGGTTCTGCTCCTGGAGGGTTTTCCTTGAACACATACCTTGCCGATGGGTAGGTTCCAGAATTAGTAAAGATAAAGGAGGCTGGAAGATAGAACCAGCAGGAGAAAAAGACATTGACTGGAAATTGTCACATGAAGGAAGAGCCCATCATCTTCTCTTACCTACTTCTTTGCTTACACCAGTAGAAGGGAACCTTAGGCCTCTATTACTGCCTCTTGAAATTATCAACAGACCACATTCCCTTCTTAAGAGGAAGCAAAATAGCAGAAACTGATTAGAACAAATGCTTGCAGTACCCCCCCCAAAAAAAGAAAACCAGAGGCACCTGTGCGGGGGGGGGGGGCTGCTGGAATGAGGGCCCGGGCTCATTTTTCTGGGGTGCGCTGCTCACACTGCCCTGCCAGCCTTGCAACACTTTATGAAGCTAAGTGAATAATTAAGATTTGATCCAAACATCACAAAGCAGCTCAGGGCTGACATGGTAGCATGAGAAGGGTGCAACAACCATGCTCCGTTCGATCCCAGCAGATCAAAGGGCACATGGTTCTTTAATCCTTCTCACACCACCCTTCCAGCCCCGAGCTGCTTTGATACGCTGCGATCAGCTTCACAAAGCGGCTTGGGGCTGGCGTCGCTTTGGTTGCCTCAGCTGTGAGGGCTGGTGAACTGGTGCCCGGGCACCAGCAAACCACGCTACACCATTGTCCAAAGTCTTTTTGCGATCCTATACAGATAATTTATGGAAAACTGAAACCAGTCTCAAAAGAACATGAGAATCCCTTTGGGACTTTCTTGGTTGAATTCAAAGCATTAGTATCATATAGTTAGAAGCCCGCACATCTTGGGCACCCCGAGGACTGCCTTCTTCCACATAAATCTGCTCATCTTTTGAGGTTACCTGTGAAGGTTCTGTTTCATCACACCCTGCAATTGACAAGGTGGTAAGTGAAGCTTGGACCTCCTTAGTAGCAACACCTCAGCACTCAAATATACTCTCCATGGCGTTCCTATGGTGCCTGCTGAAAAGGTTTCTGTATACAATTTAAGTCTTCCTCCTCTTCCAAATATTTGAGGAATTTATTACCCTCTTCCATTGTGCTTTTCCACCCCGCATGATTCATTCTCTTTCTCCCTTCTTCCTTCTCTCCCATCCACCTGATTTCAGAAGGGGTTGACATCCTTTTTCTGAACATATTCCCCTCCACTGTGTTTTCGACGCCCATGACTCATCACCAGATTGCACTCAATTCTCTCTCTATATCTGTCTCTATCTCTCTCCCTTTCCGCTACCCACTGATTGCTGTTTCCATGATTCCCCTGATATTTAGGACAATTCTCCCTCCAATTCACCCTTTCCTTCATGCTCTTAGCCCTGCTCCATGATTTTGAATCCTTTGTACACCTCACCTTCCATTGCCTTCCTCCCCCTCCCTTTCTGGTACACTCTACAACCATCAACCCCCTTACTTCATTGATCAGGTCTTACATGGTACATAGGAAACTGTGTTTGGTACACTGCTTTCCCTTAATCTTTGTCTCTCTTTCACAAACATGCAGAGATCACACATCCATCCTGTGCCACTTTCTGTTTATATCCCTGTCTGTTGCAAACATGCAAAGACAACATACCTGCCAGGTTCTCCAGGAAAAATGGGACCTCCTGTTTTCTTCCTCGAAATCAAGGCAGTCATTTTGGGTGCTATGTCTCACGTGCTTTCATGTTGCACACACTCCTGGTGCTCTCACCCTGAAGAAAAGTGCTTTTGCCGGGTCTGTGTTTTGGGGCACCACATAAGATATCACCCTGATAAAAGCACCTTTTGAGAGTGAGAGCAAGGCACCTGTAACATGACTCACCAGAGAGCACCTCCTGCAAGACAAGTGTCCCACTTTCGGGTCTGAAAAAGTTGGATGGTATGAGAAAGCCCATCAAAAATGTACCGTATTTTTCGCTCCATAAGCCGCACTTTTTTCCTCCTACTTTTGGTGGGACTGTGTTTTGGGGCACCACATAAGATATCACCCGGATAAAATTACCTATACAGAGTGAGAGCAAGGCACCTGTAACATGACTCAACAGAAAACACTTCCTGAAAACAAGCATCCCAGTTTTGGGTCTGAAAAAGTTGGATGCTATGAGACAGCCCATCAAAAAGACACACAAGCATACAAAGAACCCCTCTCTTTCTGTCTCTCTTTTACACAAACACACACAAACCAAACATGGATATACATATACACACATATACCTCCCTCCTTCTTTTTCTCAAATCTGGATAACAAAAAAAATGACTACGTCTCACGATCTCACTCCCTCCTTCTTACCCTGCCCCCCCAAATCCTTCCTCTTCTGACAAACAGTGAAAGCTTTTCCACGAAATGAAGCCAGTAGTTAGGGCTGCCATATGGAAGCTGGGCAAATGTCCCAGCAAGGAAGGTAAAATCGTGCCGAAAATGCCAAAAAAAGCTCCAGAACTCAAAGAATCTTGTGGTTCTCACAAAACAATTTTGCGGTTTGTTCCTTAAAAAACCTCAATAATTTTGGGGTCTTCCTAAAAATACGTCAAAAACTTTAAGGGTTTTTACTTTTTGAAATATGGCAACTCTACAATAGTTGGCAGGCAACAAACTGCTAAGGAAATGCGGTGGTCCCTAAAATTTCTACTTCCTGCCCCACAAAACACCACCACCAGGGGGTCTTAGAAAATGTACACTTTCAGTTGTGATTTAGAATGGATTCATGAGGCCGCCAGCATCACATTCCTCCTCCCTCCTCCCAGCCTCTACCTCAGCTGCTTTCTCCACCTCCTCAGTTGTCAGGCCGTCCTTCTTGCTTCAGACTCTTCTCCTTCTCAAATTCCTCTCCCCCACCTCCTAATTGCTACCATGCCATCCATCAGTGGCTACATTAAAAGTTTATTTCCTACTTCAGATGAGTTTGTGCAGATTTTTCAGTTGTATACTTTATAAAAATAAATTATAAGAATTCTCATTCACCAACACAACCACAGTCTTAATGGCCTGGAAAAGCACTTATATGAACATTTCATTCTTTCCTTCTTTTTCAGGTGCCTCTTTGAGAAATAAAATGAATTTCAAAGGATGTGCAACAAGAGATTTTTGCTTGCTCGAGAATCATTCCCTATTCATTGGTCATTATAACTTCATACCCACAGAAGAGACGTGTTACGATGCTTCAGAAACCTCAAACCAGCCTGAATTTTGAGGATAGGATACAGAATAGCCTCCCTTCTTGTGGTTTCCACAATACATTGCTGTTGGGAGGGGGTAGTTTAAGATCTTCTAGTGGAGTCATCCAGGCCTCAGGACCTCTCGCTTCTTTTCCCCCTTTTGAGGGGTTGTGGGTTCTAAGTACAAAAAGCTAAAGTGTAACATATAAATCAGTTAAATTTCCAATGTGACCACTATAGAACACAAAATAAATGATCATGACAAATGAAATGTTGTTTCTCAAATCTATATCTTTCAAATAATTACAGCATGCCCATAACTTTAGCCTATTTAACTTGTGTGCATTCAGCTTTATGTACCTGGCCAAATAAAAATTAAAAAAGATAAAAGTAGGTGGAAAGGGAACAGGTGTCTGGGGGAAGAACTTTGGCAATCCCGCCTGCCATTGCACTCAATGTGTTTTGACGATATATATATATATTTGCTTTAGGTTCAATCCCAAGAACATGACCCCCACCTAAGTTAATGGCTTACTGTAGTTCGGAAGCAATCCAGACTTGAGTATTTTCTATCATAGAACTGTAGAGTTGGAAGGACCACAAGGGTCATCTAGTCCAACCCCCCCTGTAATGCAGGAATCTTTTTGCCCAACGTGGGACTCAAATTTACAACTCTGAGACTGAGTTTCTTAATGTAAAACAGGAAGCAAGGAAACAATTGACAGTATTTGAATAAATGCTTCTATCTTTTCGACCTGTAGCAAGAGAAAAAGTTGTCCAGAAAAATGAAATGATCATAGAACAAAGAAAGAAAGAAAGGGTAACACAATAGTGTTACAATTTGGTTGAGTGATTCTTGTGACTAAATTTATTGACCCAGCACATTGAGGGAGAACTTGGATTAAAGTATCTACGCAGCTGGTTTGAACCTAAATGTGAAAGGGATATGTGTCCTCCTCAAGAGCAAGCATCCGCAGACACAGTCTATTAAACTAATAGCTTTATTTACAGCATCAAGCATAATAGGTGTTACAGTTCATCATCCGTCCCTTCTGTGTCAGATCCCCGAAGTACCGCTTTTCGGCTCCGCCCCCAACATAAAAGCTTCGGAAATCCTAGGCGCCGCCTACCCTCTTTCCGCTTCCGCCCTCTGGACCTAAGAGGGACGGCGCTTGCCTCTTCCCTTTTACTTTCATCCTCCATGCTGGTTGCTTCTGAGGCTCTGGCAGGCTCTTCAAGCCTCACCTCCTCCCCGGTCTCCATTTCCTGATCCCCGCCCATTGGCTGCACTGGAGCCCAGGTCGGAGCCTCCTCCCATTGCCTCATTACCGCTTCTGGCGTCAACAGGGGCGGTGCCTGTTCCTCGTCCCATACCCTCAACACCTCCTCGGGTGTTAGCTGTGCCTTGCCTTGGCCAGCTGTGTCCTCGGACACTGCCTCGGAGCCGGGCCAGCCCCTGACACTAAATGCAAGAAAATGTATCCAAAACCACTTTTAGGCCAGTTCTCATACATGAAACCGAGCTTTTCTCCTAAATGTGGAATTGTAAAAAAGTTAAAGGGACATAGTGCCACCTTTGTGTCATTAAGTGGCAGAAGTTCAGGAAATGGTATTTCAGGAAACACTAAACATGACCTCTTACTGATGCCTTCTCTACCATGGGTGGGTATCTGGAATGGACAAAATGAACATTGAACCTACAAAGAGCTGGTTTGGTTTCCAGGAACACTGCTTAATAATAATAATAATAATAATAATAATAATAATAATAATACCCTGCCCATCTGGCTGAATCGGAGCAAACAGGAATCCAGGGAGAACACAAATTGACATTTACTCCAATTGAACACTGAAGAGTGGCTTTTCATGGGGGAGGAAAAAGGAATACTCAGACAAGGATACACACACACACACAAACATTATAAGAGCACAGAGTAAGGAAAGACACAAAAAGAAGAAGCAAGAAATAGTACCCATGTAGAAAACATAAAAAAGAAAAAGAAAGAAAGAAAAGGTTATTGTGTACATTATAAAGGGGGGGGGGATTGTTATTGTAGTTAACTATACCTTAACCTAATATAAAGGTAAAGGTAAAGAACCCCTGACAGTTAAGTCCAGTCGCGAATGACTCTGGGGTTGCGTTGCTCATCTCGCTTTACTGGCTGAGGGAGCCGACGTTTGTCCTCAGACAGTTTTTGCGGGTCATGTGGCCAGCATGACTAAGCCGCTTCTTGCGAAATAAGACCAGTGCACGGATATGCCATTTACCTTTCCACCAGAGCGGTAGCTATTTATCTACTTGCACTTTTTGGCGTGCTTTTGAACTGCTAGGTTGACAGGAGCTCACCCGGTCGCAGGGATTCGAACCGCCGACCTTCCGATCGGCAAGCCCTAGGCTCAGTGGTTTACACCATAGTGCACCCACATCAACCTAATATAGTATTTATAAAAATGAATTACAAATATTGATAAATTTGCTCATGCCAAGTCTACATTAGTACACAACTTGTTCAAGTCTAGCAAATTTGTATATATCTTCAACCCAATTGTTTAGCATTAAGTGTTAACATTAAAATACCAACGTCTTGATTTTTTAGCTATGGTAGGACATCTCTCATCCAAGGTAATTGCACTGTGTTTAGATGGGGTCAAGGATTTAGCTGAGTAGAGTCTGACTCTGGAGAGGGAATGCAGTCAAAGATAGAGCCAGACTGGGTTTGTTTGGCCCTGCTTCCTCCAGAGTTTCCAGACGCAGATAGAGCAGCAGACTCAGGAAGCTCACAGTAGGGGGGGAGGAAATAGACAGCCTTCAGGGGGTTGCTATGCAACAAGGAGGAAGGCAACATTCAGAGGGCTCTTCATTTGAGAGTGAGGGGCAAGTCCATCCTCCTTCTCCATATTGCAGAAGAGCTGAAAGGGTTAAAAAGAAATGGAAGGAGAAGAGAGGAAGGACAGGACTTTGGCACCATCTGTGTTGCGAAAGGGGCGGAGACTCAGAGTGAGCAACTCGTACCTGAGAATGTCGAGCTCAATGCCGCTCTCTCTGTGTTGATTGTAAATAAATGTACCATAAACCTGCCAAGAGGCTCATTAATTCTTATCAGAGCTTCTTTGCCTGCCTGAGATCATTACAGATGCACAACATACATCAACATAACAGTCTTGAATTTGATGGTGCATGGATTCCCAACAAATAGACGAGAGGCAATTGTATTTGATCCAGCAGAGCTTTACTGCTACAGAAGGCAAATGAACACAATGGTTACAAATCCAGCCCTCATCCAGCAAAGAAAATTACAAAAGGCCAGTACTTACCTGGATCTGGCCGCCTGAACATGCTCCTAGTTCACGATATTGATCCTGTAAGGAAGAAAGACCCAAAGAGACCTGGCTGAAAGACTCAGCCTTCTTTATTTGGCCCTTGACCCCACACCTGGCCGACTGACCACAGTCCTACCTGGCCAAGGGCTGGTCAAAGGCCAACCTAAGCAGGCGGGTGGCACCCGCCCAGGTAACCCCCGCTCGGTGCCGCAAACTCCGCCCACCTGTGGATGGGAGGCTGGAAATTATTGGAGTTTACTTTAGGTTCCAGACAAACGTTGCCCTGTAAAGTCCTTTGAAATGGCTTACCTTTCAGCAACAGATAAGAAGTGAGGTGATAAAAGTATATGTGATATCAGATATAGTTGGTTTTAATCAGTGTAAATTTTGTATTCATTTATACTAAAACTTTTCACATTTTTATTACAAGTAATTTGGCAAGTGTTCTATTTTCAACAGTAAAGACCGTGAAAGTGGCTCACTGGAGCCAAAGTTCACTGGGATTTTTAAAAAGGAAAGAAAGAAAAAATGAATCCTTTTAAGCAAGTCTCAGATATTTTTCCACTGATTTTTGCTTACATTACTGGATACATACATGCATAGTTTTATTTGTGTGCTTCTTTCTACAGAAAGCCAGTAGCTGTCAGGCAGCAAATATGGTTTTGTCCCTATAATTTCCAAGGTAAAAACCTACACTAAGGTTCAAACAAAAGCCCCATAGCTTGTAAATTTACTTTCCAAAGTAAATTTACTTTCCAAAGAGGCTAAGAAAGCTTTCATGATCTTATTCTTGCGAAGCTATTGCTGAGACTGTCAGGCAGCAAATATGGTTTCGTCCCTAGAATTTCTACTCCCCGCCCCCAATTTTATTTTATTTTTTGTTAGCAAATACACACTTTCAGCTTTGATTTGTTTGGACTCTTGAGGCAGCCAACATCACAATCCTTCTCCCTCCCCTCAGCCTGCTCCTCAGCTGCTTCCTCCACCTCCTCACATGCCAGGCCTTCCTTCTATGCTTCAACCTCTCCTTCTCAAATTCCCCTCTCCTCCCCTGCCTCCTAGTTGTCATCATGCCACCCATCAGTGTCTACTTGAACATTCTATTTCCAACTACAGATGGCTTGATAAGATTTCTGGAGATATTTCAGTTGTATATTTTATAAAACAAACAAACAAACAAACAATTAAAATTCTCATTCACCAACACAACCACAATCTCAAAGGCCATCAAAAACCACTAATGTGAACATTCCATTTTTCTTCTTCAACGCTTCATAGAGGCGGGAAATGCAATTTCTGAGGATGTACAACAATTTTTTGTGCCATAAAGGAAAAACAATGCAGAGGTTTTGGAAGTTTAGTTGGTGTTGATAAAAAGGCCATCTAAGCCATAGAAGAGAACTGTTATAATGCTTCACAAGTCTCACACCAACCAGAATTTTGAGGATCGATAGGATACAGAATAGCTTCCCTCCTATTGGATGCCACAATTTATTGCTCTTGGGCGGGGGACTTTGAGACCTATTTGTAACAGCCAGGCCTCAGGACTTCTGGCTCTTCTTCTTTCTATTTGGTGGAGATGTTGTGGGTTCTAGCTCCAAAAAGCCGAAATGTAACATTTAATATGTTAAATTTCCAATGTGGTCATTATGAGTAACAAAATAAGAGATAGTGCCAAAAAAAGAAGAAGTTGGTTCTCAAATCTATATATTTCATATAAATACAGCTTTTAAATGATCAACAACTTTTCCCACCCCCAAAAACAAAGCTCAACAACTTTTGTGTCCAGATTTTCACTTTTTGAAATATGGCAACCCTAATTCAGCTTTATGGCCAAATAAAATAAAATAAAATAAAATAAAATAAAATAAATAAAATAAAATAAAATAAAATAAAATAAAATAAAATAAAATAAAATAAAATAAAATAATAAAATAAAATAAAATAAAATAAAATAAAATAAAATAAAATAAAATGGTTAGGAAAGGGGGCAGGCATCTTGGAAAAATACATGAGCAATGAGCAGCACACATTCTCTTAGTGTGGTCCATGATCCTGCAAACAATGGCCAGCAACAAGCAAGCGTCATTGAGCCCTGGGGTGGTTCAGAAAAAGACCAATAGCCAGGAGTTTAGAGAGAAAGTCAGGGATTGTTATTTTCCTCAACTTACAGCATGGGGAAACTTTCTCACTCAACATTTATTAATTTCTTAACTATCCTGTTTTTCATCGGGTTTTCTGGCAGATCTCATGGCTGATCAGAGAAGTTCAAGAGAAGCAGAGAGTTGGAAAAAGAAGATTGAGTTTTGCACTGATCTTCAGGTGGGCTGTGTTTGTGTTTACTGACATGCATTGCTGTGGAATTAATATTGGAGAT
The DNA here is from genome assembly GCA_034641395.1 of Darevskia armeniaca. Taxonomy (NCBI): domain Eukaryota; kingdom Metazoa; phylum Chordata; class Lepidosauria; order Squamata; family Lacertidae; genus Darevskia; species Darevskia armeniaca. The sequence continues at coordinate 751,734 of JAWWNF010000115.1, forward strand.
GGGAGGAAGAGGAGTCCAGAAAATCTTCATGGAATGTCCATCCAATTATATAAAATGCTATTTGAATTCCCATGTTATATGTGAGGTTTCTGAGAAACTCAAGTCTCCACTTGGATCCCTTCCTATGCCCTACTGAAGCAATTGTTCCTAGGTATTGCCCCAAAGCTCACGTGGCCCTGATGCCAAGTTGAATATGAAAGACGTGTACTTTCTGTCAAAATTACTTTGTGTTTCTGAAAAATAGATTATCTGGTTGCAACACTGAATATATGTATTTAATAACCACAATGTGCATAATGCTTAATTGCACCCATGCCTGTGAGGCTAAATGACAGCTTAATTTATGGATATATATGTTCTTTAGGCTGATCCATCTTGGGTCAACATTTATGAGCATTTTGAGATTGGTTTTCTCTCTTCAGCTGCTACTTGCTACAGGGTTGCCAGGTCTGCTTCCAAAAAATAGCAGACAAGCAGGTGGGGGGGGGTTAAATTAAATTAAATTATATATTTTCTTACAAACATTTTAACACATATTAAAATAATCACTTCCAAACTTTACTTAAAATTCAAAACATCAAATATATTACAATAATATGTAAAATATTAAATTACATTTTACTTTGCTGTCGTGTGTATTTTTTATTTGACTTAATCTTAATTTAATCTTAATTTTATAATCTTAATCTTAGGGTCATGGGTTCGAGCCCCCATGGGTTTGATTCCTGCATTGCAGGGGGGTTGGACTAAATGATCCTCGTGGTCCCTTCCAACAACTCTACAATTCTATGTTTCTATGCTTGCTTCTTAGGGATCCTTGGGGCAAAGCTACCCAAGTTCCCAACAGGGGTTCCTTCTTACCGTTCCTGTATTAGGGAGGCGATCCTTGGGGCAAGGATCTCGCTCCCTCAGGTCATCGGGCAAGTCTCCTCCAAGCCCGCCTCCCCCCCCCGCGCCTCTAACAGTAGCTGGCTTGCTGCTGCTCCTGCGCATCAGGAACAGGAAGAGACGTCTTTTTATTTCACGCCTCTCCCTTTTGTTCTCCCTGCGAGTCAGGAACAGGCGGGGCAGAACTCCGGCAAGAGGCACCTCCCCCCCCCCATTTTTTAAATGTCATGTGAAACAATTGAGTATGATTAATATTTTTTTCGGAGAATCGAGTTCAATGGATATTCGATCTTTGTCTCATTCTTACTTATGAAAAAAAAGACAAAACACGATTCTCCTATCCTTATTCTCTTAGACTGTACAGCTGTAGATTACGTACCATTTCATCATAAAGCTTTTGAATAAAAAAAATGTCCAATATTTTGTAAAAAGAATAGTGAACATAATGTGAAAAAAGCGGACTGTCCGCTCAAATAGTGGACACCTGGCAACCCTAACTGCTTAAGATGCCAAAAGGTGCTTGGTTGACTTCAGGGTAACAGACACACACTTCTACTACTCGGGTAAGGAATACAAACCTAAATAAAATATCAAATAGAGGTGTTGAAAATGGCACATCTTATCATGTCATGGGACGCCGGTGGCGCTGTGGGTTAAACCACAGAGCCTAGGGCCTGCCGATGAGAAGGTCGGCGGTTCGAATCCCCGCGACAGGGTGAGCTCCCGTTGCTCGGTCCCAGCTCCTGCCAACCTAGCAGTTCGAAAGCACGTCAAAGTGCAAGTAGATAAATAGGTACCGCTGCAACAGGAAGGTAAACGGTGTTTCTGTTCGCTGCTCTGGTACACCAGAAGCGGCTTAGTCATGCTGGTCACATGACCTGGAAGAAGCACGCCGGCTCCCTCGGCCAGTAAAGCGAGATGAGCACCGCAACCCCAGAGTCATCCGCGACTGGACTTAATGGTCAGGGGTCCCTTTACCTTTACCTTTATCATGTCATAACATGATAATTCACTATTCCTCTGTGTTACACTTATGTAGAAAAAGTTAAGTATGAGTTCCAAAAGAATAGAGAACACATCTATGTCTAAAGATTTCTCCAAATCTCTGGATTTCCCACCTTTCCCTCCATGGCTCCTATTCTCATCCCTTTCAACTGCATATTATTCAGTAATCCATATTTTATATCACTCCATTGTCTCCATAGTATTTCCTACATTACAAGTGTTATTGCAATTCTCCTAACCTTTGTATTACCTTGATGTCCAAGGAACTATGGGAAGTTTCTGAGACATTGATGGATAGAGCAATATATTGATGCTGATGCAGTGCCCCTAAGTTTTGTCTAACTTGGTTCAAAGAAGCATATACCATTTTTTAATCTTCCAGGCCCCAGATCAAAGGACCCAAGGTACGGCACAGGTGACTACCTAGAAAGCAAACCTGGACATAGCTCAGAGATATTGAACAGTGCTAGGGACACAGCGATGTGCACTGAATATTGTACAATGAAGTCCGAGTCATTAGAGTGAGCTATTATAATTGCCTTCTGGAACATAATTTCTCTTTGTTCCAATTGAACCCAGCTTGTTACTTGCACGTGCTTGAAATCCCATAAACAGTGCCAACAGCATTCATATGCTCCACGTCTCTCTAAAATTTGGTGACATCAGCACTCACTGGGAATCTGTCCAACGAAAGCATCCAGGCAGGATTTCTTATTGTGATATGAAAGAGAGGTAGAATATCACCACATGTTTTGCAAAAGGCTGCAGTCCAGAGCTCCCGAACTATTTCAGCGTCAAATTGGAACTACTATTCCAGTAAATATTCATAAATGTTGTCAAACCAATTATTACCATCATATAACTAACACCTGCTCCTTCTGAAAGTAGTTCAGGACTTACTAAAATACTGCCCATCTCTCCATTTATCTATTCCCTATGCATCTAAACTCTTCTTTAGACATTGATGAAGAAGCCAGATTTACTTCATGTTTGGTTCAGATGCCATTTTGTGTCAAGATGGCAGACTGAATATTTTGAAAGAGCACAGATTTAGACACTTCTAAAAGTATCACACAATTTGCTGTGATGGTACCAAAGACTGATGAGTGGGTTTTATGTTGAAAAGTGTTGGATGCCACTTTGAGTCTCTCCGTGTTTCTTCCACTGTCCTCACCCTTCATTATACATTATACAAGATGAAAGGATACTTTGAAGAGTGCGATGGTGAGTTCACCTGGCAACATACTCCAGGTGAAACTGATGCTGCTCCTGAGTCCCTCTTCTACCAGTGCCTGTTTTGATATCGGGTCACTGATAGCAGAGAAACTCGGGAGCAGCAGTGGTTTCATTCATGATATATTACTGGGCGAAGCAGCTATCACACTCTGCCCTTCATACTGCAGAAGGAGAAGCAAACTGTATCACTAACTGATACAACGTCTTCCTCCTTTGGCCACTTTAAACTGCTCTGTGAAGGCATGGGCAGCCACACGTTCGTCAGCGGGGCAGTTTAAAGAAGCCCCCCCCTCACCTCTGCCTCACGTGAGCTAGAGGCAGGGTGTGGGTTCTTTTAAACAGCTCCTGCTCCCCAAGTATGCAAACCCCAATGCCTCATCCATGAGCCAAAGAGACACCGGGGCTCACTTAACTTGGGGCAGAAGCAGTTTAATGCTCAGCTGGGGGGGGGAGCCTTCGGGGCCCCTAATCGAGTAGCACAAAGAAGCTCTTTTTTGCTTCCAGCTGGCATGCAAGCTTGCTCAGCTGGGGACGGGAGTCTTCACACCTAGGACCGGCACATCCATTAAGGCAAACTAGGCAGTTGCCTAGGGCGCCAAAATGGAGGGGGCGCTGGCCAGCCTGCCTCCCGCCCCCCACCACTGCCCGAACCAGCGGCGGAGCAAGCAGCTTGGAGCGAAAACCGCAGTGGCGGGGGCTCCAAAATGGAGGGGGTGCTGGCCAGCCTGCCCCTTGCCCCCTGCCGCTGCCCAGTGCCGCCCCAACCAGCGGCAGAACAAGGAACTTGGGGCGAAAAACGCGGCGGCGGGGGGCGCCCGGCCGGGCAGGGTTCGGGACACTGCTCCGCAATGTGCATCATGCACAATGACATCACGTGGCCCGCACCCTCGCCTAGGGCGCCAAAATCGCTAGCACCGGTCCTGTTCATACCTTGCAGCTCAGCAGTGCAAACAATGTGTGTCAGCTCTGGCTCAGTGAGGTGCTGGGGTGAAGCCACCTCAACTTCTTCAGTGAGAGTGGGGGCAGTTTCACCCTGGCTGGACATAGGTCAGGAATATTAAACAGTGGCAGGGACACAGCAATATGCACTGAATATTGGACAATAGAGCCCGAGTCATTAGTCATTACATCATAGCACAATTTGGCATGATGGTTTCTGGAGTAAGGGGTGAGGTTGCTGTCTACATTTGGAAACCATGTGTCAGGAGACAGCAGACCCCTCCTGCTTCTCCAGCTTTGAGCGAATACCGTGAACAGCCACCCATTCTGGAGACTGATTCCAGCGGAACGTCTGGAGGGAGCTCCGAGGAAGAGGAAGAGCCTCTCAGAGCCATCGCTCTGCACCAGGGGGAAGAAAAGGGAAGGGCACCATGTGTTTCCTGTTTAGGGAAGTTTTTAATATTTAATGCTGTATTGTTTTAATATTTGACTGGAGGCCGCCCAGAGTGGCTGGGGAAACTCGGCCAGATGGGCGGGGTAAAAATAATAAAATTATTATTATTATTTCCGTTTCCCAAGATGCTTTAGAAAGCGGGGGGAAACTCAACATCCGTCAGTTGGAGCAACTGATAGCGAGGAAGATTGACGTGTTTACGATGTGCTCGGAGTTGTAAACCAATTAGTTAGTAATAAAGCTTTGATGGCTTATTACCCGGAGTCTGCTTGAATGCCTAGCTGAAAAGGAGCCCAGCGGGGCTTGACACCATGAGATGTCATTTTGTGTCAAAATGGCAGACTGAATATTTCCAAACTACACAGATTTAGACACTTTTAAAGTTATCATCACACAATTTGATGTCATGGTACCAAAGACTAATTGAGTGTTTTTGTTGTTGTGATGTGTTGGATGCATCTTTGAGTCTCTCCCTGTTTCTTCCAATGCCCTCAGCCTCCTGTATACTGTGAAGATGAAATGATACTTTGAGTAATCTAATATTCTATTTAAATTTGAACCAACAACTGAGTTAATACTGATATACAACTGAAACAATTGGGCATATGGAGTCTATGTTAAATATTTGCATGGTACTTGCGCCCTTCTGTCCAGAGATCTGTAGATTAATAGTGACAAAATCTCTTTCTTCCTCTTCTTCTTCTTCCTTTTGTTTGGGGTGGGGGTACTCAAGGGTACACAGTACCAGCACCTCCGCCCAAAAAAGTTAAAAGCGTGGCACTTACTGCAACAGCTTCATAGTGACTACCAGCAACTATTCTTCTAAAAAAAAGAGAGCACTGATTATTATTATTATTGGCATCTGTTTATCTCAAGAGACGATAGAGTGCACCTCCAGGGATGAAGTCAAACTGCTGCATTAGCTGCACTAAAATTACCTCCCTAGGGTTCAAACATGGGAGTGAGTATGGAGGTCCTGGACTGCCCAGATGACAAGACTCCTCACTTGGACTCATTGATATGGTCCAAAAGAAAGCAGAGCAAGACATTTGGGATTTGGATTTTCTTAGAATGCTCTCTCCTATAAATTGAGATTGCTCTGTATGGTTTAGGTGACCTTAGTGCATACCATTAACAATCTTTTATTTGTATATGAAGGTCTTTCTTCCATGTACGTTGAAGTCCTAATCAAGGACCAGAGGGAATAACTCCTAATTCTGCAGTAGGTCTTCTCTCATTTGACCTTATTCTAATAAAATACTTCAAATAGACACATGCAATTCCACCCCTCAAAATAAAATACTGGAAACCCAGTCAAATGGGTGGGGTATCTATATATATATAAGATCTTTCAAGGTGGGTGTTCACTTGCCTCCAACTTTCTCTGTAACCGCTTGACCGATTTTCTTCAAATTTGGACACAACGTTCCACAGGCATATGGGAAGGTTCTCACGCAGTTAGATTGCAAAAATATCACACCTAACCCACCGAAAAATGTGATTTTGTGCAACAAAACACAGCACCCTCCAGTGGACGGAACACAGCATAAACACACTGAAAATGACTCAAACCCCTCCACCTGTTAGAATTTCACTACCCCCCAGCCAATCGAAAGGCAGGCCACTCACAAACGCCACTGCTGCCATCACCAACTGAAAAAACGGCCTCCCTTCAGGGGGACCTTGGAAGGAAACAGGGAGGCAGCCAAAAAGCAGGAGGGAAGAAGGGCTGCCTGCCAGGGCACCTCTTTTCTATCTCAGCTCTTGGAAGGTAGCGAAGACTGAGAGGAAAGTGGGCCAATCAGGAAGCGGGGTGTCCTTAGGCCTCACCTCTGTGCTCTGAGGAGAAGCTTTGGAGGGAAGACGCTGAGCGGAAAATTGAGTTTTATAATATATCAGAAGAATCATGAGGCAGCTGGCTCTGCCCAAACAGAGGCTCACCCAGCCCGAGCATCCTGTTCTCAGTGTGGCAAAAGCTGTGTTACCATTATGGGATGCCCCACAAACCATCAGCACTCTTCAAGATTCTGCCACCTCAGTCAGATGCACACACAGATCAGGCATTGGCATTTTAAGAGGCAGGCCTCTGTATTAAATGAAGGTTTCCCTTTAAAACTGGGTTATGTTTCGAGAGAAGCACACATGCCCTGGTCGCGGGGAAAGCTGTGGGAGACAGGGTTGAGAGGAGGCAGGAGAAGGCAGCTGTGGGAAGCCAAATGAGCCACAGCAACGCATAAAAATGGCCTCCCTTCAGGGGGACCTTGGAAGAAAACAGGGAGGCAGCCAAAAAGCAGGCTGCAGTTCAACAGGAGATGCTGTGGGGAGAAAGCCAAAAACAGGGTCTCCTTCCAGTACAGGGAGCCAGGGAGAGGGGGCCAGGGAGACGGAGAGGGGGAGGCGGAAGTTCAACAGGAAAAGCTGTGGGGAGACAGGGGGGGGAGGAGACAATAGGAGGCAGCTGTGGGAAGCCAAATGATGCACAGCAATGCGTGGCCGGGCCAGCTAGTAAATAATAAAATCATCAATACATCAAATCAACATAAAATCAGATATGCTATGATGGAAATGATGAGAACAAGTCTCCATGTGTATCCCTTCCTCTGGCCCATCAGGTGCTGCCCTCAGCCTCCTTTTAATTGGAAATTGTTTCTGGGAAAACATAATAAATCTACAAAAAGTAATTTCATTGCAATTCATCAACAAATTTGTAATTTGGGATCACACGTTCTAGGACACCTAGTCACTACTTTCCACATCCAAAGAAACCAAATTTCACAAGTGTTGTCCTCAGGGCCCTTTCCTTCTCCTTTAAAAACTTCTGAATCAGTTGCCTTTGGTGGTCCAGCTCTTCCTGACTCTTGCTTATTCCAGCGCTATGAAGGCACTCCTAGGCACATCTCTCCTCCTGGCCATCCTTTCCCCAGGTGAGTTGAAATCAGACCACTAGCACTCTTTTTATCATCTCAGGGGAGGTTCAGGATCAGACTTTTCCTTCTCCTGGATCAGCTAGTCAAAGATTCTACTCATGTTTCCACCCCATAGCTCACCAATACATACATTTGACTGGAAGAATTGGAAGGGTGTAGAATATATAGTAGACATTGATAAAATTATGCATGGCATATACAGAGTGGGTAACAAGAGGTATTTCTCTCCAGCACTATGGGAAGCAGCTAAGCAACACTTAAGTACAACAGCACTTTCCACTCCTGTGTTATCCTGAAACTGCCATTTGGAATCATACTACTTTCAATTATGAACATAGAATATAGTCATCAAAATAGTAATTCCTAACCTTATTTCCCCTTTTATTTGTCTAATCTGCATTTAATCCATAACATTGTGTGGCAATCACTACCTTTTATCAAAGAAAATTCCATAGTTTAACTCTGATCTATGTGAATAGGCAATTTTCTTTGTCTGTCCTGAATCTTCCAATATTCAGTTTCATTGGATTTTCAGGAGTTGTATTGTTATGAAAGAAGGACCAAATTGAATCTATGTCAACTTTCTCCATATAATTCATAGTTGTGTAAGTAGAGGAGATTTTATTTGTGAGATCACGTGAGAGGGAAAGTAGGTGGTGGGCAGGAGAGGGTTCAGAACTCCAACACACTTGGAAATCCCAATTAATTAAACATATTTAACATTCTTTTGCATTTTTTAAATCTTTCATAATAAGTTTCAATTTACAACCCCCTTTCCTCTGAGCATTATTAAGAAAACCACAAACACCACAAGGAAACAAAGAAAGAAACCACTTTACATTCATCTTTCTTTCCTTCCTACAGTAATACCACTGAAATGTATATCTGGGGGCTGACATTACTACACTGTGAACTGAAAAGTTTTCAGTAACAGTTTCAAAGCCAAGAACCAGGGCTATAGTTTCTCTAATGTAGGAATTTTGTTTATTTTGTTCTAAACAAAAATCTTCCATTTACTTTCATTTCTTTGTCCCTCACAAAAGCCCCCCCCCCCCATTCCTTTCTTTTCCCACTGTGTTGTGAGCACTGCAGATTGGGGACTCTGGTGTGTTTTCTACTGTAAAAGGAAAATTCCTTGGCTCACTTGGATTGCAAAACCAAAAGAGCAGCCAAGAAAATTAGGATCAAAACAGCAGCCAGGAGGCTTGATCTTTTATTGTAAAAGACTGCTGCAATAGCACTTCCACCTGCAAAGCAGGAAGAAGCCCTGAACAAAAGAGGGTTCAAACTTTTATCAGTTTCCAAAAGTATCAGTAACACCCCTAGAATTACATCACATGAGGTTAGGGTTCGGTTGCAGTAACCTGAACATCAGAGCTTGCCCCTTGCCCCTTGCCCTTCCCTTGACCCCCACCTTACACCCATCAAATGAAACAAAAGTAGTATTTACATTTCCTGGGTTTGCTGGCCAGGTTCATCACTGTTCTTTGTCTGACCAAGAACTTAATCCATTCCTGAGAGGAAAGTCTTTGTGGTTCACATGGTTTCCTCTTTGACACCTGGGTCAGGGATTATCTCTTGTGAAAGGGTTCTCTGAGAATGTGACTTTCTGCTTTGGGGATTATGGCTGCCCACAGTCATGTCCCAAACACCCTCCTTGGTAGCAATTTCCTTCCTGAACAGAACAACATTGGAAATTGTGCGGTGTCCTGTGTTATGTGGTGCTTTAAGGAGACAATGTGTGAACAATGGGGGAGGTGCACACTGCGGGCTGGAGGGGCAACCCCTCAATCATTTTAAAAAATCCTGTAACACTTCCCTTGCAGTGCTCCACAACCTTCATGTATCTCCTTAAAATCTCCTGAGACGATGTTACTTCCCTATGTCATCACTTTGTCTTTCTGGTATGGGTTGCATTGGAGGCTGCCTTTGCTATGGAGCGTTTTCTATTTATTTCCCCTCTTTTGATGTCTCACTGCAGCAAGTATTCACTAGAGAGGAAAGCCTTCCTTACATATCTGTTCTCTGCAGTCACAGCTCTTGAGTAGAGCAATTACCTCACAGAGTTTGACACACTTTGATCAAATTATGCATGGCATAGGCAAATAAGTGTCTCTGCCCTGAATCTTTCAGCTTCATTGGATGTTCAAGAGTTCTAGTATTATGAAAAAAGGACAAAAATGAATCTCTTTAAACTTTCTGCATATAATTCATAGTTGTTTAAGGATTGTGTAAGAATTGTGTTAGACGCTGTGGGGAGCAGTATTTATTTGAGAGATCCAGTGGGATCTTACTTAACATTACTAAACACTCAACTGAAAATTTTTTAGTATGTAAATCCAGAAATAATGTCTGTGTTGCCAGTGTTTTGTGGAAGGAAGGAAGGAAGGAAGGAAGGAAGGAAGGAAGGAAGGAAGGAAGGAACTATTTTGCAATAATCTTTCTCTCCTGTCTACAGCTGTACCTCTGAAATGTATTTCTGCGAAAGACATTACTAAAGTCTCAGACCAAAAAGTTTCAACATGTAGACCTGGATGGAATGTCTGTATTTCCCGTGTTTTCCGTACAAATATAGGTGAGTCTAACTTGTCTTGTAATCATTACACTTTTGATGAACATAAGCAGATGTGAGGAAGGTGTTGCATTCCAGCTGTACTTGAATTAGAAATCCTATCAGCCTCTGCCAGAATAGCCCATAATCAGGGATAATGGGATATGTTGTCCAACCACTGGAGGAACACAATTTCCCCATCCCTGCAGTGAGGAAGGACTTACATTTGTTAAGTGGGAAATCTGGGGGGAAAAAATACAAAAAAAACCCCCAAATCAATCAAATCAGTGTGATCACCACCATTCACCCAGTTTCGATGCCCATCTGCAGCTTGGTTTGGAGATCTTGGTTGTCAATAGCTAAAGAACTGCTGTCCCCCAAACAAATGCATAACAGCTTAAGGTTGGTTATCAATAAACCTGGAACATAAATGACACTGCAATTGAGAGTCTTTCCACAGGTTATATAAACAGTATTCAAATGTTGAGCAATCAATGGTTCTCCACATTCCATTATTATTATTATTATTATTATTATTATTATTATTAATATACTGCCCAATACCCAGGGGTCTCAGGTAGGTTCCCACCTCAAGTAATTTTGAAATAATTCTTCTTTGCTTAGAAATGATGAGAAAGAAACCAACATAAGGAGGCAGCGGTTAGTGAAGTGCAAATACACTGCTGATAGTGCTGGACTGGACAATGAGTTCAGTGGAGCACCCCCACTCCACTCTGCTGCTGTTTTGAAGCAGCAGAAACACTACACGCTGTTTTAGAATGTGAGGGCTATTTCAGAATTCAGGCTGCAGTTTGGATCTGAAGGGAAGTACAGTAGTATTTCAAATTTAATGCCTTTTGCAAGATTAAATGCAGTAGTTCCATTAAAATATGCTTCAAGAAAAGCCAATCCAGAGAGCTATTGTTTCAAAGAGAAGTGGCCCTTCTCCTAGCTTATCCAATTTAATAATACATTCTATATGGTTAATTTGAAATGTCCCTGTTATGCACTGAATAGGATCCAAAATGCAGTAGTCTGATTGGTCCTAGAACAATAGGATCCAGAATGCAGCAGTCTGATTGTTTCACAGGAACCACCCAATCCAGCTCCAGGTGGAAGTGAATCCGCAACCTAATTGGCCTACAGGAGTATCCCGGAGTTAGCCAATCACGTGGGGCCCATTGTGTAAATAATGTATATAAAGCAGACGTTCTGGGGGGACATTCATTCCTCGCTACTATGAGCTGAATAAAGAGCATGAAATCCACACTCGACTCAGAGTATATTTCAGTCCCTCAGTCAGCCAACTAGAGAAATTGGAAACATCATAATGAATTTACATCCAGAGTCAATTGACCTGCATTTTTGCCCTGGATCAAGGCATTTTTTTCAAAATTCTCGTTCGTAGTTCGTGATGACGTGGCAGCTTACTATGGATGCGGCCCAGCTGCCACATGCCGTATAGGCAATCATAGCTTCACTTCAGCGAGAGGTAAATTCGCTCAGATGATCACCCGCTGCTGCAACACTGACCTGTGCAACAATGAAACTCTCACTTGTAAGTGTCTGCATCTTTTTGGAGTATCCTGCATACCTTATTTGCCCGAATATAAGCCTCATTTCCCCCCAAATTCCGATTCTGAAATGTTAAAGTGTGGCTTATATTCAGAATGGAGTTCCAGCGCCATTTTGGGGACCGGGGCGCCTAGCACCAGATGTCCCCCATTAATGGCGACAGTGCCAGGAAACAGGCGCAATGCACACTCGGAGCTGCGCGCCAGCCACGGCTTGGGGTAGCGGGAAACTGAGCCCCAGTGCCGGCCGGCCATTCTTCAATTCAGTAGTGCTGGGAATTTTAAAGGTGCGTCTTATTTGTGGGTGTGGCTTATAGTTGGGCCAATACAGTATTAGAGTTGTGCACTGGATTCAGCCAAGGCCCAATTCAAAGCCGAATTGGGAATATTCAGAGGGATCTAAGCCTCCTTCAGTTGGGCTGGAGACAGCCTCAGATGACTAGAGCCTGGACTGAGCAGCCCAGAGCTTTCTGAAGATGAGCTGTCACACAGTCCAGAAGGAGATGCAGTCATGAGTCGGAAGAAGGAGAAACACTGAAAGTGAGGGATGTCCAGAGTGCCTTCCTTTTTGAAGGAGCTGGTCCTTTACCCCTTTATGTCCCCCAAAGCAGCAGCATGAAAGATGAAATCCTCCTGCTGCTAAGAGGAAGGATCTGATCTGCACTGTGCTGGTGCACTCTTTGCAAGCCTTGTTTGTTTGGTTGTTTGTTTGTTTGTTTGTTTGTTTGTTTGTTTTAAAATTTGTGTATTATCTCATACCCACAGGCCCCAGGGTGGTTACAACATAAAACCACAATATGAAAAAAACAAAAAGTATAATAAAAACAAAAGCAACCCAATAACCCCCTCTCCCCAATACATTTTAAAAGAGCATTGGATTTCATTCAGCCAAAGGCCTCTTTAAAGAGGAACACTTCCTATCCCAAGGAGGGGGGGGGGAACCCAAAGAACATTCCCAGCTCAAGAGTCTGTTTAGAAGCCTCAGCTTTTGTAGCTGGAATTAGTTGGGGCACCACCCTCTCAGGCCAAATGGAAAAGGCCTGCATGGTAGAAAGCAGCATGTCTTCCAGGTCTCACAGCCAAGAGACAGTTGTTGCAGTATGTAGCATGAAGGAGCAAGGCTTGGATGACTTGAACCCTCAATTGGCAAACTCATGACTTTGTTCTCCCCTATAGTAAGAGAGCTTAGTATATTGGTTTCCTATGGATGCTAAGTGCTCATCCACACTCACAATTTCTTCATGGTTTCATCCAGAGGCTAAATAGCAATGGGGTGCCACATAGATAGCAATGAAACCAATGTAGCACAGAACGCAATTCAAACCCTGCACAGCCAGTAAAGGTGGGTGCCATGATCCAGGTGTTCCAATTTTAATATTGGGGGCAGGTAAGCACCGCCCCACATAATAAATCACAAGATGGAGCACACAGAAACCATTTGAATGACAATACACATTAACTCCAGCCCCCTTAAATATTTTATGGGACATCAAAGAGACGTTGGCCCCTCGGAGTTGGCTTGAATGCTATGAACAGGCATAGGCAAACTCGGGCCCCCAGATGTTTTGGGAATACAACTCGCATCATTCTTAGCTAACAGGACCAGTGGTCAGGGATGGTGGGAATTGTAGTCCCAAAACATCTGGAGGGCCGAGTTTGCCTATGCCTGCTATGATGAATGGCATCAACTTCCAGACAGAGAGCAAGAAGAAGAATGGTCACACACCCCTTTGTCCCACTTTTGGTGAAGGGCATCCGCCATGGTAACCAACGGGGTATGTCCCATAGCCAGATGTGAACGCAGATTGGAATGGGTCTAGATCAGTCTTCTCATCTAAGAATGCTTGCAGCTGCACCCCCCCCCCCACCCAAAATATCATTGAAAGGGTTACAACTATAGAATATGTATGAAACAGATAGAAAGACAGATAAAACCATCACATATACTGAGAATATGTTTAATTTTGGCAGTTCCAGATCGCAGCACTCTTCCTCCGAATGGTCGCAAGTGCCCAGCCTGCTTCCGTGACGACTTCAGGAATTGTACAAGTAAAACTACCATTAACTGCCTTGGGAATGAGAATCAGTGTGTTAATTTTAAAGGAATTCTCATTAAAGGTAAGATTGCTATTAGGGTAGGAAACAAATCCTGCAAAGTGGTTGGGGAAAACATGCTCAACCCTTTCTTTCTTTCTCTCCATCCTTGTTTTCTGTTGCCAGAAATGTGACACGAAACTTTTCTTCTTTGAATGCCAATATCTCTTTTTTGTTTTAAAATCAAAATTTATTTTCCACGTCCATAGATTTGCTATATCAGTCTCTAATACATATGAAATAGAGAAAGAAGACCCCCTGCCTCTCTCCCACCACCCTTTGTTATCTCCTGTGTGTACATGCTTTTGTACGTTTGACAGAATGCACCCGTGGATTCTGCTCCTGGAGGGCTTTCCTTGAACACATACCTGGCCAATGGGTAGGTTCCAGAATTAGTAAAGATGAAGGAGGCTGGGAAACAGAACCAGCAGGAGAAAAAGACATTGACTGGGGAAATTGTCACATGAAGGAAGAGCCCATCATACTTCTCTGCTTACACCAATAGAGGGGAACCTCAGGCCTCTGTTACTGCCCCTTGAAATTATCGACAGACCACATTCCCTTGTTAAGAGGGAGCAAAATAGCAGAAACTGATTAGAACAAATGCTTGCAGTACCCCCCAGAAAAAAATCAGAGGCACCTTTGTGGGGGGGCTGCCGGGATGATGGCCCCGGGTTCATTTTTCTGAGGTGCGCTGGTCACACCTCCCTGCCAGCCCCAAGTTGCTTTGATATGCTGCGATCAGTTTCACAAAGCGGCTTGGGGCTGATGTCGCGTTCGTTGCCTCAGCGGTGAGGGCAAACCACACTACACCATTGTCCAAAGTCTTTTTGCGATCCTATACAGATAGTTTATAGCAGGGGTCAGCAACATTTTTCAGCTGTGGGCCGGTTCACCATCCCTCAGACCATGTGGTGGGCCCGACTACAATTTTTTTTGGGGGGGGGGGAATGAATGAATTCTTATGCCCCACAAATAACCCAGAGATGCATTTTAAATAAAAGCACACATTCTACTCATGTAAAAACACGCTGATTCCCGGACTGTCCGTGGGCCGAATTGAGAAGGCGAGTGGACCTCATCCGGCCCATGGGCCTTAGGTTGCCTACCCCTGGTTTATAGAAAAATGAAACCAGTCTCAAAAGAATATGATAAGCCCAATGGGACTTTCTTGGTTGCATTCAGTGCCATCTAGTTAGAAGCCCACACATCTTGGGCATCCTGAGGACTGCCTTCTTCCACATAAATCTGCTAATCTTTTGAGGTCACCTGTGAAGGTTCTGTTTCTGGTGCATCACATCCTGCAATTGACAAGGTGGTAAGTGAAGCTTGGACCTTCTTAGAAGCAGCACCTCAGCCCTCAAATATACTCTCCATGGCGTTCCCACGGTGCCTGCTGAAAAAGTTTCTTTATACTCATACTTTTTATTCTCTCCCTTTCCACTACCCACTGATTGCTGTTTCCATGATTCCCCTGATATTTAGGACAATTCTCCCTCCAATTCACACTTTCTTACATGCTCTTAGCCCTGTTCCATGATTTTGTATGCTTCGTACACCTCACCTTCCATTGCCTTCCTCCCCCTCCCTTTCTGGTACACCCCAATCATTAACGCCCTTACTTCATTGATCAGGTCTTACTTGGTATATAGGAAACTAAGTTTAGTACACTGTTTTCCCTTAACTTTTGTCTCTCTTTCACAAACATGCAGAGATCACACATCCGTCCTGTGCCACGTTCTGTTTATATCCCTGTCTGTTGCAAACATGCAAAAAAGACAGCATACCTGCCAAGTTCTCCGTGAAAAAATGGGACCTCCTGTTTTCTTCCTCGAAATCAAGGCAGTCATTTTGGGTGCCATGTCTCACGCGCTTTCATGTTGCACACACTCCTGGTGCTCTCACCCTGAAGAAAAGTGCTTTTGCTGGGACTGTGTTTTGGGGCACCGCATAAGATATCACCCTGATAAAAGCACCTTTTCAGAGTGAGAGCAAGGCACCTGTAACATGACTCACCAGGGAGCATGTCCTGTAAGACAAGCGTCCCAGTTTTGGGTCTGAAAAAGTTGGTTTGAGACAGCCCATCAAAAAGACACATAAGCATACATACAACCCCTCTCTTTCTGTCTCTCTTTTACACAAATGAACACAACCCAAACATGCATATACATATACACACATATACCTCCCTCCTTCTTTTCCTCAAATCTGAATAACAAAAGAAATGACTACTTCTCATGATCTCACTGCCTGCTTCTTACTCTGCCCCACAAAACCTTCCTCTTCTGACAATCGGTGAAAGATTTTCCATGGAATGAAGCCAGTATTTAGGGCTGCCATATGGAAGCTGGGCAAACTCTACAGTAGTTGGCAGGCAAGAAACTGCTAAGAAAATGCGGTGGTCCCTAAAATTTCTGCTTCCTGCCCACAAAACAACAGGGGGTCTTAAAAAATGTAGACTGTCAGCTGCGATTTCGAATTGATTCCGGAGGTCACCAACATCAAATTCCTTCTCCCTCCTCCAAGCCTCTACCTCAGCTGCTTTCTCCACCTCCTCAGTTGCCAGGCTGTCCTTCTTGCTTCAGACAGTTCTCCTTCTCAAATTCCTCTCCCTCACCTCTTAAGAGCCACCATGCCATCCATCAGTGGCTCCATGAACAGTTTATTTCCTTCTTCAGATGAGTTTGTGCAGAATTTTCAGTTGTATACTTTATAAAAATAAATTTTAAGAATTCTCATTCACCAACACAACCACAGTCTTAATGGCCTGAAAAAGCACTTATATGAACATTTCTTTCTTTCCTTCTTTTTCAGGTTTGAGTGCGGTAAAGCAAATGGATTTCAAAGGATGTTCAACAACAGATTTTTGTTCCATCGAGTATCTTTCCCATGCAGTTAGTCCTTATAGATTCATGGCCAGAGAAGACATATGTTATGACGGTTCAGAAACCTCAAACCAGCCTGAATTTTGAGGATAGGATACAGAATAGCCTCCCTTCTTGTGTTTTCCACAATACATTGCCGTTGGGAGGGGGGAGTTTACAATCTAGTGCACGTTTCCTCAAACTCAGACTTCCAGGAGTTTTTCGCCTACAACTCCCATGATCCCTAGCTAGCAGTGGTCAGAGATGATGGGAATTGTAGTCTCAAAATATCTGGAGGGCAGAGTGTGAGGAAGCCTGATCTAGTGGAGATATCCAGGCCTCAGGACATCTCTTCTTTTTCTCCCTTTTGAGGGGTTGTGGGTTCTAAGTACAAAACCTAAAGTGTGGCATATAAATCAGTTAAATTTGAAATGTGGTCACTATAGAAAACAAAATAAATGATCATGAAAATGAAATGTTGTTTCTCAAATCAATATCTTTCAAATAAATACAGTATGCCCATATCTAAAGCTTATTTAATGTGTGTGCATTCAGCTTTATGTACCTGGCCAATTAAAAATAAATAAAGATAAAAGTAGATGCAAAGGGAACAGGTGTCAGGGGGAAGAAGTTTGGCAATCCTGCCTGCCATTGCATCCAACGTGTTTTGACTATATATATATTTTGCTTTAGGTTCAATCCCAAGAACATGACCCCCACCTAAGTTAATGGCTTACTGTAGTTTAGAATGGCGAAGTATGGTATTTCCTGATAGAAGCAATCCAGACTTGAGTATTTTCTATGATAGAATTGTAGAGTTGGAAGAACCACAAGGGTCATCTAGTCCAACCCCCCTCCAATGCAGGAATCTTTTTGCCCAACGTGGGACTCAAATTTACAACCCTGAGATTGAGTTTCTTGATGTAAAACAGGAAGCAAGGAAACAATTGACAGTATTTGAATAAATGCTTCTATCTTATCAACCTGAAGCAAGAGAAAAAGTTGTCCAGAAAAATAAAATGTCCATAGAACAAAAAAAGAAAGAAAGGGTAACACAATAGTGTTACAATTTGGTTGAGTGACTCTTGTGGCTAAATTTATTCACCCAGCACATTGAGGGAGAACTTGGATTAAATTATCTACGCAGCTGGTTTGAACCCAAATGCAAGAAAATGCATCAAAAACCATTTTAAGGCCAATTCTCATACATGAAACTGAGCTTTTCTCCTAAATGTGGACTTGTAAAAAAATTAAAGGGACATAGTTCCAACTTTGTGTCATTAAGTTGCGGAAGTTCAGGAAATGGTGTTTCAGGAAACACTAAACATGACCTCTTACTGATGCCTTCTCTACCATGGGTGGGTATCTGGAATGGACAAAATGAACATTGAACCTATAAAGAGCTGGTTTGGTTTGCAGGAACAGTCTGTGCATTAAAGCACCATGTCCAAGCACTCTTTTTCTTGATGCAGAGCGTTCTCCAAGAAAACCTGCTTAATAATAATAATAATAATAATAATAATAATATTCCTTCCAGTAGCACCTGCCCATATAATACCTTGCCCATCTGGCTGAATTGGAGCAAACAGCAATCCAGGGAGAACCCAAATTGACATTTGCTCCAATTGAACACTGAAGAGTGGCTTTTCATGGGGGAAGAAAAAGGAGTACTCAGACAAGGATACACACACACACATACTCACACACGCATACAGTTGTGGACGACTCTGGGGTTGCACCGCTCATCTCGCTTTACTGGCCGAGGGAGCCGACATTTGTCCACAGACAGTTTTTCCGGGTCATGTGGCCAGCATTACTAAGCCGTTTCTGGCGAAACCAGAGCAGCGCACAGAAATGCCATTTCTCTTCCCGCCAGAGCAGTAGCTTTTTTCCTACTTGCACTTTTTGGCGTGCTTTCAAACTGTTAGGTTGGGAGGAGCTGGGACCAAGCAATGGGAGTTCACCTGGTCATGGGGATTCAAACCACCGACCTTCCGATCGGCAAGAACTAGTCTCAGTGGTTTAGACCACAGCGCCACCCGCGTCAACCTAATATAGTATTTATAAAAATGAATTCAAAATATTGCTAAATATTTGGCGGTTCGAATCCTGCCGAATATTTTGCAATAGTGCAAGTAGACTGAGTTTGCCTCAGTCACCTTCACAACACATCTATCTGGTTTACATTACGACAGTGTATACCATTTAGAATCCTTTAGAGTCTTGATTTTCCTCCTCCCTTTTCCCCATGTTGGTGAACACTGCAGACTTTGGCCCTGGTGTGTTTTCACCCCTTGTCATCCATGCAGTGCTCCACAACATTTAGGTACCCCCTTTAAAGCTTTTGGGACGATGTTACTTCCCCAGGTCATCCCTGAGGCTTTCTATTATGGGGTGCTATGGAGGCTGGCTTTGTTGCACTAGAACGGGGTGGACAACTCCCAAGACATTGTGATCTACTTCCAGAGTTAAAAATTGGCAGTGATCTACCCCCTTTGGGGGGTTTCATGTCAAAGTTAAGCTTTTCTAAAGGAGGAAATCCCTCTTTTTAGGGGTTCGGGTAAAAGTTGTTGATCTTTTTTTAGGGGACCCAAAGTTGCTGAGTTGTTGAGGGGAGCCACTGATGTATCAGTGATCTACCACAGACGTTCAGTGATCTACTGGTAGATCCTGATCTACCTGTTGGACGTGCCAGCGAAGGTTTTCTACTTCTTTTTCCTCTGCTGATGTCTCACTGCAGCAAGTATTCACTTGAGAGGGAAGCCTTCCTTTCATATCTAATCTCTGCATGCACAGCTCTTGAAAAGTGCAGTTCCCTCAATTCATCACTATATATAGCAATTGAGGGAGGTCCTTTTCCTATTCTTGCTAAGCAATGCAACTCCTTGATAGCCAAAGTTTATTCTTATGTTCCCACTCCACAGCTCAACCATAAATATATTTGGCTGCCACGATTGGAGGTGGGTAGAATTTATAAAAGACATTGATAAATTCAGTGTGGCATGGGCAAAGTAGTTTTCTTTGTCCGCAATCTTCAGCCTCATTGGATGTTCAAGGGTTCTAGTGTTATGAGAAAAAGGACCAAAGTGAATCACTTTGAACTTCCTCCATATAATTCATAGCTGTTTAAGAAGAGTTTGGATTTGATATCATCCCGCTTTATCACTACCCAAAGGAGTCTCAAAGCGGCTAGCATTCTCCTTTCGCTTCCTCCCCCACAACAAACACTCTGTGAGGTGAGTGGGGCTGAGAGACTTCAGAGAAGTGTGACTAGCCCAAGGTCACCCAGCAGCTGCATGTGGAGGAGCGGAGACACGGACCGGGTTCACCAGATTACAAGACTACCGCTCTTAACCACTACACCACACTGGCTCTTAATAATTATGTAAGACATGTGCTGGATTATGGAGGAAGCCAGAGAGTTCCAGAAAAAAACATTTACCTCTGCTTAATTGACTACTGTGTGGAACACAGCAAATTATTGGGGGGTTCTTAAAGAAATGGGAGCACCAGACCACCTTATCTGTCTCCTGAGAAATCTCTATATGAGACAAGAAGCAACAGTTAGAACTGGGAATAGAAGAATTGATTGGTTCACATTTGAGAAAGGAGTTAAGACAAGGCTGTAGATTATCTCCCTGCTTATTCAACTTATATGCAGAATACATAATGCGAAAGGCTGGACTGGATGAATCCCAAGCCGGTATTAAGATTGCTGGAAGAAATATCAACAACCTCAGATGTGCATATGGCACAACTTTGATGGCGGAAAGTAAGGAGGAATTAAATAACCTCTTAATGAGGGTGAAATGGGAGAATGCAAAATATGGCCTGAAGCTCAACATCAAAAAAACTAAGATCATGGCCACTGGCCCCACCACCTCCTGGCAAACAGAAGGGGGCGAATTGGAAGCAGTGACAGATTTCACTTTCTTGGGCTCCATGATCAAGGCAGATGGTGACAGCAGTCACACTTGCTTCTTGGGAGAAAAGCGATGATAAACGTAGACAGCACCTCAAAAAGCAGAGACATTACCTTGTCAACAAAGATACGTATAGTTAAAGCTATGATTTTCCCAGTACAGTGGTACCTTGGGTTACACACACTTCAGGTTACAGACTCTGCTAACTTTGCTTCGGGATGAGAACAGAAATCTGGCAGCGGCGGCGCAGCGGCAGCGGGAGGCCCCATTAGCTAAAGTGGTGCTTCAGGTTAAGAATGTTTTCATGTTAAGAATGGACCTTCGGAATGAATTAAGTACGTAACCAGAGGTACCACTGTAGTGATGTATGGAAGTGAGACCTGGACCACAAAGAAGGCTGTTTGCCGGAGAATTGATGCTTTTGAATTGTGGTGCTGGAGAAGACTCTAGAGAGTTTCATGGACTGCAGAAAGATCAACCTATCCATTCTGAAGGAAATCAGCCCTGAGTGCTCACTGGAAGGACTGATTCTGAAGCTGAGGCTCAAATACTTTGGCCACCTCGTGAGAAGTGAAGACTCTCCAAAACTCTGATGTTGGGTAAGATGGAGGGCACAAGGAGAAGGAGACGACAGAGGACTAGATGCTTGGACAATATTATAGAAGTGACCAACATGAATTTGATGAAACTCTAGGAGGCAGTGGAAGACAGGAGTGCCTGGCGTGTTCTGGTCCATGGGGTCACGAAGAGTCGGACACGACTAATTGACTAAACAACAACAAGAAAGACTTAGGGGTGTCATGTATTCTACTCATATTGATCCAGAGCAGAACTCCAACATAATGTTAGCAGAGTAAAAAACTTAAACAAGTTGTGGGATTCCCCAAAAACAAACCAGAGGCAATTGTATTTGATCCAGCAGAGCTTTACTGCTACTGAAGGAAAATGAGCATAATGGTCACAAATCCAATACATTCAGGATTGGCGCTGTCCGTAAGAAGTCCAGTTGCAGCAGACTTATCTTAAACTTTCAATAACTGTTAATAAGACTAAACCTTAACACTAAACATACTATATACAGAACACCACACAGTTGGAAAGAGATAGAAAAGACTGAAAGCCAAGCTCCTTTTTGGAGTTTAATTTAGGTTCCAGACAAACATTGCCCTGTAAAGTCCTTTGAAATGGATTACCTTTCAGCAGCAGATAAGAAGTGAGGTGATAAAAGTATATGTGATATCAGATATAGTTGGTTTTAATCAGTGTAAATTTTGTATTCATATTGGTTGAAAATATGCTAAAAATTTTCACATTTTTAATACAGGTAATTTAGCAAGTGTTCTATTTTAAACAGGAAAGCCTGTGAAAGTGGCTCACTGAAGCCAAAGTTTGCTGGGTTTTAAAAAAGGAAAGAAATAAAAAATGAATCCTTTTAAGCAAGTCTCAGATATTTTCCTACTGTGCTCAAGGTGTTGTAAACATGTAGAAATAGATAACAACAACATAACAAAAGTAGTCATAAACAATACCAGCCTGCTATGGTGACAAAGATAAGAATGGTGATGAGATTATTGTCTGCCTTGGGAATGAGAATCAGTGTGTTCATTTTGAAGGAGCTCTTTTGAAAGGTAAGATGGCCAGGAAACAAAGCCTGAAAATTGGCTGGGGGGGATATGCTCACCTCTTTCTTTCTTTCTTTCTTTCTTTCTTTCTTTCTTTCTTTCTTTCTTTCTTTCTTTCTTTCATGTTGCCATTAAGTAAATCAGATTTTCTTTGCATGTTCATACACTTGGTATATCACTCTCTAATAGGTATATAAAACCCTCCAGGTCTCCCTATTTTCCAGGTATTTCCCTGATTTAGAGAAGCCATCCTGATTTCTGATTTGATCCTGGAATATCCTTAGGATGTCCCTATTTTCATTGGATACGTGTTGGAGGGTATGTAGTTGTCGTGTCCCTGATGGTAACTGTAGCTAGCTGTCAAGTACACACGCCAGCCCGAGAAGTTAGCGGAAGAAGCCTTGAAGTTTATTGTACAGCACACAGAGAAACGTGGAAAGTCCGTAAGGATTCTGAGGAGGCCATCTCAGAGCTCCCCTTAAATACATTTTGCTGGATGACCCCCAATTCCCCCCTCCCTTCCGCCCTAAAGGTCCGGGGGTAATCCTCTTCCCCACCCGGGATGGCTTGGACAAAAGGAGTTAACTGCTCCGGTCTGCCCGCGCTATTCATGGGTGCTTTTTACATTGTTATTGCGATGCTGACGGCTCCGCCGCGCCCGCCGCTGATGGCTCGTTAGCGGTCGTTATCGCCGGCTTCCGGGGATTGCCTGCTAAGCCTTCCTGGGGTTGTTTACCCTGCGGGGCATGCCTAGGGGAGTTCAGGTATTGCTATGCTCGGTTTAACCCCTGCGCGCCTGGCTCTGCTGTCGCCCCCTTTCCTGGCCCGTTGCGTGGTTCCCCTTCCTGGCGCCCGCATGGCGCAACCCCGGCGGATCCCAGTCCACTACTGTCCGACCGGGTCGCGGACCCCGGTCTGCCACTGTCTAGCCGGGTCGCGACAGTAGTTATCTGACCCCTGAGCCATCTGAAGACAGCCCTGCATAGGGAAAGGTCCCGTCCCCCAATGTTTAATGTTTTGTTATGTTTTTACATATGTTGGAAGCTGCCCAGACTGGCTGGTGCAACCCAGTAAGATGTGTGGGGTATAAATAGTAAAATTAACATTATGGAATGGGATGTCCCTATTTTCATCGGAGAAATGTTGGAAGGTTTTATACACACACACAAATACCTCCCTCCTTCTTTCTCTCACATTCAAATATCAAGAAACAACCACTACTTCTCACCATTTTGCTCCCTCTTTCTTACACCTACAACACACCATACTTAGGAACTCCTTCATCTTTTGCCAAACAAAATAGGCTCAACCTTGGAATGAAGCCAGTAGCTGTCAGGCAGCAAATATGGTTTTGTCCCTATAATTTCTACTCCCCCCCCCCCAATTTTATTTTATTTTTTGTTAGCAAATACACACTTTCAGCTTTGATTTGTTTGGACTCTTGAGGCAGCCAACATCACAATCCTTCTCCCTCCCCTCAGCCTGCTCCTCAGCTGCTTCCTCCACCTCCTCACATGCCTGGCCTTCCTTCTATGCTTCAACCTCTCCTTCTCAAATTCCCCTCTCCTCCCCTGCCTCCTAGTTGTCATCATGCCACCCATCAGTGTCTACTTGAACATTCTATTTCCAACAACAGATGGGTTGATAAGATTTCTGGAGATATTTCACTTGTTTATTTTATAAAGCAAACAAACATAATAATAATAATAATAATAATAATAATAATAATAATAATAATTTATTATTTGTACCCCGCCCATCTGGCCGGGTCTCCCTGGCCACTCTAGGCGGCTTCCAGCATACATTAAAATACATACACATGTTACAGATTAAAAACTTCCCTGAACAGGGCTGTCTTCAGGCATTTTCTAAATGTCAGATAGTTGTTAGTACCTTTGACTTCTGATGGGAGGGCGTTCCACAGGGCGGGCGCCACTACCGAAAAGGCCCTCTGCCTGGTTCCCTGTAGCTTTGCTTCTCGCAATGAGGGAACCGCCAGAAGGCCCTTGGTGCTGGACCTCAGTGTCCGGGCTGAACGGTGGGGTTGGAGACGCTCCTTCAGGTATACAGGACCGAGGCCGTTTAGGGCTTTAAAGGTCAGCACCAACACTTTGAATTGTGCTCGGAAACGTACTGGGAGCCAGTGTAGATCTCTCAGGACCGGTGTTATATGGTCCCAGCGGCCACTCCCAGTCACCAGTCTAGCTGCCGCGTTCTGGATTAATTGCAGTTTCCGGGTCACCTTCAAAGGTAGCCCCACATAGAGCGCATTGCAGTAGTCCAAGCGGGAGATAACTAGAGCATGCACCACTCTGGCGAGACAGTCTGCGGGCAGGTAGGGTCTCAGCCTGCGTACCAGATGGAGCTGGTAGACAGCCGCCCTGGATACAGAATTAACCTGCGCCTCCATGGACAGCTGTGAGTCCAAAATGACTCCCAGGCTGCGCACCTGGTCCTTCAGGGGCACAGTTACCCCATTCAGGACCAGGGAGTCCCCTACACCCGCTCGCACCCTGTCCCCCAAAAACAGTACTTCTGTCTTGTCAGGATTCAACCTCAATCTGTTAGCCGCCATCCATCCTCCAACCGCCTCCAGGCACTCACACAGGACCTTCACTACCTTCACTGGTTCTGATTTGAAAGAGAGGTAGAGCTGCGTATCATCCGCATACTGATGAACACCCAGCCCAAACCCCCTGATGATCTCTCCCAGCGGCTGCATATAGATGTTAAAAAGCATGGGGGAGAGGACGGAACCCTGAGGTACCCCACAAGTGAGAGCCCAGGGGTCTGAACACTCATCCCCCACCACCACTTTCTGAACACGGCCCAGGAGGAAGGAGCGGAACCACTGTATAACAGTGCCCCCAGCTCCCAACCCTTCTAGACGTTCCAGAAGGATGTTATGGTCGATGGTGTCAAAAGCCGCTGAGAGATCCAGCAGAGCTAGGAAACAGCTCTCAACTTTGTCCCTAGCCCGCCGGAGATCATCGACCAGTGCGACCAAGGCAGTTTCAGTCCCATGATGAGGCCTAAATCCCGATTGGAAGGGATCCAAATGGTCCGCATCCTCCAGGCGTGCTTGGAGTTGTTCAGCAACCACCCGCTCAATCACCTTGCCCAAGAATGGAAGATTTGAGACTGGGCGATAGTTGGCCATATTGGCCGCATCCAAAGATGGTTTTTTTAAGAAGCGGTTTAATAACCGCCTCTTTTAGCGGGTCTGGGAAGGCTCCCTCACAAAGAGAAGCATTCACCACCCCGCAAAGCCCATCGCCCAGCCCTTCCCGGCTAGCTTTTATAAGCCAGGATGGGCAAGGCTCAAGGAGACAGGTGGTTGGTTTCACTCGTCCAAGCAGCCTGTCCACATCCTCGGAGGCGACAGATTGGAATTGATCCCACACAACTGGACTAGACAGGACTCTAGCACTCTCCCGCCCCAGCCCTGCTCCCACGGTGGAGTCTACCTCTTCCCGAATCTGAGCGACTTTATCTGCAAAAAACTTTGCAAAAGCATTGCAGGAGATCTCTGGGTCCCTACCAGACCCTGGTGACGACGGTAGTTCTGATAAATTTCGAACTACCTAGAAGAGTCTCCTGCTGCTGTTTTCTGCAGATGCAATAGAAGCGGCGAAGAAGGTCCTCTTCGCCGTCGCCATTGCCACTTGGTAGGCTCGAAGTTGAGCTCTAGCCCGTGTCCGGTCTGATTCGGAATGAGTTTTCCGCCACCGGCGCTCTAGCCGTCTCAACGACTGTTTCATCGCCCTCAGCTCCGGGGAGAACCACGGGGCTGTCCGGGCTCCATGCAATCGGAGAGGGCGCTTCGGAGCCAGACAGTCAATAGCCCTGGTTAACTCCACATTCCAGCGGGCCACCAGGGAATCAGCTGAAAGGCCATCAACATGGGATAAAACATCCCCTACCACTCTCTGGAAGCCAATTGGATCCATTAAGTGGCGGGGGCGGACCATCCGAATCGGTCCCACCTCCCGGCAGAGGGGAAGGGTCGCGGAGAAGTCTAGTTGCACCAGGAAGTGATCTGACCATGGCACTTCTTTTGTTCCGCTTTTACTTAGTGTCAGATCACCAACATCCGTAGAAGTAAACACCAGGTCTAAGGCATGTCCGCGGCTATGAGTTGGGCCAAACTTATTCAGGGACAGCCCCATGGAGGCCATGCTTTCCACGAAGTCCCGAGCGGCCCCTTGTAAGGTCGTGTCGGCATGGATGTTAAAATCCCCTAAGACAACCAAACTAGGTGTCTCCAGGAGCACATCCGCCACGACCTGAAGCAGCTGGGGCAGGGAATCCTTGGTGCAGCGGGGAGGTCGGTACACCAAAAGGAATCCTGTACTGCCCCTATTGCCCAACTTCCAGAACATGCACTCAGAGAACTGGGTCTTCCCAATAGGACGCCTGGCACAAACTAGTGACTTCCTAAAAATCACTGCAACCCCCCCTCCCCGCCCAGATGGCCTGGGTTGCTGTGCGTAAGAGAAACCTGGTGGACAAGCAGCGGCAAGGACTGGCCCATCTGCCTCATCCAACCAAGTCTCTGTCACACATGCCAGGTCAAATCCTCCATCCACAATCAGGTTGTGGATGGCAGTGGTTTTGTTCATCATTGACCTGGCATTACACAGCAACACTTTCAGGTCATGTGGGTATCCCTTGTTGATTCCAGTACCCATCCGGTCAGGGCCAGACCCGGAGACAGGGATAGTCCTCAAACAACGACTAAGCCTGCCTCCTCAGTAATGACATGATCTGGCCTTAGCATAACTCCTCCTCCTGCCCGTGATCACTGAGATCGGGTGTCCCAATACATCCCCCCCTGTGGAACCTGCCCCAGCCATTCTTTTGGCTGCGACCCACTCCCGGCAGCCCTGACCCTATCCCCTTAAAAGGCAAAATACAAAATATATAATAACTTAACAAAAGAATAAAAGCAAAACAAAACAAGAAACTATTCAGTGAAATTAAACTACTCCCCATCCCTACAAACTTTTACCCCACCCCAAACAAAAAATAATAATAAACAATATAAAAAAAACCACCATTCAAGGTGCAACAACTTAAAAACACTAAAAACACTTAAAAACATTTTCAGCACTGCTGCAGAGTGAATATGAGTGCTGGCCCTGCGCCCCAGGCCAGGTGGTGTTGGCAGCAGAAGGGAGCGGTCCTCCAAACACTCACGCAGCAGTGTCCAGGCCTCTCTGCTGGCTTTTAGGCTGGACGGAGTGCTGGCCCCGCCCCCAGGCCAGGTGGTGTTGGCAGAAGGGAGCAGTCCTCCAAACACTCACACATCAGCAGTGTCCAGGCCTCTCTGCTGGCTTTTAAGCTGGACGGAGTGCTGGCCCCGCCCCCAGGCCAGGTGGTGTGGGCAGAAGGGAGCAGTCCTCCAAACACTCACACATCAGCAGTGTCCAGGCCTCTCTGCTGGCTTTTAAGCTGGACGGAGTGCTGGCCCCGCCCCCAGGCCAGGTGGTGTTGGCAAAAGGGAGCGGTCCTCCAAACACTCACGCAGCCCAAACAAACAAATTATTAAAATTCTCATTCACCAACACAACCACAATCTCAAAGGCCATCAAAAACCACTAATGGGAACATTCTATTTTTCTTTTTTAATGGCTTCATAGAGGCGGGAAATGCAATCTGAGGATGTACAACAGATTTTTGTGCCATAAAGGAAAAACAATGCAGAGGTTTTGAAAGTTTAGTTGGTGTTGATAAAAAGGTCATCTAAGCCAGCGTTTCCCAACCGGTGTGCCGCGGCACAGGAGTGTGCCGCAAGCCACTGGCTCCTGTGCCGCGGGAAGACACCGGCTGCTGTGCTTCCGGGTCAGTCCGGGCTTCCCGCGCCGACCGCCGCCTTTGCGGGGCTGCCGGGCGCTTCGCCCGCTGCCTCTGCCGCCCCGGTCGCGGTCGGGGACGGGCGGGAGGTGCCGGTGCCACCGGGCTCGCTCGGGGCCGGGTGGAGGTGCTGCCGGGGGGCTGGGCGCTGGAGGGGGGCGGGCGCCTGGCCCGCCGATCTCCCGCTCCATTTTCGCCCGCCTGGGTCCTTCCCCTCCCTCCCGCCAGGGCGCGCGGACACCCCGCCCCCCGGGTCGGGGTGCATGTGGTGGTGGTGTGCCGCGAGATATTTTTCGTGGGGCAGGTGTGCCATTGCCCCGAGGAGGTTGGAAAACACTGATCTAAGCCATAGAAGAGAACTGTTATAAGGCTTCACAAGTCTCACACCAGCCAAAATTTTGAGGATCGATAGGATACAGAATAGCTTCCCTCCTTGTGGATGCCACAATTTATTGCTCTTGGGCGGGGGACTTTGAGACCTAATTGTAACAGCCAGGACTTATGGCTCTTCTTTTTTCTATTTGGTGGAGAGGTTGTGGGTTCTAGCTCCAAAAAGCCGAAATGTAACATTTAATATGTTCGCCAGAAGCGGCTTAGTCATGCTGGCCACATGACCTGGAAGCTGTACGCTGGCTCTCGGCCAATAAAGTGAGATGAGCGTCGCAATCCCAGAGTCGGACACGACTGGACCTAATTGTCAGGGGTCCCTTTACCTGCCTCTAACTAAAACCTCTCCAACATAATGGTGTTATCCAAAAGTAAGATGGACCATTGCTCTGGTATTCTACACCACCTATGTATTACCTTGATGTCCAAGGAACTAGGGGAAGTTGCTGAGACATTAATGGATAGAGTAATATATTGAAGGTGATGCAGTGTCCCTATGTTTCCTCTAATTTGCTATGGGATATAACCAGGTTCAATGAAGCATATACTTTTTCTGATCTTAAAGGCCACAGATCAAAGGACCCAAGATACTTCAGAGGTGACTACCTAGATAGCAAAACTGGACATAGCTGAAGGATAATGAATGGTGCCAGGGACACAATGATATGCACTGAATAATGGACAATGGAGCCAGAGTCATTAGAGTGAGCTATTATAATTGCCTTCTGGAACATTATTTCAATTTGTTCCAATTGCACGTGCTTGAAATCCCATATACAGTGCCAACAGCATTCAAATGCTCCACGTCTCTCTAACATCTGCGCACACTGGGGATCTCTCCAACGAAAGCATCCAGGTAGGATTTCTTATTGTGATATGAAAGAGAGGTAGAACAACAAATGTTTTGCAAAAGACTTTAAACTGCTCTGCTAAGGCATGGACAGCCACACGTTCCTCAGCGGAGCAGTTTTAAAATGCCCCCACACTGCCCCTGGCTCACGAGAGCTAGAGGCTAGGTGCAGACTCAGTTAAACTGCTCCTGCCCCGCACCTGTGCAAACCCCAATTCCTCATCCATGAGCCGGAAAGGCATTGTGGCTTGCTTTACAGGGAGCCTTATCCTTTTTACGATGCGATTCTGGCTTAAACTTGGAACTACAAGAAGCCAGAGAGAGCGGCGAAAAGATATCTACAAATTCCCCATTTAGGATGCGGTTGCGAAGATTATTTTTAAGCTGGATGCCAAGTGGTTGATCCATCCGCTTGAAATTAGACGCTCGCACCCTCCCTTTTGCATCCTGCCCATCTTCCCAACACGGCTCCCTGGCCCCAAAGGCGCGGCGATGGCGCCGGGTGCGTTGTTCCCAAATCCAACTAGGAAGGCCAGGGGCCTTGTGGGTAGTAACCCAGTAGCCCTTACAGTGTTCTTCCAACTCACCACAGGAGGAATTGCACGTACCTGAAAGATCTGAAGAATCTGAAGTGTCCCTCTGGCACTTACACCCATGCTTCCTTGATCTGCACAGCCTCTTCTTCCTACGTCATGTTCTGCATGAATAAGGGCCGGAGGAGCTGTCAGGTGAACTCGAAACAGGTGACCTATGCCTGCGCCTACCCTCGCGAGAGTGTCAACAGGCGGACTTAGACCTATCTAAATGCTCCTTAGCGCCAGCCAGGCAGCACTGCAGGTTGCGGTTCTGGCATACTAATTCCTGTACCTCATCCCCACTGGACAGGGAATCTCCTGGACAGTGAGCTCCTCTGGGGAAACACGCTTTATCTTCTTAGTGTAGGGCCTGTAGAGCATGACATCAGAAGTGGAGGGGCCTTCAAAATGATCATCCCTCACCTTTTTCCTGGTTATTATGAGCTTCATAGGTGGGACCTTCCTGCTGGAAAACAAGGCCCTTTAAAAAAAATTCAATTGGCTGCTTTTACAGCGTTCTTCGGGGTACCCTTCACCACGGCTTTGGGGGTGCCCTCCACTACGACTTCATGTGTGAGAGGGGTGGGGGAACTTTCCTTTTCTTCAATGACTGTGGCTTGTGGCATGATGCACCTTGAAGTGAGCAAACCAGTACTGGCACCGCTAAACACTTGAGTAAGATGGGCAGGTGGGTGTTTTGTTTTAATGCTACTATATTGGCTATTTTCTACAAGTTTGTTTTTTTTTTTTTTTTTTGAATCAGAAGATCTTGAGGGGACGACGACGACAGAACCAGCTAACCTAACTGAGCACAAATGCTAAAACTGTGGGGAAAAGGGAATACTGAGTTAACTCATATCCATATGCAATGAGAACCTGTGGAGTGAACACTCCTAGGATCAAATGCATGCTGTACATGAGGCATGTAGCCAGAGCCAGGGAGGAGGGAATCATCATACGTGCGGCCTAGCCAACCCCCCCCCCCCGAGCCACCAAAAATAAACGGCCGTCATGCGGCCTACGGTTGAGGGCAATGGCAACAAATGGAGACAAATTAAACCATGTGGCTTACAGCTGGGGTGAATGCTGGCCCCTTATGGCCGGTGGAATGTCCCCCCTTCATGAGGAACGGAGGCCGGCAAATAAGGCCCCGCCGTGGTGGCCTACTATGGGGACGTCTGCCACCCTCTAGGGCTGGCGGAGCACCCCCCCACACACACAAACACTTGGCTGCAGAGGGGCCATGCCCACCCAAAAGCAGAGCACCCCACCAGCAAAAGGCTGTAATATGCCGCGGCAGCAGAGTGTTCTTGCACCCCTTCCCCCTCGCTGCCTCCAAACCACAAGGCGACTGCCACACTCTTGGGCCTGGGAGGGAGCCCCACGGCGAGCCAAGGCAGTGGAGGGGCCTTGCGCCTCCTCCCCCACACCAGCGCCAAACTGCAAGGCCACAATGCGGCTTACTGCGGGGGCCCTCGGGAAGCGACGGCCGTGGAGGTGCCCCACTAGTGCCACCCTCTCAGGCCAGGTGGGACACCCCATGGGGAACAGCGGCAGGGCCTTGAGCCCCCCACCCCAGCGCCACCGCCAAAATAAAAAGGCCTACTCTGAAGAAAGGCCGCAAAATGTGGCCGAGGCAGGCACCTGCCGCCCACCCGGGTCGGCAAAGCATCCAATAGTGGCTGTGGGGGGGGTGCCCCATATGTCACCAAAGAAAAGAAAAGGCGATAAAATGCGGCCTAGCCAGGTGGTGGGGCCATGCCCCCTGTCCAACAAAGAGATACAAAGAAGGCTGGTACTTACCTGAATCCAGCCGCCTGAATATGCTCCTGGATCCCGATCCTCATCCTGGAAGAAGAAATACCAAAAGAGGTCTAGCTGAAAGGCTCAGTCTCTTTCCTTTGGCCCTTGACACCACCCCAGGTAAGCCCCGCTCGGTGCCGCAAACCCCGCCCAACTGTGTGGAAGGGAAGGCTGAAATTTATGCTTTGCTGAGGGTCTGGTATGCAAGCTGGAGGTACCTTACATTGGGGCTTGTTCAGCTGGGACAGTATCACTCCAGCTCATTGCAGGGCTGTGTCCAATGCCGCTAGGTGTTTCAAATTGTGGTGTTTCTCCAGATCATGATGTTTGGCTGGTGATACTTCGCGATGTTGACAAGCTGATATCATCCAGCCCTATTCATCTTCAGAAGAATTCAAGAGATGGGAAACCTTTCAAATGGTCATCCCATAACTGTGTATTAAAAGTTGTGTTGAAGGTGGAATGGGATGGTTTAATATTTTGGTTTACGCTTTTTTCTTTTCTTTTTTACAAACAATGGTACATTATTTGAATAAGCATTAGCAGTCCCACTCTAGCTGGAAAATGGTGTCTTGTTTTCCACAGCTCCTCCAACAGTCCTGAGAAGATTGTTATTTCATATGGGGAGTCTGCATGGGTGTGCAATGCCATCTAAGTAGGATTTTCTTAGAATGCTCTCTCCTATAAAATGAGATTGCTCTGTATGGTTTCTATGACCATAGTGCATACCATTTAAAATCCTTCATATGTATATTAAGGTCTTTCTTACATGTACTTTGAAGGCCTAATCATGGACCAGAAGAAATAACTCCTAATTCCGCAGTATGTCTCCTCTCATTTGAACTTATTCTAATAAAGTACTTCAAATAGACATGTCCTATTCTACCCCTCAAAATCACATACTGAATCTTGCAATGCTGAATTTTAAAATCAGAATATAGTACGATGGGAATGATGAGAACAAGTTTTGATGTGTACCCCTTCCTCCGGCCCATCAAACCAGTTCTGCCCAGGTGCTGGCCTGAGGCTCCTTTTAGTTGGAAATTGTTTCTGGGAAAACATAATAAATCTACAGAAAGTAATTTCATTGCAAGTCATTAACAAACTTTGTAATCTGGGACCACACATTCTAGGACAAATAGTCACTACTTCCCACATCCCAAGAAACCAGGTTTCCCAAGGGTTGCCCTCAGGGCCCTTTGCTTCGCCTTTAAATTCCTCTGAATTGACTCTTTTCTGTATCAGTTGCCTTTGGTGGTCCAGCTCTTCCTGGCTCTTGCTTATTCCAGCGCTATGAAGGCACTCCTGGGCACATTCCTCTTCTTGGTCGTCCTTTCCCCAGGTGAGTTGAAATTAGACCACTAGCACTCTTCCCCAGAGGAGGTTCAAGATCAGAGCTTTCCTTCTCCTGGATCAGCTAGTCAAATATTTTGCTCTTTTTTCCACCACACAGCTCACCAATACATATATTTCACTGTAAGAATTGGAAGGGTGCAGAATTTATAACAGACATCGCTAAAATCATGCATGGAATGTGCAGAGTGGGTAATAAAAGGCATTTCTCTCCAGCACTAAAAGTTATGTATATAATGATATGGACATCAGGAGAGTTCTACTTAAGATTTGAAAAATGAAAAACTGAGAGAAACTGACAGGTACAGATTCACCTATAAATAGTCCAGGATTTTGTCCCCACACTGGGCAACTAGTTGACTATGGGAAACACATAAGGAACACGAAAGTAGAATAGCAGTTTCCATTCCTGCTATTTGGAATCACACTACTTTCAAGTATGAATGTAGAATATACCCATCAAAGTAGTAATTGCTATCCTTATTCCCCCTTTAGTTTGTGTATTCTGCTCTTAAAACCATAACCTTTCATGGCCATCACTACCTCTTATCAAAGAAAATCCCATAGTTAAACTGCTCTGTGTGAATAAGCAATTTTCTTTGTCCTGAATCTTCCAAGATTCAAATTCATTGGATTTTCAGGAGTTGTATTGTTATGAAAGAAGGATCAAAATGATTCTCTTTCAACTTTCTCCATATAACCCATAGTTGTGTAAGGAGAGGAGATTTTACTTGTGAGATCCAGTGGGAGGGAAAGTGGGTGGTGGGCAGGAGAGGTTTCAGAACTCCACCGCACTTGGAAATCCCAATTAATTAAGCATATTTAACATCCTTTTGCATTTTAAAAAATGTTTCATTATAAGTTTCAATATACAACCCCATTTCCTCTGAGCATTTAAGAAAACCACAAACACTAAAAGGAAACAAAGAAACCACTTTCCACTAAAAACATTTCAGTAAGTGTTTCTTAAAAATATATATATATATTCGTTTTATAAGAAGAATACACACACACCAAAAAAACGCGAACAAACACAAAAATTTCTTATACAGTTAACATTTTAACCTGAACATCTTAGGGTGGCTTCCCCCGGTCTCCTACTGCTGGATTTCGTTGTCAAACTTCCTTGACAGTTTCTCAACGTTATTTACCCTCTATCATCTTTATTGCATCTTAATCTCCTATACAGTCTACTTATCCAACCAATTTTTAAACTTTATTCATAATATCATTCAACCTTAAACACTTCTCTACACTATCTTTTCCAATGACTAAATTCTCAAACTTTTAATTTTTATCTTAATATCAAATCAAATCAAAATCTATTTTTCATTCCTCAAATCTTAAATCATTTCCCTAATATATATCTACAATAAACATAAATTCTAATTATCATATGTATAATTTGATACTGAAAAACCTCCACTCCCTTCCCTAAGGTATATCCAACTTTGAAAAACAAAAAGCAATGTTTTTTCAAGTCACTCTGAATTCCTTCCAATCTTCATGCACTGTCTCCTCTCCCTGGTCACCTAGTCTCGCTGTCAGCTCAGCAAGTCTTTTAGGATCCTTCTTTCCTTTAACCATCATCCTGAAACAATCGACCAAATCTTCATTCAAATCTTTATTCAGCCAATCCTTCCTCTTCTTAATTTCAGCTTCAACTTCAACTCTCATTTTCCAATAATCCTCATTCAGACTTTTTTGTGAAAAAAACAATGTGTTTCAATGTTGGGTCTTGTGATTTCTCTGCTTCCAGTAGTCTTATATCTTCCCATTGTTTAACACTTTCATCATCCCTCGTGACCACCACTTTGTTGTCAGAAACCTGCTGCTTCAATAATCCTGGTTCTGTTTTAATAACGTGCAGTTTCCTGTATATTTCATTAAGTCCAACTCCAAAAGCCTTAAAATTTCTCCAATAAGTTTTAACACTTCTTTAAATTTGACTTTCCCCATGCCTAATAGGCAACTTCAAAGAACCCAACTGTTAACTTTGTTATGCGGATGTTACAAAGTAAAGGATGTTACCAAGCCCGTACTTGTTGAAACAATATGACCTTTTTACTCCAGACCACGGAAACGAAAGTATTTATATCCAGTCTCTTTGTTACAATATAATGGCGTCTCGCAGTTGCCGATCAGCGGCTCTGTTTCCAAGAATGGGACGGATTTCAAAGATACAATCTAAAGCTTTACATGGTTATATATTAACTAAGAACCCCTCTCCCTTACCCTGCTTAAGGGGGGGAGGTTTCAACAGTACCTTTGGGAAGTTAAAAAGCACACTCTCAGGCTTTGGTTTCGGTTCAGAGCTATCTGCTTTCCTCTTTATCCAGTGTAAGGGATCGGCTTCCGTTTTTAAATCCCTTCCGTATTTCAAATCATTCCCAATCAAAGTCCCAATCATGATTACTCACGGTTTCTTGAAATTTAATTTTTATTCGGAAAATTGGCCGGAAACATCCAGAGAACCTGAAGCTTTGCACAGTGAAGGAGGCATTGAATCCAATGGGCTCCCGTCTTCCACCCCTCTTACTTACGGTTCGCTCTACAGAACTCTGCCGGGGAGAGGAAGAGACGCAAAGTTCAGCTGCTGGATCTCCACGCCCACAAGATGTTCGATTTGGGGGTTTTTCAGGGGTCCACAGTGCTTTCACTTTTCCCCCTTGCCTTCAAAGTGCTAGAATTCCTCAGCCAAGGTAATTCCTGTCGTCAGCGATGGCCGGCCAACCCAGAAGTAACAGTTTCAAAGCCAAGAACCAGGGCTATACTTTCTCTAACGCAGGAATTTTGTTTACTTTGTTCTAAACCAAAATCTTTCATTTTCTTTCATTTATTTGTACCTCACAAAAGCCCCCCCTCCTTTCTTTTCCCACTGTGTTGTGAGCACTGTAGACTGGGCACTCTGGTGCGTTTTCTACTGCAAAAGGAAATTTCCTGGAACTACTTTGCAACAATCTTTCTCTCCTATCTACAGCAGTACCTCTGAAATGTATTTCTGCGACCAAAAAGTTTCAACATGTCTCACACCAAAAAGTTTCAACATGTAGACCTAAAATGAATGTCTGTATTTCCAGTGTTTTCCGTACAAATACAGGTGAGTCTAACTTGTCTTCTAATCATTACACTTTTGATGAACAAAAGCAGACATGAGGAAGGTGTTGCATAAAAGCTGTACTTGAAATAGAAATCGTATCAGCTTCTGCCAGAATAGCCCATAATCAGGGATAAAGGGATATGTTGTCCAACCACTAGAGGAACACAATTTCCCCATCCCTGCAGTGAGGAAGGACTTACATTTGTTAAGTGGGAAATCTGGAAA
Source organism: Darevskia armeniaca (assembly GCA_034641395.1). Classification (NCBI taxonomy): domain Eukaryota; kingdom Metazoa; phylum Chordata; class Lepidosauria; order Squamata; family Lacertidae; genus Darevskia; species Darevskia armeniaca. The sequence goes on from JAWWNF010000115.1 coordinate 787,960, forward strand.
AAATAAAAAACCACACAGAGGAAAAAACCCAAATCAATCAAATCAGTGTGATCGCCCCCATTCATTTCAAATTTGATGTCTTTTACAAGTTTAAATTCAGCAGTTCTATTCAAATATGCTTCAAGAACAGCCAATCCACAGAGCTATTGTTTCAAAGAGTAGTGGCCCTTCTCCTAGCTTATCCAATTCAATAATACTTTCCATTATGGTTAATTTGAAATGTCCCGCAGTCAGCCAACTAGAGAAACTGGAAACATCATAATGAATTTACATCCAGAGTCAATTGACCTGCATTTTTGACCCGGATAAAGGCATTTCTTTCAAAATTCTCTTTCATAGATGGTGATAAAGTGGCAGTTTCCTATGGATGCGGCTTACCTGACAAGTGCCATTCAGGCAATTATAGCTTCACTTCAGAGAGTGGTAAATTCTCTCAGATGATCTCCCGCTGCTGCTACACTGACCTGTGCAACAATGAAACTCTCACTCGTAAGTGTCTGCATCTTTTTAGAGTATGCTACATACCTTATTGGCCCGAATATAAGCCTCACTTTCCCCCCAAATTCTGACTCTGAAATGTTAAAGTGTGGCTTATATTCAGAAATTACACTCTTTGCAAGCCTTATTTATTTATTTATTATAAAATTTGTGTATTATCTTATACTGACAGGTCCCAGGGTGGTTACAACATAAAACCAATATATGAAAACACAAAATGTATTATAGAAACAAAAGCAACCCAATACAGTGGTACCTCGGGTTACATACGCTTCAGGTTACAGACTCTGCTAACCCAGAAATATTACCTCGGGTTAAGAACTTTGCTTCAGGATGAGAACAGAAATCTGGTAGTGGTGGCGCAGCGGTACAGAGAGGCCCCATTAGTTAAAGTGGTGCTTCAAGTTAAGAACGTTTTCAGGTTAAAAACGGACCTCCGGAACGAATTAAGTTCCAGCTGAAGAGTCTGATTAGTAACCTCAGCTTTTGCAGCTGAAATTAGTTGAGGCACCACCCTCTCAGGACAAATGGAAAGGGCCTCCATGGTAGAAAGCATGTCTTCCAGGTCTTACAGCCAAGAGACAGTTGTTGCAGTATGTAGCATGAAGGAGCAAGGCTTGGATGACCTGAACCCTCAATTGGCAAACTCATGACTTAGTTCTCTCCTATAGTAAGAAAGCTTAGTATATTGGTTTCCTATAGATGCTAAGTGCTCTTCCACACTTCTGTTTCCCTCACAATTTCTTCATGGTTTCATCCAGAGGCTAAATAGCATTGGGGTGCCACATAGATAGCAATGAAACCAATGTAGCACAGAACGCAATTCAAACCCTGCAGGGCCAGTAAAGGTGGGTGCCATTATCCAGGTGTTCCAATTTTAATATTGGGGGCAGGTAAGCACCGCCCCATGTAATGAATCACAGGATGGAGCACACAGACACCATTTGAATGGCAATACACATTAATTCCAGTCCCCTTAAATATTTTATGGGAGGTCAAAGAGACCTTGGCCACTCAGAGTTGGCTTAAATGCTATGATCAGGCACAAGCAAACTCGCCCCCCCCCCCAGATGTTTTGGGACTAAAACTGCCATCATTCCTAGCTATCAGGAAATGTGGTCAAGGATGGTGGAAAATGTAGTCCCAAAACATGTGGAGGGCTGAGTTTGCCTATGCCTGCTATGATGAATGGCATCAACTTCCAGACAGAAAGCAAGAAGAAGAAAGGTCACACACCCCTTTGTCCCACTTTTGGTGAAGGGCATCCATCATGGTTACCAATGGGGTATGTCCCACAGCCAGATGTGAACCCAGATTAGAATGGATCTAGATCTGTCTTCTCATCTAATAATGCTTGCAGCTGCCCCCCCCATCCCAAAAGATCATTGGAAGAGTAACAACTATGGAACATATATGAAACAGATATAAAGACAGATAAAACCATCACATATACTGAGAGTAAGTTTGATTTTGGCAGTTCCAGATCGCAGCACTCTTCCCTCAAATGGTCTCAAGTGCCCAGCCTGCTTCCATTACTACAGCGGTAATTGTACAAGTAAAACTACCATTGACTGCCTTGGGAATGAGAATCAGTGTGTTTATTTTAAAGGAGCTCTCATGCACGGTAAGATTGCTATTAAGGCAGGAAACAAATCCTGCAAAGTGGTTGGGGAAAACATGCACAACCCTTTCTTTCTTTCTTTGTTTCTCGCCACCCCTCTTTTCTGTTGCCAGAAATGTGACACAATTTTTTTCTTCTTTGAATGCCAATATCTCTTTTTTGTTTTAAAATGAAAGTTTCTTTTCCACGTCCATAGATTTGCTATATCGGTCTCTAATACATATGAAAGAGAGAAAGAAGACCCCCTGCCTCTCCCCCATCACCCTTTGTTATCTCCTGTGTGTACATGCTTTTGTACATTTGACAGAATGCACTAGTGGGTTCTGCTCCTGGAGGGCTATCCTTGAACCTTGCCAATGGGTAGGTTCCAGAATTAGTAAAGATGAAGGAGGTTGGAAGATAGAACCAGCAGGAGAAAAAGACATTGACTGGGGAAATTGTCACATGGAGGAAGAGCCCATCATCTTCTCTTACCTACTTCTCCCCTTACACCAGTAGAGGGGAACCTCAGGCCTCTGTTACTGCCCCTTGAAATTCATGATAGACCACATTCCCTTGTTAAGAGGAAGCAAAATAGCAGAAACTGATTAGAACAAATGCTTGCAGTACTCCCCACAAAAATTCAGAGGCACCTTTGCGGGGGGGGGCTGCCGGGATGATGGCCCTGGGCTCATTTTTCTGGGGTGCGCTGCTCACACTGCCCTGCCAGCCTTGCAACACTTTATGAAGCTAAGTGAATAATTCAGATTTGATCCCAGCATCACAAAGCAGCTCAGGGCTGACAGGGTTGCATGAGAAGGATGCAGCTGGGTCTGAAAAAGTGGGATGGTATGAGGCAGCCCATCAAAAAGACACATATGTATACATACAACCCCTCTCTTTCTGTCTCTCTTTTACACAAACACACACAAACCAAACATGCATATACATACATATACCTCCCTCCTTCTTTTTCTCAAATCTGGATAACAAAAGAAATGACTACTTCTCACAATCTCACTCCCTCCTTCTTACCTTGGCCCCCAAATCCTTCCTCTTCTGACAGTGAAAGCTTTTCCACAGAATGAACCAGTAGTTAGGGCTGCCATATGGAAGCCGGACAAATATCCCAGCAATGGGGGTTAAATTGTGCCGAAAATTTCAAAAAAAGCTCTAGAACTCAAAGAATCTTGTGGCTCTCACTAAACAATTCTGGGCTCTCACTAAACAATTTTTAGGGGTCCTTGTGGCTCTCACTAAACAATTTTTGTTCCTTAAAAAGCCTCAATAATTTTGGGGTCTTCCTAAAAATGGCTCAACAATTTCGGGTTGCCCTGGTTTTTACTTTTGAGATATGGCAACTCTACAGTAGTTGGCAGACAACAAACTGCTAAGCAAATGTGGTGGTCCCTAAAATTTCTACTTCCTGCCCCACAAAACAACAAGCAACAGGGGGTCTTAGAAAATGTACACTGTCAGTTGTGATTTAGAATGGATTCATGAGGCCGCCAACATCATATTCCTCCTCCCTCCTCCCAGCCTCTACCTCAGCTGCTTTCTCCACCTCCTCAGTTGCCAAGCCATCCTTCTTGCTTCAGACTCTTCTCCTTCTCAAATTCCTTTCCCCTGCCTCCTAATTGCCACCATGCCATCCATCAGTGGCTACATGAACAGTTTATTTCCTACTTCAGATGAGTTTGTGCAGATTTTTCAGTTGTATACTTTATAAAAAATTTTTTTTACGAATTCTCATTCACCAACACAACCACAGTCTTAATGGCCTGGAAAAGAACTTATATGAACATTTCTTCCTTTCTTTTTTTTCAGGTTTCAAAGTCGTAAGGAATATGAATTTCAAAGGATGTGCAACAAAAGATTTTTGTTCCATCAAGAAAAAATTACCATTAGTTAGTACTCATTACGTCATGCCCACTGAAGAGACATGTTATGATGCTTCAGAAACCTCAAACCAGCCTGAATTTTGAGGATAGCATACAGAATAGCCTCCCTTCTTGTGGTTTCCACAATATATTGCCGTTGGGAGGCAGGAGTTTACAATCTAGTGCACGTTTCCTAAAACTCAGCCTTCCAGGTGTTTTTGGCCTACAACTCCCATGATCCCTAGCTAGCACAACCAGTGGTCAGGGATGATGGGAATTGTAGTCTCAAAATATCTGGAAGGCCGAGTTTGAGGAAGCCTGATCTAGTGGAGTCATCCAGGCCTCAGGACCTCTCTCTTCTTTTTCCCCCTTTTGAGGGGTTGTGGGTTCTAAGTACAAAAAGCTAAAGTGTAACATATAAATTAGTTAAATTTCCAATGTGACCACTATAGAAAACAAAATAAATGATCATGACAAATGAAATGTTGTTTGCGTGTTGAGGACACCAAGCCACCCCCCAAAATAATTCACACCTCAGACATAAATTTTTGTTTGGGTTTTTGGCATATTTTTGGCCACAACTATTATTAAAATACAAATCACGTGAGTGGTTGCGTAGGCATTGGTTCTGACTATCTGTCCATACGGGACAGAGCTGGTCACTGGCCAGCGATCGGGGAGACCAATACTGGGGAGAGTTAGGAGACTGGGGGCATAGACCTCCCTCTCCCCAGGGGTCCCAAGGGGCTGATGCATGGCCCTGCAACCCGACTGGGTTCGGACAAGCATATGGAGCCCCTTGGATTCCTTTAACGGAATTCCCATTACACCATCATAGTTGTAGGGCGACCGCCCATTCACTATGAATCAATGAACCAATGCCTAACCGCCAACCTTACAAGTTGTGACTAGTTGCAATGTAGTAGGCGAAAACCATCTGGCTCCAGCCAATCTGCCAGATGGAAAAATTCCTACTAGGCCCCTGCCTTCAAGAAGCAGACGAGCCCATGACAGGCAAAGCAAGGTCAACGCAGAGGCCTAATAAAAAGGGAGAGGAAGGGCGGGGAATCCGAAGCACGCAGCCAAGAGGCTATCCCAATGGCGTGCTGAGGTTTAAATAGGACCTGGGCTGTCCATCAAAACATTGCTACATGCAGTTTTCCCCAGCAACACCTTGCCCCCTCCCATCCGTGGCCGAATGTCCACCCTTTCCTTGGACTACAAAGGGAGGAGGAGGAGGTGCTTTCCTGTCCCCACCGCAACACGTGCTCAACCTATAGGTGAACTCGATTTCTCAAATCTGTATCTTTCAAATAAATACAGTATGCCCATAACTTAAGCCTATTTAACTTGTGTTCATTCAGCTTTATGTACCTGGCCAATTAAAAATAAAGATAAAAGTAGGTGGAAAGGGAACAGGTGTCTGGGGGAAGAACTTTGGCAATCCCATCTGCCATTGCACCCAATGTGTTTTCACTATATATATATATTGCTTTAGGTTCAATCCCAAGAACATGACCCCCCACCTAAGTTAATGACTTACTGTAGTTCAGAATGACGAAGTATGATATTTCCTGATGGTAGCAATCCAGACTTGAGTATTTTCTATGATAGAATTGTAGACCTGGAAGAACAACAAGGGTCATCTAGTCCAACCCCCCTGCAATGCAGGAATATTTTTGCCCAACGTGGGACTCGAATTTACAACCCTGAGATTGAGTTCCTTACTGTAAAACAGGAAGCAAGGAAACAAATGACATACAAAGGAAGCATACAAAGGAAGACATAGCAAGGAAACAAATGACAAACAAAGAAGCATATTTGAATAAATGCTTCTTTCTTATCAACCTGTAGCAAGAGAAAAAGTTGTCCAGAAAAATAAAATGATCATAGAACAAAAAAAGAAAGAAAGGGTAACACAATAGTGTTACAATTTGGTTGAGTGACTCTTGTGGCTAAAATTACTGACCCAGCACATTGGGGGGGGGGGGGACTTGGATTAAAGTATCTACGCTGCTGGTTTGAACCCAAATGCAAGAAAATGTATCAAAAACCACTTTTAGGCCAGTTCTCATACATGAAACTGAGCTTTTCTCCTAAATGTGGAGTTGTAAAAAAATTAAAGGGACATAGTGCCACCTTTGTGTCATTAAGTGGCAGAAGTTCAGGAAATGGTATTTCAGGAAACACTAAACATGACCTCTTACTGATGCCTTCTCTACCATGGGTGGGTATCTGGAATGCACCAAATGAACATTATACCTATAAAGAGCTGCTTTGGTTTCCAGGAACAGTCTGTGCATTAAAGCACCATGTCCAAGCACTCTTTTTCTTGATGCAGAGCATTCTCCAAGAAAACCTGCTTAATAATAATAATAATAATACCCTGCCCATCTGGCAAAGAGCAATCCAGGGAGAACCCAAATTGACATTTGCTCCAACTGAACTTGGAGTGGCTTTTCATGGGGAAAGAAAAAAGAATACTCACACAAGGATACACACTCACAAACACACACAAAAAAACAAAAAAAAAAACATTACAAGAGCACAGAGTAAGAAAAGACAAAAAAGAAGCAAGAAATAATACCCATGTAGAAAACATAAGAAAAAGAAAGAAAGAAAAGGTTATTGTGTACATTATAAAAGTGGGGGATTGTTAATGTAGTTAACCAGACCTTAACCTAATATAAAAGTAAAGGACCCCTGATAGTTAAGTCCAGTCGCAAATGACTCTGGGGTTGCGGCGCTCATCTCACTTTACTGGCCGAGGGAGCCGACGTTTGTCCACAGACGGTTTTTCTGGGTCATGTGGCCAGCATGACTAAGCCGCTTCTGGCGAATCCGAGCAGTGCACAGAAATGCAATTTACCTTCCCGCCAGAGTGGTAGCTATTTATCAACTTGTACTTTTTGGTGTGCTTTCGAACTGCAAGGTTTGCAGGAGCTGGCACTAAGCAACGGGAGCTCACCCGGTCGCAGGGATTCGAACTGCTGACCTTCCAATCGGCAATCCCTAGGCTCAGTAGTTTAGACCACAGCGCCACCCGCGTCAACCTAATACAGTGGTACCTCTGGTTATGAACGGGATCCATTCCGCAGCCTCGTTCGTAACGTTAAAGGTCCACATCCTGAAGCCCCGAATCTGCGCATGCTTGCAACACGATTCGGCACTTCTGCACATGCGCATGACGTCATTTTGAGCGTCTGTGCATGCGCGAACTGACGAACCCGGAAGTAACCCGTTCTGCTACTTCCGGGTTCACCGCATTTGTAACCCTCGCCAAACGCAATCTGCAGCGAACGTATCCAGAGGTATGACTGTATAGTATTTATAAAAATGAATTCCAAATATTGATAAATTCGTTCATGCCAAGTCTTCATTAGTACCCAACTTTGTTTAAGTCAAATTTGTATATATCTTCAATCCAATTGTTTAGCATTAAGTATTAACATTAAAATACCAGCTCACTGTGGGGACGCGGGTGGCGCTGTGGGTTAAACCACAGAGCCTAGGGCTTGCCGATCAGAAGGTCGGCGGTTCGAATCCCCGCGACGGGGTGATCTCCCGTTGCTTGGTCCCTGCTCCTACCAACCTAGCAGTTCGAAAGCATGTCAAAGTGCAAGTAGGAAAATAGGTACCGCTGCAGTGGGAAGGTAAACGGCGTTTCCATGCACTGCTCTGGTTTCGCCAGAAGCAGCTTAGTCTTGCTGGCCAAATGACCAGGAAGATGTACGCCAGCTGCCTCAGCCAATAATGCAAGATGAGCACTGCAACCCCAGAGTCGGACACGACTGAACCTAATGGTCAGGGGTCCCTTTACCTTTACGTTTACCAGCTCATACTTTTACGAAAGCTCATACCAATAACTACCTTAGTTGGTCTCTAAGGTGCTACTCATGAGAAGAGAAGACTCCCTAGAAAAGACCCTGATGTTGGGAAAGATGGAGGGCACAAGGAGAAGGGGACGACAGAGGATGAGATGGTTGGACAGTGTTCTCGAAGCTACTAATATGAGTTTGGCCAAACTGCGAGAGGCAGTGAAGGATAGGCGTGCCGGGCGTGCTCTGGTTGGGGTCACAAAGAGTCGGACACGACTGAACGACTGAACAACAACAACAAGGTGCTACTGGAAGGTATTTTTTGTAGTACAGTGGTACCTCTGGTTACGTACTTAATTCGTTCTGGTGGTCCGTTCTTAACCTGAATACGTTCTTAACCTGAAGCACCACTTTAGCTAATGGGGCTTCTCGGTGCACCACCGCTGACCGATTTCTGTTCTCATCCTGAAGCAAAGTTCTTAACCCGAGGTAATATATCTGGGTTAGCAGAGTCTGTAACCTGAAGGGTATGTAACCCGAGGTACCACTGTATCCATTCATGCTGCTCATTAAGGTGCTCAGCTGAGCCATGGGCAGCCGTACGCCCCTCTGCAGAGCAGCTTAAAGAAGCCAGCAGCCTTTGCCTCAGTCGCCTTCACAACACTTCTATCTGGTTTACATGACAACAGTGCATACCATTTAGAATCCTTTAGAGGCTTGATTTTCTTTTCCTCCCTCTTCCCCATGTTGGTGAACACTGCAGACTTTGGCCCTGGTGTGTCTTCTTCCCTTGTCATCCATGAAGTGCTCCACAACCTTTTGGTACCCCCTCTAAAAGCCCTTGAGATGATGTTACTTCCCCAGGTCATCCCTGAGGCTTTCTATTATGGGGTGCTATGGAGGCTGGCTTTGTTGCACTAGAACGGAGTGGCCAACTCCCAAGAGACTGAGATCTGCTCACAGAGTTAAAAATTGGCAGTGATCTACCCACTTTGGGGGGTTCATGTCAAAGTTGAGCTTTTTTTAGGGAGGAAAGCCCTGTTTTTAGAGGTTCGGGTAAAAGCTGTTGATCTTTTTTTAGGGAACCCAAAGTTGTTGAGGGGAGCCAGTGATGTATCAGTGATCTGCCACAGACGTTCAGTGATCTACGAGAAGGTTTTCTATTCATTTTTCCTCTTCTGATGTCTCACTGCAGCAAGTATTCACTTGAGAGGGAAGCCATCCTTTCATATCTAATCTCTGCATCCACAGCTCTTGAAGAGTGCAATTCCCTCAATTCATCACTATATATAGCAATTGAGGGAGGTCCTTCTCCTATTCTTCTTTAGGTGTGTTAGCCTTGCTAAGCAATGCAACTCATTGATAGCCAAAGTTCATTCTTATGTTCCCACCCCACAGCTCAACCATAAATATATTTGGATGCCAGGATTGGAGGTGGGTAGAGTTTATAAAAGACATTGATAAATTCAGCATGACATGGGTAAAGTAAAATAAAATAAAAAAATTTTTTTCCAGTACCACCTTAGAGACCAACTAAGTTTGTTCTTGGTATGAGCTTTCGTGTGCATGCACACTTCTTCAGCAAAATCAACAAATATCAACAAGTATCTGAAGAAGTGTGCATGCACACGAAAGCTCATACCAAGAACAAACTTAGTTGGTCTCTAAGGTGCTACTGGAAGAAAAAAAAAATTATTTTATTTTGTTTTGACTATGACAGACCAACACGGCTATCTACTTTTAATGGGTAAAGTAGTTCTCTTTGTCCACAATCTTCAGCCTCATTGGATGTTCAAGAGTTCTAGTGTTATAAAAAAAGGACCAAAGCGAATCCCTTTGAACTTTCTCCATATAATTCATAGCTGTTTAATAATTATGTAAGACTTGCGCTGGATTATGGAGAAAGCCAGAGAGTCCCAGATTTTTTTTTTACCTCTGCTTCATTGACTATGGAAAAGCCTTTGACTGTGTGGACCACAGCAAATTATGGGGGGGGGGGGTCCTTAAAGAAATGGGAGTGCCAGACCACCTTATCTGTCTCCTGAGACAAGAAGCAGCAGTTAGAACTGGGTATGGAACAATTGATTGGTTCAAAATTGGGAAAGGAGTATGACAAGGCTATATACTATCTCCCTGCTTATTCAGCTTATATGCAGAATTCATCATGTGAAAGGCTGGACTGGATGAATCCCAAGCCGGTATTAAGATTTCCGGAAAAAATATCAACAACCTCAGATATGCAGATGGCACAACTTTGGTGGTGGAAAGTGAGGAGGAATTAAAGAACCTCTTGGGCTCCGTAATCAAGGGAGATGGTGACAGCAGTCACGAAATTAAAAGACGCCTGCTTCTTTGGAGAAAAGCGATGATAAACCTAGCCAGCATCTCAAAAAGCAGAGACATTACCTTGTCGACAAAGATCTGTATAGTTAAAGCTATGGTTTTCCCAGTAGTGATGTACGGAAGTGAGAGCTGGACCACAAAGAAGGCTGTTTGCTGGAGAATTGTCATTTCATCTTTGGTGAACCATTCCAACAAATAATTATACATCTTAGATAACAATTTGTTTGCCGGAGAATTTTTTTTTTTCAAATGATTTTTTATTGATTTTACAATTTTATAGGTACATCACATTACATTGAATGCTGTCCCTTTACTTTACAGGGGCCTGGCCCACTTTCCATGCCAGGTCACCTTCATACACTCACATTTACTTATGACTTCCTCACATCCACCCCATTGTTTCCATTTTTTTAAGGATTCAAATTCCAAACAGATTCATACTTCATATTCCATTACATCTTCAATTATTATACTATTACATTATTGCATTAACTAAAATTCTCCTCAGCATACTTATATTCAACTTCAGATATTCGTTACCCTTCCATCTCCCCTCAGTCCCTGGGTATGTAACCATAATATTGTCTCTTGTTCAGTCCTTATTCAGTCCTTTGCCGTGTCCATAGTCCATAGTCTTCACCTGAAACTCAAAAATAAGATGTATAACATACATCACCCCTCACCGGTCGGTTCCGAAGTCCAAAACCATACTCTCTCTTGTGGGCTGCTTTCCAAAATCTGAAGCCAGACCTCCAATTGTACAGTCTGGCCCTCTAGTTCTACTTTTTGCTGCTTCTTGTTGCATCCAGTTTTGCTGAATTTCCTTATCATCCTTTTCTTCTTTTGTCGTTTGGCAGCTCCAGTTTTTTTACGTTTAAAAAGTTCTTTCTTGCTGCTGGATAATGTTGATTGTTTCTCCTGCTGTTTAACCTTGACGTGGGCTTTCCCCTCCTCCTTCTCTTGACCATCTGGCCTTGCCACCACTTCATTTATACTTTGTCTTATCTGTTTAGTGGAGTCTCGAATTTCAGCACTCCACTGTTTCATTTCCGCTCTGCATTCTTCCCACGCCTCTAAAATTTTCCACCAATTTATGTCACAATTCTCCGCCATCTTTCAGGGCACGGCTTGCACAATCCAAGATATCAAAATTTAATCCAATATATCCAATAAATCCACAGCTCAAAATATTCCACTATAATTCCAATCAGCTACCCCCCAGGCCAGGGGTGACAGCTGGGTTGCTTCACTGTTACAGAGTATCTCTTATATTTCAGTTTAAATGCCTCGGTGTCAGTTCTCTGTTGCAGTATCTCAATGGCAGGGGACGGACCTCCGTGTTAACATCCCAAGCCAGTCTCTGATTAAGTCCAAATTTAAAGCCTTTTTACTCACATCTCCAGTCCGAATCTTGCTTCTTGGAGGAATCAGCGCGCTCCGAGTGAACGGTCTCGCAGCTTCTCCTGACGGGGTTGTCGAGTCTGTGGAGCTCCGCCTCCCACTCACTCTCGGGAGCCCTTGCTCGGGTCTCCCGGGGAGCAGGATCGGCGTAAAGAGCTCAGCCGGACTGCTGAGACCCTGGGACGCCCTTCCCAGGGGTTTTGGGGGCCGCGGCGCTGGTGCAGACACCCCTTTTCCCAGTCGGGTTGGGGAATGCGACAAGCGGCATGTCCCCCCGACCGTTCGCTCCGGCGCGCCGACCAGAAGTCCTGTTTGCCGGAGAATTGATGCTTTTGAATTGTGGTGCTGGAGGAGACTCTTGAGAGTCCCATGGACTGCAAAAAGATCAAATCTATCCATTCTGAAGGAAATCAACCCTGAGGAAATTTAACAAGTATTATATTTTCAACAGTAAGGCCCATGAAAGTGGCTCACTAGGATTTGAAAAAAAGGAAATAAAAAATGAATCCTTTTAAGCAAGTCTCAGATATTTTTCCACTTATTTTTGCTTATATTACTGGATACATACATACATACATACATACATACATACATACATAGTTTTATTTCTATGCATCTTTCTACAGTTGAAACAATGCTCAAGGTGTTGTAAACATGAAGAAATAGATAACAACAACATAACAAAAGTAGTCATAAACAGTAACAACCTGCTATAGTGAAAAAGATAAGAATGGTGATGAGATCATTGACTGCATTGTGAATTAGAATCAGTGTGGTCATTTTGAAGGAACTCTTTGGAAAGGTAAGATTGCCAGGAAACAGTCTGAAAATTGGCTGAGGGGGGCGGGAATATGCTCACCTTTCTATCTTTCTTTCTTTCTTTCTTTCTTTCTTTCTTTCTTTCTTTCTTTCTTTCTTTCTTTCTTTCTTTCATGTTGCCAAAGATGTAAGAAGGAACATTTCTTCTTTGTATGCCAATATCTATTTCCCATTAAAAAATCAGATTTTCTTTTGCATGTTCATACACTTGGTATATCACTCTCTAATAGGTATATAAAACCCTCGAAGTTTCCCCATTTTCCAGGTATTTCCCTGATTTAGAGAAGCCATCCTGATTTCTGATTTGATCCTGGAATGTCCTTACGATGTCCCTAATTTTTTTGGATGGCATTGGATGACAGTTGATGGCATGTATCCCTCTAACTAAGGGACCCAGGTGGCGCTGTGGGTTAAACCACAGAGCCTAGGGCTTGTTGATCAGAAGGTTGATGGTTCAAATCCCTGCAACGGGGTGAGCTCCCGTTGCTCGGTCCCAGCTCCTGCCCACCTAGCAGTTCGAAAGCACAAATTGCAAGTAGATAAATAGGTACCGCTCCGGCGGGAAAGTAAACGGCGTTTCCGTGCGCTGCTCTGGTTCGCTAGAAGCAGCTTTGTCATGCTGGCCACATGACCCAGAAGCTGTACGCCGGCTCTCGGCCAATAAAGCGAGATGAGCGCCGCAACCCCAGAGTCGGACACGACTGGACCAAATGGTCAGGGGTCCCTTTACCTTTACCTTTATCCCTCTAACTAAAACCTCTCCAACACAATGGTGTTATCCAAAAGTAAGATGGACCATTGCTCTGGTATTCTAACCCACCTACGTATTACCTTGATGTCCAAGGAACTATTGGAAGTTGCTGAGACATTAATAGATAGAGTAATATATTGATGGTGATGCAGTGCCCCTATGTTTCCTCTAACTTGCTATGGGATATAACTAGGTTCAATGAAGCAGATACTTTTTCTGATCTTAAAGGCCGCAGATCAAAGGACCCAAGATACTTCAGAGGTGTCTACCTAGATAGCAAAGCTGGACATAGCTGAAGGATAATGAATGGTGCCAAGGACACAATGATATGCACTGAATAATGGACATTGGAGCCAGAGTCATTAGAGTGAGCTATTATAATTGCCTTCTGGAACATTATTTCTCTTTGTTCCAATTGAACCAAACTTGTTATTTGCACGTGCTTGAAATCCCATATACAGTGCCAACAGCATTCATATGCTCCACGTCTCTCTAACATCTGCGCACACTGGGGATCTCTCCAAAGAAAGCATCCAGGTAGGATTTCTTATTGTGATATGAAAGAGAGGTAGAACAACAAATGTTTTGCAAAGGACTGCAGTCCAGAGCTCCCAAGGAAAACTATTTCAGCGTCAGATTGGAACTACTATTCCAGTAAATATTCTTAAATGTTGTCAAACCAATTGTTACCATCATTTTACTAACACCTGCTCCTTCTGAAAGTAGTTCTGGACTGACTAAAATACTGCCCATCTCTCCACCTATCTGTTCCCTATGTGTTAAAACTCTTCTTGAGACACTGATGTCAATTTGGCATGGCTGTTTCCAAGATGAAGAAGCCAGATTTACTTCATGTTTGGTTACCATCAGATGCCATTTTGAATAAAAATGTCATGGCGAACTTTTCCAAACTGCACTGATTACACATTCTACCCTTCATACAGCAATGGGAGAAGCAAACTGCATCACTGACTGATACAACTTGTTCCTCCTTTGGCTTCTTTAAACTGCTCCGCTAAGGCATGGACAGCCACACGTTCCTCAGCGGAGCAGTTTTAAAATGCCCCCACACTGCCCCTGGCTCACGAGAGCTAGAGGCTGGGTGCAGGCTCAGTTAAACTACTCCTGCCCCCCACTTGTGCAAACCCCAATTCCTTATCCATGAGCCAGAAAGACATTGGGGCTTGCTTTACAGGGAGTCTTATCCTTTTTACGATGCGATTCTGGCTTAAACTTGGAACTACAAGAAGAAGCCGGAGAAAGTGGCGAAAAGATATCTACAAATTCCCCATTTAGGATGTGGTTGCGAAGATTATTTTTAAGCTGGATGGCAAGTGGCGGATCCATCCGCTTGAAATTAGACTCTCGCACCCTCCCTTTTGCATCCTGCCCATCTTCCCCACACGGCTCCCTGGCCCCAAAGGTGCAGCGATGGCACCAGGTGCGTCATTCCCAAATCCAACTAGGAAGGCCAGGGGCCTTGTGGGTAGTAACCCAGTAGCCCTTACAGCGTTCTTCCGACTCACCACAGGAGGAATTGCACGTACCTGAAAGATCCAAAGAATCTGAAGTGTCCCTCTGGCACTTACACCCATGCTTCCTTGATCTGCACAACCTCTTCTTCCTACGTCATGTTCTGCGTGAATAAGGGCCGGAGGAGCTGTCAGGTGAACTCGAAACAGGTGACCTATGCCTGCGCCTACCCTCGCGAGAGTGTCAACAGGTGGACTTAGACCTATCTAAATGCTCCTTAGCCCGAGCCAGGGAATCATCGCTCTCAGCAGCGAGTTCCTCTGGGGAAACACGCTTTATCTTCTTAGGGTAGGGCCTGTAGAGCATGGCATCAGAAGTGGAGGGGCCTTCAAAATGATCATCCCTCACCTTTTTCCTGGTTATTATGAGCTACATAGGTGGGACCTTCCTGCTGGAAGACAAGGCCCTTTAAAAAAAATTCTATTGGCTGCTTTTACAGCGTTCCTCGGGGTACCCTTCACCACGGCTTTGGGGGTGCCCTCCACTACGACTTCATGTGTGAGAGGGGTGGGGGAACTTTCCTTTTCTTCAATGACTGTGGCTTGTGACATGATGCACCTTGAAGTGAGCAAACCAGTACTGGCACCGCTAAACACTTGAGTAAGATGGGCAGGTGGGTGTTTTGTTTTAATGCTACTATATTGGCTATTTTCTACAAGTTTTTTAAACCATGTGGCTTACAGCTGGGGTGAATGCTGGCCCCTTATGGCCGGTGGAATGTCCCCCCTTCATGAGGAACGGAGGCCGGCAAATAAGGCCCCGCCGTGGCGGCCTACTATGGGGACGCCTGCCACCCTCTCGGGATGGCGGAGCACCCCCCCCCCACACACACAAACACTTGGCTGCAGAGGGGCCATGCCCACCCAAAAGCAGAGCACCCCACCAGCAAAAGGCTGTAATATGCCGCGGCAGCAGAGTGGTCTTGCACCCCTTCCCCCTCGCTGCCTCCAAACCACAAGGCGACTGCCACACTCTTGGGCCTGGGAGGGAGCCCCACGGCGAGCCAAGGCAGTGGAGGGGCCTTGCGCCTCCTCCCCCACGCCAGCGCCAAACTGCAAGGCCATGATGCGGCTTACTGCGGGGGCCCTCGGGAAGCGACGGCCGTGGAGGTGCCCCACTAGTGCCACCACAAAAACAAAAAGGCCGCCCTTTGGCGTACTGCCGGGCACCCGCCACCCTCTCAGGCCAAGTGGGATACCACACGGGAAACAGCGGCAGGGCCTTGAGCCCCCACCCCAGCGCCACCGCCAAAATAAAAAGGCCTACTCTGAAGAAAGGCCGTAAAATGTGGCCGAGGCAGGCACCTGCCGCCCACCCGGGTCGGCAAAGCACCCAATGGTGGCTGTGGGGGGGGTGCCCCATATGTCACCAAAGAAAAGAAAAGGCGATAAAATGCGGCCTAGCCAGGTGGTGGGGCCATGCCCCCTGTCCAACAAAGAGATACAATAAAGGCCGGTACTTACCTGAATCCAGCCGCCTGAATACGCTCCTGGATCCCGATCCTCATCCTGGAAGAAGAAAGACCAAAAGAGGCCTAGCTGAAAGGCTCAGTCTCTTTCCTTTGGCCCTTGACACCACCCCAGGTAAGCCCCGCTCGGTGCAGCAAACCCTCCCCAACTGTGTGGAAGGGAAGGCTGAAATTTATGCTTAGCTGAGGGGCTGGTACGCAAGCTGGAGGGACATTGGGCCTTGTTCAGCTGGGGCAGTTTCACGCCAGCTCCTTGCAGGGATGTGTCCAATGCAGCTAGGTGTTTCATATTGTGCTGTTTCTCCAGATAAGGATTTGTGGCTGGTGATACTTCGTGATGTTGAGAAGCTGATATTATCCAGCCCTATTCATCTTCAGAAGAATTCAAGAGATGGGAAACGTTTCAAATGGTCATCCCATAACTGTGTATTAAAAGTTGTGTTGAAGGTGGAATGGGATGGTTTAATATTTTGGTTTACGCTTTTTTTCTTTTTTTACAAACAATGGTACATTATTTGAATAAGCATTGGAAGACCCACTCTAGCTGGAAAATGGTGTCTTGTTTTCCACAGCTCCTCCAACAGTCCTGAGAAGATTGTTATTTCATATGGGGAGGCTGCATGGGTGTGCAATGCCATCTAAGTAGGATTTTCTTAGAATTCTCTCTCCTATAAAATGAGATTACTCTGTATGGTTTCTATGACCATAGTGCATACCATTTTAAATCCTTTATAGGTATATGAAGGTCTTTCTTCCATGTACATTTAAGGCCTAATCATGGACCAGAAGAAATAACTCCTAATTCCGCAGTAGGTCTCCTGTCATTTGGCCTTATTCTAATAAAGTACTTCTAATAGATATGTGCTATTCCACCTCTCAAAATCACATACTAAATTTTGCAATTCTGAATTTTAAAATCAGGATATAGTATGATAGGAATGATGAGAACAAGTTTTGTTGTGTACCCCTTCCTCCGGTCCATCAAACCAGTTCTGCCCAGGTGCTGGCCTGAGGCTCCTTTTAGTTGGAAATTGTTTCTGGGAAAACATAATAAATCTACAGAAAGTAATTTAATTGCAAGTCATTAACAAACTTTGTAATCTGGGACCACACATTCTAGGACAAATAGTCACTACTTCCCACATCCCAAGAAACCAGGTTTCCCAAGGGTTGCCCTCAGGGCCCTTTGCTTCGCCTTTAAATTCCTCTGAATTGACTCTTTTCTGTATCAGTTGCCTTTGGTGGTCCAGCTCTTCCTGGCTCTTGCTTATTCCAGCGCTATGAAGGCACTCCTGGGCACATTCCTCTTCTTGGTTGTCCTTTCCCCAGGTGAGTTGAAATGAGACCACTAGCACTCTTCTTATCATCCCAGAGGAGGTTCAGGATCAGAGTTTTCCTTCTCCTGGATCAGCTAGTCAAATATTTTGCTCTTTTTTCCACCACACAGCTCACCAATACATATATTTCACTGGAAGAATTGGAAGGGTGCAGAATTTATAACAGACATTGATAAAATCATGCATGGAATGTGCAGAGTGGGTAATAAAAGGTATTTCTCTCCAACACTAAAAGTTATGTATATAATGATATGGACATCAGGAGAGTTCTACTTAAGATTTGAAAAATGAAAAACTGAGAGAAACTGACAGGTACAGATTCACCTATACACAGTCCAGGATCTTGTCCCCACACTGGGCAACTAGTTGACTATGGGAAACACATAAGGAACACAAAAGTAGAACAGCAGTTTCCACCCCTGCTATTTGGAATCACACTACTTTCAATTATGAATGTAGAATATAGCCATCAAAGTAGTAATTGCTATCCTTATTCCCCTTTTAGTTTGTGTAATCTGCTCTTAAAACCATATCCTTGCATGGCCATCACTACCTCTTATCAAAGAAAATCCCATAGTTAAACTGCTCTGTGTGAATAAGCAATTTTCTTTGTCTGTCCTGAATCTTCCAAGATTCAAATTCATTGGATTTTCAGGAGTTGTTATGAAAGAAGGATCAAAATGATTCTCTTTCAACTATCTCCATATAATCCATAGTTGTGTAAGGAGAGGAGATTTTACTTGTGAAATCCAGTGAGAGGGAAAGTGGATGGTGGGCAGGACAGGGTTCAGCACACCACTGCACTTGGAAATCCCAATTAATTAAGCATATTTAACATCCTTTTGCATTTTAAAAAATGTGTCATTATAAGTTCAATATACAACCCCATTTCCTCTGAGCATTATTTAAGAAAACCACAAACACTAAAAGGAAACAAAGAAAGAAACCACTTTCCACTAAAAACTTTTCAGTAAGAGTTTCTTTAAAAATAAATAAATTATTCATTTTATAAGAAGAATACACACACACCCAAAAAAACGCGAACAAACAAAACAAAAATTTCTTATACAGTTAACATTTTAACCTGAACATCTTAGGGTGACTTCCCCCGGTCTCCTACTGCTGGATTTCGTTGTCAAACTTCCTTGACAGTTTCTCAACTTTATTTACCCTCTATCATCTTTATTGCATCTTAATCTCCTATACAGTCTACTTAACCAACCAATTTTTAAACTTTATTCATAATATCATTCAACCTTAAACACTTCTCTACACTATCTTTTCCAATGACTAAATTCTCATCAAACATTTAATTTTTATCTTAATATCAAATCAAATCAAAATCTATTTTTCATTCCTCAAATCTTAAATCATTTCCCTAATATATATCTACAATAAACACAAATTCTAATTATCATATGTATAATTTGATAATGAAAAACCTCCGCTCCCTTCCCTAAGGTATATCCAACTTTGAAAAACAAAAAGCAATGTTTTTTCAAGTCACACTGAATTCCGTCCAATCTTCATGCACCATCTCCTCTCCTTGGTCACCTAGTCTCACTGTAAGCTCAGCAAGTCTTTTAGGATCCTTCTTTCCTTTAACCATCATCCTGAAACAATCGACCAAATCTTGATTCAAATCTTTATTCAGCCAATCCTTCCTCTTCTTAATTTCAGCTTCAACTTCAACTCTCATTTTCCAATAATCCTCATTCAGACTTTTTTGTGAATAAAACGATGTGTTTCAATGTTGGGTCTCATGATTTCTCTGCTTCCAGTAGTCTTATATCTTCCCATTGTTTAACACTTTCGTCATCTTTCGTGACCGCCACTTTGTTATCAGAAACCTGCAGCTTCAATAATCCTGGTTCTGTTTTAATAACTTTCAGTTTTTTGTTTATTTCATTCAGTCCAAATCCAAAAGCCTTAACTTGCTGTTTAATTTCTCTAAGAAGTTTTAACACTTCTTTAAATTTGCCTTTCCCCATGCCTAATAGGCAACTTCAAAGAACCCAACTATTGCCTTTGTTATGTGAATGTTACAAAGTAAAGGATGTTACCAAGCCTGTACTTGTTGAAACAATATGACCTTTTTACTCCAGACCACGGAAATGAAAGTATTTATATCCATTCTCTTTGTTACAATATAATGGTGTCTCGCAGTTGCTGATCAGCGGCTCCATTTCCAAGAATGGGATGGATTTCAAAGATACAATCTAAAGCTTTACAGGGTCATATATTAATTAAGATCCCTTATCCCTTAAGATCCCTTAAGATCCCTTAAGATACCCTGCTTAATGGGGGGAGGTTTCAACAGTACCTTTGGGAACTTAAAAAACCCACTCTCAGGCTTTGGTTTCGGTTCAGAGATATCTGCATTCCTCTTTAACCAGTGTAAGGGATCGGCTTCCGTTTTTAAATCCCTTCCGTATTTCAAATCATTCCCAATCAAAGTCCCAATCGATTACTCAGGGTTTCTTGAAATTTAATTTTTATTCGGAAAATTGGCCGGAAACATCCAGAGAACCTGAAGCTTTGCGCAGTGAAGGAGGCATTGAATCCAATGGTCTCCCATCTTCCACCCCTCTCGCTCACGGTTCGCTCTACAGAGCTCTGCCGGGGAGAGGAAGAGACGCAAAGGGCAGCTGCTGGATCTCCACGTCCCCAAAACGTTCGATTTCAGTTTTTTCCAGGGGTCCACGGTGCTTTCACAGTTTCCCCTCGCCTTCAAAGTGCTGGAATTCCTCAGCCAAGGTAATTCCTTTCATCAGCAATGGCCGACCAACAGTTTCAAAGCCGAGAACCAGGGCTATACTTTTTCTAATGCAGGAATTTTGTTTATTTTGTTCTAAACCAAAATCTTTCATTTTCTTTCATTTATTTGTCCCTCACAAAAGCCCCCCCTTCCTTTCTTTTCCCACTGTGTTGTGAGCACTGCAAACTGGGCACTCTGGTGTGCTTTCTACTGTAAAAGGAAAATTCCTGGGCTTACTTGGATTGCCAAACCAAAACAGCAGCCAAGAAAATTAGGATCAAAACAGCAGCCAGAAGGCTTGATTTTTTATTGTAAAAGACTGTTGCAATAGCACTTCCACCTGCAGAAGCAGGAAGAAGCCCAGAACAAAAGAGGGTTCAAACTTTTATCAGTTTCCAAAAGTATCAGTAACACCCCTGCATTGGGGACTATGGCTGCTCCCACTCAAGTCCTAAGCATCCTCCTTGGTAGCAATTTCCTTCTTGAACAGAACAAAATTGGAAATTGTGCAGTGTCCTGCGTTATGTGGAGCTTTAGGGAGACATGTGTGAACAATGGAGGAGATGCACACTGCGGACTGGAGGGGCAACCCCCCAATCATTTAAAAAAATTCTGTAACACTTCCCTTGCAGTGCTCCACAACCTTCATATGTCTTCTTTAAAGCCCTTGAGATGATGTTACTTCCCTATGTCATCACTTCGTCTTTCTGGTGTGGCTTAATGAGGGTCATAAACTTAATGACCCGTGGAGTTACGCTGGACAAAGCAGATTTACGATTAAGCTCCGACCTTTATGGCGCCCACACGTTTCCTTCTCGGCGTCTTCAGCGGCCCCTGCAGAGTTCATTCGCAGCAGAAATAGTGGCAGTCTGTGTGTGTGTCCCAAGAAATTGCAGGACACTGCTTCTTCTATTTCTCATAAGCTTTATTTTTATACAAAAACTTAACCAGGAGAAGCTAACTCCATAGCTGCTTCTCTTCACACAGTCAAAAACGAAAGTAACTCCACCTCATTCCCACCAAACGCACAAATACAGAGAGCCTATATATAGAGGCGTCACACCCAGTGTAAGAACGTATTTCCTGTGGATTGTTAACTCTTTGTTAACCAGAATCCCCACACCCCCTCTTGTTCAAAACATTGGGTGTGTGTAGGTATAATAGTTTAACTCAAACCTAATCCGTAACAGAACTCCTTATGCTTCTGGAAGGTCAAGGGTTTGGTGAACCCATCAGTGAGGTTTTCTTGGCTAGGACAGCACCTCAGTTTGATCATACCTGTCCTAACACTTTGACAAACGTTTCGAAACAGAATGTCTAAATGCTTGGTTCGTGATTTGAATTGGCCTGATTCTGCCAGCTTCAGGCAGGGTTGATTATCTTCCCAAACTGTGATGGGTAAGCAACAATCTTCACAAACCTCCTGAACTAGACATTTGTAAAATTCAAGCTCTCTGCATACTTCCGATAGAGCACTGAATTCAGCCTCTGTGGAAGAAAGCGTGATGAGGCTTTGCTTCCTAGATCTCCAGCCTATTACAGATTTTCCAAACATCACGACCATTCCAGAAACTGATTTTCTGTCATTCAAATTGGCCCAATCGCCGTGCATCACCTTGAGCTGATAGTGTGAGGCTAAACTCTTTGGTGTCCTGCAGGTATCTAAGCACTCTTTTGATGCCGTTCCAGGCAACCACACTAGGCTTTGAAGCCTCCCTGCTGAGCAGATTTATAGCATATGCTACATCCGGTCTGCTCCACTGGGAGAGATATAACAGACTTCCTAGCGCAGATTGAAAGACCTCGGGGTTTTTGAACTCAGGACTTTCCCCAGACTGGCTGTCTTTTACATAACATATTTCCATTGGCGTTCTGACACCTGCACAGTCAGACATCCTGAATTTTTCTAGTAGCTGCTCAATTTTTCTTTTCTGGTTCAGCAGAAAACTCCCATCCTGGGTTCTGCTGATCTGAACACCTAATTATTCACTCACAGAGCCTAAATCTTTAAGCTTAAAGTGCTGTTCAAGCTCTTTGGCAAACTTCTGCACCTGTTTACCTGTTTTTGCCACCATAATGATATCATCAACGAAGATTAGAACCAACTCCTGCAGCTGGCCTGACCCCTTCAGGTACAGACAGCTGTCAGCAAGACTTTTCTGAAACCCTAGTTTCTCCAACGCTTTGCTGAGACTCATGTTCAAATTTCTGGCTGACTGCTTAAGGCCATAAATGGATCGATGCAGTCTCCAGACCAGATCTGGCTTGTCACTATCAAAACCTGGAGGCGGTAACATGTAAATCTCCTCCTGCAATGGTGAGTTCAGATAGGCAACATCGATATCGAAATGATTCACCTCGAAACCTTGTTGCGCTGCTATCGACAGGAGCATGCGCATGGTCTCACATCTGGAGGTGGGTGCATATACCTGAGTGTAATGCAAACCTTTCTGCTGACTGAAACCTCTTGCCACTAGTCTAGCCTTATATTGTGGCTCGCCGCTAGCTGTGGGTTTTAGTCTGTAAACCCAGCGACAACTCATTGCCTGCTGGTCAGCTGGCAGAGTTGTGGGAGTGAAGACTCTCAGAGACTTCATGGCATCTAACTCCCTTTCCATGGCTTTCTGCCATTTGCTAGCTTCTGCTTGAGGTAACTGTTGAACCTCAGCAAAACTCTCTGGTTCGCACTGAGCAACACCAGCCCACACATTTGTGATTGTGAGCCTGTCAGGTGGTTTGTTCTTTGTGGTGCGTTTGGAATGTCTAGGCCCTGTGCTAGACTCCCCCTCTGACCCAGACGTGCTGGACTCTGCCTGTGAGTCCCTGGCACCTGGAGAACCACTAAGCGATCTACTGCGCTTGCTTTGTACCCATGGACTAGCCGAGCCTGTGGGAGACGTTGGAGACCTACTGCGCTTGCGCTGCCTGCTAGACCTAGCCTTTGGCGATGAGGGTGCACTTATGGTCTCTTGCTTCACCTCTCTCTTTGGAGATGCCCCCTTTGATACTGCACCCTGATCGTGGTTGCGAGCTTGACCCGAACCACCAGCAGGTACACCTCCAACAGCTCCGTCAACAGGTGCAACTGACTGATCCTCTAAGTCAATATCACCAAAACTTTCTGAAAGCACTTCAGGGTTTCCGTGGATTCTTTTCCACCCACTCTGTTCTCAGAACTCTGCACTTCTGCTTATTACTATCTGGGATCGGTTGCCCCCTGGGTATGCAAATCTCCAAGCCTTTGACCCCGGCTCATACCCACAGAATATCATCTTTTGGGAACGAGGGCCACCCTTTCTGCGTTTAGGTTTCGGGATCAAAACCCAAGCCTCTGCTCCAAACGTGCGAAAAAAGTGTACTTTAGGCTTTTTTCCATACAGCAGAGAATAGGGCGTGTTTCCTACCACAGAATTATAGGACCTGTTAAGAGTGAAGTTAACAGAATACCAAGCTTCAGCCCAGAAGCATCTTGGCAACCCTGAGTCATAAAGAACAGCTTCTACCCCCTCTTGTATGGTGCGGTTTCTTCGCTCCGATACCCCATTTTCTTGAGGAGAGTATGGCGAAGTGCATCTGTGCTTAATTCCCTTTGCTCGGAAAAAGCTCTGCAACTCAGACGCTAAAAATTCTGTACCCCTGTCAGATTGAAAGGCTTTTACCCTGGTAGAGAACTCAAGTTCAACTGCTACCACCCACTCTTTAATCACTTTGGCTGTTTGCCCCTTATCTTTAAGAGTGTAAATCCAGCTCATTCTTGAGTAATCATCAATCAAACAAAGAGCCCACTTTGAACCAGCCATGCTGGCTGTCGGCATTGGACCACAGAGATCCACATGGACCAGCTCAAAAGCTTGTTTGGCCACCCTCTCAGACCTTGGGTAGCTACATGCGTGAACCTTCGATTTTTTACAAGCTTTACAGTCTAAGAACTTAGAACATTCTTTCATTTTGCACCCTTCAGCACACTCAACCTGCTTGCGCACATATCTCCAATTAGCATGTGACATCCTTCTATGCCACAAATGCAAGCATTGGTTGTGCGTGGGAACATTGGCACACTGTGCCTGTGCCTCCTTAGAAACTTTATTACCTGTCTCAAAGATCTGCGCCCCCTCAGAGGCGTTATTACTAGTTTCCAGGACATACAGCCCATCCTGGCATTTAACCTGAACCAACAGCTCTCCACCCTTGGAAATGGAGCACATCTAGTTTCCAAAACTGACCAGAAAACCTGCATTGTCAAGGGCAGAAACAGAAAGTAAACCACTTTTCATGCCAGACAGCAAATACACATCAATCTCAGCATTCAAACTGTTGTTATGGTACGGTCTTACATACGAGTAAGACACAGCAAAGACACATGCCCGACTGGCATGATCTGGCTCGTCCGGGAGCTTATCAGCTTCTTCAGCCCGAACAGCACAGCGACTGGTGTCGGCAGACATCCAGCACACTCATAAATCAGCAGTGAGTGTGCACAGCAGCGTAACAGACACAGCAGCTCAGCATTTGTAGCTAAATCTACTTTATTACTTATTTACAATCACGGAGCTCTACATGATGACTCCCTCTCTCTGGCATCAGGCAGCCGAGAGAGAACAAAGGATAAGAATCCTATTTAGAGGGTACACAGCAATACAAGACTTCCTGTCTGCCGTCACTTCCTCCTTCCACTCTGTGGGATGAAAAACATAAATACAGTCATGTGAAACACAATAAGCCCATGACTGAACTCAGGGGATGAATCTTATAACATAAACAAGGCATAAAAGCAACTCCAGCAGATGTAATAGTCCTCTTGGTTGCATCTGCCAATGTTACAGTTTGTCCATCTTGAATTTCCCAGCAGTCCCTCAACTGGACACTAGAGGGCGCTGCAAGGTGATGACTGGCTCCACTGTCTATCACCCAGCGTTGTATACAATCTTCTGTTGCTTTACTCATCAGAGCAAACGCAGCTGACGAGTATTGAGTTCCAGCTCCGCCGCCTCTGCCCCCACGGGAAGGGCCTCTGCCTGCACGTCGTCCTCTGGCTCTTATCTGTTGATTGCTATGAGGGATGGCCTTGTAGGCTTCCTGAGGGCACTTTCGACGCAAATGTTGGTCAGACCCACAACGAAAACATCGCTTTACTGCAAAAACGTCCACTGTGCTTTCAGTGCCTCCACTCCTGGGAACAGGACAGCCCCCCTTCGCAGCTTTGCTTCGCTCGCTTTGCCTGCGATCCTGCTCATCTGCCAAGCGTCCAGCAACATAGTTGAGGTTCAGCTGAGCTACAGGCATCGCTTCGAGAGTTAAACACAAAGTCTTATAACTTGGATCCAAAGAACTCAGAAGTATATAAACTTTCTGTTCTTCCGAAAAAGGGACCTGTAGTTGCCTTAGACGGTTGAACACCGTTATCATCTTGGTCACATGTTCTCTCACACAGGTTCCCGGCTCCAACCGAAGGTCGAAAAGCTGCCTGGTGACATGGACCCTTTCTCCAGCCGTGTCCCTCTCATGGACCCGCCTCAGGGCCTCCCATATCTCTTGAGCATTATTGTCAATAACAACATGAGCCATTTGTTCCTCATCTATTGCTAGAAACAGATGCACAACCGCTCTCTGGTCTTTTTGTAGGGCTGCCGCTGCTGCTGCCACTGCTGCAGCTGCTGCTCCAGCAGCGGCTGGTACAGGTGGGTTCTGTATACAAGTCCAGAGTCCCTTAGCAGTCATCCAAACCTGCACCCTCTTAGACCAATCAGCCCATTTCTTCCCAGTCAGCCTTGGAAAAGGCACTTGGAAGTTTTCCTGTGGCTCTGCCATTTTCCCTTTTGGGGTTTGTATGTACTCACACGGCTGTTGCTTCCAGCTCCCAGCTCTCAGCTCCCAACTCTGGAAAATGGGCTTCACTAGCGAGTCTTAATGCTCTGTGCCTTTAAGAAACACAGCACAATGCAGAGCTCCAGCTAGCCGACTGCAGCAAACACACAGACCTCTGTCCTGGCCATAAATCACCTCAGGACTTCTTGCCACTTATTCACGTCGCTCACCCATAACCTGTGGCTTAATGAGGGTCATAAACTTAATGACCCATGGAGTTACGCTGGACAAAGCAGATTTACGATTAAGCTCCGACCTTTATGGCGCCCACACGTTTCCTTCTCGGCGTCTTCAGCGGCCCCTGCAGAGTTCATTCGCAGCAGAAATAGTGGCAGTCTGTGTGTGTGTCCCAAGAAATTGCAGGACACTGCTTCTTCTATTTCTCATAAGCTTTATTGCAGCAAAACAAAAACTTAACCAGGAGAAGCTAACTCCAGAGCTGCTTCTCTTCACACAGTCAAAAACAAAAGTAACTCCACCTCATTCCCACCAAACTCACAAATACAGAGAGCCTATATATAGAGGTGTCACACCCAGTGTAAGAACGTATTTCCTGTGGATTGTTAACTCTTTGTCAACCAGACTCCCCACAGGGTTGCTTTGGAGGCTGCCTTTGTTATGGAGCGCTTTCTATTTATTCCCATCTTTTGATGTCTTACTGCAACAAGTATTCCTTACATATCTGTTCTCTGCAGTCAGAACTCTTGAGCAATAACCTCATAGAGTTTGACACACTTTGATCTAATTATGCATGGCAAAGGCAAATCAGTGTATCTGCCCTGAATCTTTCAGCTTCATTGGATTTTCAAGAGTTCTAGTGTTAAGAAAAAAGGACCAAAATGAATCTCTTTAAACTATCTGCATATAATTCATAGTTCTTTAAGGATTGTGTAAGAATTGTGTCAGATGCTGTGGGGATCTTTCAGCTTCATTGCCCTGAATCTTTCAGCTTCATTGGACGTTCTAGTTCATTGGACGTTCTGGAATTCTAGTGTTATGAAAAAAGGATGAAAATGAATTTCTGTAAACTTTCTGCATATAATTCATAGTTGTTTAAGAATTGTGTAAAAATTGTGTCAGACGCTTTGGGGAGCAGTATTTATTTGACAGATCCATTGGGAGGAAAATTACTTAACATTACTAAACGTTCAACTGAAAATTTTTTAGTATGTAAATCCAGAAATAATGTCTGTGCTGCCAGTGCTTTGTGAAAGGAAGGAAGGAAGGAAGGAAGGAAGGAAGGAAGGAAGGAAGGAAGGAAGGAAGGAAGGGAAGGAAGGAACTACTTTGCAACAATCTTTCTCTCCTGTCTACAGCAGTACCTCTGAAATGTATTTCTGCGAAAGATATTACTAAAGTCTCAGACCAAAGAGTTTCAACATGTAGACCTGGGATGAATGTCTGTATTTCCAGTGTTTTCCGTACAAATACTGGTGAGTCTAACTTGTCTTCTAATCATTATACTTTTGGTGAACATAAGCAGATGTGAGGAAGGTGTTGCATTCCAGCTGTACTTGAAATACAAATCATATCAGCTTCTGCCAGAATAGCCCATAATCAAGGATAATGGGATATGTTGTCCAACCACTGGAGGAACACAATTTCCCCATCTCTGCATTGAGGAAGGACTTACATTTGTTAAGTGGGAAATCTGGAAAAAATAAAATCCACACACAAGAAAAAAACCAAATCAACCAAATCAGTGTGATTACCCCCATTCATTTCAAATTCGATGTCTTTTACAAGTTTAAATGCAGCAGTTCCATTAGAATATGCTTCAAGTAAAGCCAATCCACAGAGCTATAGTTTCAAACAGTAGTGGCCCTTCTCCTAGCTTATCCAATTTAATAATACATTCTATATGGTTAATTTGAAATGTCCCTCAGTCAGCCAACGAGAGAAACTGGAAACATCATAATGAATTTACATCCAGAGTCAATTGACCTGCATTTTTAACCCGGATAAAGGCATTTCTTTCAAAATTCTCATTCATAGATGGTGATAAAGTGGCAGTTAACTATGCATGCGGCTTACCTGACAAGTGCCATTCAGGCAATTATAGCTTCACTTCAGAGAGTGGTAAATTCTCTCAGATGATCTCCCGCTGCTGCTACACTGACCTGTGCAACAATGAAACTCTCACTCGTAAGTGTCTGCATCTTTTTAGAGTATGCTACATACCTTATTGGCCCGAATATAAGCCTCACTTTCCCGCCAAATTCTGACTCTGAAATGTTAAAGTGTGGCTTATATTCAGAACTTGCACTCTTTGCAAGCCTTATTAATTAATTAATTAATTAATATAATTAATTATAAAATTTGTGTATTATACTGACAGGTCCCAGGGTGGTTACAACATAAAACCAATATATGAAAACACAAAATGTATTATAAACACAAAAGCAACCCAATACAGTGGTACCTCGGGTTACATACGCTTACATACGGTTACATACGCTTACAGGTTACAGACTCTGCTAACCCAGAAATATTACCTCGGGTTAAGAACTTTGCTTCAGGATGAGAACAGAAATCGGGCAGCGGTGGTGCAGCGGCACAGAGAGGCCGCATTAGCTAAAGTTGTGCTTCACGTCAAGAACGTTTTCAGGTTAAAAACGGACCTCTGGAACGAATTAAGTTCCAGCTGAAGAGTCTGATTAGTAGCCTCAGCTTTTGTAACTGGAATTAGTTGGGGCACCACCCTCTGAGGACAAATGGAAAAGGCCTGCATGGTAGAAAGCATGTCCTCCAGGTCTTACAGCCAAGAGACAGTTGTTGCAGCATGTAGCATGAAGGAGCAAGACTTGGATGACCTGAACCCAGGTGTTTTGGGACTAAAACTCCCATCATTCCTAGCTATCAGGAAATGTGGTCAAGGATGGTGGAAAATGTAGTCCCAAAACATGTGGAGGGCCGAGTTTGCCTATGCCTGCTAAGATGAATGGCATCAACTTCCAGACAGAGCGCAAGAAGAAAAGTCACACACCCCTTTGTCCCACTTTTGGTAAGGGCATCCATCATGGTTACCAATGGGGTATGTCCCACAGCCAGATGTGAACCCAGATCGGAATGGGTGTAGATCTGTCTTCTCATCTAAGAATGCTTGTAGCTGCCCCCCCCATCCCAAAAGATCATTGGAAGGGTAACAACTATGGAACATATATGAAACAGATATAAAGACAGATAAAACCATCACATATGCTGACAGTAGGTTTGATTTTGGCAGTTCCAGATCGCAGCACTCTTCCCTCAAATGGTCTCAAGTGCCCAGCCTGCTTCCATTACTACAGCAGTAATTGTACAAGTAAAACTACCATTGACTGCCTTGGGAATGAGAATCAGTGTGTTTATTTTAAAGGAGTTCTCATGCACGGTAAGATTGCTATTAAGGCAGGAAACAAATCCTGCAAAGTGGTTGGGGGAAACATGCTCAACCCTTTCTTTCTTTGTTTCTCACCATCCCTCTTTTCTGTTGCCAGAAATGTGACACGGAATTTTTCTTCCTTGAATGCCAATATCTCTCTTTTGTTTTAAAATGAAAGTTTCTTTTACATGTCCATAGATTTGCTATATCAGTCTCTAATACATATGAAAGAGAGAAAGAAGACCCCCTGCCTCTCTCCCATCACCCTTTGTTATGTCCTGTGTGTACATGCTTTTGTACATTTGACAGAATGCACTAGTGGGTTCTTCTCCTGGAGGGCTATCCTTGAACACAAACCTTGCCAATGGGTAGGTTCCAGAATTAGTAAAGATAAAGGAGGTTGGAAGATAGAACTAGCAGGAGAAAAAGACATTGACTGGGGAAATTGTCACATGAAGGAAGAGCATCTTCTCTTACCTACTTCTCTGCTTACACCAGTAGAGGGGAACCTCAGGCCTCTGTTACTGCCCCTTGAAATTCTTGATAGACCACATTCCCTTGTTAAGAGGAAGCAAAATAGCAGAAACTGATTAGAACAAATGCTTGCAGTACTCCCCACAAAAAATTCAGAGGCACCTTTGCGGGGGGGCTGCCGGGATGATGGCCCCGGGCTCATTTTTCTGGGGTGCGCTGCTCACACTGCCCTGACAGACTTGCAACACTTTATGAAGCTAAGTGAATACTTCAGATTCGATCCCAGCATCACAAAGCAGCTCAGGGATAACAGGGTGGCATGAAAAGGATGCACCTGGGTCTGAAAAAGTGGGATGGTATGAGACAGCCCATCAAAAAGACACATATGCATACATACAGCCCCTCTCTTTCTGTCTCTCTTTTACACAAACACATAAACAAAACATGCATATACATATAGACACATATCCCTCCCTCCTTCTTTTTCTCAAATCTGGATAACAAAAGAAATGACTACTCACAATCTCACTCCCCCCTTCTTACCTTGCCCCCCCAATCCTTCCTCTTCTGATAGTGAAAGCTTTTCCACGGAATCAAACCAGTAGTTAGGGCTGCCATATGGAAGCCGGACAAATATCCCAGCAATGGGGGTTAAATTGTGCCGAAAATTTCAAAAAAAGCTCCAGAACTCAAAGAATCTTGTGGCTCTCACTAAACAATTCTGGGGTTTGTTCCTTAAAAACCTCAATAATTTGGGGGTCTTCCTAAAAATAGCTCAACAATTTCAGGTTGCCCTGGTTTTTACTTTTGAGATATGGCAGCTCTACAGTAGTTGGCAGGCAAGAAACTGCTAAGCAAGTTGTTTAAAATTTCTACTTCCTGCCAACAACAAGGGGTCTTAGAAAATGTACACTGTCAGTTGTGATTTAGAATGGATTCATGAGGCCGCCAACATCATATTCCTCCTCCCTCCTCCCAGCCTCTACCTCAGCTGCTTTCTCCACCTCCTCAGTTGCCAAGCCATCCTTCTTCAGACTCTTCTTCTCACATTCCTCTCCCCCGCCTCCTAATAGCCACGATGCCATCCATCAGTGGCTACATGAACAGTTAATTTCCTACTTCAGATGAGTTTGTGCAGATTTTTCAGTTGTATACTTTATAAAAAATTTTTTTAAGAATTCTCATTCACCAACACAACCACAGTCTTAATGGCCTGGAAAAGCACTTATATGAACACTTCTTCCTTTCTTTTTTTTCAGGTTTCAAAGTCGTAAGGAATATGAATTTCAAAGGATGTGCAACAAAAGCTTTTTGTTCCATCAATAATTTTTTACCATTAGTTAGTACTTATAACGTCATACCCACAGAAGAGACGTGTTATGATGCTTCAGAAACCTCAAACCAGCCTGAATTTTGAGGATAGGATACAGAATAGCCTCCCTTATTGAGGTTTCCACAATATATTGCCGTTGGGAGGGGGAGTTTACAATCTAGTGCACGTTTCCTCAAACTCAGCCTTCCATGTGTTTTTGGCCTACAACTCCCATGATCCCTAGCTAGCACAACCAGTGGTCAGGGAGATTGGAATTGTAGTCTCAAAATATCTGGCGGGCCGAGTTTGAGGAAGCCTGCTCTATTGGAGACATCCAGGCCTCAAGACCTCTCTTCTTTTTCTCCCTTTTGAGGGGTTGTGGGTTCTAAGTACAAAAAGCTAAAGTGTAACATATAAATCAGTTAAATTTCCAATGTGACCACTATAGAAAACAAAATAAATGATCATGACAAGTGAAATGTTGTTTCTCAAATCTGTATCTTTCAAATAAATACAGCATGCCCATAACTTTAGCCTATTTAACTTGTGTGCATTCAGCTTTATGTACCTGGCCAATTAAAAATAAATAAAGATAAAAGTATGTGAAAAGGGAACAGGTGTCTGGGGGAAGAACTTTGGCAATCCTGCCTGCCATTGCACCCAATGTATTTTGACTATATATATTTTGCTTTAGGTTCAATCCCAAGAACATGACCCCCACCTAAATTAATGGCTTACTGTAGTTCAGAATGATGAAGTATGATATTTCCTGATGGAAGCAATCCAGACTTGATTATTTTCTATCATAGAACTGTAGAGTTGGAAGGACCACAAGGGTCATCTAGTCCAACGCCCCTGCAATGCAGGAATCTTTTGCCCAACGTGGAACTCAAATTTACAACCCTGAGATTGAGTTTCTTACTGTAAAACAGAAAGCAAGGAAGCTATTGACAGTATTTGAATAAATGATTCTATCTTATCAACCTATAGCAAGAGAAAAAGTTGTCCAGAAAAATAAAATGCTCGTAGAACAGAAAAAAAAAGAAAGAAAAGGTAACACAATAGTGTTACAATTTGGTTGAGTGATTCTTGTGGCTAAAATTATTGACTCAACACATTGAAGGAGAACTTGGATTAAAGTATCTATGCAGCTGGTTTGAACCCAAATGCAAGAAAATGCATCAAAAACCACTTTTAGGCCAGTTCTCATACATGAAACAGCTTTTCTTCTAAATGTGGACTTGTAAAAAAAATTAAGACAAAGTGCCACCTTTGTGTCATTAAGTGGCAGAAGTTCAGGAAATGGTATTTCAGGAAACACTAAACATGATCTCTTACTGATGCCTTCTCTACCATGGGTGGGTATCTGGAATGCACCAAATGAACATTGAACCTATAAAGACTGGTTTGGTTTCCAGGAACAGTCTGTGTATTAAAGCACCATGTCCATGCACTCTTTTTCTTGACGCAGAGCGTTCTCCAAGAAAACCTGCTTAACAACAACAACAACAACAACAATCATAATAATACCCTGCCCATCTGGCTGATCAGAGCAAACAGCAATCCAGGGAGAATGCAAATTGATATTTGCTCCAAGTGAACACTGAAGAGTGGCTTTTCATGGGGGAAGAAAAAGGAATACTCAGACAAGGATACACACACACACACACACACACACACACACACACACACATTACAAGAGCACAGAGTAAGGAAAGACAAAAAAGAAGAAGCAAGAAATAGTACCCTTGTAGAAAACATAAAAAAGAAAAAGAAAATGTTATTGTGTACATTATAAAGGGGGGGGGGAATTGTTATTGTAGTTAACCAGACCTTAACCTAATATAAAAGTAAAGGTAAAAGGACCCCTGACAGTTAAGTCCAGTCGCGAACGACTCTGGGGTTGCAGCGCTCATCTCGCTTTACTGACGTTTGTCCGCAGGCAGTTTTTCCGGGTCATGTGGCCAGCATGATTAAGCCGCTTCTTGCGAAACCAGAGCAGAGCACGGAAATGCCATTTACCTTCCCGCAAGAGCTGTAGCTATTTATCTACTTGCACTTTTTGGCGTGTTTTCGAACTGCTAGGTTGGCAGGAGCTGTGACCGAGCAACGGGAGCTCACCTGGTCGCGGGGATTCGAACCACCGACTTTCCGATCAGCAAGCCCTAGGCACAGTGGTTTAGACCACAGCGCCACCCCCGTCAACCTAATATAGTATTTATAAAAATGAATTACAAATCTTGATAAATTCGTTCATGCCAAGTCTACATTAGTACACAACTTGTTCAAGTCTAGTTCATTTGTATATATCTTCATCTCTCATCCAAGGTAATTGCACTGTGATTAGATGGTGTCAGAGATATAGCCGAATCAGACACCTGGGAAGAGTCTGACTCTGGAGATGAGGGAATGCAGTCACAAATAGAGCCAGACTGGGTTAGTTTGGCCCCGCTTCCTCCAGAATTTCCAGACGCAGATAGAGCAGCAGACTCAGGAAGCTCACAGTAGCGGAGGAGGAGGAAGAAATAGATGGCCTTCAGGGGGTTGCTACGCATGAGGAGGGAGGCAACATTCAGAGGGCTCTTTGTTTGAGAGTGAAGGGCAAGTCCATCCTCCTCCATATTTCAGAAGAGCTGAAAGGGTTAAAATGCAACAGAAGGACAAGAGAGGAAGGACTGGACTTTGGTGCTTTTCGTGTTTCGAAAGGGGTGGAGACTCAGGGTGAGCAACTCGTAGCCAAGAATGGCGGGCTCAGTGCCGCTGAGATCATTACAGATACACAACATACATCAATATTATAGTCTTGAATTTGATGGTGCATGGATTCCCAACAAATAGTCGAGAGGCAATTGTATTTGATCCAGCAGAGCTTTACTGCTACAGAAGGCAAATGGTCACAAATTCAATACATTCAGGATTGGCACTGTCCAGCAGACTTAACTTAAACTTACCATAACTTATAATAAGAGTAAATCTTAACACTAAACATACTATATACAGAACACCACACAGTCTGAAAGAGAGATAGAAAAGACTGAAAGCCATGCTCCTTCTGGCCTTACTATTATAGTCAGCATGACCTTCTGGGAATCTCCTTACTTGTTACTTTAAGCCGTAGAGTTGGGTTTTACCCTCCGGAGCAGGAGAAAACAAGCTTGCTCCTTCTTCAGATGTCAGCCTTTAAGATATTAATCTCCTATTTTCCTAGCTAAACATATCTAATTCCTTCATCCGTTTCTCATACAGCTTAGTTTCCAAACCCTTAATCATCTGGGTCGCCCACCTCTGCACACATTCCAACTTGTTAATGCTCTTCTTAAATTGCTGTGCCCAGAACTGGACACATAACTCCAGAGGTGGTCTGGCCAACACAGAATGGAGTGGAATTATTATTTGCCCAATCAGGACGCTATTCTTCTGTTGATTCAGCCTAGAATAGCATAAGCTCTTTTTTACTGCGGCATCACACTGTTGACTCATGTTAAGGTTTTGGTCTACTAAGACCCCTAGTTCCTTTTCAAATTACTACTGGCAAGCCAGGTGTTACCCAGGGGGTTGCAGGGAGAGGGTGTTATTTTGTGGGGTGTGTGTGTGTGTGTGTGTGTGTGTGTGTGTTACAGGAAATGGGAGATATAGTTGAAGGAAACAGGCCAACCCCATTCTTATCTCCCACCCAACTGATACCCTCCATATTTTTTAGAGGATGCTCAGCCCTCATCAGTAAATTTCTTTCTAAGCAATGGACTGTATTTGTATGGGAGACAGTAGGGTACAGGACTGAAAGAACTGGTCGAAAGACTGACACTCCTAACTATATTAAACAGAAGTCAGGATGGAATACTGCCTTCTTTTACCAGTGATGATCCAGAAGGATGTCGTGGTTGGTGGCATCAAAGGCTGCTGAGAGATCCAGCAGAACTAGGAAACAGCTTTCATCTTTGTCCCTAACCCGCCGGAGACAGTCGATAGCCCCATGGAGGCCATGCTTTCCACGAAGTCCCAAGCGGCCCCTTGTAAGGTCATTTTGGCATGGATGTAAAAATCCCCCAGGCCAACCAAACTAGGTGTCTTCAGGAGAACATCACCATGACCTGAAGCAGCTCAGGCAGGGAATCTTCAGTGCAGCGGGGAGGTCAGTACAACAAAAGTAATCCTGTACAACTTCCAGAACATGCACGCAGAAAACTGGGTCTTCCCAATAGGATGCCTGGTGCAAACTAAAGACTTCCTAAAAATCACTGCAAAACATGACCTGGGTTGCTCTGCGTAAGAGAAACCTGGTGGACAAGCAGTGGCAAGGACAGGCCCATCTGCTTCATCCAACCAAGTCTCTGTCACACATGCCAGATTAAAATTACCTTGACTTTCTAGGCATCTGGTTAGTCTTGTCTAAACAGGAATATTTTTAGTAGGTGCCAAAAAGAGTACAGTGAAGGAGCCTGCTTGATCTCATTGGGCAGGGAGTTCCAAAGTATAGGCGCTGCCACACTAAACAACTGAGTTCTTATAAATGCAGAAAGGGTATTATGTATTATTATGCCACATAATACCCACATAATACTCACATTGCATTATAATCTGGGGCCCAAGTCAGTGCCCTTGGTTGTGCCCCACTAGTGGGTTACACTCCACAGCTTTTTCTACTAGTTACTGGAGATCCTATATGGGAGAGGCTATTGCGCACATGCCTTGTAGGAATATAGTTAGGCACACTGGGACCAGAATGCTGAATTCTGAACATGCCCTTGGTGTGATCCAAGATGGGATAAGAATCCTCTTATTTCCCGACTCCTGGATTTCTCAGTGGGTCACCATAGTTCTTCCAAACAGTAGGAATCTGCCCTGGTTGCCTAGTGACAATTGGCTAAAGCTGTGTAAGAGCATTCAACTCGCTACTGACACCGGCAATGCTTCACAAAATGTATGAAGGCATGAAGAAAGCCTTTGGACCAACAGTTAGGAAAACTGCATCACTGAAATGTCTGTTGGGAAAGATCATCACACACCACAGCAAGCAACTAAAGCAATAGGCAGAGCACTATCAAGAACTGTATTTGTGGGAAAACATGGCATCTGACACAGCAGTTGACAGTGTCCAGACTCTACCTATCTTGGAAGAGCTGGATGACCTCCCTCCCTTGATTTGCTGACAAATGCCATCAACTCTGACATGTGGTAAAGGCCCAGGACAGGACCGAATCCCAACAGAAGTGCTGAAAGCCCCCTTCAATTCCTCCATCATGATGCATCTCCGCAGCCTCCTCTTGGGGACAAGGATCTGTGCCACAAGACATGTGCAACTCCAGCAACAAAGGTGACCACCGTGACTGTAACAACTACCATGGAACCTTAGTAACTCTCAGTACTTTGTGGAAGGCCTTTGCCCTTATAGTTCTTAACAGATTACAGTCACACACTAACAGGATCTATTCCGAGTCACAGCATGGCTTTAGAGCTCAAAGGTGAATAGTCAACATGATTTTCTCACTGTGTCAGCTGCAGGAGAAATGTTGAGAGCAGAGATACCTGTTTGATCAGGACACTGTACCTTCCAAAGCCACATCAAAGGGTTCTAAGGTCTGCAATTGCTGTTCTTGAGTCTTCCCTTCTTGTCTATTGGAGGTTATCTGAATATTATTGAGATAAGTTACGAAGGCAGGAACCTTATGGCTCGAGTACTTCTTACTCCTTCCTTTCAACATGTTATTCTCTCTTCCTCCCAATCTCTAATTTATTCAGGGTGCTCTCTTCCATACTCCTAGGAGTCATCTGATGCTCTTGGTGAATAAGTGCTTCAGGCAGGAGAACACCTGCTTTCTCCTTGAGAAACAGATGGTCATACTGATTCCAAGTGTCTCCCATGCAAACTAGGGGAATGAATCTTGAGCAGGAACATCATCATTTGTTTAAGGGCAACCAAGGATGAAATCTGAAACCTCAATGGTATTTATGTTTGAGAATGTATGCAGATATATATTATTCTAAAAGCATGCAGGTATTTTCATTGATAATTTCCCCTGTTTCTTGACAACACTGCACGATATTCCAGTAGAATAGACCTCTTACATGAGTGTAGCTGTAATTTGCTGGGGTACAATTTGCGTGTGTAGGTCACCCAGCCACTCCCCAATAACTTCAGACAAGACACATAATTTTTGGTTTGGGTTTTTGGCATGTTTTTTGGCCACAACTTTTTATTGAATACAAATCACGTGAGTGGTTGCGCAGGCATTGGTTCACGCTGTCCGACGGGACAGAGCTGACTCCTAGTCAGCAACCGACTAGCTGTCCGGCGGGACAGAGCTGACCACTTGTCAGCGCTGGGAAACCATTAGCTGGGGAGAGTTAACGGAGGCTGGTAAATCAGAGCCTCCCCCTCCCCAGGGGTCCTCAGGGGCTCATGCTCTTCGGCCCAGCAACCCACCGGGTTCGGACAAGCATTGTAGAGCCCCTGGCTTCCTTTAACGGAATTCCCATTACTCACATCACTTCTTGGAGGCCACCGGCCTCCCATACCACTGAACCAATGCCTAACCGCCAACCTTACAAGTTGTGACTAATTGCTGAATAGTAGGCAAAAACCAAGTGGCACAGCCAATTGGCCAAATGGAAAAATTCCTACTAGGCCTCTACCCAAGCGGAGACGACCCCATAACAGGCACAGCAAGGTCAACGCACAAGCCTATACCAGGGAAGGGGGGGTGGGAGATCCGAAGCTCCAGACCAGAGTGACCACTGGGTCACATGCTGGACCTATATATATGGACGCTGGGCTGTCCATCAATTATGCAAATTCCTGGCAACCATTGCTGTGGCCACAAGCCCATCCCCCAAACCAAGAGGTAATGGCTTCATGCCCACACTGCAACACAAGCTCCCTTTGGGAACTCCTTTTGCGTGTGTAGGTCACCCAGCCACTCCCCAATAACTTCAGACAAGACACATAATTTTTGGTTTGGGTTTTTGGCATGTTTTTTGGCCACAACTTTTTATTGAATACAAATCACGTGAGTGGTTGCGCAGGCATTGGTTCACGCTGTCCGACGGGACAGAGCTGACTCCTAGTCAGCAACCGACTAGCTGTCCGGCGGGACAGAGCTGACCACTTGTCAGCGCTGGGAAACCATTAGCTGGGGAGAGTTAACGGAGGCTGGTAAATCAGAGCCTCCCCCTCCCCAGGGGTCCTCAGGGGCTCATGCTCTTCGGCCCAGCAACCCACCGGGTTCGGACAAGCATTGTAGAGCCCCTGGCTTCCTTTAACGGAATTCCCATTACTCACATCACTTCTTGGAGGCCACCGGCCTCCCATACCACTGAACCAATGCCTAACCGCCACAAGAGCCACCGGCTCACCGCCAAAACCACTCACAAACCCAGCCAAGCCTTCAGGGCCCCCCCGATAGCCCTTAACCACAGGTCATTGCCCAAGGGGGAAAGATGCACGCCATCTGGGCGAAAAAGGGAATCATTCCTGTAAGAAATAGAGGGATGAGTAATCTCAGACCCTCCCACATCCAACACCACCCGAATTGCTGCACTATTAGTGCGTCTGCGTGCCCTTTCGACAGCCACAGCGGAACGAGCTCCCTTCCAGGAGCAGCGCTGCAGCAGGTGAGACCAAAACAACTTAACCTGTGGGAATAAAAAGGCAACCTCCCGCAAATCGTGCTGGATCTTGCGGCGCAACACCTGGCACTTTGTGGCTGGCAAGTCATTTTCGCCCAACTGCAAAACCATGGCATCAGGTGGGCCCTCTCCAGCAACATGATTGCGAAGCAAAGGAATCAACTCCTCCCACAACAAGCCCCTCTTGCCCAACCAGGAAACAAAAACATGGGGTGAAAGTCCAAGGTTGGGCCATAGCCCTGCCTCCCGAGCTCTGGCGCCGGCCCAGTAAACGATGCTGTGCCCGACAATCCAAATGCGTACGGGTGCAGGACCTGAAGGGAACAGAAAAACAACAATTAAAACCATATCAACGTCGCACATAGCCCTTGTAGGCATCCGACTTCCACCGTCCCAGCTCCTTAATCCTGTCTGTTGACAGCCCCCAACGGGCAGCCGCCATAGCTGCGCCAATCCTGAAGGAAATGAGGGGCATAACCAGCCGCCACGCGGCCACAGGCTGTGATGGCTTTGCGCATTACTTTGGCAAACTGCTGCCGGGTCAAAGGCAAGCCATCCTCATGCACCAGGAAAGGGCCATTCCCAGCGGGGTGCACCGCAAGATACCGAGCAGTGTCCTTGACCGGGCAAGGGCCCAGCCTCCGCGTGGCGGGCAGCCGGATCACAACCCTCCGGCCCAGCTGGGCAGTCTTGGAATTGCGGACGGTGATGACCACCTCTGAAAGAAACAGATCTACATCATTTAACAACAGACCCCGCAAACCAGCGAGCTGAGAAGCCTCAAGGACCACCTCCCCAACCCGCAGTGCCCCAGAAAAGGCCAGTGAAAAGGCAGCTGAAAAAAGGCGCTCCTCAAAGCGCGACCAGCAAACCACGCAAAGCTTGCCTCGCATTTTAAATAAAAGAGCAAAAGTAATTGGGTGCCTGGCCTGGGCTTGCAATGGAGCCATCCTAGCCCAACCTTTCAAGGCCTGTCGAATAAAAAACTTCGAACAAGGGTCCTTCTCAAAGAAAAGCTTGGCAAAAAAGGAAATAGCTGCTGCCTGGATCCTGATGGTCCCGGGAGCGCAGCCCATCGCAAAGAGGTGCGTCAAATACTCCAGCACCATGTCAGCTGTCGGGGGCGAGGCAAACTGGCCCGCCCCGGACTGATCGCAAAACTGGGCAAAATCAGCCCAGGCCTTCTATAAGACAAAAAGTGGATGGGGCAACAGAAGCGGCTACTCCCTGTATGGCCAAGTGCCTCCAAGGCTCCACAGGTGGTCTGGAAAACGCTCCGGATGCTCTCGCGCCTCCGGAGCCA
Organism: Darevskia armeniaca; assembly: GCA_034641395.1. Lineage (NCBI taxonomy): Eukaryota > Metazoa > Chordata > Lepidosauria > Squamata > Lacertidae > Darevskia > Darevskia armeniaca. The sequence goes on from JAWWNF010000115.1 coordinate 828,110, forward strand.
AGGCTCTGAACCGGGTCATCACCGCCTGGTTGTCAGTCCAGGAGGACGGTCCCTGAATTCCTCGACCCTTATATGCACGGCCACTGCAATGGGGAAAAACTCGAGAAAAGTCAAGTCCCGTGTAATCGCCTCCTCCTGCCAGGCCGCCAGCCAAGGCATGGCACACCAGCGACCCTGCCAATTTAGCCCAAAACCTAAGGAACCTGCAGCGTCAGAGTGAACCTGGAAGCATTGCGGAGGTTCAAAGTGTCCTGCCACAGTGAGACCCCATTGAATTCCTGAAGGAATATCAACCAGTTCCGAAGGTCCTCCTTCACATCTTGGGGCAAACGTGTGTGGTGGTGAGGCGCCCGCAAGCCAGAAGTGAGTCTTGCCAGGCGGGAGCGAAAGGGGCCTCCCTAGTGCCACCACCCTACAAGCGAAATTCAAGTGTCCCAACAGCGATTGAAGCTGACTCAAGGTTACCTTAGAGAGGGGAAGCACCTCCTCGATAACCTTCCTCAATGTGATGATTTTTTCAGACGGCAGACTTGAAGTCTGCGTGACAGTGTCCAGCAAAATGCCTAAATAAACCAACTGGGTGGTCGGGCCCTCCGTCTCGTCCGATGCCAAAGGGACGCCCAGCTCCTCAGTGAGTGCAGTAAAAACCTGCATGAGCACTGGGCAGTCGCCTGTGTCACTGCCAGAGGCCAGCAAAATCATCGAGATAATGAGTAACCCCTCGCAGGCCTGTTTTATGGCGCAGGGCCCAGTCCAGGAAAGTACTGAAGGCCTCAAATGCTGCACAGGCTACCGAACAGCCCATGGGCATTGCCTTATCAAAGTAATAAGCACCCTCAAATTGAAAAGCAAGCAGCCAAAATTCCTGCGGATTGATTGGCAGCAGCTGGAATGGCGACTCTATGTCACACTTCGCTAATAGAGCACCCGGGCCAAATTTCCTAATCATTTTGACCGCATCGTCCAATGAAGCATAGCGCACTGAACAAAGCTCGGGGGGATCACGTCATTCACTGACGTGCCCCTGGGGTGTGATAAATTGTGAATCAGGCGAAATTCCCCTGGTGCCTTTTTAGGCACCACTCCGAGGGGGGGGAAATGCAGTTCGGGAAAAGGAGGAGCGTCGAAAGGGCCAGCCATGCGGCCCAATGCCAACTCTTACCCTATCCTTTTCCTAACCACATCCGGCAGTTCTCGCACTGACTTCTGGTTAACAGGTTTACCCGCCAAAGGGTTCACTGATACGGGAATCCTGAAACCATGGGAAAAACCTTCCCGCAGATAAAGAGCCGCCACCTGATTAGGCTAATCGGACAGCCAATGCAACAGGGGCTGTAACTTTATGGGAGTCGGGGCCAGAGTAGTGATACAACTATTTCGAGGTGCCTGGCGTGGGCTGGGAGGGGGCCGTTTTTGCAGGCTACTGCCCTCCTCCCTTTCCCCCTCAAAAGGGCCTTCCTTTCTTACAGCTCCAACAGCCAAACCGCTGATTCGCCTTAGGAAGCAGCAACCGGATAGCCCGCTGCTTAGGAGCCCTTTTCTGTGAGGACCAATAAATCATGGATCAGACAGCAATCTCATGGGGCTTACTTAGGGATAAATCCCAAATGGCATGGGAATCCAAATATCTAGGGGGGGGGACCCCTCAAACAAGTGCAAAACAGCTGACCAATCTGTATAACCTTCCAGCCAGGCATCGATTGAGATAATCTCATGGGAGAATGGGCGAGAGGTATAGGATCGTAGCTTGTCAGCCCCAGCCCTGCTTGGACAGGGGGCGTTTTGGGTTGCTATTGTGGGCCCCCTTCCCCCCCCAAAAGGGGGGTGCCTGTCTAGACAGCAAGCAGCAAAAGGTATGTGCACCTATTTACCAGAGGAGTCACGAAATCAAGGAACAGACAAGCTGGAAGGGATCCTGAGGGTCATATTGACCAACTTCCATGCATTGCAACAAGTGGTTCCCATCCAATTTGAACCGCACCAGAGCCTGCTTAGCTTTGCAAGCATGCCAGCATTTTTACTGCTGCACCACCAAGAGGGGCTCCCGTCATGGCGAATTGCCCCTTGGACCGAAGTACCTGGGAGAGGCCGTTGAAGAAGAAGAGTTTCCCAGGCTCCTTTTGGCCCGCTTTCAGGAACGTCTCTTGTGGCAACACTTTCCGCCTGAAGACGTGCTCGCTGGCACTGGTAGGCTGACCTCCGCAAAGGACTCAGGTGCAGGATCCTGTAGCAAAAATACCTGGGAGAGGCTGAGGAAAAGAAACAGATGAGATACCAACCCCAGAAGAAGGCCCGGGTAAGGACTGAGAAGACCTCCCGGACCGGGATGGGGCCTTTTGCTGCCCCTTCCTCCTAGCTGCCTGCTGAGCTAATGCTCCCACCACCCACATCGGGGCCTGCGGAGAGGAAGGAACTGAACTCCGTGAAAATTGGGAAACAGAAATTAAAACCCCTGATACTGGGAGCTCCTCTCCCTCCACGCTGGATGCCGCCGTTGCAGGAGATGAAGCCCCCACCAGAGGTGGTGGCCCTGCTTGAGCACTGGTTTGACGGGAAGAGCCTTGAAGGAGACCATCCATTCCGGATGCAAAGTGGGACAACGCTTCTGAATCACCAGCCGAAATTGCTATGAAGGATTTAATACGGCTCACAGTACAACTAGGATTGGGCGAATGAAGTGACTGGGATAGCCCCTAATAGCCCTCTTTGCTGGGATAGAGGAATAAGTCTGCGCAGAAGCCCTCTTTTGGAGCCATTCTAGCTGCGTGCACATAAAAGGAATCAAGCAATTCAATCACAGACCAAGCTGCTGAACTATGAAACCCTTGGCATATAAGATCCTGTCCGAATAGCCTTGTGTATTCAAATTTATTTATAGAACAATAAGCCCCTCCGACCAGTAAGGCTGTAATGGCTAAACAGCCCAGTCGTTTGCAGTATTCCATGAACCAATTCATGGTTAAGGCAAAGCCCTATTCCAGTGAAATAACAGACTCGAGGTGGCCCGCCACCTGTCCAGGTGCCCCTGCTTGCCCTTTTAGAGGGAAGCACCCCCTCAAGAAACCCAAAGTTCTTTGGGGGGAGGGTAATTAAATCACAAATGGGCTGCCCTCGGGCAGGAGGTATAGAAACATGACAAGCCGCACCAATAGGTTAAAGAACATTTTCTACCCATGGGCTGTGAGGCTGCTGAATGAAAGACAGCAACATTGCAGCTGACGTTAGGAATTGGTGGTAGAACGACAGCACACAGAGTGTGACAAAGACTGAGAGATTGGGAGGGAGCAGGGCTCTTATCAGTCTCACTGTAAACATGTGGTACAGTGACAATAAAGTATTTCTATTTCTATTTCTATTTCTATTCTACCTACCCAGCAATAGAATAGTCCCCATAAGGAATACTAAGTAAAATAGACATCTGAAATTGTGACTGTCACTATCAGGGCAAAACATACTTGAAGAAATTAAATTTGTTCAGAAACAGGATAGCTAAAGAGCATAGACAGAGTGCTCATAGTCCTATGAGGCACAGAGAGTCAGTGGCTCCACTCTGTCTGCCTCAGAGATAGCTACATTCACAACAGCAGCACAGACGTTCAGGCACACGCACACACAGAGCTACTGAGCCTGCAAACAAACGGATACATTTTCATAGGCAAACAGTAGGAGGCTTAGGCTTGAATAATATGTGCAGGCCTCACAGATTCTGCTCTTAAGAATCCTTGTCTCATGATGGGGCCCACACAAAATGAAAAGAAACAGCCCACAACAGTGATCACGTCGAATTGCTAGGAGCCACGCTTGAAATAGCAACAGGTACAGTGACAATAAAGTATTTCTATTTTTTATTTACTATTCTACACACCCAAAATAAAGCCAGCATTCGGGAATACTAATGAAAATGATTCCAGCCAGTCTGGAACAGCCCTGACTAACCCCCATTATAAAACAGGAGAAATGGGGGAAAACCTTTGTGCAAGGGAAAGCCCCTAATGGGGGCTTCTCACTACTGGGAAGGCAAGCCAAGGATAATTATGCACAGGCAGGACTCACTGGCACAGGGAGAATCTTCCCCAAGGGCAGGTGTGGGGTGGGGTGGGAAATCAAACAGGGAAAAGGGGGATTAAAGTAATTAAGGGATTGGAGGGGATTAGAAAGAAGGGGGAAATAAAGAAATTTAACCAGACAATAATAAGATCGCTCCACTGTGCTCCAGACGGCGATTCCAGGTGATCCGAAGCTCCAGACCAGAGTGACCACTGGGTCACATGCTGGACCTATATATATGGACGCTGGGCTGTCCATCAATTATGCAAATTCCTGGCAACCATTGCTGTGGCCACAAGCCCATCCCCCAAACCAAGAGGTAATGGCTTCATGCCCACACCGCAACACAAGCTCCCTTTGGGAACTCCTTTTATAACACATCCTTGTTCAATTTATTTTTTATTTTTTGAGCCAGCTGTGAGAAAGAATGGAAATGACTAGCTATATCAGCAAGAAATTCAAATCAACCCTTTCCTTCTTGATATTATATGATGCTTACTAACATATGCACATTGGGCAAAGGGTGATTAAAAATAATCACCTGGTAAGCACTGAATTTAGCAAGCTAACACTTAAAGTAGTTTCTTCAAGAATCACCATATAAGTACAGTGTAATTTCTTCTGCAAAACCATGTGAATATTCTAGGTTACTTTAAAGATTACACATACGTGGGATGAGATGGACATGTTTTTCTGCACACACAAAATGGCAAGCACCTGGAATAGCTTGATCCACCACCCATCTTCACCTTACATCCAGCTAGCTGATCTAGTGGCCTGGTTTATACTGTATAAAGCTGCTTTATACTGTATGCTATATTTTTGAGAGACAGGAGAGGATGGTTTTGTGAAAGTTTTTAATAAAGATTGAAAACTGGAACCTAAAAATGTCACTCTCACGTTTCTCCTGCGCCTCTCTGTTTGCTGGCTTATAAAACGTAGCAGAGTTTCTTCTATCTTAGCAGCCTTTAAATGCAGTGTTTCACAGCCTCTCTGTGTGAAGACTTCTCAGCAATACAACGCTGACACAGTTTATTCCAAACTGTCAACGTTTATTAATAAAATAATATACTTCCAGAGGAGCTTTCTGACATTGCTTCCTCCTGACTAAAAGAAACCAATAACCAGTAACTGTTTCCAACTGTCCTCTGTGAACAGTCCCACCCAGTGACCAGAGCTTCATAGCAGAGCTGTTAACTCTTTAAGCTCTGTTATCCTTCACAGGTTTTTGTTATTTCCTATTTCCCTTTATTCTTCCCATTCTCTTGATTTCACTTCTTTCTGGCTCCCTTAAGATAAGATTTTTATTGCATTGCATTGCATTGCATACAACCTTCTACGGGGAATGTCAATAAGGCTGTCTGCATACGTTTGCTTTTTAAAAGATATATCTGACTTCAGGTGGTGCTAGAGTGTAACTTGCAGGTTTGACGCTGTGTGCTGACACAATATTGCAGGCCTATTTGGCAACAACCTCTTGGAGCCAGGTTCTGAAATGGAAGGGAGGGGGAAAGGGAGAGGGGGGGTGGCTTTCAGTATTTTTTAGACGTGACCTGAATCAGGTAAATTCATTCTGATTGACATGAGAATCCCCATTCTCAGGCATGTGCACTAGACCCTGCGTAAGAGAGCGGCACCCAGGGCATCTGAGATGAAAAGATTAAAAAGACAAAGAAAGAAGGTTATACAACATAATCTACATGGGGAAAACAGGCACTTGTCAGAAATTAAAAGGTGTGTTTTCTTTTTGCTTGTTTATAAGTATTCAAGAGGGTTCTGAAATAAGAATAATACAAAATATCTTACATTGAGGCAGCAATGCAGTTGACCAGTTCAAGGAAAATTATACATATCTTGCTGGGATCTTATATATACTAGCCTTTTGCACTCTTTCACTCTTGTCTGATGTTTCTAACCCTTCTTATAGAGTTTCTTAGCTTCTTTTGGATTCTTATGGATATATATATATATATATATATATATATATATATATATATATATATATATATTCTGGTTTAACTCATTTTAGTTTTTTAAAAAACTTTTTTAAATTTTTAAAAATGATTTTAAATCTGTACCCCTCCCTCCTTATGCTGGTCTAAGGCCATAATAAAAGTTTGCTGTTGCTGCTGCTGGAACCATGAGTTGTCTCCAACTAAGTTTCACTCAGATTGAACTGATTGAAATTAATGAGCCTAAGTCAGCCATGCCAGTTAATTTTGTGGGTTGCTCTGAAAAGGACTAGCATATACTTCCATAATAAATAAAAACAACACCTGCCTATACCACACATTTTACCAATTATCTAAAATCCTTCCTTTTTTTCTTTAGAATGGTCATTCCTACTAGGATGACTAAATATAGGACCAATTTTTACCAGTATTATATCCTTTTTTAAAAAATTCCCCCTTACACACAGATCACTCCCATTTCCATCTTCCCTGGTACTCTGCAGTCTGCTTTGTGCGCACACCTCATGATGTATGTTATTGTAAGTTTAAGCTTATTAGAATGCACATGGTTCCAGGCAGTAAATACATTGTGCTAATGTCCTATAGAATATTTGAGGGCTCCACATCCTTTGTCTATCTCAAATGAGGCAGCTGAGGAATGGAAGAGTGACATTTAAGTACTGCAAGAAGAGTGGGACAATTAAAGTGAAAGGAGGGCTTATTTTAAACAACAGCAGAACAATGAACAATGCAGGGATGGAGGACATGTGTTTTTAAGCAATGGCAGAATTTATTAGTAAAGGAGAGGAAGGAAAACATTGAGGGTTTTTATAATAAAATTGCACGCCACCCCAATCTATGAGCAGTGTGAAATTCCAGGGGTTCCAGGTGCTCAACCAGGGTTCATGTTTCCTTTTGAAATGATGCACAGCAGAGATTGTAGTCTTTATGATATATGGTTTATTTACACATATATAACCTGAGCCTACAATGGAGGGGCTCACAACATTGCGGGCCCAGGCACAGAAAATGCACGGCATTGGTGGGGTCAGTGAAGTGTAGGAAAAGAGACACAGAACATCATTGTTGGGTTGAAATAAGCCAAAACCTTTTGTTGATTACTGATGTAAGTAGGCTTTGCAAAGGTATTAGGCCAGCTCTGGTGCTGGTTGATGATTGGCTGGGTCAACTCTCAATTGAGGGCCACCCTATGACGTACATCAAATTAGGGTGCCTTTCAGGTTTACCACCTGGAAGGGTGCTATGGCCCTGTGTAGGCTCCTGGTGAGAAACCCATTCTATCAACCTCTGCCAAGAATGAAGGGATAGCACCATCAGCAGAACATGAGACTCAATCTCAGGGTTGTGGATCTGAGCCTCATATTGGGCAAAAGGTTCCTGCAGTGCGGGGAATTGAACTAGATGACCCTTGTGGTCCTTTTCATGTCCAGAATTCTATGGTAAACACAGAAGTCAGAGATGTCTACACACACACACACACACACACACACACACACACACACACACACACTGTGATGCATAGCTGTCAACTTTTCCCTTTTCTTGCGAGGAATCCTATTCGGAATAAGGGAATTTCCAGCAAAAAAGGGGAAAAGTTGACAGCTCTGGTGATGGCCTGGGATTCGGACTCAGATGCTGAACCTAAAGTATCCCAGCCTGCACAGGATTCTCCGCCTCCAGAACCAGTTGAGCTGGGGCTAGGGCATGAGCCTGAAGGGTTCTCACCTGTGCTGGATCCTCAGGTGCAGGCATCAGCTGAGTCTGCTCTGGCTCCTGATGGGATGGAGGACCCATTGCCTGCAGGAGCTCCACTCTCAGCCCCATCAGGGGAAGCTGAGTCTGCCCCTGGGTCCAGTAACCCACCAGCCTCTCCTGAGCTTGTGTCTGCCTGTTTGCTCATGCCTGTTCCTGACCCATACATTGCCCTGCTGTGCCGGACTGACCCCCTGTTGGACTCCTGGACCTTGGACTGGACTTTTACGAACCTCTGGCGTATTTCTGACCTCTGACTACCCGGCTGGACCCACGGACTGTTACCTGACTCTGCTGCCGCCCCGCCCTGGACTTGGTTGCCTCGCTGGACCTACCGCTGTTGTCCGGGACTGCTGATCATGCCCCCACTTGGTCCCGGGTGAGTTTCTGGTCTTCCCACCTGGTGTCCTCTGGGCTGGGCAACCCCAGGGCCAGCATACACACACTTATACATCCATCCAGGTTAGCATGGGATATTTTCACACTTACCCACTTGAGGAGGGGTGGAGTAGGAAGGATCAGGGGTGTGACCTAGGCAGAGGTTCTGGCCTAGTGGGACTCCAGATAGAGAGGCACATAGGGGTCATTTGCCCCCAAGCCAGAGTTTCCAACCCCTGATGCAGATTATAAAATAGTTCCATAATCCCTGAAAGCTTCCCCTCTTTTGGCTTCCCCCATTCAGCCAAATGAGCAGTTTAAGAGCATGGATTGCAACACACACACACACACACACACACTTCACACATAATCAGGCTCTTCTCAGGGGTTACGATCAGCATGGGATGGGATACAAAATTCAGCTGGAAGAATTTCATACAGTTCCCAAAGAATCCAATTCCAACACTGTGTTCCAATATAAAATCACAGGATGTCTGGGAATGTATGCAATCCCTAGTTTCATCATACCTCACCCCTCACTGGACCAGTTCTTCCCACCTTTAACCCTCGGGCTCCTCTTCTTGGCCTATAAATCCCTTCAAATCAGCCTTTTGCTCCATCAGTCACCTGCTTTTTTGTTCTGAGTGCTTCTTAGTTTTTGATCTCCAGCACTATGAAGATCTTCCTGAGTACTTATCTCCTCTTGTTCATCCTTTCCCCAGGTGAGAAAGAAGCTTAAAATCTTGAATGATTTCAACTCTGGCAGCGGATATACCGTGGGCTAGACAAGCCAGATTGATATAGGCTCTATGAAGGAAAAAGGAAGCTTAAAATACTGAATAAGCTCAGGAGTATCTCAAGGGGAATAGCTAAATTTTGGAGGGGAGGGAGAAGACCAGCAAATCATGTTAGAGGTTCTGATAGAGTGTACTTCTGTTTCATGAGGTTGGCTTTGTTCACAAAGAGACCCCCCAGGTTCGTTCAGATTGCTGACACTAAATGGAAAATTGGAATTGGATAGAACAAAAAAGAAAGTATCCCAGGTACTGCCTGGTATTAGAGTCAACTGTTGTAGTGCTTCCTGTGCTGATCTGGCTAACCTGTTTGGGATTGATACCCCTCTCATGGCAACTCAGCCATCTCCCAATTGCTTCCAGCACAGATCAGCATCCTGTGGTTTATGGACCCAATGCAGCCTGCAACAGGTTGCCTTCCTTCCATATTTGTTGATTCACCCCTTGCTCTGTTATAGCAATCATGTTTCCCCCAACTGGCCAAAGTGTTTGGCAAGGTTTGATGGGCATAATTTCCATGGGTGGAAAGTGGATGTTGATGACTCTCCAGGTGTACCTTCCCCATTGACTTCATGCTCTTCTCATCCACCCGAAAACTATTTGTTTGGCTGAGGGGGGCACCATTACCAGCCCCATTAATAGGTTCTGCCTGTTAAAAGTATACAGTGGTACTTCGGAAATCCCATTGGGGAGAGGATGACCCTGCCTTAGCGTATGCATGCATAATAGTAAATAGGAAGAAGGTTATGTGCCTATCCATCTTTGTGTCTGGAGATGTTCCTGTGTGAGAGAAAGGGGGAAATGTGTGTCGGTGTGGCTGCACTACATATGGATCCTGAGACCATTATGACAGATCATGTCTGGCTTGGAAGATTGCATCCAATAAAGGCTGAGATCAAAGTCAATCTCCTAAGTGGCAATGTAATGCCATCTCTCAAGGACTGAGCACCTCGTGTACTGAATGTCTCCTCCTTTCTCCTCTCTACAGCTGCAACACTGATATGTACCAAAAGGGTGGAAGGTGAAACCATAGAAGTTGACAATTGTGATATCGTAGGAAGCAGTTGCTTTTCAAATTTTGTTGAATACTCTTTAAGTGAGTATAAAACCCTTTCTGCCAGATTAAACCTGAGTGTGTGGGTCCATTTTGTCTGTGGGGTATCTAGGGGTGTCTACAGAATGCTGATCTCACCCAGTGTTGAGGAAATCAACCCGCTTTTTTCCAGGGAAGAGATGTTTTATGCATTCAACTGATTCATTAAGTGCTGAAATATCAAAGAGCTAGAGATAAAATGAGGTAAGTGTATACTTGAACCAGCCACTTAATTCTTCCAAAAAGACACAGTAACCATATGGCTTTATCTCTGCAAGGGGTCCCATGCAGAAGATTTCTCCCACTGGGGCTTGGAAAACACTTCTAAGGCACATGCTATAGCAACACATATTTCTGTTTGTGTGCATATTGCATGCTGCTTCAACACACCTCTATTTGTGCACAAGCTTCTTTTTTTGAAGTCACATTCCACAACATTTACCCTGTTTCGCCTAAAATAAGACGTAGCCATAAAATAAGCTGTAGCAGGATTTCTATGCATTTGTGAAATATAAGCCATACCCCGAAAATAAGACATAGTGACGCGGCGCCTCTCCCTTAAGACAGCCTGGATAGGCGTGGCTATGCAGCGTACCGACACGGAGCGGTTAAAATAAGATATCCCCCGAAAATAAGCAATATTGTGTTTTTTTGAGGGGGGAATATAAGACGGTGTCTTATTTTAGGAGCATCACGGTAGAAGTCTCTACAGAGTGATAAAAAACCTCAGAACTGGGCATCTGATGGCACTGATATATGAAAATACTAATATGTTTTATTCAAGCCTCACAGCAGCTCTTTATCAACTAAAGGCTGATTAATCCATTATTTTGATGATATCAGGTAGTATACTCTATATTTGACATCTGAAGGACCTCCATTTTTTTCTATTCAACTGAAGTCTTTAACAAAGGAAACAGAAAAATATTTCCCCTTGCAGAGCAGTGCTTTACACCTGAATATGAAGTGATGAACAAAATGATTGCTTTGCTGGAACATCCCAATGAATCTGCAGAAGGAATTGTGGATTGCATACTGCACTCTTTTGAAAGACCTGGAGTGTCCTTGGGTCAAGTTTGTTGTTACACAGATTGCTTCCAATAGAATTTGGGGGGCGGCGGGCAGTTATGAATGTAATATATTCTATACTAGCGGACCCGGCCACGCGTTGCTGTGGTTTTTGAAATGTTTTTGTAATGCTTAGGTCTAATGTTGAGTTTAGGTTAGGTTAGGTTTTGTTGTTTGTATCATAAGACTTGACGGTGTCTTCCCTCCTTCCCTTTCTCTGTTCTTCCTTCACTATTCCCTCCCTCCCTCCCTCCCTCCCTCCCTCCCTTTCTCTATTCTTCCTCCCTCCCTCCCTCCCTCCCCCCTCCATTTTTCCGTTCTTCCTTCCCTGTTTCTTCCTCCCTCCCTCCCTCTGTTCCTCCTCCCTCCCTCCCTTCTATCTGTACTGCTTCTGTAAGGCTTCTATCTGTACTGCATATACAATCGAAAGCCTGACAGGGCACCTCCCCCCCTCCCCCGCCACCTGAGCCGCGTCACTTTCACTTTCCCGCTCGGCTTCTTTATCCTGGACTGACTCCGGAGAGGTGAGTCTGCTGCCCATCATGCCCCGATGCCTCTGCAGTGCCAGCCAGCCAGCCTTGCCTAGAGACGGCAGCGAGTACGTCGTGGGCGGCCAAAGGAGGCGCCATTAGGAGCCTGCAGGGAGTCTGCCCACCGCCTCCCACTCAGCTGTAGGTCAGCAGCCTGAGGGAGAGGCAGCGGGCAGACACAAGTGCCACGGTGCCCTCTCAGCTGCTGGGTAGGGAAAGGGAGGGGGCAGCGGAGGGATCTTGAACCAGGGTGCCGGTTATGCTTAAGACGTCCCTGCATATGGCAAAATGGCAGACTGAGGTTATGGAGGTTTTTTGGTCCGTGCAAGGTCTGTGACGCTGCCCTGCGATGAGCCTTTCTATTGGAAGCTGTTGGAGTCTTCAGTGCTGTTCCTGGTGACGTCTAATATGTGCACCATTTTTTTGCCTTTATTCTATATTTTAGGTATGTCAAGTGTGGTTTTTTTGAAATTTAATTTTCCCAGATTACTCTCTGATGGTCATGAAAAGCCGTGTCCAAATACTATTTGGTCCAGCAGTTACGGAGCAAGCTTGCGACCGCCGCACACGCAATGGGAACATTTATATATATATAGATTTGATGAAGATCAATCCAGAATACAGTTTTTATTTGCCACACCAATTCATTCTGAGTATGAACAAAGGACAACCCATATACCATATTATCATAAGCCAGAGTCCCCAAGTCCCACATTTCTAGATTAGCTTCTCTATCTCCTGCATCCCATTCACCATCCACTAAATGTTAAATAGAGGACTCAAGAGTCCTGTGAATCCCATTCACTCTGCACTGCCACCATCAGGCAAGAACCTTCCACCTCCACTGATGCTGAAAATGGTGGGATCCAAAAGGAAGAAGACATTGTTCTCTCCTAAATGTCCTTCAAAGTTCAGCTGCTCTGAGAAGGCAGAGGATCATGGCATTTTGCTTGTGTTAAAGTGCCTGAAAAATCGTCATTGTGGCCTGATTTCATGGCAAACTCACAAAAATCTGGTGTCGCACAGCCTTTGATGAGATCATCAGGAATTGAAGGGTCATCTAGTAAAGAGAAAGAGTCATGGTCAAATGAGCACATGGGTGGTAATGGGTGTGCATTTGTGTGTGCACTCTTGAGAGATGTTTTAACTGTATCATGCAAGAAGAGAAAGCATGTCAGAATCGCATCATGAGATGAATATGATGCAGAAGGTTAACTTTAGGGGAGAAATCCATTTTTTAATGGGAAGGGCCCCCAAACCTCACACATGTTTGCATTCAATTCTGGGCTCCATGGCTGCTTAGATTTCTTCAGAAGGCTAGTTAAAATACTATTTTTAAAACAGTTTTCACATAATTTAACCATTATATCGTTCATCTCTGTCTTCTCATACACCACCTCCAAAAACCCATAGCTTCTTCTATATGCCAGTACATTGATCACAAAGGTAATTTTGACATAGTAATATTTTCACGGGAGGGGAGAAGCTTCCCAACCTCCAATATACACACAGTCTATTTTCGGACAGGAGGCTGGCCCAGCACTCCTCATCATACACCCAACTTGCATACCCTCCCACAGCCCCAGAATTACAGAAGCTATCTCACTCTCTGATTTGATCCCAGAATGTCCCAGTTTCCCTTTTTCCTCTCCTCCCTGTATCAGACAACAATTAAAAGAACTCTCTGTGGGGGGGGGGGGAGTGCACTGTCTATTCAGAGGTAAGGCCCACTGTATTCAATGGAGCTTACTCCCACGTAACTGGGTAAAGATCAGGCAGTCTTACGCTGCAACCCTAATAAATTTTACTCAAATGTAAGTCCCACTTGGTTCAATAGGATTTACTCTCTGGTATGTTTCTGATCATTCTTTATTATTATTATTATTATTATTATTATTATTATTATTATTATCTGCCTTTTTCTCTGATATGGGCTCAAGACAGCTTACAGTGAAAATCTGATTTGATTCCATTTATCTGTGGAAGGTGTACATTCTCCTTTTCCTTGCACATCTTTGCAACAATCCTGTGAGGTAGGTTAGACTGAGAGGTTCAAATTCGTTAAAGTCTTAAGGTGATAGATGTACCTGTATATTTATAATGACATATTTGTGTGCAGAGAGATCAAACATGGGAGAAGATGCCTGATGTAGAATAGAACATCCCTATTTTCACCTGAGAAATGTAGGAGAGTATGAACCAGGCAAGCTATTCCATCCCTCCTACTCATTGGCTGGCAGTGCTACTCACCGTAAACAAAAACAAGCTCTATACACTGAGTCTCATCATTATAACACTCGGTGGTGTTCGAGCCATTGCAAAGTCCTGAGTCAGAAGGACAAAAGGTTGGGCACTTCAGTTGATTCCAGACACGACTTGGCCCTGCCAAAAGCAACCAATAAATCAACACATGTATTGGGTTTCACAGTTGCACCTGAGATGAGTAGACAAGCAGGAGTATTTTGCAGTGGGAAAGTTGTGGAGTTCATTGCTGGGTTGTCAATGTGCCATTGCTGCTTTTTGTGCATTATTTTCCATTTAGCACCTTGTGTTATTATGCATTACTTATTACTGAGAGCTATACTTCTGTGTATAAAGTTATGTAAATATATTATGTTGTTTACTTTGTTACTGTGTTGTAAACTGTCCTGTGATTAAGGGTAATATAAATATTTCTTAAACCTTGGCCTTTATATTTATATAATATATTTATATGCCACTTAATACTTTTAAAAGTCTCCAAGTGTTTTAGAAGATAATGCTACATATATAAATGAAACTGGAAAACTACAATAAGATTGAACATAAATTTAAACATAGTGTAATGATCTCTGGCAGGCAATCAAGCTGTGATAAGGAGTAATGACTCTCCGGCAGTTTTATGTAGGTTTATTTAAAAAAAGACACACCCAAAGCACAGCTTCTCGCCTGCTCACATTTACGAAAGTTAGTCAGTCTGAAATTTTGCCCCTCCCACAGCAGGAAGGACGCCAAACTCCCGCCTTTCCCCTCTTGCCCTTCTGTTGCCATCTGATCCTATCCAGATGCTTAGAACAGGGACCGAGAGGCTGGCCAGCCCCCTTCCCACTGGTACTTGACAAAGACTCAGATCTCTGCATATCTGCTGATTGCCTAGCAACGCGCTGGCTGCCTCCCAACTCTTCTTCATCTTGAGAGCTAACAGAGTCTTCCCAGGGAAGGGGGGGTTTGAACCAGGGGCGTAGCATGGGGGGGCGATGGGGGCGGGTCGCCCCGGGTTCCACCCCAGAGGGGGGTGACACTTTTTTTTATAACAAAAAATAATAATTAATTTTAATTTTTTTTTAAATTTTAACTTTTGAAAAAAGAGATAATAGACACACACACAACCCCCCACACCTCACAAAGTGGCACCATCAGAGGGGGGTGACACTTTATAATTTTTTTAAAAAAATTTTATTTTATTTTAACTTTATTGGAAAAAAAAAGAGATAATAGACGCACACACAAAAACCCACACCTCGCAAAGTGGCACCATCAGAGGGGGGTGACACTTTATAATTTTTTTAAAAAAATTTTATTTTATTTTAACTTTATTGGAAAAAAAAGAGATAATAGACGCACACACAAAAACCCACACCTCGCAAAGTGGCACCATCAGAGGGGGGTGACATTATTTTATTTTATATTATATTATATTTTTTAAATTTATTTTTTTATACATTTTTTTTTGAAAAATTAAATTTTAACTTTATTGAAAAAAGATAGTAGACACACACAAAAAACCCCACTCCTCACAAAGTGGCACCATCAGAGGGGGGTGACACTTTTTTTAAAAAAATAAAAATTAAATTTTTAATTTTTTTAATTTTTTAAATTAAATTTTAACTTTATTGAAAAAAGAGATAATAGACACACACAAAAAAACCCCACACCTCGCAAAGTGGCACCATCATTTTTTGGGGGGTGGGGTGGGGGTGACTTGCTATGCCACTGGGTGCAGCTCTGCCAGTGCCTTGGCAAAGTTGTGGGGGGGGGGTTGACAAAAAAAATTCCGCCCCGGGTACCACCTGGGCTTGCTACGCCTTTGGGTTGAACTGCCCTATCTCAACTGTCAGCCAGCTCTCATCTGCAGAGTCTACCCCTCGTTCATTTAGTTTGATTTCTGAGTCTAATTCTTCTCCTGCACTCTGGAGGGCCACATTCCTGACACATAGCTGCAATTTCTAAAACCATAATAAAAGGTAAAGGGACCCCTGACCATTAGTTCCAGTCACGGATTCCAGTCTGGGGTTGCAGCACTCATCTCGCTTTATTGGCCGAGGGAGCTGGCGTACAGTTTCCAGGTCATGTGGCCAGCATGACTAAGTTGCTTCTGGCGAACCAGAGCAGTGCACAGAAACGTCGTTTACCTGCCCGTTGGAGCGGCACCTATTTATCTACTTGCACTTTGACGTGCTTTCGAACTGCTAGGTTGGCAGGAGCAGGGACCGAGCAATGGGAGCTCACCCCATCGCGGGGATTCGAAACTCCAACCTTCTGATCGGCAAGCCCTAGGCTCTGTGGTTTAACCCACAGTGCCACCCGCTGTGAATACACACACATACACACACACACACACACACACACACACACACACACACATTCAGCACAGATTGAAATATCTGTAGAGTCTCTCTCTCCAGAGGCCCTCTTGCCAAGACATCTCCCAACTTACAAAATTCTACACATTACTCTCTTAAGTCTGCCTTGCATCTCCACTAATAATAAAATACCTGCTCATCTAGTATCACTCATCCCATTCTACTGCACAAATGCACATGAGCACAACATCCACCCAGTCACTCCGCCATTTCTCACTCAATCACCAACCACAATCACCAGCCACTCCTTCCACACAACAAAAATGTACTTCAGAAACCAAGGAGACCAAGAAACTGTTTGCTGACTGGACCGTACAAAACAACCATGCGAATTGCGAATTGCCACCTGCCAGTCACTCAGATGTTCCCGGGACAAATCTGGCACCCTGCTGGTTGCTGTTTCCCACTCCAGACTCTCACCTGAGGATGGGTGGAACTGCTCACACCCGCTCACACCTACTCAGTGGTACTTCTTCCTTCCACCAAGGGGTGTCCTCAGACAATCCAACCCATGCAAGAGGCAATTTAGTAGCGTTGACTGAGGGCACCCTCATCACACTCCCTTTTGCCTTTATTTAGCAACAACAGCTGGTTTCTCTTACCACTGCTGCAGTTCTGCCCCAGAAGGATGACTCCCAGGACTAGCAGGGCTATCAGGGCGCAAGGACATGTGTTCTTATCTCTCACTCCCATCCTCCAATTTATCTTTGGTGTTCTCTTCCACAAACCCAGGGGTCATCTAATACTCTTTGTGAATAAGGCAGGACACCTGCTTTCGCTTTGCGATACAGATGGTGGTGCTGATTCTAGGCATTTCCCACACAAACTAGTGGAATGAATCTTGATCAGGAACAGTATCATTTATCAAAGGGTAACCATGGAAGAAATCTGAAACCTCAATTCAGTTATGCTCAGGGATATATACAGATATATAATTACAAAGTCTGCAGCTACTTACATTCATAATTTTCACTGTTGCATAAGTCATATTGACAGCACTTCATGAGACTCCGATAAAATAAACCTGTTACTTTAGTGTAGCTGTGATTCACTGGGGTACAATTTATAGCACATCCCCGTTGAGCTTTAATTTTTCTAGAGCCACCTGTGAGAGAGAATTGGAAGGAATTTAAGGAATTCCTTAAAGCAGTATATTCAAGAATCACCTTGTAAGAACAGTATAATTTCTTCTGCAAAACCATGTGAATATTCGAGGATAGTTCCTTAAAAAATTCCACTTAAATGGAACACAATGGACTTATTTTCCTGCACAAACAAAATGGCAAGGATGTGGAATAAGTTGTTCCACCATTCATCTCTACCTGATGTCCAGCTAATTGAGCCAGAGGTTATATCACCAAAAATAATGGAATGTATACCCCAGTCTGGTCCACTAAGATGCCGAGATCCCTTTCACATGTACAGCTAGTAAGCCAGGTGTCCCCATCTTATATTTGTGCATCTGGTTCCTCCTGCATAAATGCAAAACCTTACATTTGTCCCTATTGAAATACATGTAGTTAGTTTGGGCTCAGTTCCCCACCCTGTTAAGGTCATTTTGAATCCTGATTCTGTCTTCTATGGCATTAGCCACCCCTCCTAGTTTGGTGTCACCTGCAAATTTAAAGAGAACCCCCTGAATTCCTTCATCCAAGTCATTCATAAACATGTTAAACAACAATGGGCCAAGGTCCAAACTCTGCAGCACCCCACTTGTCACTTTTTCCAGGATGATGAGGAACCATTAATGAGTATTCTTTGGGTTCAGTCAGTAAACCAACTAAAAATCCACGTAACAGTGACCTCCTTCATCTCACATTTTACCACCTTCCTCACTAGAATAAAGTGGGTGACTTTGTCAAAATACTTACTGAAGTCAAGATACACGATGTCTGCAGCATTTCCCTGATCCACCCAGCTTGTAAGCCCATCAAAAAAGGAAATGATATTCCTTTGGCATGACTTGTTTCTGAGGAACTCACGCTGTGCCTTAGTAATCACAGCATCCTTTTCTAAGTGCTCACAGGCTAATTGTTGAATTATCTGTTCTAGGAGCTTTCCTGGTATCGATGTCAAACTCACTAGTTGGTAGTTACTCCCCCCCCCCTTTTGAAGATGGGCAGAACATTTGCCTATCTCCACTTTGCAGGAACATCTCCTGTTCTTCAACAATAGCCCCTAGATAACCCACAGACCAAATGATGGACCATAAAAAAGGTTTATTTGGACAGAAAGACTTTATACTCACTTAAAGAGTTTTCTGAAAAATAAGAAAAGCAGCTGCTTCCTTCAACATCACAATTCACAACTTCAATGGTTGCACCTTCCACCTCTTTGGTACATATCAGAGTTGCAGCTATAGAGAGGAAAGAGGAGGAGACATTTAGTATATGAGTTGCTCAGTCCTTGACAAATGGCATCTACATTACTACTTAGTTTGACCTTGATCTCAGCACTTATTGGATACAATCTTCCAAGCCAGACATGAGCAGTCGTAATTGTCTCAGGATCCCCAGGTAGTTGTGGGTTGGAAGCTGCATATACACAGAAACACATCTTTCCCCTGTCTCACACAAAGCAACATCTCCAGACACAAAGATGGAAAGACACACAGTTTTCATCCCATTTACTATTACGCATGAAAACAATAAAACACAGGCCTTCCTTCTCCTGCAATACAATGCGATTTCAGAAGTGCCATTACATACTTTTACATGCAGCACATATTATTGGTGCAGGTAATGGTGCTCCCCTCAGCCAAACAAATAGCTTTTGGGTGGATGAGGAAAGAATGGAGTTAATGGGGAGAAAGGTACACCAGGAGAGTCATCCCCATCCACCTTCAACCCACAGAAATTATGTCCATCAAGCCCTGTCTAACACCTTGGCCAGCTGAGGGAAGGATGATTGCCACAACAGAGCAAGGGGTGAATCAACAGATATGGAAAGTAGGCAAACTGTTACCAGCTGCATGAGGCCCATAGACCACAGGTTGTCCACATGTGCTGGAAACAAAGGGTAAATGGCTGAGTCCTCATGAGAAGTGTATCCATCCCAAACAGGAAACACCACAACTGTTGATTCTTAAATCAGGCAGTATCTGGGATACTTTGTGTTATACTGTATTCTACACATTTCCAATTTTCCATTTAGTGTCACAAATCTTGGTCTCATGAAACAAAAGTCTGAATTACACTGGGGGGGGGGGTGTCTCTTTTTGAAGACTTCTCCAAAGCCAACCTCATGTAACAGAAGTGCATTCTGTCAGGCCCTCTAGCATCGTTTGCTGGTCTTCTCCCACCCTCCAAAATTTACAGTCCAAATTCCCAGAAGCTCCTGGTCTTATCCAGTATTTTTAGCTTCTTCTTCATAGAGCCTATATCAGTCTGCCTTGTCAAGCCAATGGCATATCCACTACCAGATTTTAAGAAAGAATTTATGATTTCAGCTTCCTACTCACCTGGGGAAAGGATGACCAAGAGGAGACAGGTATTCAGGAATGTCTTCATAGTGCTGGAGATAAAAAGCTAAGAAGCTCTTGAAACAAAGAAGTGGGTGACTGATGGAGCAAGTGGCTGATCTGGAGGGATTTATAGGCCAAGAAGAGGAGCCTGAGGGTTCCACATGGAAAGAACTGGTCATGTGATGAAAACAGGGATTGCTTTCCCAGACATGCTCTCATTATATTTTGCAACAGAAATCTCAGTGTTGAAATTACCGGTAGATTTTATGGAAACTGTGATATACTGCCAGCTGCATTTTGCATTCCATCCCATTTTCAGGGTTACGAAGCAGATGTTTTAAGTACTTGAATGTCTTTTGGGAACCCCATGAAATTTATTGAAACAGCCTTCCTCTCTATCCCACCCCAATTTTACCAATATTCATGAGAGAACAAGATGTCTACGATCAGACACAGTCATAGAATCATAGAATTGGACAGTTGGAATGGCCTCTGAGGTTCATCCAGTTCAACCCACTGAAATGTAGGAATCTCAACTAAAGCATCCATGACCTCTGCTTAGAAACATCCAGTGAAGGAGAATCTGCCACCTCTAAGGGAGTCCTTTCTACTGCCAAACAGTTCTTATTGTCAGAATGTTTAATCTCCTTTCTTGTAAGTTTAAGTCATTGGTTCGAGTCCTGCACTCCATAGCAGGAGAGAACAAGCTTGCTCTATCTTCCATGTAGCAGCTCTTTAGCTATTTGCAGATGGCTATTGTATCTCATCTCAGTCTCCTCTTTTCAAGGCTAAACACATCCATGCTTGGTTTCCAGACCCTTGAAAATCTTGGGTACCCCTCTCGCACACGTTCTAGTTTGTCAATATCCTTTTTAAATTGCAACACCCAGAACTGGAACCATTGGGCTTGGTCAGTCAACCAGCTACAAATCCACCTAACCGTGAAACTGAAGCTGGAGAACTGGAAGAAACCTCTCTCCATGATGGAAAACCTATTTCACCAGAGCAGAGAGGGTCAAATGGCCGTTGAGCAGTGCCAATGACTTTGTAACTTATGAAAGTAGCTCTCTTTCCCTTGGGAGCAAGGAAGATTAGGGTGACAGAACTAGATAAACTAGCAGTCAACAGCAAAGAGAACTCAGATATTTAATTTGTCCATTTTGTATGAGAACAGCATTTATTCTATGTATGAAATAATTGTAGTCGATCTGACAGTGATTTTGCTGTATGTGAATGACTATTGATGTTTTTCTACTAGTATTTGACTAGTGCAATATAAGTTTATGGTGATGATTCAAAATAGCATCTGAAAGATGTTTTGGTGACAGGATATCATTCCAATGGGAACCCACTGACATTCTGGTTGCTGCAAGAACCATAAACACAATAGAGTTATGCATGTTAGATGAGTTGGCATGACACTCCAAGGACAGGAGTGCCTGGGCTCAGATTAGGGAAGGTACCTGAGAGTTGATGGTGGAAATAGTGTAAAAAATTGGGTCCAGAATCTCAGAATGATGTAGCAATCCCATCACGTATGAAGCAATGTTCCAATGTGTCTACAGTCATGCCAATATAAATTAGAGTAACCTTTACCAATTCTGGGTAGACAGAGTGGAGTTCAATGCCACATTGCTTCGAACACTCATTCCTCTATCCAAAGACCCAGATCACTGTCCCATGCTGATTTTAGTCCCTGAGGAGACCCTGATTATGTGCCTAGTAGAATTCCATATGTATTGTAATCCATGACCTTAAACTGCTCATTTGGCTGAATGAGGGAATCCAAAAGAGGGAAACCTTTCAGGGACTGTATGGAACTATTTTATAATCTGAACCATGGGTTGGGAAACTCTGGCTTGGGACCAAATGCCCCCTATGTGCCTCTCTATCTGGAGTCCCATTAGGTGAACTGGGTTCACGTCCCTGCTCCTCCACATGCAGCTGCTGGGTGACCTTGGGCTAGTCACACTTCTCTGAAGTCTCTCAGCCTCACTCACCTCACAGATACAGGTAGGTAGCTGATTGAAGTGCAGAGTGTTTGAGGACTGGGACATTCACAGGGAAACCAAAATGCTTGTTTACAAAGCTGTTGTACTACCAACCTTACTGTATGCTTGTGAAACATGGACCACTTACAAACGCCATCTCCAACTCCTTAAAAGATTTCATCAACGGTGTCTCCGAAAAATCTTACACATCACTTGGGAAGACAGGCGAACTAATACCAATGTACTGGATGAAGCAAAGATAACCAGTGTTGAAGCAATGATTCTTCAACATCAACTTTGTTGGACTGGTCATGTTGTGTGAATGCCTGATTATCGTCTTCCAAAGCAACTACTCTATTCTGAACTTAAAAATGGAAAGCGTAACGCTGGTGGTCAACAAAAGATGTTTAAAGACTGTCTCCAGGCAAATCTAAAAAAAATGTAGTATAAACACCGACAACTGGAAAACACTGGCCTGTGAGCGCTCCAGTTGGAGAACAGCCTTTACCAAAGGTGTCATGGACTTTGAAGACACTTGAACTCAGGACGAAAGGGAGAAACATGCTAAGAGGAAGGCACACTTGGCAAATCCACACCGTGTTCAACTCCCACCCAGGAACCAATGTTCCCACTGTGGAAGAACATGTGGGTCCAGAATTGGCCTCCACAGTCACTTATGGATTCATTGTTAAAACCGTGTTTATGGAAGACAACCTTACTCGGCTACTAGTGATTGCCAAAGAAAGAAGAAGGACAAAATGAATAGAGAAAAGCTTTTCTCTCCATCTGATGACACTAGAACTTGAAGACACCCAGTAAAAGGGAATGTTGGAAAATTCAAGACAAATAAAGGAAGGTGCTTTTTCAAACCATTCATAGTTAAGCTAGGGAAACAACAAAATTTAACACGCAGACTTGGCTGCATCCAGTAACGTATACAGGTTCCAGCATCACCAGATTGCTGGGAAGAGAAATAAATGTGCACATGATGTACCAGTTGTTGTTGACCTTGTGCCTGGTTGAGAATGGCTTGGCTCCAAGGGCATTGAGGTGAAACTGACCTGGGAATAGACTGGAAGGGCATTTAGTGAAATGTCATGGAGTTCCAGAAAGAGAGTCCTCTACTTACAATTCCTGTTTTCTGACAGTGAGAGTGGGAGGGAGTGGAAGGGGCACCTGAAAAATTTGAGTAATCAGAGGATGAAGTGGAGCGGAAGGAAAGTATATGGAAGTTGAATGTAAGATTTTAGTTCAGCAAGAATGGTGCTTGGAAAGGCTTTGTTGTGTTAGCTTGTTCATGTTAGCTTTTGTGTTGTACCCCTCTCTGGTATTTATCATTTATATAGAAAAAAAAATGCCAGTACACACCATGAAATCGTTATAGTAAGTGCCACACTTCTATTTTTATTTTATTTTTTTTAAAAAATGGTGCAGGTACTGTATACCCTTGAGAAACCCCAGGTTGCTCGTTACACCTTATTATTATTGTTACGAGGCTTTTTTGGGTGGGGGGAGTAGACTGTATTTATAGACCCTTTTAACTGGAAGTGCCTTTGAAGGTACCAACTGAAGTGATCCAGGAGGTCAGCTAGAATGATTTAAAGCTGTGTCATGCCTGGGCCTACTGGCTCAGACTTTCATTGGACTTTCACCCACCCCTGTGTCTGAATGGTCCAGCCTGAAGGAGAGTGGCGTGCAATACAGTACTACAACCATTGACCATAAAACCAGGCAGTACCTGAGATCTCTTTTTGTTATATTCTACACACCTCCATTTTTTCATTTGGACTCATTTGGACTCAGGAAGCAGAAGTTTGTGTGAGCCCCCAAAGGAGGCCAGGACAGGAGGCAACAGGAAAAGTGTGTGTGTGTGTGTGTGTGTGTGTGTGTGTGTGAGAGAGAGAGAGAGAGAGAGAGAGAGAGAGAGAGAGAGAGAGAGAGAAACCCCAATTGTCTCAAAGTGGTATTCACTCAGTGTACTTTCTGAAGAAGAGTGGTTCCGTAATATTTCATTTCATTTTTCATTTATTGAATTTATATACCGCCCTATACCCAGAGGTCTCATAACAGTTCACAATAAAAATGACAATATATAACATCAAAAATAAAAATAATCCAATAACACCCCCCACCCCAAAGGAGCCACCTTTTAAAGGGTATAGGATGTTGATTGGTTAAGAAAAGGCCTGGTTAAAAAGGAACATTTTTGCCTGGCGCCTAAAGGTAATATTATTTAAAATAGTGAAACTGGTTTGGCTGATTCATTCAATTTTGGGCTTTCTGGAATAAAATGAGTAATATACACCAAGGGTAGTCAACGAAGTGTGCTCAAAATCACAATTCCCATCAACTATAGGTAGCATAGCTAGTTGCCAAGGCAATGGGAGTTGTAGTTCAGCAACCTCTGGAGGACAGCACATTGGCTATCCTGATCAAGACCTATTTCAATCTCATGAGGCTCAGCTTTCGCTAGAACCACCTTTTTCATTTTCTTTGTAAATCACACTTTGCAGACAGTTTATAATGGAATTCAGTCTTTCATACAGTTTGCCAATAATACTTCATCCAGTTTCAACACTGTGCTTTGAGTTCCAGTATAAAATTATAGGATGTCTAAGAAAGTATGCAATCCTTTTTTTCATCATTTCCCACCCCACACTGGACAAGATCTTCACCCCTGGAACCCTCAGGCACCAATAAATCCTTCCATGTCAGCCTCTTCCTCCATCAGTTGCCTGCTTTCTTGTTCTGAGAGCTCCTCTGAATACTTATCTCCTGTTGGTTTTCCTTTCCCCAGGTGAATGTGAAGCTGAAATCTTGAATTACTTCTTGAAATCTGGGAGGGGATATATTGTGTGCTAGTGAGATTGATATAGGCTATATGAAGGAAAAAGGAAGCTAAAAATACTGGATAAGACCAGGAGCTTCTGGACTGTAAATTTTGGAGGGTGGAAGAAGACCAGCAAACGATGGTGGAGGGCCTGATAGAGTGCACTTTGGTTTCATGAGGGTGGCTTTGGGTAAGTCTTCAAAAAGAGATTCCCCCAGGTTCATTCAGACTTTTGCTTCTTGAGATCAAGATTTGTGACACTAAATGGAAAATTGGAAATATGTAGAATAAAACGCAAAGTATCCCACAGGTACTGCCTAATATTAGTGTCAACAGTTGTGGTGCTTCCTGTTTGGGATGGATACAATTCTCATGAGGACTCAACCATTTACCCGTTGTTTCCAGCACAGGTAAGCAACCTGTGGTCTATGGGCCTCATGCAGCCTTGTAACACTTTGCCTACCTTCCATACATTAAGAACATAATGTACAACATTAAGAACATAATTTATGCAGCATAAAATTAAAAACATACAAAGCCTAATAATAAGCAGCATAATTATAAAATAATCATTATAACCCACCCCCACACATTTAACAGGTGATAGATTTTTTTTTTTAATGGCTGAGGGTGAAGCTGTCCCTTAAAAAATGGGATCTTCATGTTTTTTGTAAGTAAATCAACACATCCCATTTTGATTTTCAACAGGACACATTTTGTTCCCCTTTGAACATGGACCTCTTCATTCTCAAAACTTTGCAGGCAGTGGGATGAGAACAAGACAGGTTGAGCAGGAGCTTGTGCAGACAGAGAGTTGGTCTGTGGGTGGAGTAAAGTGAGATCGAGAGTTATCATGGTATGAGAACAGAGGGTGGGTCGAGGCACTGGTGGAGGAAAGGGAGTGCGGAGGCAGGCGACCGCCCCTCGCACCACTATTCTGGTAGGGTGCCATCGCAGCGGCCCCACTGGACACACACAGTGCACCCCCCCTCATGCCAGGTGCCAAGCCCCCACATACGGCACGGCACGCCCTCACGGGCAGCGTACCATGCCCCCGAATGTGTGTCACGGCCCTGCGGACAGCGTGCCATGCCCCTGGGATGCGCGTCATGCCCCAGGGGGGTGCCAGCCATGCCCCTGCCTGCTCTCTGCCCCCTGTAGCAGATCATGCAGCTTTGCCACTGGGTCAAGGAGGAGTTTGACTCAAACATTGCAAATAATAATAATAATGTTGTGCGGTTGGGGAAAACCCAGCGACCTTAACAAAATATTTCCTACTGCCAAAGGCTGTAAAGGTTGTGGTGAAATCTGAAAGACCTCCATTTTTTTTCCTATTCAAACTGAAGCCTTTAACAAAGGAAACAGAAAAATATTTCCCCTTGCAGTGCAGTGCTTTACACCTGAATATGAAGTGATGAACAAAATGATTGCTTTGCTAGAACATCCCAATGAATCTGCAGAAGGAATTGTGGATTGCATCCTACACACTATTGAAACACCTGGAATGTCATTGGGTAAAGTTTGTAGTTAGTTACACAGATAGCTTCCAAGTGATGTGGGAAAGATATCATAGTTGCTGTGATGTTTCATCCCAGTTTATGCATGTAACATGCAGCGTGTGCCAAAATCCCAAACCCCTTATGTTTCCCCTGTCTTGTGGCAAAATCCCAACCCCATTCCCAATTACACTTAAAGGCAGACCTCTGCTTAATACTTATTGACTCTAAACAGAGGGACTAGCTGACTGGCCCTTTCCAAAGAAACAATGGTGTTAATTTTGCTTTATTTCCTTTCAGTAATGCTTGTAATTATAGATAGCTTCCAAGTGATTGGGGAGAGGAGGGGTTGTTGCTGTGAAGTTCTTTCCAGAGCCTAGGGCTTGCCGATCAGAAGGTTGGCATTTCGAATCCCCGCGATGGGGTGAGCTCCCGTTGCTCGGTCCCTGCTCCTGCCAACCTAGCAGTTCGAAAGCACGTCAAAATGCAAGTAGATAAATAGGTACCGCTCCAGCGGAAAGGTAACGGCGTTTCCGTGCGCTGCTCTGGTTCGCCAGAAGCGGCTTAGTCAGAAGCGGCCTGGTTTTATGGTCAATGGTTGTAGTACTGTATTGCACGCCACTCACCTTCAGGCTGGACCATTCAGACACAGGGGTGGGTGAAAGTCCAATGAAAGTCTGAGCCAGTAGGCCCAGGCACGACACAGCTTTAAATCATTCTAGCTGACCTCCTGGATCACTTCAATTGGTACCTTCAAAGGCACTTCCAGTTAAAAGGGTCTATAAATACAGTCTACTCCCCCCACCCAAAAAAGCCTCGTAACAATAATAATAAGGTGTAACGAGCAACCTGGGGGTTTCTCAAGGGTATACAGTACCTGCACCATTTTTTAAAAAAAATAAAATAAAAATAGAAGTGTGGCACTTACTATAACGATTTCATGGTGTGTACTGGCATTTTTTTTTCTATATAAATGATAAATACCAGAGAGGGGTACAACACAAAAGCTAACATGAACAAGCTAACACAACAAAGCCTTTCCAAGCACCATTCTTGCTGAACTAAAATCTTACATTCAACTTCCATATACTTTCCTTCCGCTCCACTTCATCCTCTGATTACTCAAATTTTTCAGGTGCCCCTTCCACTCCCTCCCACTCTCACTGTCAGAAAACAGGAATTGTAAGTAGAGGACTCTCTTTCTGGAACTCCATGACATTTCACTAAATGCCCTTCCAGTCTATTCCCAGGTCAGTTTCACCTCAATGCCCTTGGAGCCAAGCCATTCTCAACCAGGCACAAGGTCAACAACAACTGGTACATCATGTGCACATTTATTTCTCTTCCCAGCAATCTGGTGATGCTGGAACCTGTATACATTACTGGATGCAGCCAAGTCTGCGTGTTAAATTTTGTTGTTTCCCTAGCTTAACTATGAATGGTTTGAAAAAGCACCTTCCTTTATTTGTCTTGAATTTTCCAACATTCCCTTTTCCTGGGTGTCTTCAAGTTCTAGTGTCATCAGATGGAGAGAAAAGCTTTTCTCTATTCATTTTGTCCTTCTTCTTTCTTTGGCAATCACTAGTAGCCAAGTAAGGTTGTCTTCCATAAACACGGTTTTAACAATGAATCCATAAGTGACTGTGGAGGCCAATTCTGGACCCACATGTTCTTCCACAGTGGGAACATTGGTTCCTGGGTGGGAGTTGAACACGGTGTGGATTTGCCAAGTGTGCCTTCCTCTTAGCATGTTTCTCCCTTTCGTCCTGAGTTCAAGTGTCTTCAAAGTCCATGACACCTTTGGTAAAGGCTGTTCTCCAACTGGAGCGCTCACAGGCCAGCGTTTCCCAGTTGTCGGTGTTTATACTACATTTTTTTTTTAGATTTGCCTGGAGACAGTCTTTAAACATCTTTTGTTGACCACCAGCGTTACGCTTTCCATTTTTAAGTTCAGAATAGAGTAGTTGCTTTGGAAGACGATAATCAGGCATTCACACAACATGACCAGTCCAACAAAGTTGATGTTGAAGAATCATTGCTTCAACACTGGTTATCTTTGCTTCATCCAGTACATTGGTATTAGTTCGCCTGTCTTCCCAAGTGATGTGTAAGATTTTTCGGAGACACCGTTGATGAAATCTTTTAAGGAGCTGGAGATGGCGTTTGTAAGTGGTCCATGTTTCACAAGCATACAGTAAGGTTGGTAGTACAACAGCTTTGTAAACAAGCATTTTGGTTTCCCTGTGAATGTCCCAGTCCTCAAACACTCTGCACTTCAATCGGCTACCTACCTGTATCTGTGAGGTGAGTGAGGCTGAGAGACTTCAGAGAAGTGTGACTAGCCCAAGGTCACCCAGCAGCTGCATGTGGAGGAGCAGGGACGTGAACCCAGTTCACCTAATGGGACTCCAGATAGAGAGGCACATAGGGGGCATTTGGTCCCAAGCCAGAGTTTCCCAACCCATGGTTCAGATTATAAAATAGTTCCATATAGTCCCTGAAAGGTTTCCCTCTTTTGGATTCCCTCATTCAGCCAAATGAGCAGTTTAAGGTCATGGATTACAATACATATGGAATTCTACTAGGCACATAATAAGGGTCTTCTCAGGGACTAAAATCAGCATGGGACAGTGATCTGGGTCTTTGGATAGAGGAATGAGTGTTCGAAGCAATGTGGCATTGAACTCCACTCTGTCTATCCAGAATTGGTAAAGGTTACTCTAATTTATAATGGCATGACTGTAGACACATTGGAACATTGCTTCATACGTGATGGGATTGCTACATCATTCTGAGATTCTGGACCCAATTTTTTACACTATTTCCACCATCAACTCTCAGGTACCTTCCCTAATCTGAGCCCAGGCACTCCTGTCCTTGGAGTGTCATGCCAACTCACCTAACATGCATAACTCTATTGTGTTTATGGTTCTTGCAGCAACCAGAATGTCAGTGGGTTCCCATTGGAATGATATCCTGTCACCAAAACATCTTTCAGATGCTATTTTGAATCATCACCATAAACCTATATTGCACTAGTCAAATACTAGTTGAAAAACATCAATAGTCATTCACATACAGCAAAATCACTGTCAGATCGACTACAATTATTTCATACATAGAATAAATGCTGTTCTCATACAAAATGGACAAATTAAATATCCGAGTTCCCTTTGCTGTTGACTGCTAGTTTATCTAGTTCTGTCACCCTAATCTTCCTTGCTCCCAAGGGAAAGAGAGCTACTTTCATAAGTTACAAAGTCATTGGCACTGCTCAACAGCCATTTGACCCTCTCTGCTCTGGTGAAATAGGTTTTCCATCATGGAGAGAGGTTTCTTCCAGTTCTCCAGCTTCAGTTTCACGGTTAGGTGGATTTGTAGCTGGTTGACTGACCAAGCCCAATGGTTCCAGTTCTGGGTGTTGCAATTTAAAAAGGATATTGACAAACTAGAACGTGTGCGAGAGGGGTACCCAAGATTTTCAAGGGTCTGGAAACCAAGCATGGATGTGTTTAGCCTTGAAAAGAGGAGACTGAGATGAGATACAATAGCCATCTGCAAATAGCTAAAGAGCTGCTACATGGAAGATAGAGCAAGCTTGTTCTCTCCTGCTATGGAGTGCAGGACTCGGACCAATGACTTAAACTTACAAGAAAGGAGATTAAACATTCTGACAATAAGAACTGTTTGGCAGTAGAAAGGACTCCCTTAGAGGTGGCAGATTCTCCTTCACTGGATGTTTCTAAGCAGAGGTCATGGATGCTTTAGTTGAGATTCCTACATTTCAGTGGGTTGAACTGGATGAACCTCAGAGGCCATTCCAACTGTCCAATTCTATGATTCTATGACTGTGTCTGATCGTAGACATCTTGTTCTCTCATGAATATTGGTAAAATTGGGGTGGGATAGAGAGGAAGGCTGTTTCAATAAATTTCATGGGGTTCCCAAAAGACATTCAAGTACTTAAAACATCTGCTTCGTAACCCTGAAAATGGGATGGAATGCAAAATGCAGCTGGCAGTATATCACAGTTTCCATAAAATCTACCGGTAATTTCAACACTGAGATTTCTGTTGCAAAATATAATGAGAGCATGTCTGGGAAAGCAATCCCTGTTTTCATCACATGACCAGTTCTTTCCATGTGGAACCCTCAGGCTCCTCTTCTTGGCCTATAAATCCCTCCAGATCAGCCACTTGCTCCATCAGTCACCCACTTCTTTGTTTCAAGAGCTTCTTAGCTTTTTATCTCCAGCACTATGAAGACATTCCTGAATACCTGTCTCCTCTTGGTCATCCTTTCCCCAGGTGAGTAGGAAGCTGAAATCATAAATTCTTTCTTAAAATCTGGTAGTGGATATGCCATTGGCTTGACAAGGCAGACTGATATAGGCTCTATGAAGAAGAAGCTAAAAATACTGGATAAGACCAGGAGCTTCTGGGAATTTGGACTGTAAATTTTGGAGGGTGGGAGAAGACCAGCAAACGATGCTAGAGGGCCTGACAGAATGCACTTCTGTTACATGAGGTTGGCTTTAGAGAAGTCTTCAAAAAGAGACACCCCCCCCAGTGTAATTCAGACTTTTGTTTCATGAGACCAAGATTTGTGACACTAAATGGAAAATTGGAAATGTGTAGAATACAGTATAACACAAAGTATCCCAGATACTGCCTGATTTAAGAATCAACAGTTGTGGTGTTTCCTGTTTGGGATGGATACACTTCTCATGAGGACTCAGCCATTTACCCTTTGTTTCCAGCACATGTGGACAACCTGTGGTCTATGGGCCTCATGCAGCTGGTAACAGTTTGTCTACTTTCCATATCTGTTGATTCACCCCTTGCTCTGTTGTGGCAATCATCCTTCCCTCAGCTGGCCAAGGTGTTAGACAGGGCTTGATGGACATAATTTCTGTTGGTTGAAGGTGGATGGGGATGACTCTCCTGGTGTACCTTTCTCCCCATTAACTCCATTCTTTCCTCATCCACCCAAAAGCTATTTGTTTGGCTGAGGGGAGCACCATTACCTGCACCAATAATATGTGCTGCATGTAAAAGTATGTAATGGCACTTCTGAAATCGCATTGTGTTGCAGGAGAAGGGAGGCCTGTGTTTTATTGTTTTCATGCGTAATAGTAAATGGGATGAAAACTGTGTGTCTTTCCATCTTTGTGTCTGGAGATGTTGCTTTGTGTGAGACAGGGGAAAGATGTGTTTCTGTGTATATGCAGCTTCCAACCCACAACTACCTGGGGATCCTGAGGCAATTACGACTGCTCATGTCTGGCTTGGAAGATTGTATCCAATAAGTGCTGAGATCAAGGTCAAACTAAGTAGTAATGTAGATGCCATTTGTCAAGGACTGAGCAACTCATGTACTAAATGTCTCCTCCTCTTTCCTCTCTATAGCTGCAACTCTGATATGTACCAAAGAGGTGGAAGGTGCAACCATTGAAGTTGTGAATTGTGATGTTGAAGGAAGCAGCTGCTTTTCTTATTTTTCAGAAAACTCTTTAAGTGAGTATAAAGTCTTTCTGTCCAAATAAACCTAAGTTTGTGGTCCATCATTTGGTCTGTGGGTTATCTAGGGGCTATTGTTGGAGAACAGGAGATGTTCCTGCAAAGTGGAGATGGGCAAATGTTCTGCCCATCTTCAAAAAGGGGGGGAAGTAACTACCAACTAGTGAGTTTGACATCGATACCAGGAAAGCTCCTAGAACAGATAATTCAACAATTAGCCTGTGAGCACTTAGAAAAGGATGCTGTGATTACTAGGGCACAGCGTGAGTTCCTCAGAAACAAGTCATGCCAAAGGAATATCATTTCCTTTTTTGATGGGCTTACAAGCTGGGTGGATCAGGGAAATGCTGCAGACATCGTGTATCTTGACTTCAGTAAGTATTTTGACAAAGTCACCCACTTTATTCTAGTGAGGAAGGTGGTAAAATGTGAGATGAAGGAGGTCACTGTTACGTGGATTTTTAGTTGGTTTACTGACTGAACCCAAAGAATACTCATTAATGGTTCCTCATCATCCTGGAAAAAGTGACAAGTGGGGTGCTGCAGAGTTTGGACCTTGGCCCATTGTTGTTTAACATGTTTATGAATGACTTGGATGAAGGAATTCAGGGGGTTCTCTTTAAATTTGCAGGTGACACCAAACTAGGAGGGGTGGCTAATGCCATAGAAGACAGAATCAGGATTCAAAATGACCTTAACAGGGTGGGGAACTGAGCCCAAACTAACTACATGTATTTCAATAGGGACAAATGTAAGGTTTTGCATTTATGCAGGAGGAACCAGATGCACAAATATAAGATGGGGACACCTGGCTTACTAGCAGTACATGTGAAAGGGATCTCGGCATCTTAGTGGACCAGACTGGGGTATACATTCCATTATTTTTGGTGATATAACCTCTGGCTCAGTTAGCTGGACATCAGGTAGAGATGAATGGTGGAACAACTTATTCCACATCCTTGCCATTTTGTTTGTGCAGGAAAATAAGTCCATTGTGTTCCATTTAAGTGGAATTTTTTAAGGAACTATCCTCGAATATTCACATGGTTTTGCAGAAGAAATTATACTGTTCTTACAAGGTGATTCTTGAATATACTGCTTTAAGGAATTCCTTAAATTCCTTCCAATTCTCTCTCACAGATGGCTCTAGAAAAATTAAAGCTCAACGGGGATGTGCTATAAATTGTACCCCAGTGAATCACAGCTACACTAAAGTAACAGGTTTATTTTATCGGAGTCTCATGAAGTGCTGTCAATATGACTTATGCAACAGTGAAAATTATGAATGTAAGTAGCTGCAGACTTTGTAATTATATATCTGTATATATCCCTGAGCATAACTGAATTGAGGTTTCAGATTTCTTCCATGGTTACCCTTTGATAAATGATACTGTTCCTGATCAAGATT
Organism: Darevskia armeniaca; assembly: GCA_034641395.1. Taxonomy (NCBI): domain Eukaryota; kingdom Metazoa; phylum Chordata; class Lepidosauria; order Squamata; family Lacertidae; genus Darevskia; species Darevskia armeniaca. The sequence goes on from JAWWNF010000115.1 coordinate 861,074, forward strand.
CATTCCACTAGTTTGTGTGGGAAATGCCTAGAATCAGCACCACCATCTGTGTCGCAAGGCGAAAGGAGGTGTCCTGCCTTATTCACAAAGAGTATTAGATGACCCCTGGGTTTGTGGAAGAGAACACCAAAGATAAATTGGAGGATGGGAGTGAGAGATAAGAACACATGTCCTTGCTCTCTGATAGCCCTGCTAGTCCTGGGAGTCATCCTTCTGGGGCAGAACTGCAGCAGTGGTAAGAGAAACCAGCTGTTGTTGCTGGATAAAGGCAAAAGGGAGTGTGATGAGGGTGCCCTCAGTCAACACTACTAAATTGCCTCTTGCGTGGGTTGGATTGTCTGAGGACACCCCTTGGTGGAAGGAAGAAGTACCATTGAGTAGGTGTACCATTGAGTAGGCTGGTGATTGTGGTTGGTGATTGAGTGAGAAATGGCGGAGTGACTGGGAGGATGTTGTGCTCATGTGCATTTGTGGAGTAGAATGGGATGAGTGATACTAGATGAGAAGCAGGTATTTTATTATTAGTGGAGATGCAAGGCAGACTTAAGAGAGTAATGTGTAGAATTTTGTAAGTTGGGAGATGTCTTGGCAAGAGGGCCTACAGATATTTCAATCTGTGCTGAATGTGTGTGTGTGTGTGTGTATGTGTGTGTATTCACAGCAGGTGGCACTGTGGGTTAAACCACAGAGCCTAGGGCTTGCCGATCAGAAGGTCGGCGTTTCGAATCCCCGAGATGGGGTGAGCTCCTGTTGCTCGGTCCCTGCTCCTGCCAACCTAGCAGTTCGAAAGCACGTCAAAGTGCAAGTAGATAAATAGGTGCCGCTCCAACGGGCAGGTAAACGACGTTTCTGTGCACTGCTCTGGTTCGCCAGAAGCAACTTAGTCATGCTGGCCACATGACCTGGAAACTGTACGCCAGCTCCCTCGGCCAATAAAGCGAGATGAGTGCTGCAACCCCAGACTGGAATCCGTGACTGGAACTAATGGTCAGGGGTCCCTTTACCTTTTATTATGGTTTTAGAAATTGCAGCTATGTGTCAGGAACGTGGCCCTCCAGAGTGCAGGAGAAGAATTAGACTCAAAACTCAAACTAAATGAACGAGGGGTAGACTCTGCAGATGAAAGCTGGCTGACAGTTGAGATAGGGCAGTTCAACCCAGAGGCGTAGGAAGCCCAGGTGGTACCCGGGGCGGAATTTTTTTTGTCACCCCCCCCCCCACAACTTTGCCAGGGCACTGGCAGAGCTGCACCCAGTGGCATAGCAAGTCACCCCCACCCCACCCCCCAAAAAATGATGGTGCCACTTTGCGAGGTGTGGGGTTTTTTTCTGTGTGTGTCTATTATCTCTTTTTTTTCAATAAAGTTAAAATTTAATTTTAAAAAAATAAAATAAAAAAATAAAAAATAAATAAAATAAAATAAAATAAAATAAAATAAAATAAAATAAAATAAAATAAAATAAAATTAAAATAAAATAAAATAAAATAAATAAAATAAAATAAAATAAAATAAAATAAAATAAAATAAAATAAAATAAATAAAATAAAATAAAATAAAATAAAATAAAATAAAATAAAATAAAATAAAATAAAATAATAAAATAAAATAAAATAAAATAAAATAAAATAAAATAAAATAAAATAAAATAAAATAAAATAATGGTCCCCCCCTTTGATGGTGCCACTTTGCGAGGTGTGGGTTTTTGTGTGTGTGTCTATTATCTCTTTTTTTTCAAAAAAGTTAAAATAAAATAAAGATTAAAAAATAAAATAAAAAGTGTCACCCCCCTCTGATGGTGCCACTTTGTGAGGTGTGGGGGGTTGTGTGTGTGTGTCTATTATCTCTTTTTTCAAAAGTTAAAATTAAAAAAAATAAAAATTAATTTTTTTTTAATAAAAAAAAAGTGTCACACCCTCTCTGGGGTGGAACCCGGGGCGACCCGCCCCCATCGCCCCCCATGCTACGCCCCTGGTTCAAACCCCCCCTTCCCTGGGAAGACTCTGTTAGCTCTCAAGATGAAGAAGAGTTGGGAGGCAGCCAGTGCGTTGCTAGGCAATCAGCAGATAAGCAGATATCTGAGTCTGTGTCGAGTACCAGTGGGAAGGGGGCTGGCCAGCCTCTCCGTCCCTGTTCTAAGCATCTGGATAGGATCAGATGGCAAAAGAAGGGCAAGAGGGGAAAGGCGGGAGTTTGGCGTCCTTCCTGCTGTGGGAGGGGCAAAATTTCAGACTGACTAACTTTCGTAAATGTGAGTAGGCAAGAAGCTGTGCTTTGGGTGTGTCTTTTTGTTAATAAACGTACATAAAACTGCCGGAGAGTCATTACTCCTCATCACAGCTTGATTGCCTGCCAGAGATCATTACACTATGTTTAAATTTATGTTCAATCTTATTGTAGTTTTCCAGTTTCATTTATATATGTAGCATTATCTTCTAAAACACTTGGAGACTTTTAAAAGTATTAAGTGGTATATAAATATATTATATAAATATAAAGGCCAAGGCTTTATTTAATTATGTATAGTTTAAGAAATATTTATATTACCCTTAATCACAGGACAGTTTACAACACAGTAACAAAGTAAACAACATAATATATTTACATAACTTTATACACAGAAGAATAGCTCTCAGTAATAAGTAATGCATAATAACACAAGGTGCTAAATGGAAAATAATGCACAAAAAGCAGCAATGGCACATTGACAACCCAGCAATGAACTCCACAACTTTCCCACTGCAAAATACTCCTGCTTGTCTACTCATCTCAGGTGCAACTGTGAAACCCAATACATGTGTTGATTTATTGGTTGCTTTTGGCAGGGCCAAGTCGTGTCTGGAATCAACTGAAGTGCCCAACCTTTTGTGCTTCTGGCTCAGGACTTTGCAATGGCTCGAACACCACCGAGTGTTATAATGATGAGACTCAGTGTATAGAGCTTGTTTTTGTTTACGGTGAGTAGCACTGCCAGTCAATGAGTAGGAGGGATGGAATAGCTTGCCTGGTTCATACTCTCCTACATTTCTCAGGTGAAAATAGGGATGTTCTATTCTACATCAGGCATCTTCTCCCATGTTTGATCTCTCTGCACACAAATATGTCATTATAAATATACAGGTACATCTATCACCTTAAGACTTTAACGAATTTGAACCTCTCAGTCTAACCTACCTCACAGGATTGTTGCAAAGATGTGCAAGGAAAAGGAGAATGTACACCTTCCACAGATAAATGGAATCAAATCAGATTTTCACTGTAAGCTGCCTTGAGCCCATATCAGAGATAAAGGCAGATAATAATAATAATAATAATAATAATAATAATAATAATAAAGAATGATCAGAAACATACCAGAGAGTAAATCCTATTGAACCAAGTAGGACTTACATTTGAGTAAAATTTATTAGGGTTGCAGCGTAAGACTGCCTGATCTTTACCCAGTTATGTGGGAGTAAGCTCCATTGAATACAGTGGGCCTTACCTCTGAATAGACAGTGTAAGGCTCCATTTACAATGAAGGAATAAACACTCCATGCTGTTCCTAAGAAGTGGGTGGCTGCTGAAGAATCTAAAGTAGATTGGTGATATTTTCCTTCAAAATGATAGGAAGGGCTTTGAATGCCAACTTCACCATTTTCTTCATTTGGTGACGGTATTATATATTCAGTATAAACAGGACTCTGTTTCTGCACTTATACCCCCCCACACACAGAGAGAGAGCTCTTTTAATTGTTGTCTGATACATGGAGGAGAGGAAAAAGGAAAACTGGGACATTCTGGGATCAAATCAGAAAGCAAGATAGCTTCTGTAATTCTGGGGCTGTGGGAGGGTATGCAAGTTGGGTGTATGATGAGGAGTGCTGGGCCAGCCTCCTGTCCGAAAATAGACTGTGTGTATATTGGAGGTTGGGAAGCTTCTCCTCTCCCGTGAAAATATTACTATGTCAAAATTACCTTTGTGATCAATGTACTGGTATATAGAAGAAGCTATGGGTTTTTGGAGGTGGTGTATGAGAAGAGAGAGATGAATGATATGATGGTTAAATTACGTGAAAACTGTTTTAAAAATAGTATTTTAACTAGCCTTCTGAAGAAATCTAAGCAGCCATGGAGCCCAGAATTGAATGCAAAAATGTTTGAGGTTTGGGGCCCTTCCCATTAAAAAATGGATTTCTCCCCTAAAGTTAACCTTCTGTATCATATTCATCTCATGATGTGATTCTGACATGCTTTCTATTCTTGCATGATACAGTTAAAACATCTCTCAAGAGTGCACACACAAATACACACCCATTACCACCCATGTGCTCATATGACCATGACTCTTTCTATTTACTAGATGACCCTTCAATTCCTGATGATCTCATCAAAGGCTGTGCGACACCAGATTTTTGTGAGTTTGCCATGAAATCAGGCCACAATGACGATTTTTCAGGCACTTTAACACAAGCAAAATGCCATGATCCTCTGCCTTCTCAGAGCAGCTCAACTTTGAAGGGCATTTAGGAGAGAACAATGTCTTCTTCCTTTTGGATCCCACCATTTTCAGCATCAGTGGAGGTGGAGGGTGCTTGCCTGATGGTGGCAGTGCAGAGTGAATGGGATTCACAGGACTCTTGAGTCCTCTATTTAACATTTAGTGGATGGTGAATGGGATGCAGGGGATAGAGAAGCTAATCTAGAAATGTGGGACTTGGGGACTCTGGCTTATGATAATATGGTATATGGGTTGTCCTTTGTTCATAATCAGAATGAATTGGTGTGGCAAATAAAAACTGTATTCTGGATTGATCTTCGTCAAATCTATATATATATATATAAATGTTCTCATTGCGTGTGCGGCGGTCGCAAGCTTGCTCCGTAACCACTGGACCAAATAGTATCAAATTTGGACACGGCTTTTCATGACCATCAGAGAGTAATCTGGGAAAATTAAATTTCAAAAAAACCACACCTGACATACCTAAAATATAGAATAAAGGCAAAAAAAATGGTGCACATATTAGACGTCACCAGGAACAGCACTGAAGACTCCAACAGCTTCCAATAGAAAGGCTCATCGCAGGGCAGCGTCACAGACCTTGCACGGACCAAAAAACCTCCATAACCTCAGTCCGCCATTTTGCCGTGTGCAGGGACGTCTTAAGCATAACCGGCGCCCTGGTTCAAGATCCCTCCGCTGCCCCCTCCCTTTCCCTACCCAGCAGCCGAGAGGGCACCGTGGCACTTGTGTCTGCCCGCTGCCTCTCCTTCAGGCTGCTGACCTACAGCTGAGCGGAAGGCAGTGGGCAGACTCCCTGCAGGCTCCTAATGGCGCCTCCTTTGGCCGCCCACGACGTACTCGCTGCCGTCTCTAGGCAAGGCTGGCTGGCTGGCGCTGCAGAGGCATCGGGGCATGATGGGCAGCAGACTCACCTCTCCGGAGTCAGTCCAGGATAAAGAAGCCGAGCGGGAAAGTGAAAGTGACGCGGCTCAGGTGGCGGGGGAGGGGGGGAGGTGCCCTAAGTCAGGCTTTCGATTGTATATGCAGTACAGATAGAAGCCTTACAGAAGCAGTACAGATAGAAGGGAGGGAGGGAGGAGGAACAGAGGGAGGGAGGGAGGGAGGAAGAAACAGGGAAGGAAGAACGGAAAAATGGAGGGAGGGAGGGAGGGAGGGAGGGAGGGAGGGAGGGAGGGAGGGAGGAAGAATAGAGAAAGGGAGGGAGGGAGGGAGGGAGGGAGGGAATAGTGAAGGAAGAACAGAGAAAGGGAAGGAGGGAAGACACCGTCAAGTCTTATGATACAAACAACAAAACCTAACCTAACCTAAACTCAACATTAGACCTAAGCATTACAAAAACATTTCAAAAACCACAGCAACGCGTGGCTGGGTCCGCTAGTATAGAATATATTACATTCATAACCGCCCACCGCCCCCCAACTTCTATTGGAAGCAATCTGTGTAACAACAAACTTGACCCAAGGACACTCCAGGTCTTTCAAAAGAGTGCAGTATGCAATCCACAATTCCTTCTGCAGATTCATTGGGATGTTCCAGCGAAGCAATCATTTTGTTCTTCACTTCATATTCAGGTGTAAAGCACTGCTCTGCAAGGGGAAATATTTTTCTGTTTCCTTTGTTAAAGACTTCAGTTGAATAGAAAAAAACGGAGGTCTTTCAGATGTCAAAGTTTTCACCACAACCAGCCTTTGGCAGTAGGAAATATTTTGTTAAGGTCTCTGGTCCCCCCCCCAACATTTTTTGGGGGGCAATGTTTGAGTCAAACTCTTCGTCCTGGCCCCACCCACCCTCTGTTCACATACCATGATAACTCTCGATCTCACTTTACTCCACCCATGGACCAACTCTCTGTCTGCACAAGCTCCCGCACAACCTGTCTTGTTCTCCTCCCACTGGTGACTGGACCCACACTCTGTCTGCACAGTTTTGAAGATGGTGAGGTCCAAGTTAAAAAGGGGGACAAAATGTGCCCTGATTTAAATCAAAACGGGATGTATTGATTTACTTCCCAAAACCTGAAGATCCCATTTATTAAGGGACGGGTGGCAACCCTAATATTTACCCTCAGCCATTAAAAAAACCAATCACCTGTTAAATGTGTGTGTGGGGGGGTTATTATTCATAATTTTATATGAATATGTGTCTATGTGTGTTATTATGCTATGTTTTTATTTTTATGCTGCATAAATTATATTCTTAATGTTGTATACCACACTGGAATATTTGGATAAAGAGTGGCATATAAATTGAATAACATATAACAGCAACATACATAGTAACAAACAAATAGCTTTCTGTGGATGAGGAGAACATGGGGGCAATGAGGGGAACGGTACATCAGGGGAGTCTTCCCTAGGTTGGTCATTGTCAAATATAGAATATATTACATGCATAACCCTTCACTCCCAAAAGAAATCTATTGGAAGCTATCTGTTTAACTACAAATCTGACCCAAGGACACTCCATGTCTTTCAAAAGAGTGCAGTATGCAATCCACGATTCCTTCTGCAGATTCATTGGGATGTTCCAGGAAAGCAATCATTTTGTTCATCACTTCACTTTCAGGTGTAAAGCACTGCACAGGAGGGGAAATATATTTCTCTTTCCCTTGTTATAGACTTCAGTTTGAATAGGAAAAAATGGAGGTCTTTCAGATGTCAAGATTTTCACCACATCCTTCACAGACTTTTGCTAAGTTCTCTGGTTCTTTCCTCCCACAACAAATTTTATTGAAAATGTTTGAGTCAAACTCCTCCTCCCGGACCCACCCACCCTCTGTTAGCATACCATGATAAGTCTAAATAAGCCAATCATTTATGACTTCCCTTCTTCGCCTTCCCTGGTTCCTTTAATTTCCCCACCTATCCCTCTATGATGGACAGCAGAGCCAGGCCAGAGTCTTGGTGATGCAGATCCTCAGAAACTCCACCAGATCGCTGGAGCCTCTCTCTGATTCACTACCTAGACAGCTAGCCAGAGGAGGGTGGAGCAGCACTTTGGGATGGAGAATAAAGGGGGCATTTTCTGAGGGAGAGTGTTAGATTGGGCTGGATTTTAGAAGAGATATGGCTTGACTTAAGAGGAGAGCAGTGGTGTCACAATGGGGGGGCAGTGCGCTCCCGGTGGCATATCTCCGAGGGTGACAAGGCGGCGCAAGCAGCCATCGCACCGCCACAGCCGCATGTAGAGGATCCTCCATTCACAGCTGCAACCGCGAGCAGAGGATCCCACCCCTCCCAGCCTCTTTCCCATATTCATTCATGTTATGGTTTCTGGTCAGCACAGAATTAACTGTACACCAGGAGGCGTTCTGATTCTGGGAGTTTCGCCCACAGCATACGGGCATTTCCTTTGTCTGAAGAAAAGGGGAGGTTTGGTTTCAATTTCCCCTTCATGCCAGTGTGTGTTCTGTAGTTTGAGTTTGTGCTGTATGATACAGAGACTGGAGCTTGACTCCTCAGGTTTTTTGTTTATGCTACAATAAAGTTATGTTAGATTAGTAGCAAAGGTGTCAAGCTGATTTATTCAAGACACTGAAGAAGCAGACCTTAATTGTCATCCTGTCGCTATGTGACTCTGCATCGTCCGGCAAGGCTGGAAAAGGAGCATTCGCAGCAGGAGTGTACCGGGCGCCATTACTGAAGAACGGGCTCGTTAAGAAGATTGATGACTGCTCCAGGCAGCAGCTCAACGTGGTTCAAAGGCTTTATGACTCAAACGGCACACATTTTCACAATTCATTGTGCTGCTGGGATGCTTACTATTGGGTCCTCTGTTGTTAAAATTACACCGTCTGCATATGCTCTAAGCTTAAATGCTTTCCCCCCAATCTTTATACCTTTTATTTTCTCTGCATTTCTTAATTCATTTAATAAGGTTTCCAACATCAAAATAAATAAAAGGGGAGACAGGGGGGCAGTTAAGGAAAATGGGATGTGGTGACAGGTTTGTTAGAGGAATTGAATCCATATACACACACAATATCCTTTATTAGGCATAACAGACCACATGTTATCAAACAGACTCTGTATACAAATTGTGCAAAATACGAGCTCGACAGAACAAAACTTATACCAATCAAATCCTTAACTTCAGAATTCCAGACTCGCCCACACAAGTAACTCTGAATTTCTCACAATGACCCTTTGTTAAAAAAACCAATTTGTGTATAATACAGCAATAAAACACTACCACTTCCCCATCCAATTAAAAACCATTAAATCTCTTTGTAATGACCCAGTCTTTCTACATGGACACCACTCAAAAATTCAGCTACTATAAGAGTAATTTGATCATTACTGTCCGAAAGCAGGTTCTGTACCGTTGGAGGCATATAGAAATCAGCCTGTCGCGTTGTAAGGTCTCTAATAATTGTCTTCTTGCATAAATGCCAAAATCACAAGAAAAGAAAATATGCTCCAAAGTATCTGGTTCCTGTTTACTACATTTGCAGAGACGCTCAGATCTTGGGAGAGCTAAATATCTTCCTCTCACCATCATAGAGGGGAACATATTGAATCTGGCTAACACAAACAGCCTGCACAGTTCATGATTCTTCAGATTTGCCATGTTTCCCTTTTGAAAATCTCTACACAAAGGGAGATTTAAATAGAGAGGAGAGCAAGTGCTGCACTTTGAAACCTCAAGAGTGGAGAGAACACTGTTTTCTATAAGTTTCTTCCTAATAATTTCCCAAGTATATTTGGAGTCAGAATTTTCAAAGTCAATTAAATTAAGTCCTATTGAGTTCAGTTTTCTCCTACAAATCAATGATAGATTGTACATTACATTATCGCTTAAGAGATAGTAAAGGAGAGAATTAGGAGATAGGGCTCTATAATGTAAAGGTAAAGGTAAAGGGACCCCTGACCATTAGGTCCAGTTGTGTCCGACTCTGGGGTTGCGGCGCTCATCTCGCTTTATTGGCCGAGGGAGCCGGCGTACAGCTTTCAGGTCATGTGGCCAGCATGACAAAGCTGCTTCTGGCGAACCAGAGCAGCGCACGGAAACGCCGTTTACCTTCCCGCCAGAGCGGTTCCTATTTATCTACTTGCACTTTGACGTGCTTTCGAACTGCTAGGTTGGCAGGAGCTGGGACCGAGCAACGAGAGCTCACCCCATCGCAGGGATTCGAACCGCCGACCTTCTGATCGGCAAGCCCTAGGCTCTGTGGTTTAACCTACAGGGCCACCTGGGTCCCTGTTTCTATAATGTAGGAAGATCCAATATTTCAAGGTTCTCAGCCATGCTCTTACTGATAAAGGAAGTATTCCCAGCTCACAACATATTGTGAATCCATATACTCTGACCAAAAAGTGAAGCTGATAATTAACCGAAACATAACAGACAACATTGATATCTCAGAAGGGACAAGACAGGTTGCCCCCTGTCTCCCCTTTCCCGACCCACTTTGTTTCATAAAGTTCTCGTTGTTTTCTTGTTTATTTAATCAACTCCTGCCTAAGACGCTAATCACTAAGTTTTCTCCCACGCAACTCCCCCACATGATTGCCCATGGTCAAACTTGGTGTACACAGTGAGGTGTGGGCACTATGTTTAATAAGGGGGCAGTTAGCGGGGTGAGTCCACCGCATTATTAATTGGTGGCTAACAGTGGAACCCACTACATATTAATTGGTGGCAGTGCCATGATCCGAAATGAAAACCCATAAGGAAAATCATTTACCACAACATGTGTATATTTTGTGAGAGATTCCCCTCCAAAACTCCTGAAGTGAGTGGTGATAGTCAGGCAGAAGTGCAAACTGAGAGAAAAATTTCTATGGGGATTCTTAGTCATGAGATAGAAATGCTGAATTTAAAAATTGTACTCATGAAAATAAAGGTGGATACAGAAAAGGAAATTCAGTTAGAATTCAGGCAAAAGAAATGGAAAGAGAAAAAGAAGCTAGAATCAGGACGAAAGAAACGGAACATGAAAAAGAAATGTTAAACTGAGGAATCTTTCTCAAACTGAGGAAGATTCAGCTTGGAGCAGAGTTGCCCACACTACAGAGAAGTGGGGAATTTCCCTCTGTGGAACAGGGAAGAATTCCCAGGTACCAGAGGGATAAAGACATAGAACACTTTTTGTGTTGGTTTGAAAGGATTTATTGCCCAAAAGTGGAGAAAATTGAAATCACATCACTGACTAAAAATGCTGAGTTGGTTAAAGAAGAAAAACCTGTCAGAAGTCATGTCCCAAACCCTGAATCAATTGAACACAGCCCTGTGCTCTGGCTCTTCAGAAAGAAAAATGGCTGGGTTTAAGGGTTTAAGTTGAAGAATGACAATGGGAGAGTGTGGTAGATCACTACCAGTTTTTGATACTGGATAGTCATGGTTTAGTCATGCTGGCCACATGACCCAGAAAACTGTGGGTTTTCTCTTTCCCTGAGGCTTTCCTAAACTCAATACATAAATCCAAATATTTCTGTACTTAAAATACAGCATTTTTTGTGTTTTCTGTAATAACCAGGAGAAAATTATCAAGCATGGTAGAGCATGAGGCTCTTATAATCTCACAGTAGTGCATACCACTCAACTGTCCCAAACTGAGCAGGACTTCACAGATGCACAGATGCCCCCTGCTTCTGTTTAAATGACCCTCTTATGCTATCTCACCTCCTACTCCTTCTCTTGGTTGGCCGGGGCAGCTGCAGCCATGACCTCCTTGCAAGAAGCCTATGGCCAAGGCCTAGCCACGGAGGAGGTAACGACAGAGAGACAGCAGATGAAGGTAAGGTGGCGGGTAGTGGCTGTGAAGAATTAGGGTGGGGCAGGGGTGAGAAAAAGTGCAATTTAGGGCAGCAGGGGACTGGGAGAAAGAGCAAGGAGATCAGGTGATGGGGTGCAAGGTGTATTTGTCCTGCTTTCCCACCCAGAAACATTGGATGATATAGGAAAAAAGTAAAAAGGTGAGTGAGAAGAAAAAAAATAAAAATAAAAAATACTGTAACATTACCATGTACAGTGGTACCTCGGGTTAAGTACTTAATTCATTCCGGAGGTCCGTTCTTAACCTGAAGCGTACTTAACCCGAGGTACCACTGTGTTAATATACAAATGTGTATATTCTTATTATCCTAATGCACATATAATTGTCAGTAGCCTATTATATTCTTTGTAAACTCAATCCAAATATCATTGAATTTATCCAAAGAAAATCTGTGCCTCTGTTCTTCCAGAGTATCAGACTCTTGGCCACCATTAGGGCACATAGAATCCTTTTTTATGATCTTTATTGGTTTTACAAGTTTTACAATCATAATACATATCTTATTTCTTTTAACCTTTATCTATTGAGCTTATATTATTACATTATATTCTAATGCTATAGAATAAAACTGTCTAAGTTTTATTAATGTACATCCTTCATTGTTGTATTATATTGTTTCAATTCTCAAAATCCAAACCAAATGGTTTTTAATAAACATTATGAGGTCTGTTTCAATCCTGCAAGTGTCTTTATTTGTGTACAATTCTTCTCTATGTATGTTGTAAATTTCAGCCATAGAATCCATTTTTGCTTTCTTGTTTTCAATTTCCATACAATGGGATTTTATCTGTAGTTCAAGAGCATAGTCACCTCTGAAAATCTTAATTTTTTGAGTAGTGTCTTTGGGAGAAAGTGCTTGTGTCCAGCACTTTCTCCCAAAACTTAGTAAGTGTGAGACACAGTAAAAGCATGTGTTTCAAAGAAGCATTATCAATAGTACATCTCCAACCAAGAGATACATTAGATAGTCTTTTCTTATACAAATGCATGGGAGACCAATAAATTCTAAGGATTTTCTGTTGTATAATTCTTAGATTAAGATCCATTGATATGATACTGAAGCCAAGAAATTTCCCCACTATCTAGGACTAGGTAAGAGTGAACATTCCAATTGTTTTTCTCATCACTTCTTAAACTCTGCATATCAAACTGAGTTTCAAATTAATTATCCAATTGCTCCAAATTTCAAGTGTCTCAGATGCTGTGAAGGTAGTCAGACCAAACGAAGTTACTAAAATGTGTTGTAGCTGCAAGTATTGCCATTGGACCACCTCTGAAAGATGGTATTTGTTGTATGTATTGTATGTATAGACGTCTTCCTCATCTATCAGTTGATCCAAGGTCAGGACACCCATTGTCAGCTGCGTCCCATTGCTGACAGAGGGGGAGAGCGTGGAGAGACAGGAGGAGTTAATTAGGCAGGAATGCAGAATGAGCAACCTGGTTGCAGTAGAAGCCTGAGCTCCGAGAACAAACAGAAGGAAGGGGGGAGTTTAAGGGGAAGACACAGACTGACAGTTTAAGCTCCAACTCAGAGGGAGGGCCACCGGAAATAGCCCATCCCATGATGTGTAGGCACACAAGAATTAATGAGAGGCATGAACAGGAAAGGAAGCAAAAGTAGGGTTTTAAATATGGGAACAGGAAGGGGCGGAACTCAGACTCGACAACAGCTAATTTGGAAGCAGAAGCTGAGTGACTGAGCTGCAGAGTGATTTGTGTGCTTTCAGCAATAAACCTGAGTTAATAACTGCCGGAGTTGTCTCGCTTCTGTGGGAGAGACCCAACCATTACACCCATTATCACACAGTTTTTCCATACAGTATTACCATCCCTCCCTGCACATTATTGAACTAGGATTTAGCATGTGAAAATGAATTTATTTTTATTACCTAATATATTCCATATCTTTCTAATTGACTTGTTTCAAGAGTTGTAGGGACTTCAGATATTTTGATCCTAATACTATCCACCTATCCAAAAGTGTTATATACTGTATGTATATTCTAAGGTTGCCCAACTGAGAAGATTACGGCCATCAGCAGGTCTCCAATATCTGCTACTTGTCAATAAATTATACAAGATGGTATAATTTCACTCTTGGAATGGCAAATCTACCTTCCTTAATTTGTAATGGCATGCCTTATTTTCTGGGCTTCTTGTAGGAATATGGTTAGGTACTCTAGGAGCAGGATGCTGATTTAGATGTGCCCTTGGCGTGATCCAGCAGGGATCTCCTTCTGTTCCTGACTCCTTAATCCCTTGGTGCCTCTCCAGAGTTCTGCCAAACAATAGCAATGTGCCCTGACTCCTAGTGCTTTGTGGCAGATCTCCGGAAAATCCTCTACAATAGCCCACAGTTGACTGTATTTTAGAGCTTTCTTCGATGTTTTCCTTTTGGTATGTTGGGTGGGAAGTTTCTTTATTGTATGTCTTTGATTTACATTATTGTAAGCCACTCAGATTTCTATGAAATATGGACTGAAATATACATTTCCTAAATCAATAAAGTAACTCATAATTACCCATTTTTTCCCTTCTAAAAACACTGCCCTTTGCCACCACTGCCACCATATATTCTGAATTTGATAAATGCAGACACGCAACATAGTTTTTATTTGCCTCACCAATTTATTTTGATTATAAACAAAGGAAAATTTAACCCAAATCCCATATTGTCATGAGTCAAAGCCCCCAATCCCCTCATTTCTACTTTAGTTTTCTATTCCCTGCATCCCATTCACCAAATAGAAGACACAGGAGTCCTGTGAATCCCAGTTGCTCTGCACTCCCACCACAATCAGGCAAGCAACCACCACTTCCACTGTTACAGAAAACTGTGGAATCCGAAAGGGAGAAGACATTTTTTCTTCCTCCTGTAACTACACTTCAACGCTGAGTTGGTTTGGTGAAGGCAGAGTTTCACCACATCTTGCTTTTGTTATTGTGCCTGAAAAGTACTTGTTAAGCTCTGATGTCTTGGCCAATTCACAAAAAGCTGGTGTTGCACAGCCTCTGATGACCTTATCAGGAACTTCACTGTCATCTAGTAAAGAAAAAGAGACAGGGTCAGATGAGCATCTGGGTAGCAACTGGTGTTTGTGTGTGTGTGCAAAAGAAAAAATAGGAGCATCTTAATTCTTATTAAGTATATTGAGCAAGTATAGAAAACATCTGGAAAGCAGAACATGAAATGAAAATGAGCCAGATGTTTAATATTTAGAATGAGAAAAGTCTTTTTTCCCCTTATGGGCCAAGGGCTCATCTGCATTGATATTGCTTTCCAGATCAGGCCCCCATGGCTAATTTTACTTCTTTTAAATACTATAGAAAACACTATTTTAATACACTTTTACATGTAATTCAACAAACAGACTATTTCTCTCACCTCATATCCCCACCCCAGAAATATACATACTCATCTATATACATACAAAGCAAAGATGATTTGAAGTGAGTTAAGTTTTCAGGAAAAAGAAACTTCCCCCCAAATGTACAAATCGTCTATTTTCTGACAGGAAGCCACAAACGGAATGACATAGTAACCCACCCACTCATTGGCTGGCAGTCGTACTTACCATGAACAAGAACAAACTCAATGCACTGCGTCTCCTCATCACGACACCTGATGGCATCTGAACCCTCAGAAACTGCTGACTCAGCTACACAAAAGTTTGGACACTCCAGCCCATTAAGTTGAAGACTTGGTTCTGTCAAAAGCAACCACAGAAGTCAAGACATGGTTCCAGCCATTTAATCTCTATAATGATCCCTAGACCTCAGGTCTCTAATGCTGTGAGAGGGTTGCAACATCTCTACTTCATTCTGTTTCTGCAATTAATGATGTTGACATATACAAATCTTGTTTAAGTATAACATGCTGATTACTCTGTTACTATGTTGGAAACTCTCCTCTGATTAAGGTTAATATGTGAAGTTTTTAAACAAATAATGAATGAATGAAGTCTTGGTTTGTATTTGTTTATTTATTTATGAATATTATATATTACTTAATACTAAAAAGAGTCTCAAAGTGATATAGAAAACTCAGAAACTACAATAAAAATGTAATTTTATACCTAACTGCATTACAATGCAATAAAATATAAAATCTCAAAAAACCAAAAACATCAGCATATATTGAAGTATCTTTAAAGTTAAGGACCCCATCTGTCTTCAGTGCTCCAGTAATAATAATAAGAAGAAGAAGAAGAAGAAGAAGAAGAAGAAGAAGAAGAAGAAGAAGAAGAAGTATTGTTTTATTCCATTATTTATCCCCCGCCCATCGGGCTGGGTTTCCCCAGCCACTCTGTATATAAAGCATCTCCTAACTTACTCCACACCACACTATACTCCACACCACACTAAGATTCTGCCTGTAATATCCACAAACTATAAACAACAACAACAACAACAACAACTCAACAACAACTTATACCCCGCCGATCTGGTTGTGTTTCCCCAGCCACTCTGGCCGGCTTCCAACTAAAGATTAAAATACAACAATTAATCAGATATTAAAAACTTCCCAAAAAGCTTCCGGCTGAATGCCGGAGCTGCTGGCGGCGGGGAACGCTCGCTCCGACGTTCCCCGGCTCGGCAGGGGGCTAGGGAGAGTGCAATCAGCGTTGCGCTCCCTGATAAACCCCGGGAGGGGTGTCCCGGGGGCTTTGTGGTCCGGCGGTAGACTCCGTGAGTTTCCCTCGCTCCTAGGCGGCTCAGAAGAGCCGCCGGCTGAGAGCGAGGTTGAAATGGAGTCCTACGGACTCACTTCCCCTGCCGAGTGAAGCTGCGTAAGTCCAGCAGCCCTGAGCATTCAGTTTCTCCACAAACTGATTTCGGAACATTGGATTTTGCCTCAAAATCGTGAGTAAAAAGGACATTTGGATTTAATTTGTAAAGCTTTGAGGGGTTTAAAAACGGAGGTCACCCCCCCCCCTTTGATCTTGGAACAATGGGAAGCAGTGAAAGTTTTAGCCAAGCTGAGTGAAAGAGGAAGTGAAAGGAAACTTCTGTAACCAGGAGGTTATTTTGTTGCAATTTGTTACAATTTATTGAGGATGAAGATAAAGGTTCCCCTATCCCCGTGATTCAGGGGGGAAAGGCATTGAAAGATCTTTGAAAACTTTGGATTATATACATTACAGGCTTGGGAAAAAGTGGTTGTTTTGACTTTGATCCCGGAAATGACGCAATTGTCGGAGCAGCAGATGAAATCCATTTTATTTTTACTTCAAGACTGTCTGCGCACGCTCAGACAAAAGGGCATAGGGACAAACAACCTTTTGAATGAGCCAATGTAGGTCTTTCAGGACTGGTGTTATGTGGTCTCAGCAGCCACTCCCAGTCACCAGTCTAGCTGCTGCCTTCTGGATTATTTGTAGTTTTTGGATAATCTTCAAAGGTAGCCCCACGTAGAGCGCATTGCAGTAATCCAAGCGGGAGATAACCAGAGCATGCACCACTCTGGCAAGACAGTCCTCAGGCAGGTACAGTTTCAACCTGAGTACCAGTTGAAGCTGGTAGACAGCTGCCCTGGACACAGAATTGACCTTCACCTCCATGGACAGCTTTGAGTCCAAAATGACTCCCAGGCTGGTCCTTCAGAGGCACAGTTACCCCATTCAGGAGCAGGAAGATCTCCACACCCACCCGCCCCCTGTCTCCCAAGAACAGTACTTCTGTCTTGTCAGGATTCAACCTCAATCTGTTAGCCGCCATCCATCCTCCAACCTCCTCCAAACACTCATACAGGACCTTCACCCCCTTCACTGGTTCTGATTTAAAAGAGAGGTAGAGCTGGGTATCATCCGCATACTGATGAACACCCAGCCCGAACCCCCTTATGATCTCCCCCAGCAGCTTCATGTAGATGTTACAAAGCATGAGGGAGAGGACAGAAACTTGAGGCACCTCACAAGTGAGAGCCCAGGGGTCTGGTCTGAACACTCACCCCCCAACACCACTTTCTGAACATGGCCCAGGAGGAAGGAGCGGAACCACTGTATAACAGTGTCCCCAGCTCCCAGCCCCTCTAGACGGTCCAGAAGGATGTCATGGTCAATGGTATCAAATGCCACTGAGAGATCCAGCAGAACTAGGAAACAGCTTTCACCTTTGTCCCTAGCCCACCGGAGATCATCGGCCAGCTTGACCAAGGCAGTTTCAGTCCCAGCTTCTCATTCAGTATCACTCAATCAATTCTACTCCACAAATGCACACAGATACATCATCCATCCAATTACCCCAGTCATCTCTCATTCAATCACCAGCAACCATTGCCAGTCACTGCAGTTTTTTAAAAGTTTTTTTAAGTGAAAATCAGAAAACAAAATTTGAAGTTTTTATGCATCCCCCCCCCCATTTTTCTTATTTTCGATAATGCCCCCCGGACACTGGAGAACATTGATGTTTGGCAGACCTACTGTAGAAACCAATGAGAGAAAGAGACAGTTCAGTAACAGAGACATGAAATATAGCAATGGGAGGAACTTAGGGCTACCATATGTCTGTGTTTTCCCAGACGTATGCCAAATAGGGTGATTTTTATTTTTAAAATATTTTTTGGGAGATGTTTCCAAATAGAGCTCATCAACTTTGCCCAAGCAGTACGGCTTTTGTTGTTCTCCAGCTAGATGACACCCAGCAGCAATAGATGGTTTCACTAACTACCTCTGTAGTTCTGCCCCACCAAGATGAGCCCCAGAGTGAGCAGGGCTATCAGTGAGCAAGGGGGGGGGCATGTGTTCTTATCTCTCTCTCTCTATTACCCCGATTTATCTGGGGTGTTCTCTTCCACACACCCAGTGGTCATTTGGATCTCTTGGGGAGAAAGTACTTCTTCATGACATACAGATGGTGATGCTGATTCCAAGAATTTTTCATACAAACTAGGTTAGGGCATGTACTTAACACCTCCAAGTAATTATTGAGGCCCCATTGGGAGTGCAATATTTACTTATTTATTTATTGCAAATTAAATTTTTATACTGCCCTTCATCCAAAAATCACAGGGAAGTTCACTAAATGAAAAATGTGACATATATCAAAATTCTGTCCCTAATTACAGGCAAGGGAACATTGCACTGGCACCCAATCAAGTGATACAACTTTTTTACCTCATATCATCCAATTTTCTTAATCTTTTGTACACTTGTTGAGTGATCAAAACTAAGTTTAAATCTAAAATTTTAATTTTTTTTTATCTCATCCAGTTTTTGAGTTATGGCGGTTTGAAATTTCAAAAAAGAGAGACAATATTGAACTTGCCAGACTACATAAAGGCCTTAAAAGCTCAGCCCAGCATTGACATATGTCAAAACTAAAAACACCAATCCCTTAAGAACATGAGCTTCATGATATGTCACATGATGGACTTACTCTAAATCTAAAATGTAAGTTACAAAATTTTTAATTTAAAAAAAGATTAAAAAAATTAATATGATTTAAAAATTCCAAAAATATATATTGATTATTTAATATTTCTAAGAGCCACCTGCTAATTTCACATTTTTCAAAATATATTTTGTACATAAATGTCTGCCTTATTGGATTCTATTTGGAATAAATGGGTCTTCTTGGAGTAAAATATAACAGAATAAAGAAGACCTCAACTATAATATTAATTGCTTCAGGCATTTCTTTAGAAAGTTATTCAATTAAAATGTGTCTGAAAAGCTAGTTAGACTTTTCTTTTAAAAATGTGTTAAATGAGGTAAAAAAGTTGGATCACTTGATATTGAATGACCCAGGAATGAATCCTGGACTGGCACAGTATTGCTTGTCTTAGAGTAACAAGGAAATAAATTTGAAAGCTGAATGCTATTTATCTTTGTCAATATATAGATATAGATATATACTTACTAACAGGCGAATTGGAGTTGCAATAAAATGTTTGACAGCAATAGTGTATATGCTGCAAGTATTTATATTCTACTGAAGAGAAGGTGGCATTTGCTGAGATGCATTCTTCAGCACATCCCTTTATTGTGTCCTTCTTTATAGAGCCATCTGTTAGAGAGAATAGAAGGAATAGCAAGATATGCAAAAATTCAAATTGATGAATGTACAAATATAAATAAATTGGGCAAATGGGTGATTTAAGGTAAAATACATGGCAACAACTGAATTCAGCAAACTAATCCATAAAGTAGTTTCTTTGAAGTATAATTTCTTCTGCAATACCATGTGAATATTCTAGGATAGTTCCTTAACAACTTGCACATAAATGGGACTAGATGGACTTTTTTTTTTTTTGCCCATACCAAAGAGCCTAGAATAGCTTGATCCACCACCCATCTCTACCTGATATGCAACTAGCTGATCCAGGGGCCTGACTCATGAAGCTGCCTTATATTATGTACTATATTTCTGAGAGAGGGGAGAAGATGGTTTTTCCTCTGTTTCCTCTAATTTTCTAATCTCTTGAACTGACTTCTCTCTGCCTATCTCAATACAAGAAATCTTTTTGCATGCAACCTTCTATGGAGAAAAGCAGATATATCTGTCTGAGTATGCTTTTTTCCCCTTTTGAAGAAGTGTGCATGCACACGAAAGTTCATACCAAGAACAAACTTAGTTGGTCTCTAAGGTGCTACTGGAAGGAATTTTTTAATTTTTAATTTTGTTCTGTTTATGCCTGTATTCAATAAAATTGTGGACTAATCTGAACCCAACACATGTCTCCTTGTGTGCATTCACTCGCCTTGCACCTCATTGCTACATCAATATGTCTGCACCAACAAAGAGTAGACTCTGATTCGGTTGCTTTCTAAGCAGTTGGGAGTTATCATTCACCGAGGGATTGTCATTTAGGAGTTAAGGGGGAGCTATGAGACAAATGCCAGAGAAAGCAGAGGCCTGAATATTTATGCACACAGTTTGTTCACAGTAACCAGCTGGTAAAAGTCAGAAGAAGGTTACCAGTGGCTCTGAGAGAGAGAGAGAGAGAGAGAGAGAGAGAGAGAGAGAGAGAGAGAGAGATTTCAACATGAGGTTTTCTTCTTTATTTT
The DNA here is from genome assembly GCA_034641395.1 of Darevskia armeniaca. Lineage (NCBI taxonomy): Eukaryota > Metazoa > Chordata > Lepidosauria > Squamata > Lacertidae > Darevskia > Darevskia armeniaca. The sequence continues at coordinate 881,368 of JAWWNF010000115.1, forward strand.
ATTTTTTGCTTTTATTGTACCTCTCTCAAGAATCTAGACTAGATCCCGCCTTGTTGTCCTTTTACAAGTGGGTCTCAACAGGTTTTTGGAGAATGACTGCTCTTAATGAAAGGGTTGGGGCTGTGTTGTTTTTATTGCAATTATTGGTACATTTTAAACAGATTTTATATATAGTTTTAATTCTAATATTTAATTGTTGAAAAAGTTGAGTGCCTCAAGGTTGGTGAGATGATCATTTTATTATCACACTGGATACCCCAGAGACCAAAGGATGGACCCAAACACTTAGATTTAATATGACTGAAAGGCTTCATACTCACTTAAATAGGTTTCAGTAACCTGATAAAAGCAACTTCCTCCTTTCATAATACAAGTTTTCATTGAGGTTGTCAAACATATGGCAGTTTCCACTGCAGAGAGGAGAGGAGAGGAAACATGAGTTGTTCAGTCTTTGAGAAACAGAATATTCCAAGCCAAAAATAAGCAATGTACCGTAATTGGTTTCAGGATCCACATGTAGTGGTTGGTTAGAGGCTTCATGCACACCAACACACATCCCGCCCCCGTCCCTCACTGTGATGGGTCTGGGTGCTCTTCGCAGGAAATACCTCTGCTCACTCAGAGATATATTTACAGTCTTTTATTATATACATATATACAAGCAACAGAACATAATTAATGCGTCTGAATCATCTGAGTCAGATCTGGGAAGTGGTTGCCTCCGGCTCTTCCTCTAGCATAAAAGGCGGGGGAACCCTCTGTGACATCTCTGATCCTTCCATTTTAACTCCCTCCTTTCCTGTGCTGTGGGAATAATTGCATTCTCTGCATCTGTACTTGAGCTCACCTTTTGGTGCTGAGCCTCTCTGCTAACATTAGAGAGCCCCGTCTCCTCCTGGCTTTCCCCCGCTCTCTCCCCCTCGCTCCTAGCCGGCATTTCCTGTCGGTCTTCCTCTGCCTGTTCCTGACTCTTACCCCTCCTCCTGCTCTAGGTTGGTCCTTGGCAGTGCCATGACACTCACACAGAAACATCTCCACATACAGAAATGGACAGACACAAAGCCATCTTCCCATTTGCTATTATGCTTGCTAAATCAGGGGCATACACTTCCCCCCTACCCACTACATGTTGTTGGGCAGTGAATAGCAAAATGGGACTTCAGTCTCATTACATTCTTTCACATTCAGCACACTGGTAATGGTGCTTCCCCTTAACCAAACAAATCTAATTGGGGTCAATGAGAAGAGCCTGGGGAGAATTGTACACCCGAGTGTCTTCCCTATCAACCTTACTCCTCATGGAAATAATGTCCAACAAACCCTGCCAAGGACCTTAGCCAGCTGAGGGAAGCACGATTGTGGCAACAGAGCAAGGTCTGAACCAACAAATATGGAAAGTTGGCAACCTGCAGATGTATGAGGCCCATGGACCACAGTTAGGTGACCTCTGCTGAAAGCAATGGGAAAATGGGTGAGTCTTCATGAGATCAGCACGGGAATCCCTCCAATTGTTGACTCTAAAACCAGACACAAACTTCCACCCACTTCCAATTTTCCATTTAATATTACCAATCTTGGGCTCAGGAAGCAAAATTATGAACAAAACTGGGGGGTGTCTTTGTGAAGAGGCATTGCAAACAGTGCACAGATGCTGTGGACTAGCACCATGGGTGTTTGCCACAAGCACTGAAGGAACTCTATCCCCAACCCAACAGGTGGGGTTGAACTCCTTGCTCCTCTGATGTGTGTAATGTGGCTTGTGTTTGCCTAGGCATTAAGTGAGCTCAGTGAGTAAAGCATGAGACTCTTAATCTCAGGGTTGTTGACTTGAGCCCCATGTTGGTCAAAGGATTCTTGCATTGCAAGGGGTTGGACTAGATGGCCCTCCAGGTCTCTTCGAACTCTACAGCTCTAGGATTCTATGAGACATACAATGGAGCCAGAAGATGGCCACCTTTTTGTTCCTCTGCCAGACCTCCTTAGTAGCTGCCCAGCTGCATAAAACTTCATCATAGGTTTTCAATCCCCCCCCATGAACTCTGAGTATGCTCCATAAATCCAATCCTGGGCCTCCTTTGATATATTAATCATGACATAAATTTAAATACCCCAGTAACCAATTGGCCAAAATCCTCTTCAGCTTCCTGCGCTTTGGTTTGCCTACATCAGCCTCACCTTCATTACCTTTTCTTTATTGGGAATTTCCCTATATAAGAGAGTGAACACACCAGCATATTCCCCTTTCCAAATCCCCTTCTTGGTAGTTGGGAGAAGATGAAAACCCAGGGCAGCTGATGGCTCTGAAAATAGAATGGCATCCCTCTTATCCACACCCAAGGGATCAGAGTGGGAAAGAACTGATGAGGTTGACCTGCCTGCTTCCCTTCCTTTCCCCTCAGAGCTGGTCGATGCTACTGGATGAAGGGAGGGCATCACAGTTATCTCTGCAGATCAGGGTGATTGGTCAGATCCACCCACCCTGAGCCCCATTCCTGATTACAGGCTGCCCACCATGGCATCCAACACGATGGCAGATCCCCCTGTAGAAAGGGGGAATCCAGAGGAAGCCACAGCCACCACTGGAGGGGTGAAAGGCCATTGGGCTGGACTCCAAACCTGACAAATCCATGCATGACAATTGGGGATGCCACCCTGGCCAACTCAACTGCTGGGAAGAAAATGCCTCACCTTTATCAGCTGCCATGACCACCTCCTGTGTGCCTTCCACCGCTGGCACTTCCTGTGAGGCATAACCGGTACTTACTTCCAAGGCTTCCAAACCTGTTGAAATTAAATTAGCAGCACCTTGGTTAGGATTTTGTGTTTCTTGCTTCTGCCAGCTTCCAAGCATTGTGTGCTGCTGACTTGAAAGCTACAGCAGCAGTAGGACTGACATCTACTTTCTCAGGGCCTCAAGGAACATTAATATAGCCCCCTAGTCTGGCTCTTCCTCCGCAGAAGAGGAGCAGAATGGGTTGGCTATGCATTTTTCCTCTGAGGTGCCTTTGGCCTTAGTGCCCCCCCCAAGCCTTGCCTTTACCTGGAGCCATGCTAAATGCACCCCACTCCCCATAATAATCCTGAGGCTTGAAAAGGCTATGCAAATATAAAAATTGCCCCCTGCCTAATTCCATAAGGAAATATAAGCATACATTCTAAATGGACCCTCAGGACACAACCACTAAACAAGACTCAATATCAGCTTTGTGGTTGAATGGGGAATTTTGAACCGGATCTCTCTCAGTTCCTGTGCTCAGTATGCTAACCACTACATCGCACTACCTACCAGGAAAATATCAAAACTGTTGCCTATCCACAGAAAAAGTGGCTGGGGAGTTGTGAAGAAACCCCCTTCACTCCTCCCTATACCACTCCTCCAGTCCAGGGCCCACAACAACAGGGACTATATTCCATCCCCAGTCACTGCTAACTGCCTAGTTCCACCTAGGAAGATTTCCCTGAAAAAGAAAACTCCATACCAGGGATGGCCCTTGCACTGGTTCCCCACTCTTGCAACCAATGCTTTCAATGTATGCTTAAAGGCAGAGGCACTGAGTTCTACCTGACATTGGGGTACTCATTGTGTGCCCTTGAGACCACATGTACAACATGTACGAGGAGGCTGCAAGGGGGCACAGTAAGGAGGACCAATCCCCTTGCCTCTCTAGACAGTAGGCTCTGCTGATTTTGTCTTCTCCTGCCAGCCTGCCTGCTCTGCTCTCCCGCATCCAGTCCTCTGATTAGCTGGACATCCTCTCCTTCCTGCAGAGCCCTTGATCCTCTGCGTGGCTGCAAGGGCGCAAGTAGCATCAACTGTGTTGGACTGGTCATGTTGTTCGGATGACTGATTATCATCTTCTACAACAACTACTTTGCCTCTCTTGCTTCAAAGGTGGCATATGGGCACTACTAGCCCCTAGACTTAATGTCCTAGAAGAAAGAATAAAAGATTTTAGGCTCCAACTCACCTGGACAAAGGATGACCAAGAGGAGACAAGTACTCAGGAAAGCCGTCATAGTTCTTAAGAGAACAAAAGCTGAAGAACACTCAGAACAAACAAGCAGGTGAACGAGGGAGGATGAGCCTAGTTTGGAGGGTTTTATAGGCCAAGAAGGGTGCCTGAGGGTTCCAGGTGGAAAGAACTGGTCCAATATTGGGGGGGGGGTGAAATGATGAAATTAGAGATTGCATGCTTTCCCAGACATGGTGTAATTTTATATTGGAACACAAAGCACAATGTGGAAATTGGATTAACTCTTTTTTGGAAGAGGTATGAAATTCTGCCAGCTGCATTTTGCACTCCATCCCATTCTCAAGGTTGAGAAACAGGTATTTTACTTAATTGAATCCTTTTTGGTAACCCTATGTAAAGGTAAAGGTAAAGGTAAAGGGACCTCTGACCATTAGGTCCAGTCGTGACCGACTCTAGGGTTGCGGTGCTCATTTTTAAAGGTTTTTCCCCTCCCCCATCTTTTTAATTTTTTCTTTTGGGGGTGGGTGGGATAGATGTTTAGCGGGATTTGGGGTTTTGTCTAATTTTGGTTTGTTTAATTTCGGTTTATTGTAGTTTCATAGTTTTGTATTGTTTTAGTGTGTGTGTGTGTGTGTGTGTGTGTGTGTGTTGTTGTTGTTGTTTTTTATTGGGTTTTATTTTGCTCTTAAGGGGAGGGGTCAGGGCTGCCTGGGAGGGGGTCCCAGCCAACAAAATGGCTGGGGCAAGTTCCACATGGGGGGATCCACTGGGACAACCGATCTCAGTGATCTCGGGTAGGAGGAGGAGTTACGCTAAGACCAGACCATGTCATTGCCGAGGAGGCAGGTTTAGTCATTAGTTTAGTCATGAGGACTATCCCTGCCTCCAGGTCTGGTCCTGACTGGACGGATACTGGAATCAGCAAGGAATACCCACATGACCTGAAGGTGCTGCTGTGCAATGCCAGGTCAATGATGAATAAGACCACTGCCATCCACGACCTGATTGTGGGTGGAGGGTTTGTCCTGGCATGTGTAACAGAGACTTGGTTGGATGAGGCAGATGGGCCTGTCCTTGCCGCTGCTTGTCCACCAGGTTTCTCTTATGCACACCAAACCAGGCCTTGTGGGCGGGGAGGGGGGGTTGCAATGATTTTTAGGAAGTCATTAGTTTGCACCAGGCATCCTATTGGGAAGACCCAGTTCTCTGAGTGCATGTTCTGGAAGTTGGGCAATAGGGGCAGTACAGGATTCCTGTTGGTGTACCGACCTCCCCACTGCACCAAGGATTCCCTGCCCGAGCTGCTTCAGGTCGTGGCGGATGTTCTCCTGGAGACACCTAGTTTGGTTGTCCTAGGGGATTTTAACATCCATGCCGACACGACCTTACAAGGGGCCGCTCGGGACTTCGTGGAAAGCATGGCCTCCATCGGGCTGTCCCTGAATAAGTCTGGCCCAACTCAGAGCCAAGGACATGCCTTAGACCTGGTATTCACCTCTATGGATGCTTCTGATCTGACATTAAACAAAAGTGAAACTAAAAAAGTGCCATGGTCAGATCACTTCCTGGTGCAGCTGGACTTCTCCGCAACCCTTCCCCTCTGCAGGGAGGTGGGACCGATTCGGATGGTCCGCCCCCGCCATTTGATGGATCCAAATGGTTTCCAGAGAGTGGTAGGGGATGCTTTATTCCATGTTGATGGCCTTTCAGCTGATTCCCTGGTGACCCGCTGGAATGCGGAGTTAACCAGGGCTATTGACTGTTTGGCTCCAAAACGCCCTCTCCGATTGCATGGAGCCAGGACAGCCCCATGGTTTTCCCCAGAGCTGAGGGTGATGAAGCAATCGTTGAGACGGCTAGAGCACCAGTGGCGGATAACTCATTCTGAATCTGACCGGACACAGGTTAGAGCTCAATGTCGAGCCTACCAAGTGGCGGTAGCGACTGCGAAGAAGACTTTCTTCACCGCCTCTATTGCATCTGCAGAAAACAGCAGCAGGATACTTTTTCAGGTGGTTCGCAATTTAGCGGAACCACCTGCTCCATCAGGGCCCAGTACAGGCCACATGATCTCCTGCAATGATTTTGCAAAGTTTTTTGCAGATAAAGTCGCTCAGATTTGGGAAGAGGTAGACTCCACAGTGGGAGCAGGGCCGGGGCGGGAGAGTGCTAGAGTCCTGTCTAGTCCAGTTGTGTGGGATCAATTCCAATCTGTTACCTCCGAGGATGTGGACAGGCTGCTTGGACGAGTGAAACCAACCACCTGTCTCCTTGATCCTTGCCCATCCTGGCTTATAAAAGCTAGCCGGGAAGGGCTGGGCGATGGGCTTTGCGGGGTGGTGAATGCTTCTCTTTGCAAGGGAGCCTTCCCAGACCTGCTAAAAGAGGCAGTTATTAAACCGCTTCTTAAAAAACCAATATGGCCAACTATCGCCCAGTCTCAAATCTTCCATTCTTGGGCAAGGTGATTGAGCGAGTGGTTGCTGAACAACTCCAGGCACACCTGGAAGAAGTGGACCATTTGGATCCCTTCCAATCGGGATTCAGACCTCATCATGGGACTGAAATTGCCTTGGTTGCACTGGCCGATGATCTCCGGCGGGCTAGGGACAAAGGTGAGAGCTGTTTCCTAGTTCTGCTGGATCTCTCAGTGGCTTTTCACACCATCGACCATAACATCCTTCTGGACCGTCTAGAGGGGTTGGGAGCTGGCGGCACTGTTATACAGTGGTTCCGCTCCTTCCTCCTGGGCCGTGTTCAGAAAGTGGTGTTGGGGGATGAGTGTTCAGACCAGACCCCTGGGCTCTCACTTGTGGGGTACCTCAGGGTTCTGTCTTCTCCCCCATGCTTTTTAACATCTATATGCAGCCGCTGGGGGAGATCATCAGGGGGTTTGGACTGGGTGTTCATCAGTATGCGGATGTTACCCAGCTCTACCTCTCTTTTAAATCAGAACCAGTGAAGGCGGTGAAGGTCCTGTGTGAGTGTCTGGAGGTGGTTGGAGGATGGATGGCGGCTAACAGATTGAGGTTGAATCCTGACAAGACAGAAGTACTGTTTTGGGGGGACAGGAGGCGGGCAGATGTGGAGGACTCCCTGGTCCTGAATGGGGTAACTGTGCACCTGAAGGACCAGGTGCGCAGCCTGGGAGTTATTCTGGACTCACAGCTGTCCATGGAGGTGCAGGTTAATTCTGTATCCAGGGCAGCAGTCTATCAGCTCCATCTGGTACACAGGCTGAGACCCTACCTGCCCACGGACTGTCTCGCCAGAGTGGTGCATGCTCTAGTTATCTCCTGCTTGGATTACTGCAATGCGCTCTACGTGGGGCTACCTTTGAAGGTGACCCGGAAACTACAACTAATCCAGAATACGGCAGCTAGACTGTCTCCCAGTAAGTTTCCGAGCACTATTCAAAGTGTTGGTGCTGACCTTTAAAGCCCTAAATGGCTTTGGTCCAGTATACCTGAAGGAGCGTCTACACCCCCATCGTTCATCCCGGACACTGAGGTTCCCTCACTACGAGAAGCCAAGTTACAGGGAACCTGGCAGAGGGCCTTTTCGGTAGTGGCACCCGCCCTGTGGAACACCCTCCCTTCAGATGTCAAAGAAAACAACAACTACGGCTTCCGGAGCGGCGCGTTCGGCAACGGGTGGAGGTCCGTGCTCCTGCAAGCTCGAGGCGGACGGGTGCTACGAGAGGCAAAACGGGGAGACTAAGCGTGAGTCTACTGACCCCAGGGGGGGAACCTGGGGGCAAAGCCCACCGGCAAAGCCCACGGCAGCACAAGATGGGATCCCCCATTAAGAACGGGAAGCACAAAGCCGCAAAATATTAAACAACGGGAGGATACCAGTGCAAAAGGGTAGAACCCCTCCGTAGCACAAACGCTCACAAATCCCGTGAGAGCGGCGCCGAACTCTCCAACAGTGAAAGACAATTAAAAGTACATCTCCCCCTTCGAATAGAACTTCTGGAATTACAATTAACTCCAGGAATTATAAATAAACCGACCAGAACGCCCAGAGGGTGCTCGGAAAAGGGGAGGAAGGGGAAGAGAGTAAACAGGCTTTTTAACGAATGGACGTAAAGAACTAATAAAAAAGGGGACCACAGCACAGTGGGAATATATTTGTCCATACTCCCATACCGACTTAACCCCTAAGTGAAATATAATCTACCCCCAAATTTCCAAGAGACATTAGAAAAAGACAGTAGAAACCAATCAATTACCAAACGCATAGAACAAAGAAGATTGGAAAATCCGCAAGGGGGGCGGACTAATATATAAGCGTTTGAGAATATTAAGTTAACCCTCAGGATACTCAAGTGCTAAATTAAAAAAGGACAAAGATACCTGATGGTGGAGAGAATTGCAGTGACGGAGCTGGAACTGTGCTGAGTCAGAGGCGGAAGGACGCCATTACAGGCACAGTGGAAATCAGGGAATCATAGAAAGAGTGGAGGAGAACAGGATAACAGTGGCCACTAGTGGAGACTTTTATAACTGCGGGGAGAAATCTACTTGTCCAAGCTAGAAAGAAGGGCTTTTTGCAGTCATTGAATTTGGATGGGAGCCAAAAGAGGACAGAATTTAAACAGCTATTTAACGACACCAAATCAACAGCGGAGACTATCTACAACTGAGAGCGAGAACAACATGACTTTGAAGGAATTAGTAGTAGCAATGGAAAGACTGGAGAAGAGTTTGGGTGACAAAATCACCACACTCGATACAAATATCAAAATTCTAGATGGGAAAATGGAATCCATGGGTACCAAGATTGAAAAAAATGCAACATTAATAACAGACCTCGCAAGTCAGGTAAATCAAATGACAATTAAACAGCAGGAACTAGAGGGGTCTGTCCAAGACGTTAAAGATAAGATACAGAAACAGGAAGAAAATGTTAAAAAGATAGAGACGGACCAAAGAGATATGAGGAGGTATCAAGAGAAGGACAGAAAAGAAATTGATGAATTGAGAAAGATTCAAGAGGATATTTGGGATGCTCTCGCTGTCTTAGAGATGAAACAGAAAGAATTAATTCTCCGCATGAGGGGTATTAAAGAAAGCAGAGATGAGGATATATCAACAATAATAACAAAAGCACTTGCAGAATGGCTGGGAGTAGAAGAAGAGGATTTGATGTTGGACATAGAAAAGATATTCCGAATTAGACCAAACAAAACAAAACCCAGAAAAGGACCTGGAGATTGTCTCATCTTTTTAAATTCAAGACTGTTGAGAGAGAAAATGTTGATCAAGGGAAGGAAAGAACCCTTACAGATGTATGGTAATCTAGTGGAAATAATGAAAGAAATCCCACCACGTCTTCTTAAGAAAAGGGAAAATTACAGGTTTATTACAACAGCTTTAAAGAAAAATAGGATTCTCTTTAAGTGGGAATTCCCCGAGGGTTTGTCATTCACATTTAGAGAAAGAAGAAGATTTTTCAAAGCGGTGAATGACTTGGAGATGTTTTGGAAAAAATACGGGGAAGAGCTGGGAGGAAGACCACAGCCTGAGAGGAGCACTCAGAACTCTTAAAGGAGGAGATCGAAGTTTAATAACAACTTTAGAACTTTTGATTGTTAGAATTTATCATTGATATTGGAGAATACAGATAAGACAATACAGACGGAAGGTTTTCTCCTTTCTCTCTGCCTTTAAAGGCGTAATAAGCCTCCTTTTAAAGATTTGTGTTTGGTTTTTTGGTGTTTCAAAGTCGGTGTTTGTTTTGTTTTTGTTTTTTGATTTGTTTCGGTACTTGTTTGAGTAGATTTGACAAAGTTGAATTTAATAAAACAACATGCAGTTGAAATGTATCTCATGGAATGTGAACGGGATGAATAGCAAGGTAAAGAGGAATAAGTTAGAATGCATATTAAAGAAAAAAAGATGGGGCAGTCAATGGGATGTTATCTGTATCCAGGAAACTCATGTTTCAAAAACTCATGTAAGACTATTGGAAAATTCTAGACTGGGAAAAGAATTTGTTTCGGCAGGTGCAGAGAAAAAAAGGGGAGTGGTCATGTACATAAACCCGATACTAAAACCAAATTTATTATTCGACGATGAGGAAGGAAGAACGATAGCGGTGGAAATACAAACAGAGGAAGGGAAAATCATTGTGGTTGGTATTTACGCTCCAAATAATAAAAAAGAAGAATTTTACAAAAATTTGGAAAGCAAATTGTGGGAATATTTAGGAGAAAACATGTTAATCTTGGGAGATTTTAATGGGGTAATTTCTAATGAAATGGATAGGACAGATAGAAATAAAGATATAAAGTCCGGGAAACTACCGCTGTCGTTCTTCAATCTGGTATCGAACTTTGACCTGTATGATGTTTGGAGGTTAAAAAACCCTACGATAAGAGATATTACACACTATTCAGAGGTGCATAATTCTGGAGGTAGAATTGACGCGATTTGGGCAACAAAAAGATTAACTTTGAAAATAAAAAGAGCAGAGATAATAAATAAATCAATCTCAGATCATAACCCGGTAGCAATTCACATATTATCAAAAAAATTGACAAGGGGAAGATGGAGACTAAACGAGGAAATTTGGAGAGACGATCTAAGAATAGATAAATTGAAAGAAGCATTAAAAGAATTCTTTGAAATAAATGACAATCAGAAGACAAAAAAGACGATAATGTGGGATACAAGTAAAGCATTTATGAGGGGGGTGGGAATCAAACAAATGGGGGAAATAAGGAGAAAAAAAGATACAAACATGGCCGAAATAAATAGACAAATACGAGATAAAGAAAGAGAATTAGTTAAGTACCCGAGAAACATAGAGATATTACAGACTATAAAGGATTTACAAACACATTTGAACATAATGATTAACAGGGAAGTAGAAAAGAAAATTTGTTGGATCAAACAGAAGTACTTTGAACTGGCAAATAAACCTGGAAGAATGCTTGCATGGTTGGTTAAGGAGAAACAAGCAAACAAGGTGATAAATAGAATATTAGAAGGTGATAGGGAAATAACAGATTCCGAACAAATTAAAGAGGTTTTCAGAGAATATTATAAGAATCTATATAAATCGGAAGGAAATAGAGAGGAAAAAGAAACCCTAGAATATATCCAAAATAACGGATTACCAATTGTAAGTGATGAGGAATATAATTCAATTAATGCTGAAATAACGACAGAAGAAATTTATGAGGTTATCAACAAGATGAAAATAGGTAAATCGCCAGGCCCCGATGGAATACCGGTAATTTACTATAAAAGTTTAAAAGAAATTGTGGTGCCAGTATTAAAGGAATTATTGAATGGAATTCTAGAAACTGGGATATTACCGGATTCCTGGCGGGAGGCCTTGATAACACTTCTTCCAAAACCCGGTATAAATCCAAATTCAGTAAAGAACTTCAGACCAATCTCTCTGTTGAACATAGACTATAAAATATATACAGGAGTGATAGCAAACAGACTAAAAACTATTCTAGGAAGAATAATTAAAAAAGAGCAAGCCGGTTTCCTCCCAGGTAGGCAAATAAAAGATAATACAAGAGTTATTATCGACCTCCTGGAGTATATTGAAATGAAGCCAAGTAGAAAAATAGCGATGCTGTTGGTCGATGCTGAAAAAGCCTTCGATAGTCTGTCTTGGAACTTTATGTTAAAGACGTTAGAAAGCTTAGGGGTAGGGGAGAGAATGATGAAAGGAATAAAAGCTATCTATAAAGAACAGACAGCAAAGTTGATTATAAATAATGAGATCACGGAAGGCTTTAGCATAGAAAGAGGAGTAAGACAGGGCTGCCCGCTGTCGCCTCTCCTATTTATCATGGCATTGGAGACATTACTTAATACAATAAGGGAGGATAAAAGGATCAAAGGAATAACAGTGGCAAAGCATGAATATAAAGTAAGGGCCTATGCCGATGATGTGATAATAACAATGGAAGATCCGGCGGAGAGTACAATTAAAGTAATAGAAAAACTGAAGGAATTTGGGGAATTTTCGGGATTTAAATTGAATAGAGAAAAATCGAAATTATTGGTAAAAAATTTATCAGGAAAAGAGAAGGCAAAATTGGAAAAGGAATCTAAATTAAAAATAGAATCAAAGGTGAATTACTTAGGGCTATGCATAACAAATAATAATACTGATTTATTTAAAAATAATTATATTAAGAAATGGAAGGAGATTAAAGTAACTGAAAAAATGGGAAAAACTAAACTTATCATTATTGGGTAGGATATCAATGATAAAGATGACAATACTCCCAAAATTAATTTTTTTGTTTCAGATTGCACCAATAATCATAGGTCTAAAATATTTGAAAGACTGCCAGAGGGACCTTGCCAGATTTATCTGGCAAGGAAGAAAAGTGAGGGTTAAGCATGAAACAATAATTGGTTTCAGAGAGAAGGGTGGCTTTGGAGTTCCGGATGTGAAGACATACTATGAAGCCGCCTGTTGGGTTTGGCTGAGAGATTGGATAGAGTTAAGAAACGGCGAGATATTAGAATTGGAGGGTTGGGACCTGTGTTATGGCTGGCACGGATATTTGTTATATAATAAGGTTAAGTTGCATAAGAATTTTAAAAATCATCTGATAAGAAAAGCCCTTTTTGAAATTTGGGAAAGAACACACAAAAAAGTGATATATAAAACACCGTGGTGGGCGTCCCCGATTGAAGCTAAAAGGATATTAAAAAATAATAAAGATAAGATTTGGCCGACATATGAAAATTTGGTAAAAGAACGGAAAGATGAACCTAAGCTGAAAGATCAAGAGAGTTTAACAGTATTTGGGATTAACTGGCTGGAATATTATCAATTAAAGACTACATTTGAAAAAGATCTGAAAGATAAAGGATTCCAAAATAAAATAACAAGATTAGAAGAAGTTTTAATGAGTAAACAGAAAACATTGGCCAAAATGTATAAATTATTAATAGACAACCAAATGAAAGATGAGGTCAAAAGTAATAACATGTTAAAATGGGAGAGAGATTTAGGATATGAAATAGAGTATAATAAATGGGAAAAATTCTGGTCAGAAACAATAAAATTCACGGCGTCATATCAGATAAAAGAGAGTTTCTTGAAGATTCACCATAGATGGTACATGGACCCTGTAAAAATAGCCAGAATTAGTAAATCCACAAATGAGAAGTGCTGGAGATGTAACGAAAAGGTCGGATCTTTCTTTCACATGTGGTGGACCTGCCCCGAGATACAAAATTTCTGGAATATAATTCATGATGAAATCAAAAAATTAATACAAACAACCCATAATAAGAAAGCAGAAACATATTTATTGGGGATTTTAGATAAAGAAATCCCAAAAGAAAAAACTAATATCTTCCTATATGCGATTACAGCGGCAAGGAATTTAATAGCCCAAATTGGAAAGGGAATCATATACCCTCAAAAAGAGAATGGCAGAGTAAAATTTCAGAATATTTGGAACTCGCAAAGCTAACTGAGATCATAAGAGGAAAAACAAAAAATACATTACAAAAACAATGGAATTGCCTAAACGAGTATATGAATAAACAAGGATTGTATGGTAAATATTGGTTATGTATGGAATAAATTATAAACATATTCAAAATAGACAACTAAGATGCATAAAGTTATAATTATATTGAGATAATGATAGAATGGACAAAAGAAAGGGTCCAGGAAATATGAAAGGAAAATAAACACTGCACACTGTGGTGGAAGCCTTTAATATATTATATTGTAAAGTGTTGAGCTTGTCAAGAAAGGAAATTCTGGTAAAGAATTGTCCGAACTTTTGTATGTTTCTTAATAATTTATATTAAGTTTGTATTTGATACTTTCTTTCTTATTTTTACTCTTACTTTTCATTTCTATCCATTTTTTTTCCTTTTTCTTCTTTATTTTTTTTTCTCTTTCTTTCTTTTTCTTTGTCTTCTTTTTTCTTCTTTTTTGTGGTTAAATGCTTTAATGTGCAACTGTACGATAATGGATTGAAAGGAATTGTGTAATAATAGCTTTGTGAATTTTATCAATAAAATCTTTAAAAAAAGAGAGAGAGAGAGAGAGAGAACAACAACTACAAGACCTGAAGGCAGCCCTGTTTAGGGAGGCTTTTAATGTTTAATAGATTATTGTATTTTAATGTTCTGTTGAAAGCCGCCCAGAGTGGCTGGGGAAACCCAGCCAGGTGAGCAGGGTATAAATAATAAATTATTATTATTATTATTATTATTATTATTATTATTATTATTATCTACCTTGCACTTTGTGCTTTCAAACTGCTAGGTTGGCAGGAGCAGGGACCGAGCAACGGGAGCTCACCCCGTCACAGGGATTCGAACTGCCGACCTTCTGATCGGCAAGCCCTAGGCTCTGTGATTTAACCCACAGTGCCACCCGCATCCCATATTGATCAGGGAGAGGTAGTATGGTGACTTCCAGAGGTTGCTGGATTACAGTTCTCATCGCCTCAAAAGCCAGCCATTCCAACTAGGGTTGATGGGAATTGTCTGGAGCACACTATGTTGGCTACCACTGTCTACATAACCCATTTCATTTAAGAAATCTTGAAATTAACCAAATTCATGAAGGATGAAGGGCTGCACAGCCATATCTTTCAAAGCAGCTTTCAAAGAGTTGCTGGGGAAACCCAGTCTGATGAGCAGGGTAAAAATAATAAAAATTTTACTATTATTATTATTATTATTATTATTATTATTATTATTATTGGAACACACCTTCCCTCCTTCAATAAGGCATCAAACACATCCTGGACCAATGCATGCCACCCTCTACCTAGGAAGAGATGCCGTTAACCAAGATGCACAAAGGTCAAGTAGAAAGGCCAGCTGATAAAGCAATGTTTACAAGCTCCAGCCACAACTAAAACTCATACAGCTTTAACTTCTGAAAAGGAAATCATATGCATAGCAATTAATATTTTGCTCATAAAATATGGACCCATATGATTAACAGGGAAAGTCCCTGTGATGTAGCTCCCATTTGTTGCTGACTCATGACAGGGAATGTCCTTTCTGGTGCACTGCATTCATCTCTCCCATTATGAAGTTTCGCAAGTTTTTAAAATTCCTGTTGATCCAGGGAGTTAAGGTTAATTCCCTATAATATCGGGAAAAATCTATATGTTTGCCAGGCCTACATTATAATGTTTTTTTTATCATCCAGTTTGGACTTCGTTGGGAGGAATAGTGGTATAGTAATTAGAAGAGAAGAGAAGAGAAGAGAAGAGAAGAGAAGAGAAGAGAAGAGACAGGATGAATTGGGATATTAAAATGAAAAACCATTTGAATATCCAGCCAGGGCTCCTTTGGTAAGCATAATGAGATAGAACTTTCATAAATAAATTTGATGATTAATAAGGTATTCACTGTGTTGCCCCATATAGATGATAAAAGGGCTGCGTAGTCTCTCAAAGTTTCACCTATTTTGGTTTAGTGAAACTTCAGGTAAAGAGTTACTGTATGTGGGGGCTGCAATTGGCTCCCAGGCCAGGAATTCTAAACCCTAGGAGCAGGTTATAAAACGACTTCATAGTGTTGCAACCTGTTCTCTCTTTTGGCTTCCCTCACTCAGCCACATGAGCAGTCAAATTAGATAAAATTATGAAGCCAAATTTCTTCAGCAGGTACATTATGGAACATTGAACTCTGCAGCAGGTACAGTGGGTATCTGCAATTTGGAGTTTGGCTGCTGTAAGAAAATTTCTGCAACAGGCTAGAAGTTACATCAGCCTGTTGGATCAGGCCATCTGCCCCAGAAAAGTATTTTCACAGTGGCCAACCACTTGACTGTACATAGCCTGAAAACAGGACATGAGAGCAACACCACTCTCCCTACTGTTTCCTAGCAACAGACATTCAGATCCACATTTTCCCCAACAGCAGAGGTAGAACATAACCATCAAGTGACTCAATTTCATGGCATAGAATCATAGAGTTGGAAGAGACCACAAGGGCCATCCAGTCGAACCCCCTGCCTTTCTGCATGTCCACAGGTTCTCATATCATGAGAGACAGATGAGTACTAGTCACAATGGCTACATTTCCTCCCGTATAAGAGCCAATAAGCCTCTCAGTTAAGGTTATGGAGATCCCAGGAGGGAAAGGCCACTCTGCTCATGCCTTGTTTTCAGGGCTTCCCACCAGCATCTGTTTCCTAAGAATACTATGCTGGACTATATAAGTTTTTTGTGTGATCCACCAGGGATCTTCTTATATCTCTGACTCCTGAATCCCTCGGTGCATCTTCAGTAGTCTGTCAAAGAGTAGTAATTTGCCCAATTGCCTAGTGCTTTTTCTCAGATTTCCAGAAAAGGGGATACAATAGCCCAAAGTCATGCGCAATTGAATACTTTATTCAGCATCCTTCGCATCCAATGCAACCCCTAGCCATGAGTTTAACCTTCCAAACTCCATATCTCAAGCCACTTCTCTCTTCAATCCTGTAATCCTGCTCTCCACCCATTTTCACTATAAAACTCATGTCCATGTCCACATAAAACGTCCCCCTCCTTTTCTGAAACCCCAGATTGAAAACAAATAAGCCTTTGATAGCCTCCTGTATTTTTCTCCTGCCACACATTGCAACTATTAAAGCCCCTTCTCACTTTCCACCCAGTTATGATGACACCACCCTTTCCTATTCTGCAGACACTTTCATGGCCCTCCTTTCCAAATTACCATGTCCCCATGCCTGATACTCCCTTTTTGCAGCCCACTTGGTTCCCTTTTCTTCAGCTTCACCTCTTCCTCCCTTCCTCTGTCCTTATCTCATCGCTCCCTTGCACACATATTCCCCTATTTCCATTCTTTCTCCTCTCTCTTATTCTGCGGTCACCTTTTCAAACAGACACACTAACATTCACAACCACCCCCTTCACCCCCTCTTTTCATCCTTCCTTTTTTCCCTACTCCCTTGCACATAAACCTCTCCCTTTTCCTGGTTTCCTCCTTTCTGCTATTTTGCAGTCTTCTTTCTGAACACATCTCATGATGATATTTACTGTATGTTTAAATTTATTTGGATCTTAATAGGAAGCCTGAAGGTTGGTTGCTCAGTTAGAGAAAGTTAACCAGTTTACTGAAGTTGTGTGAGAGAGAGGGAGTGTGCTCCCTTGTTATTGAAATATTGATTATAAATTACTACACTGAATTTGGAATTTCATGTTGAAGACAACACATTGTTCCAGGAAGTAAATACATTGTGCAAAGGTCCTATCAAGTATTTGAGGGCTCCACATCCTTTCTCTCTCCTATGAAGAAGTCGAGGAATGGAAGAGAGACATTTGGGTACAGCAAGAAGAGTGAGACAATTAAAGAGAAAGAAAGGCTTGCTTTAAACAACAACAGAGGTATAAGAGAGATGGGGGAGACACTGAGGGTTTTAATAATAATACTAAGTTGCAGCAAGGACAATATCCCCTCACCTGGGACCCTGGCTGATCATCACGGGATTCTCCATCCCCTCACCCAGTCTTTAGTGCCTGCCCAGATAGGGGAAGTGGGCACATTGCCTATGGACCTTGCTCTGGTTAATTAGGTCTCCATATTTGAGAGCCATGGAGGAATTTTCTCCTGGAAGTAAATTAGCCGGTTTGTATGTTTTTGCCCACCTTGTAGGCATTGGACTGCATCCTTAGTCACAAGGGTACCCTATTAGGGGGGACCAGGAGGGGTGACTCTGTCCAGGAGTCCACTGGTGAACCAATGGGCCAATACATTTCTCCCACTGGCAGCCAGTGTGTGGTCGTGGCATCCAATCCATTTTGCAGTTGACAAACCAGCAGTTTGACCCCACCAGGTAATTTGATCCTATCAGGTAGCAGGTAGGTTGCCTGATGCAGGATACATACCCAGTGCCTTAGTCAAACCTACTTTTTCCTGTAATCAATAAAGTTGTGGCCTAATTTGACCCAATTTGATCCTATGTCATTCTTGTGGCCGTTCCGTCACCTGCTATGTTCATTATACGCCTATGCCAGCAAATTCCAGAGATCAGTACAAGATAAATGCCCCTTCAAGTCCATCTCACCCTTACTCTCGTAAAACAGGAGTTGTGAGTAGATGAGTACTTTTCTGGAATTCCATAAAATTTGACCACATGCCCTCCTACTTTATCTCTGCCTCAGTTTCATCACAATGTCATTGGGACCAAGATGTTCTCAATCAGGCACAAAATATTCAACAATTAGTGCATCACATGCTCATATTTTTATCTTCCCTGCCATCTGGTGATGCTGGAACCTGATGACATTCCTGGATCCAGCCAAGTTTACGTGTTCAATTTTGTAGCTTCCCTGATTTAACTGAGTATAGTTTAAATCCACCTTCTTTTAATTGTGTTTGTGGGAAGGGGGGTGTTGTTTTGATGTTTTGTTCTATTTCTTTCTTGTTTTTATCCTATATTTTTATTCTGTGAACCACCCTGCGATCGAATGATGAAGGGTGGTGTATAAATCTAACAAATATTAGTAATAATAATAATAATTGTACCAAAGGAAGGAAATGCTGACACTGGCATATGAAGCCCTTCTTACAATTTTGAAGGAAAAGTTCACCAATCCAAATTAATACTTTAGCCGCCAACCTCTTCTTAGAAAATGCAGTGTTGATTCCTTTATTGGTAATGGAGCCTTACCTTGTTTACTCAGGCATGCAGAAGGCATTACATGGGAATTAACTTTTCCCCAGTTCTTTCCTATTCTAGCTGCCCTTCACATCTGGGGAAGCCATTTCAGGAATTCCAGGGTTTGCTTCTGGTCGGACATTCAAGCGGTGGAAAGGATCATAGCCAGGCAGTCAGCAAAGTATGACCGGGCCATCAGGGTGCTGTGCCTCTTTGTGCTGGAATGCCTTCGGCACAACATTTCCTTCATGATGTTTCATACCAGGTCTTAACAACGACATTACAGATGCTTTATCTTATTTCTAGATGGAGCGTTTCCGTGAACTGGCACCCGAGGCAGCACAGATACCTGACCCCTTCCCAGACGACCTATGGCAGATTGGATAAGAGAAGTAACGCAGGGAGTATTTTTGGCAATAGCACCCTCCACTAGGTGCTCATATGCCAGAGCTTGGTCGTCCTTTGATTGTTTCCACTGCCGCTATTGCTCAGCCTCCAGACTTGCCTCTCAGTCTGACATGCTAAAATTCTTGTTCCACCTAAAACGCAGAGGCCTGGCCATCAAAATATTACAGCTCTACAAGGCAGTTATTTCATTCTTCAGTATATGTTTCCAGTGGCATGACCCGTGAAGGCTTCCACGTCAAGAAGCTGCTCGCGGGGTGGTGTTGGATTATTCCTCCCCGCCAAGATGGCAGGAAGCCTATAACACCAGATACCCTGAGGTTAATTTAAGACAAGTTGCCGAAGTTGGCAGGTCCAACTTCAAAACGCACCACTTCTGTGCAGCATTCTCCCTGGCCTTCTTTGGGGCTCTGCGCATTGGGGAAATTATTGCTGGCAACCCCTCCTAACCACACTCAGGTTTAACAGACACTGATGTACTTTTCTTAGGGCACCACCTAAAAATTAAGATTCGTTCATTCAAAACCGACCAGTTGGGTAGAGGTAACACCACGACACTGGCCCCCTCTGAGCAGGATGGCCCCTGCCTGTGGCGAGACATGCGCAGTTTCCTCTGGGTGCGTCCCAACCACTGGGGTGCCTTCCTCATCCATGCAGACACACACCCTTGGATGCGCTGTTTGATCGTTTCCACTGCGGCTATGGCTTGGCCTCCAGACGTGCCTCTGAGTCCGATGTGCTAAAATTCTTGGTCAACCTAAACCGCAGAGGCCTGGCCAACTAAACCTTACCGCTCTACAAGGCAGCTATTTCATTCTTCAGTAAATGTTTCCGGTGGCCTGGCCCTTGTGAAGGCTTCCATGTCAAGAAGCTTCTCGCGGGGTGGTGTCAAATTA
Source organism: Darevskia armeniaca (assembly GCA_034641395.1). Classification (NCBI taxonomy): domain Eukaryota; kingdom Metazoa; phylum Chordata; class Lepidosauria; order Squamata; family Lacertidae; genus Darevskia; species Darevskia armeniaca. The sequence continues at coordinate 901,277 of JAWWNF010000115.1, forward strand.
TTCCTTCCTGCCAAGATGGCAGGATACCCTGAGGTTAATTTGAGATAAGTTGCTGGAGCTGGGCTGGTCGAACTTCAAAATGCACCTCTTTCATGCAGCATTCTCCCTGGCCTTCTTTGGGGCTCTGCGCATTGGTGAATGTATTGCTGGCAGCCCCACCTAACCACACTCAGGTTTAACAGACACTGATGGTCTGTTAGGGCCCCACCTAAAAATTAAGATGCGTTCATTGAAAACCAACCAGTTGGGGAGGGGTAACACCACAACACTGGCCCCTTCTGAGCAGGATGGCCTTTGCCTGTGGCAAAACACGTGAAGGCTCCTCTGAGTGCGTCCCAACCACTGGGGTGCCTTCCTCATCCATGCAGACACACACCCTTGGATGCGCTGCCAGTTCACAGCAGTCTTACCTAAGGCCATTGAGGCCTGTGGTGGCAATCCAAGGGAATTCTCAGGTCACTCCTTCTACATTGGTGCAGCCACCACAGCAGCAGCCCGGGTTTGGGACTCTGCCAGTATCAAGACACTGGGCTGATGGTGTTCCACGGCCTACAAGGGCTGAATTCGTCCCCGCAAATTTTCATTTACTGTTTCCCTTTGACTTTTATTGCAGGTGTGCCCGGCACAGAAATCTGGGTTGTGGGGCATAGCATCGTACACTGGGCCACGATCCATGTCACCTCGTACATTTGGCGACCTAAGCGTGACATCCACCCTAATGCCCACATACATTGGATACGATAACGAGGCATATGTTGGGCTGCACTGATGCCCATGCTACACAGAGCCATCGCTGCCCACAACCCGCCAGAGGCATTGATACTGCACCTGGGAAAAAATGACCTGGTAGTGCAAAAAGGCATCCGCATGGTTCTATCTGCGAAGGCAGACATCCAAAATGTGGATGCCCTATGTCCAGCAATGACCACCCTCTGGTCCGCTCTCCTTCCCCACCAGTGCTGGAGAGGGGCCAATAAACCTTCTCAGATCAATTATACAGTGCAGAAAATTAATAGGGCCATGCGTAAAACAATGTGCCAAATCAGCGGTGTCTCCATTCGCTACCCAAACATTAGAGTGGACAATTCCGAACTGTTACATGGATGGAGTACATTTGACTCCCCCCCCCCAGTAATGACCTTTGGTTGCGTGATGTGCGTCAGGGCCTCAAGGATTGGTGGCTGGAAGGGTGCAGCCCTTTTTAGGGGAGGGGCCTTCAACTGTAGGTATCTTGGCAGCAAGTCCCAAGTTTGGTGTCTCGGGAGGTGGTATTAGGCCTTTGTCGGTATTCTATAGTCTATCTTTGTGATGGGGGGGTGCATCTTCATGCATCCCAACATGGCGGCGTTAGCAGGGCCCATTAAACGTTCAATTGCAGGAGTCAATGGCCCTGGAGTGGCATCTTAAGGTCAGACTCCTGGCTTTGGTGAAGTGGGAGGGCATGCTCTGTAAATTCATGCTTTATAGTCCCCTCCCACAATGCCAGACTGTCCTGCGCATCCTCAGCCCCTGTCGGGTATGAGAGGGATACCTTCCAAGGCCTAAGCCAAGGTTCCTACACCTGAAATTCAATAAATTTGTGGCCTAATTTTAAAGCCATACATTGTTGGCATGTGTCATTCTGGGGGATGGGGGGGGGAGCTCCAGGAACAGGGTTTAGCGTGTGGGCTTGCAAAAGCTTCCTGAAAAAATATCCTTATTTTCATAGGAGAAATGTTACAGGGCATGGCTTGCAGGATCAGGCCATCTAAAAATCTGCTCTGAACATATGTCATTCTAATATCTATTCCAGATTATGCATTCCATTTAGGAAGTATCAAGGTTCAAAAGACAAAGAATCATGCTCCAAAAGATCCTTTGAATTGTAGTTCAGTGAAACCCAATCAAATTTGTTGTTAGAAGACATCACAGCACTGCAGTTCCCAGAGTCCGCCAGGAAGAAAGTTTGCACTAAGGTTCGGATAGCAAGGCTTCTGCTCGTGCTCGTCGGAGGAAATGGCTGACTTATAACATCGCTCCCGACCCCCGCGGGAAATTTGGCGGCTGCTTTGGGAGTATGCAGCCTCCCTAACCCTCCCGGGATGACGGGAGGGGACGCTGGCCCACAGATGCCCCTTAACCCGTTCCGAAACCCTTCGGGGGGAGCGGAGGGGCCTGGGTCGAAGCATCCGTGGGGGCCGGAACTCCTGGAGGCCACCCTGTTCGTGTACGAGTCCCAGAACTTGGAATTTTAATTAGGCAAAAAGTTTTGGGCATGCCTCGGACAAAGGAGTAAAGAGAATATTGCTAACAGATCCAGCCCTGAGTTGATAAGAAGAAAACTAAAAGAAGATTTAAAGAAATTTAAAAGCAATTGATGGAGGTGATCAGGAAGCTCTGACGTCTAAGGCATGGGGAGTCCATTATATATATATATATATATATATATATATATATATATATATATATATGGACTCCCCATGCCTCGGACGTCAGAGCTTCCTGATCACCTCCATCAATTGCATATATATATATATATATATATATATATATATATATATATATATAATAACTAGGCATAATTGGAATGTTTTTTGTTTTTGTTTTTTTAATTGGGAATTGTAATTTGAAATGTAATTTGGAATAATTCCAATGTGATTTGTATTGGAAGATTTAATAAACAGATTTTAAAAAAAAGGTTTGGATAGCAAATGATGAAATGTGAATGTGTTTTAATATGTAATTCTATGAACAGATCATATTATTTTAAATAGCAATAGTAATTTATTTATAAGCTCAAAGCCTAAGCAACCTACATGCAACTGCAGGCTGCAAAACTGCCAAGGGTCCATCACATGGCACCCAACTAAATCAAATATTTGGCTGAAAGTCAGGCGCTCCAGGTCACTGCCATCTGTACCACCCCCACACTAACCAACGTGAGCCAGTTGAACAAGAATCATAGAGACTTTGAATTGGAAGGGACCCAAATGTCATTTATTTGAGGGCTCCACATCCTTTCTCTCTCCTATGAAGCAGCCGAGGAATGGAAGAGAGACATTTGGAATGGAAGAGAGACATTTGGAATGGAAGAGAGACATTTGGCTACAGAAAGAAGAGTGGGACAATTAAAGTGAAAGAAAGGCTTGTTTAAAATGACAGCAAAGGTGTAGAGGAGAGATGGGGAGACACTGAGGGTTTTAATAACACTACTAAGTTGTAGCAAGGACAATATCCCCTCACCTGGGACCCTGGGTGGGCAGCCATTGCCATGTGGAGAGGCTGTGGTGGGTTCAGGGAGGTTGCCATCTTCCAGGTGCATCCAGGGGAGGGGATGGCTGGCACTGGCCATCTCTGGCTGTATTGGACCCTCATATAAGTGAAGGTAGTGCCTACTCAGCCAATCAGTGTCTGGGGTTTGGGGCTGGGAGTAGCCCACTACCAGACTTTTTAAGGGGGTGGCCAGGTGTCAGCCACCCTCCTGGCTGATTATCATGTGATTTTCCACCCACTCACCGAGTCTTTAGGACCCCACCCAGAGGGAGGAAGTGGGGACACTGTTTAACCTTGCTCTTGTTAATTTGGTCTCCGTATTTCAGGGCCAGAGAGGAATTTTCTCCTGCAAGCAACTTGTAGTTTTTGGCAAACCTTGTAAAGGTAAAGGGACCCCTGAACCATAGGTCCAGTCGCGGTCGACTCTGGGGTTGCGGCGCTCATCTCGCTTTACTGGCCGAGGGAGCTGGCATTCAGCTTCCGGGTCATGTGGCCTGCATGACTAAGCCACTTCTGGCGAACCAGAGTAGCACATGGAAACGCCATTTACCTTCCCGCCGCCCGGAGCAGTACCTATTTATCTACTTAATCTTTGACGTGCTTTTGAACTGTTGGGTTGGCAGGAGCCAACCTTGTAGCAACCATCATAACTTTCATGGATGAAGCAGCCAGTGTGGGCTTGTGGCATCCAATCCATTTTGCAGTAGACACTCCAGCAGGGGTATGACCCCACTAGGTAGTTTGATCCTCTCAGATAGGAGGCAGGTTGCCTAGTGCAGGATAGATGCCCAATGCCTTAGTCAAACTTACTCTTTCTTCCAGTCAATAAAGTTGTGGCCTAATTTGACCCAATACCAGTTTGCTATGTCATTCTGATGGCCCTTCCGTCACCTGCTATGTCCATTATATGCCTGTTCTGGCAAATACCAGAGATGGGTACAACACAAATGCCCCTTCAAGTCCATCTCACCCTCACTGTCAGAAAACAGGAATTGTGAGTAGATGAGTCTCTTTCTGGAATTCCATGAAATTTCACCATATGCCCTCCTACTTTATCCCCACCTCAATTTCACTGCAATGTCCATGGGGCCAAGATGTTCTCAATCAGGCACAAAGCCATTAACAATTAGTGCATCACATGCTCCTATTTTTGTCTTCCCCGCAATCTTGTGATGCTGGAACCGAATGACATTCCTGGATCCAGCCAAGGTTACGTGTTCAATTTTGTTGTTTCCCTGGTTTAACTATGTACGGTTTGAGAGTTCACATTCTTTTAAATGTTTCTGTGGGAAGGGCGGGGCTGTGTGTGTTTTGTTCTTTTGTTTTACTTTTTTACTTATTTTTTATCCTATATTTTATTCTGTGAACCACCCTGTGATTGTATGGTGAAGGGTGGTTTATAAATCTAATAAATAATAATAGAATCATTCCAAATGAGGGAATCAGCTATTAAATCAATAGGAATTCATTTTTATTTCCCAAACAAATAGCACAGGTCAAAATTAACTCAAATATAAATACATGCATGTATATAGAGCCCAAAGACCCTATATAATTTTGCCATATTATTTCCAGTGCATAGTCAAAGTAAGGATTTAAGTAAGGCACTTGCTTAGTTTGCTTCCTGGCTGAGGGTTTCATAGAATTCCTTCTGGTCCCAGAAGATAGGGTACACTCGAGTAAATTAAGAAGCTTTTTAAAGTTCATTTTTTTATATTGCACTGCCTTAGGGTTTTTAACATTTTTACTCTTCTTTACATTACCGGTAGAAAGCCTCCTTTTGTGAACATTAACCTTGCAGACTCTTTTGGCTTTCCTTAGTGATCTGTTTTTGCAGGAGGAGGTAGAGGAATTTTTATTACTTTCAGATTCTGTGGTCACTCTGCCAGGCTTTCTCCAAAAGATTTTGCAAGTATCTGTCAGAATTTTAAGGATTTTAGTACAGTCGGTCAGAAAGGATTTTATGTGTTCAATGTCCTCAGTTAAAAGCATAAGCCACTCAATGACTGATAAGTCCTCTCCGTTTGTCCCAGGAGGTTGAGGATAATACAGTGGACCCTCGACTTACGAAGATAATCCGTTCCGATGAGAGCATCGGAACTCGAAAAAATCGTAAGTCGAGTCCCCATAGGAAGAAAAAATTCATACGTAGGAAAAAACCCTATCTAAACATCGTAACTCAAAAAAATCCTATCTAAAACGGCCACGACTTCCTTTCGGAAGTCAAAAAAATTCAGAAGCGCGCGGCCCCTTTGATCCCTCGTAACTCAAAAAATACTTTAGGCGGGGCATTCGTAAGTCGAGGGATCACTGTAGTCTTTTGTTGTTGCTCTAGCATTTCCCGAGGGCAATTCTAGGATTTGTTTTAACATTAGTTCCTCCATTTGTTGGGCTTGGGATAGTCCAAGAGATGCTTGGGATTCTAATCTCCGATTTGGGAATGACTCAGCAACTGTACTGAGAAGGTTTGAGGTTACTTTCAGCTCATTCAACCCCTTGTTGAGACTTTCCTCTACACAGTCCGCTCTCTGCACATCCAGCACTTTGCTGTAGCAGTTGGAGGATTCAGCAAGGGAGAAAATAGTTTCTGGCTCCTGCTGTTTCTTAATCACCTCCTCTTTTTCCCTGTTCCAGTAGAACTGAGTGATTTTTGTTTGTGCTTTCTTTAGAGTAGCTCTTTTTAAAGGAGGTCCTGAGTCGCTCAGAGGGAGGCCTGAGATTTTATAGCCACTCCAGGCCAACACCATATTTTACTTGTAGTTGAGAAGAATCTCACTTTTTATCATTTAGTTCATTAATTGGAATAATAAAAACAGGAGTATGGGCAGATAGAGATAGCAGCAGAAGCAGTCACAGCACATAGGCTTTCTTCGATTACTGCAGGAGGCCCACGACGCTCTCCCAGGCAAAGGTCAGCAAAAGGTCCATTAAAGTTTAGAGCAACTACTGTGGCTAGTCCGCAGCCAGTGGATATTTTCCTTTGAAGTTTGGAGTTTGAGACTTAAACTTAAACCTAAGCTTAAAACTAAAACTTAAAACTTAAAAAGGTTAGATAGTATAGAACAACATAAAACAAACCAAAGGAGCAGGGGCGTACCCAGGATCAAAACTAGGGGGGGGGGGCAAGCCATGGTCATTCAGGTTTGCTTTGAATGGACGCTGATCATTTTTGCTTGGGGGGGGCAGCTGCCTTCTAGGGGGGGCAGATGCCCCCCGCCCCCCCTGGGTATGCCCATGCAAAGGAGCACAGAGGTCAGGGAGGAGGTCAGAGAGGAGCAGCCTCCCTCACGGCAGCTATAAAGGTATTGTATTTGTAATTAAGTACTTAACCCGAGGTGCCACTGTATTGGGGGAAATAATATACTGAATTACATTCTGTTTTTAAAATGTAATTTGTTTTAAACTGTTTTTAATGTTGTATTTTACATTGGCTAGACTAAGGCAGTTTGGTTTCTGCTAGTTTGAGGAACCTTTGGCTCTACATATTATTTCAACCATAGTCTAAATATGTAATTCTATTAACAGATTATATTATTTTAAATAGTGATTGTAATTTATTTATAACCCCAATGCCTAAAAAACCTAAAAGCAACTGCAGGCTGCAAGACATAGTATCCAACTAAATCAAATAAATGCGACAAATGGGGGATTCCAGGCCACCCCCATCTGTACCACCCCCCACATCAACCAACTTGAGCCCGTCGAACAAGAATCACAGAATCTTCTGTGGCATTAGCTACTGCTCCCAGTTTGGTGTCATCAGCAAATGTGATGAGTATCCCCTCATATGGACAGGGTATCAATAATATTATGAATGAGGAGGAGGAGGAGGAGGTGGAGGTGGAGGAGGAGGAGGAGGTCATCCCTATTTTTATCAGAGAAATGTTGGAGGGTGTTCACTACAAGCAGTCACATCGTGTTGCTTTTCCTTATAAACACGCTGAAGAAACCTATTTGCCATAGCTGTATTTTGGACGAGGATTGGGTTAGCAGTGCAAAAAGTGGATTGGCCAGAGTATAGGAGACTGACTGAAATGGATATATAAAATGTGTATGAGACAGGAAAGAGTGTGCTGCTTTGAGATTTTGAGGAGCAGTATTTTTTTTAATTGCTTGACATTTTCAGTGGGAGGTCATATTATCTTTTACGGTCGCTTTGACTGGGATTTTGGCTGCTCCCCAGCCATAAATCACAGACCTGCAAAAGTCCTGCACACTTCCTTGCTCACTTTGCTCTCGGTCTGCATAAATCTTCCAGCAGAGATAAAACATGCAGCTTCAGCTTCAGAAGTCGTAGCCAAGTAAATCAGACAAAGTCCTGTCTAATTAGTCCAAAGCGTAGCTTTATTTACAGAGGAAAAACAATGTATAAGCTCCGCTGCCGGGAGACAAAGCTGCCATCTCCCTCCAGCATTTCAGCTTTCTGCACAGTCTGGGAATACCAAAAGCAACATGGAAAGTCACAAGCTTCCGTTCCCCCGGAAGTGACCCCCCCTTCCCTGTGGACGCAGGACGCACTGTTGAGCTATTACACTGTCAGCTCAAATCCTCACAGGTCAGTGCCCCACTCGTGAGCTGGACTGCATTGCTCTTTACACTAGTTACTGGAGATCCCAGGTGGGAGAGGGCTATTGTATACATGCCTTGTTTTGGGGGCTCCTCATAGGCATATGATTAGACAACCTGGGAGCAGAATGCTGAACTAGATGGGCCTTTGGTGTGATCCAGCAGGGATCCCCTTATGTTCCTGGCTCCTGAATCACACAGTGGCTCTCCAGAACTCGGTCATACAGCAGTAATTTGTTATGGCTGCCTAGTGCTGATACATTAATTAGTACATTCTAATTAATATATATATATATTCTAGACAAAATTTTCATTTTAATTATCACTATTCTTCCAAACCATGAGAGCTTTATTTTCCTATATTGCACCAGTTTTTCTTAATTTTCCTTTTATTTGTTAATGCTCACTTGTTCTAAATTTCTTGTTATATTTATTTCCAAGTACTTTATTATATTTCTTAATTTTATATCTATTTTTCCCTTCAAAAATGAACTTCACACAATCAGAACTGACACCACCCTGTTGGGAATCAGTCCATCTTCCCAAGAAGACTATGTTCATAGTGGCCAACCAGATGCCTGTGCATAGCCTGAAAGAAGGACCTGGGAGCAAAACCACTCAGAGTCAAACTCCCCTCAACAGCAGAGGTAGAACCTTGGTCGAATTCATGAAGAAAATGCTAATCCACCATTAAACACATTCAAGTTGTGGACCATTATTACTTCTTGTAAGACCAAATTCCATACATGCTGTGTGGAGCAGTTCTTGCTTTCTTCTGTCCTTGATTTTCCACCACTCCATTCCAACTCATGTCCACTGGTTCTAGTATTATGAAATACAGGTACTAGTCCCTAGGCCCGTATAAGAGACAATAAGCCTCTTAGGAACAGTTGTTGGGGTTCACAGGTGGGAGAGGCTACTCTGCTCATTCATTATGTTCTGGGCTTCTCACAGGCATCTGCTTCCCAAGAACAATATGCTGGACTAAATGAGACTTTTATGTGATCCAGCAGGGATCCTCCTTTGTCCCTGACTCCTGAATCCCTCAGTGCATCTCCAGAGGTCTGTCAAAGAGTAATTTACCCTGGTAGCCTACTGTTGTATGGCATCTTTCCAGAACAGGGGGCACAATAGCCCAGCATCATCTGCACTTGACTACTTTGTTCAGCACCACCCTCTTAATAAGTATCTGAAGCCACTTCTCTCTTCTATAGTCCTGCTTTGCATAACTTTTCACATTAACACCCATGTCAATGTCCTCATGCGAAGGGAAACTCCCCTCAAGAGTAGAAATTGTATATTGGACGGATGGAAAGCTCCTTAATCTAAGCAGGCTGAAAGGAAAGAGTAAGGTTACTGTAACTTCCGTCATAGAGCTTCAGTATGTTGATGACAACGTAGTGTGAGCACACTCAGAGGATGACCTCCAAACCATCTTAAATATATTCGCAGAAGCTTACGAAATGTTTGGTCTATCGCTCAGCATCCAAAAACACCAAAGTGCTGCACCAACAAGCACAAAACAACCCCTCTGTAGCACCACAAATCCAACTCAGTGGTGTAACGTTGGAAAATGTCAATCATTTCTCCTACCTGGGAAGTTATCCTTCCACAAGGGCTGACATTGATGCCGGAATCCAGTATTGCCTGAGCTCTATGAGTGCAGCTTTCTCCCAATTGAAGTGCAGCATGTTTGATGACCAGGATATTTGCAGGGAAACCAAAATGCTTCTTTACAAATATATTGTACTACCAACCTTACTGTATGCTTGTGAAACGTGGACCATTTTTAAACGCCAGAGATCACCAGCAATGATTCTTCAACATCAACTTGCCACAATAATTTAATCAATTATGAGAAAAGCAAAATTTAACCCATATTCCATATTATGATGAGCCATCTCTCTCTCTGAAACTGTTGCGGTCATTTCTCTCTCTGAAATTGTTTTTGAGCTACGTACCCAGCCAGGGATCTGGCTTAGGATTTGCAACCACTATGCTTACTAAAATGCCTCAATAAATCACATCTGCTGATGAAATTAGCACTTCGTGTGATTCATTGGCTGCCAACACTGCTGAGTTACTCTGCTGAACTCTTTACGTGCCCTGAAGTCTGAGACTGCAGGCATGCATACCAGGAAAGTCTGGGGGTGTCAGGATGGTAAAACATACATTAATATACAAACGTGTATATTCTTATTATCCTAATGCACATATAATTGTAAGCAACCTAATATATTCTATGTTAATTCAATGCAAATAAATTCATCCGAAGAAAATCTGCATCTATAAGCTTTCAGTTCATATGTTACCAATGTTGTCAGGTTGTCCAGCCATTGACTATAGGCAATCATATCTCTATTCTTCCAATTCATCAGGATCAGACTCTTGGCCACCATTTGGGTGCAGAGAATCCATTTTTGCTTTCTTGTTTTCAATTTCCGTACAATGGGTATATATTTCAAGAGCATAGTCGCCTCTGAAAATCTAAATTTTTCGAGTAGTGTCTTTGGGAGAAAGTGCTTGTGTCCAGCACTTTCTCCCAAAACTTAGTAAGTGTGAGACACAGTAAAAGCATGTGTTTCAAAGAAGCATTGTCAATCATACATCTCCAACCAAGAGATACATTAATCTTTTCTTATACAAATGCAAGGGAGACCAATAGATTCTAAGAAGGATTTTCTGTTGTATAATTTTTAGATTAAGTTCAATTGGTATGATACCGAATCCAAGACATTTTCCCACTATCTAGGTAATAGTGAACATTCCAGTTCTTTATTCAAATCATTTCTTAAACTCTGCATATTAAACTTATTTGGTGATAAAACAATTTTATAAAATGTAATTGCTGAGTATCAAATTAACTATCCAATTGCTCCAAATTTCGGGTTTCTCAGAAGGTAGTCAGACAAAACAAAGTTACTAAAATATGTTGTAGCTGCAAGTATTTCCATTGGACCACCTCTGAAAGATGGTATTTGATGTACATATTTGATGTACAGTGGTACCTCTGGTTACATACTTAATTCGTTCCAAAGGTCCGTTCTTAACCTGAAAATGTTTAGCTAATGGGGCCTTCCCCTGCCGCTGTGCCGCCGCTGCCCGATTTCTGTTCTCATTCTGAAGCAAAGTTCTTAACCCGGGGTAATATTTCTGGGTTAGCAGAGTCTGTAACCTGAAGCGTATGTAACCTGAAGTGTATGTAACCCGAGGTACCACTGTATAGAACTCTTCCTCATCTACCAGTTGGAACAAGGTCAATACACCTGTTATCATAGTTTTTTCCATATTCTACCCCCCCCCCCCAGATTATTAAAGTAGGATTTAGTATGTGAAAATGAATTTATTTTTATTAGCTAATAAATTCCATATCTTTCTAACTGACATAATTGTTTCAAAAGTTGTATAAAAGGTAAAGGTACCCTTGACCGTTAGGTCCAGTCGCGGATGACTCTGGGGTTGTGCACTCATCTCGCTCTATAGGCTGAGGGAGCCGGCGTTTGTCCGCAGACAGCTTCTGGGTCATGTGGTCAGCATGACTAAGATGTTTCTGGCGAACCAGAGCAGTGCACGGAAACGCTGTTTACCTTCCCACCGGAGCGGTACCTATTTATCTACTTCTCCTTGACGTGCTTTCGAACTGCTAAGTGGGCAGGAGCTGGGACTGAGTAACGGGAGCTCACCCCATCACGGGGATTCGAAACACCAACCTTCTGATCAACAAGCCCTAGGCTCTGTGGTTTATACCACAGCGCCACCCACGTCCCTCAAGAGTTGTAGGAACTTCAAATATTTTGATCCTAAATCCACCAATCCAAAAGTGTTATATACTGTATGTATATTCTAAGGTTGCCCAACTGAGAAGATTACGGCCATCAGCAGGTCTCCAATATCTGATACTTGTCAATAAATTATACACGATGGTATTATTCCAGTCTTGGAACGACAAATCTATCTTCCTTAATTTGTAATGGCATGCCTTATTTTCTGGGCTTCTTGTAGGAATATGGTTAGGTACTCTGGGACCAGGATGCTGAATTAGATGTGTCCTTGGCATGATCCAGAAGGGATCTCCTCCTGTTCCTGAGTACTAAATCCCTTGGTGCCTCTCCAGAGTTCTGCCAAACATTAGCAATCTGCCCTGACTGCCTAGTTCTTTGTGGCAATTCTTCGGAAAAGCCTCTACAATAGCCCACAGGTGATTGTATTTTAGTGCTTTCTTCGATATTTTCCTTTTTGTACGTTGGGTGGGAAGTTTTTGTATTGTATGTCTTTGATCTTTTTTATGCCCTTATTATGTTATTGTAAGCCACTCAGATTTCTATGAAATATGGACTGAAATATACATTTCCTAAATCAATAAAGTAACTCATAATTACCCATTTTTTCCTTCTAAAAGCACTGCCCTTTGCCACCACTGCCATCATATATTCTGAATTTGATAAATGCAGACACACAACATAGTTTTTATTTGCCTCACCAATTTATTTTGATTATGAACAAAGGAGAATTTAACCCATATCCCATATTGTCATGAGCATAAGCCCTCAATACCCTCTTTTCTACTTTAGTTTTCTATTCCCTGCATCCCATTCACCAAATAGAAGACACAGGAGTCCTGTGATTCTCAGATGCTCTGCACTCCCACCACAATCAGGCAAGCAACCACCACTTCCACTGTTACAGAAAATTGTGTAATAAGAAAGGGAGAAGACATTTTTTCTTCCTACTGTAACTACACTTCAACGCTGAGTGGCTTTGGTTAAGGCAGAGTTTCACCACACCGTGCTCTTGTTATTGTGCCTGAAAAGTACTTGTTAAGCTCTGATGTCTTGGCCAATTTACAAACAGCTGGTGTTGCACAGCCTCTGATGACCTTATCAGGAACTTTCCTGTCATCTAGTAAAGAAAAAGAGACAGGGTCAGATGAGCATCTGGGTAGCAACCGGTGTTTGTGTGTGTGTGCAAAAGAAAAAATAGAAACACCTTAATTCTTATTAACTATATGGAGCAAGTATAGAAAGCAACTGGAAAGCAGAACATGAAATGAAAATGAGACAGATGTTTAATATTTAGAACGTGAAAAGTCTATTTTTCTTTTTATGGGCCAAGGGCTCATCTGCATTGATATTGCTTTCCAGATCAGGCCCCCGTCGCTAATTTAACTTCTTTTAAAGATTAGTGAAAACACTCTTTTAATACACTTTTACATGTAATTCAACAAACAGACTGTATCTCTCACCTTCTCATACCCCCACCCCGTAAATATACATACTCATCTATATACGTACAAAGGAAATGTGATTTGAGGTGAGTTATGTTTTCAGGAAAAAGAAACTTCCCCCCAAATGTACAAATCGTCTATTTACTGGCAGGAAGCCACAAACAGAATGAAATAGTAACCCGCCCACCATGTTTCCCCCCTCCCACTCATTGGCTGGGAGTTCTACTTACCATGAACAAGAACAAACTCAATGCACTGAGTCTCCTCATTGTAACACTTGATGGCTTTTGACCCCTTAGAAACTGCTGAACCAGAAACACCAAGGTTTGGACACTCCAGCCCATTCTTGGCACGCCTTGGTCCTGTCAAAAGCAACCACAGAAGTCAAGACATGGTTCCAGCCCTTTTATCTCTATAATGATCCCTAGACCTCAGGCCTCTAATCCTGTGAGAGGGTTGCAGCATCTCTACTTCATTCTGTTTCTGCAATTAATGATGTTGACAATGAAGATAGACTTGAGATGAGTAGACAAGCAGTAGACAAGGGGGTGAGTTGGGGAGTTTATTGTTGTGAATGTGATTTATTAGCCACTGTTATTTTGGGGGCATTGCTTTTTATATATGATGTTCCACCATGAATTACATATTCTTATGTAGTGCTTATTACTATGAAATAGATTTAGGTATATAATCTTTTTTAAGTATAACATGCTGTTTACTTTGTCACTATGTTGGAAGCTCTTCTCTGATTAAGGTTAATATGTGAAGTTTTTAAACAACAAATGAATGAATGAATGAAGTCTTGTGTATTTGTTTATTTATTAAGGAATATTATATATCACTTAATACTAAAAAGAGTCTCAAAGTGGTATAGAAAACTCAGAAACTACAATAAAAAAATGTAATTTTATACCTAACTGCATTACAATGCAATAAAATATAAAATCTCCTAACTTACAAAATACTCCGCACCACACTAAGATTCTGCCTGTAATATCCACAAACTAGCAGCAGCAGCAGCAGCAGCAGCAACAACAACAACAACAATTTATACCCCGCCCACTTTGGGCGGCTTCCAACAAAATATTAAAATACAGTAATTCATCAAACATTAAAAACTTCCCTAAACAGAGCTGCCTTCAGATGTCTTCTAAAAGTCTGATAGTTGTTTATTTCCTTGAAATCTGATGGGAGGGCATTCCACAGGGTGGGTGCCACTACTGAGAAGGCCCTCTGTCTGGTTCCCTGTAACATTGCTTCTCACAATGAGGGAACCACCACAAGGCCCTCAGCACTGGACCTCAGTGTCCAGACAGAACAATGGGGCTGGAGACGCTCCTTCAGGTATACTGGGCCGAGGCTGTTTAGGGCTTTAAAGGTCAGCACCAACACTTTGAATTGTGCTTGGAAACATACTGGGAGATAATGTAGGTCTTTTAGGATGGGTGTTATGTGGTGTCGGCGGCCACTCCCAGTCACCAGTCTATCTACCGCATTCTTAATTAGTTGTAGTTTCCGGGTCACCTTCAAAGGTAGCCTCACGTGGGGTGCATTGCAGTAGTCCAAGTGGGAGATAACCAGAGCATGCACCACTCTGGCAAGACTTTCCACAGGCATGTACGGTTTCAGCCTGCGTACCAGTTACAGCTGGTAGACAGCTGCACCTCACTCACCTCCACAGCGTCTCCCCGGACTGTGTGGAGAAGCTCATTTTGACGGTGACAACCCCAGAGGTTATGATGCCTAGCAGTATGTTTCTTCCAGCTGCAACACCAGATCGAGATGGGAACACCAGCACGGATGAGTCAACCAAGCAGCCTGAGACTTCAGCTGGTAGACAGTCTTCCGGTTGGGACACCATAGCGATCAGTCGGGGGAATCTCGGCTGGAGATTCCCCGGCACGGCAAGGGGGAGGGGAATCCGCAACCGCGCTGCGGTCCCCTGAAGGACCCCAGGTAAAGCGATCTGGGGGCATGGTGATCCGGTGGATGCTCGCCAAATCTCCCCTGCTTCTCGGTAAGCTCTAATAAGAGCTGCTGAGAGCGAGCGGGGTGGAGACGGAGCATTTCGGATCTAGTGGCTGCCCTTGCTGTGTGAAGCTGCGACTGCTGACTGCCATGAGCGCTCAATTTCTTCATTAAATTTGGATTGGAACTATCGTAATCGTGAGTAAAAAAAAGAATTTGGAAGTAATTTGGAAGAAGTAAGGGATTTAAAATTATGGAGGTCAGTCCCTTGCGGTTGAAACAGAAAGAAACAGTGAAACATTGTTGCCAAGGCTACTGTCAAAATGCTTGTAAAAAATGAAACTTCTGTGACTGTCTCCCCTAAAAGGGGGAGAGTTGGAGGATTTAATTGTTGCAATTTCTGATTTGGAAAAAAGGTACCCTCCCCCCTCCCCCCGAGGTCTTGAAAGATTTAGCAAGAAACTTAGACAATATGGTCGCTGGAGTTACAGTATAACGGATTGTTTTGACTACAAAGTTGTTTTTTGACCTTGAAAATGACAAAGGGAAAATGGCCTGCTTCCTTTCAAAGAAAGACTTTGGAACTGTTACAAGAGATGGAACAGACTGTGAGAGCTTCGAATTTGAGACTGGAGAACATTGAAAAAAATACATTTAATAAAAGGATGGAGATGGTAGTGCCAGCTCCAGAGGAGCCTATGGAAATGGAGGAAAAACTGAAAGAGACAAAACCAGCCATAGACCTCTTGTTAAGTTACAGGGGCCTTGCCGCGAGATCACATTCATCCAGTGCTTTATCAGCTGCACTGGCTCCCGGTGGAGTACAGGATCAGGTTTAAGGTGCTGGTTTTGACCTTTAAAGCCCTACGTGGCCTAGGACCCTAGTACTTAAGGGACCGCCTCTCCTGGTATGCCCCGGGTAGGACCTTGAGGTCCTCAAATAATAACATCCTAGAGATCCCTGGCCATAAGGATGTCAGGCTGGCAGCTACTAGGGCCAGGGCTTTCTCGGTTCTGGCTCCAAGATGGTGGAATGATCTGCCGCAGGAAACGAGGGCCCTGCAGGAGTTGGTACCCTTCCGCAAGGCCTGTAAAAAGGAACTGTTTCGCCTGGCTTTTGGGTTGGGTTGAGTGTAATCCCTGATGTTTTTATTCCGTTGGTTGTTGGTGAGCTACTTATAATGAGGTGGCTTTTAAACTTTTAAGTTTTAAATTGTTTTTAATTTGTATTTTTAACTGTTTGTTTTGTGGTGTGTGTGGTTTTATGATTGTTAGCCGCCCTGAGCCCGGTCTCGGCTGGGAAGGGCGGGGTATAAATAAAAGTTATTATTATTATTATTATTATGTGGAGTACAACAAAAAAACAGGAAGGAACGGTATGACACCTAATTTAAAAGGACTGTTCTGCAAAGGAGAAGGTACAGAGGTGGGATTTTTCAAAGATGAGAATATGAAGGACAGTACATTCCAAAAGAAGAGAAGAGAACTGCACACACCATGGATTGAATCTTGCAAAGATGATGATAAGAAGAACACTACATTGCAAAAGAAGAGAAGAGAAAGTCATCCAGCATTGATCGACTTTTGGGTCTGGAAATTTGTGAGGGTTGGGGTGGGATAAAAAGGATATACTTGGATTTGTTTTTTCCTGTCTAAGTGGTTAAGATGTCTGGATCTGGTTACTGGTGTTAATGATTATATGTTAAAAATTAGGAGGTTAGTAGTGGGAAAAATAGCTAAAAAGTTTGAGACCGGAGGGAGGTAAGGGTGTAAAAAGAATAAAATTAGGAGTTTTAAATTAGGTTGGAGTTAGGGAATTTGATAAGGCTTGAGGAAAGGATCAGAAGTAATGAGGTGCTGAGGTATGGAGAAAAGGAGTTAGTTTAAGTAAAATGATTTTGGTATTTTATATTATTGTGAAGTTATGAATTTGGAAAACTGATAAAGAGGATAGATAATGAATTCAACAGAGGGGGACTTGAGGAAGTCAACCGAAATATGAAATTGAGGAAATGAGGAATACCTGGCCCACAGAAATGGGCTAGGCCTAAGCAATGATATTTAATATGTTAGCTACGTTAAATGTATAATGTTTACAGTTTTCCCGGTGAGAGAGGGGGATGAAAATTTGCTTCCCTCAGTGAGAGGGGGGAAGGATGAAAATTTAACGGTATTGTTAAGTGCTTAAAATTGTTAAAATCAATAAAAAAAATTGAAAGAAAAAAAGCTGGTAGACAGCCGTCCTGTACACAGAATTGACCTGCACCTCCATGGACAGCTGTGAGTCCAAAATGACTTCCAGGCTGCGCACCTGGTCCTTCAGAGGCACCATTACCCCATTCAGGACCAGGGAGTTCTCCACTGCCCCCTGTCCCCGAAGAACATTACTTCTGTCTTGTCAGGATTCAACCTCAATGTGTTAGCCACCATCCATCCTCCAACCACCTCTAGACACTCATAGAGGACCTTCACCGCCTTCACTTGTTCCGATTTAAAAGAGAGGTAGAGCTGGGTATCATCCTCATACTGATGAACATTCAGCCCGAACCCCCTGATGATCTCTCCCAGCTGCGTCATGTAGATGTTACAAAGCTTGGAAGAGAGGACGGAACCCTGAGGCACCTCAGAAGTGAGAGCCCAGGGGTCTGGTCTGAACACTCATCCCTCACCACTACTTTCTGAACATGGCCCAGGAGGAAGGAGCGGAACCACTGTATAACAGTGCCCCCAAATCCAATTCCCTCTAGATGGTCCAGAAGGATGTTATGGTGGATGGTATCAAAGGCCACTGAGAGATCCAGCAGAACTAGGAAACAGCTTTCACCTTTGTACCTAGCCCACTGGAGATCATCAGCCAGCATGTCCAAAGCAGTTTCAGTCCCAGCTTCTTATTCAGTATCACTCATCCCATTCCACAAATGCACACAGATACATAATCCATCCAGTCACTCAAGTCATCTCTCACTCAATTACCAGCAACAATTGCCAGTCATTGCAGTTTAAAAAAGTGAAAACCAGGACACCAAATTTGAAATTTTTATGCACCTCCCCTGACCATTTTGCTAATTTCCGATAATGCCCCCTGCACACTGGAAAACATCAGTGTTTGGCAGACCTACTGTAGAAACCAACGAAAGAAAGAGGCAGTTCACTAACTGAGACATGAAATAAAGCATTCATAGGAACTTAGGGCTACCACATGTCCGTGGTAGGGTGATTTTTATTTTTAAAAATGCTTTAAATATCCCCCCAAAATCCAAAAACTTCTTTTTGTTCCCAAATAGAGCGCAAAAGCTTTGCCCAAGCAGTGCAGCTTTTGTTGTTCTCCAGCTAGATGACACCCAGCAGCAACAGATGGTTTCACTAACTACCTCTGCAGTTCTGCCCCACCAAGATGAGTCCCAGAGTGGGGCTTCTGGTCGGCGCGCCGGATCGGACAGTCGGGGGGACATGTCGCTCCTGACATTCCCCAATCCGGCTGGGAAAAGGGGAGTCCACGCCAGCGCTGCGGCCCCCAAAAACCTCAGGAGAAGTGTCCCGAGGTCTTCAGGATCCGTCTGAGCTTGTAACGCCGTTCCTGCTCCCCGGGAGACCCCTGTAAGGGCTCCCGAGCACGAGCGGGAGGCGGAGCTCCAGGATCGCAACCCCGTCGGAGGAAGTTGCGAGACCGTCCGATTCTGAGCACGCTGATTTCTCCAAAACAACAATTGGAAAAGTGAGTAAAAGTGCTAATTAGGAACTAATTAGTGGCTGGCTAGGGACTTAAATACGGAGGTCCGTCCCCTGCCATTGTGACATTGAAACAGGAAATTGCTACCGAGGCATTTGACTTGCAACATAAGATATATCTTGCTACAGAGACTCAACCCATTCACCACCCCTGGTCTTGGGGGTAGCTGAGGGGAAGAGGAAAAGTGACAGATAAGTGGATTAATTTGGATTAATGGATTTACTGAAAAGGAATTTTAAAAAGTGATTTTTTTCTTTTTTGGACTGTGGGAAGCTGTGCCCTGGAACATGGCGGATGAATGTGACGTAAATCTGTGGAAAATTTTGGAAGTGCTGGAGGAGTGGAGAGTTGAAACTCGAGACTCCACCAACAGGATAAGACAAAGTTTAAACAAAGTGCATGCCAAACTGGATGCGCAACTGAAAAAGGAGGGGGACTCCTGTGTCAAGGCCAAAAAACAGGAAAAGAGATCAACAGTATCCAGCTGCAAGAAGAAATTTCAGAAACGTACGACAAATGAAGCTGTCAAATGCAGCAACAAGAAAGCAACCATAAGGAAAATCAATAAAATCAAACCCAACAGAATGCAGCAGAAAGAAGACTCAAAAGGTCTGACCACACAAGTGAGAATTTGGCTTGAGACTATGGAAGATACCACACATGAGAGACAATGGTCTTGGACTGCAGAACCATCTGGCGTGGGGTAAAATACATTATGGAAGCATTTTTCGTATTATGGATTTCAGGATAAGAACCATGGACACGGCAAAGGAACGATTAAGAGACAATATTAAGATTATATACTATTAAGGATAAGATAACAGAGTCAATATCAAAGCTATGTACCCAGGGAGTGAGGGGAGGTGGAAGGGAAACATGTATTTGAAGTATAATATAAGTATGCTGAGGAGGATGTAAGTTAACGTAAAAGTTTAATATTAGAAGATGAAGTAATAGAAGATGAATTAGGAACCTGTCTAGATTTGGAATTTAAAATATGGAAACAATGGGGTGGACGTGAGGGAGTCATATGAAAATGTTAGTACAATGAATGTGACCTGGCCTGGAAAAGGGCCAGGCTTAAATTGTAAAACCAATAAAAATTATTTGGAAAAAAAAAGATGAGTCCCAGAGTGAGCAGGGCTATCAGTGAGCAAGGGGGGGGGGCATGTGTTCTTATCTCTCTCTCTATTTCCCCAATTTATCTGGGGTGTTCTCTTTCACACACACAGTGGTCATTTGAATCTCTTGGGGAGAAATTGCTGCTCCATGACATACAGTTATTCAGTTAAAAGGTGTCTGAAAAGCTAGTTAGGCTTTTCTTTTAAAAATGTGTTAAGTGAGGTAAAAACGTTGGATCACTTCATATTAAATGACCCAGGAATGAATCTTGGACTGGAACAGTTTTGCTTGTCTTAGACTATAGTAAAAAGGAAAGAAATTTGAAGCTCAATGCTATTTATCTTTGGCAATATATAGGTAGGTAGATATATACTTACTGGTAGGCAGTTGGAGGTTGCAAACAAATAATGTCCCTCCTTGACAGCAATAGTAGATATGCTGGAAGTATTTATCTTCTACTGAAGTGAAGGAATAATTTGCTGGGATGCAATTTTTAGCACATCCCTTCGTTACGTTGGTCTTTGTAGAGCCATCTGTTAGAGAGAATAGAAGGAATAGCAAGATATGCAAAAATTCAAATTGATGAACATACAAATATAAATACATTGGGCAAATGGGTGATTTAAGAGAAAGTACATGGCAACAACTGAATTCAGCAAACTAATCCATAAATTAGTTTCTTCAAAGTATAATTTCTTCTGCAATACCATGTGAATGTTCTAGGGTAGTTCCTTAACAACTTGCACATAAATGGGACTAGATGGACTTGTTTTTCTGCCCATGCAGAAGAGCCTAGAATAGCTTGGTTCACCACACATCTCAACCAGATATGCAACTAGCTGATCCAGGGGCCTGACCCATGAAGCTGCCTTATATTATGTACTATATTTGTGAGGGATGTGAAAAGATGGTTTTTCCTCTGTTTCCTCTAATTTTCAAACTCTTGAACTTACATCTCTCTGGCTATCTCAATACAAGAAATCTTTTTGCACGCAACCTTCTATGGGGAAAAGCAGTTATATCTGTCTGAGTATGATTTCCCCCCTTTTCCTTTTTTAAAAATGATTTCTGTGGTTTCATTTGCCGTCAGAGTATGTCAGCATTTGATGCTATGTACTGTTACTATATGTTGCAGGCCTATTTGGCAGAAGCTAATTGGAAACTGGTTCTAAAAAGAGAGGGGTAGTGGTGGCTTCCATGATCACTGCAGATGGCGACAGCAGTCACGAAATTAGAAGACGCCTGCTTCTTGGGAGAAAAGCAATGACAAACCTAGACAGCATCTTAAAAAGCAAAGACATCACCTTGCCAACAAAGGTCCGTATAGTTAAAGCTATGGTTTTCCCAGTAGTAATGTACGGAAGTGAGAGCTGGACCATAAAGAAGGCTGATCGCCGAAGAATTGATGCTTTTGAATTATGGTGCTGGAGGAGACTCTTGAGAGTCCCATGGACTGCAAGAAGATCAAACCGATCCATTCTTAAAGAAATCAGCCCTGAGTGCTCACTAGAAGGACAGATCCTGAGGTTAAGGCTCCAGCACTTTGGCCACCTCATGAGAAGAGAAGACTCCCTAGAAAAGACCCTGATGTTGGGAAAGATTGAGGGCACAAGGAGAAGGGGACGGCAGAGGATGAGATGGTTGGACAGTGTTCTCGAAGCTACTAACATGAGTTTGGCCAAACTGCGAGAGGCAGTGAAGGATAGGCGTGCCTGGCGTGCTCTGGTCCATGGGGTCACGAAGAGTCGGACACGACTGAACGACTGAACAACAACAAAGTGGTGGCTTTGAGGACAATATTTATATGATGTGGCCTGGATCAAGTAAATTCATTCTGATTGGTCTGAGAATCTCCATTCACCCCCTCCTCCTTTTCAGGAGTGATGTTTTGCTTACGGGCTTTGAGGGGTGAGCCGCAAAGGCCCCAGCCCCCAAGAGAGAGTCTTGGGGTCAGCATAGAAGAGTTGTTGTTAAAAAGGAGTTTCCCGGTCTCTTCATCTCTTCGTAAGGATAGGGAAATAAAAGAAATAATTTAAAAAATGAAAAAAGGGAATGCGCCATGGCTAGACGGGATCCCAATAGAATTTTACAAATATTTAGAAGAAGTCCTCATAATGCCACTAACCAATCTGATGAATGATATCCTAAATAAAGGGAATATGCCAAACACCTGGAGAGAGGCTATGATAACATTATTGCCAAAACAAAACATGGATTCAGAGCAAGTAACCAATTATAGACCAATTTCCTTACTAAACTGTGATTATAAAATTTTCACAAGGGTTCTAGTAAAGAGATTAAATTCGATATTAGAAGAAATAATTCATCGGAACCAGGCAGGATTCATGAAAGGAAGACAAATAAAAGATAATATAAGAATTATATTAAATATACTTGAATATTTGGAAAATGATAGTGGAAAAGAGGCCGCAGTCATGGCAATAGATGCCGAAAAGGCGTTTGACAATATATCTTGGTTTTTTCTTTTTTTCTTTTTTAATTTTTATTCAGATTTTATTCAATAATACATATATCCATTTCATCAAAACAAAATAAAAAAAATCCTTCCAGTAGCACCTTAGAGACCAACTAGGTTTGTTCTTGGTATGAGCTTTCGTGTGCATGCACACTTCTTCAGATACCTTATCTGAAGAAGTGTGCATGCACACGAAAGCTCATACCAAGAACAAACCTAGTTGGTCTCTAAGGTGCTACTGGAAGGATTTTTTTTTTTATTTTTTTTTTGACTATGACAGACCAACACGGCTATCTACCTGTAACTGGATCCATTTCATCAAACATCAAAATATAAACATAAGTAAGATATTTAACTTATTGATTTCTCATTTTTATTTGTATCTTCTTTTAATAATGTTTTCTTATAAAAATAAACCACTTTAACATCACAATATCATTTTTCTTTGCTTGATTTATACCTCCTTTAAAGAAGAAGGGGGGGGGGAGAAAAAAAGAAAAGAAAATTGAGAAGGGAAAAAATTATTCCCCCCATACATATAAAAACAAAACAAAACAAAAACAAAAAACTGACTTCCTGTTAATTCCTTATGCTTATACATATTCTAAAAACATGAATGTAAATAAATCAATAATCATTCTTTAAAGTACTTGTCTATTACACTCTAACAACACTTTGCATCCTTAGCTTTATTTTCCAACACATTATCTTTAATTAATCACTCGAAAGCTGGCATAGTTAATGAGTTGTTACAATATTTTTTGAACGTATTTCTTATATCCATCCCATTTTTCAGTAAATTGTTGCTTTGATTTGCCTCTAAGACTATTTGTCAGTTGGGCCATCTCTGCATATTCCTGTACTTTAGCTTGCCAATCTATGATTTTTGGAGCCTCCTGATCTTTCCAACCTTTAGCCACATATTTAAGGCTAAAGGCTAAATATCTTGGTTGTTTCTGGTTAAAACATTGGAAGAATTAGATATTGGAGAAAATTTTCAAAGAGCAATTAGAAATATTTATCAAAATCAAAGGGCAAAATAAATAATAAATGTGAGAACTACACAGAACATCAACATATCTAAAGGTACAAGGCAGGGATGCCCACTGTCACCTACGTTATTTATAATTGTATTGGAAATATTACTGGAAAATATTAGAAAAAATGAGGGTATTAAAGGCATCACAATAGGGAAAAAGAGGTATAAGACAAGAGCCTTTGCAGATGATGTAATTATCACTACGGAAGACCCATTGAACAGTATTCCCAATGCACTAAAAACGATAAATGAATTTGGTAAATTGGCGGGATTTAAAATTAACTATAAGAAAACAAGTATTTTAACAAAAAATATGGAATCGGAACAAAAAGAGCAATTACAATTGGTAACAGGAATCGAAATCAAATGAAATATTTAGGGATTCATATGACAACAAAAATATTGATTTATACCAAGAAAATTATGAAAAAAAAATGGAAAGAGATTAAAATAAAATTAGCAAACTGGTCAAAACTAAAAATATCACTATTGGGAAGAATATCTGTCATCAAAACGTGTGTTTTGCCACAAATGATTTTTCTTTTCCAATGCTTACCAATATTAGGTGGGGCGAAATGTTTTAAGGAGTGGAGAAGGGATCTATCAAAGTTTATATGGAACGGTAAAAAACCAAGAATAAAATATAAAATATTAACAGACAAATAGGAAAGAGGTGGGTTTGGATTACCTGATTTGGAAATGTACCATGATGCAGCTGGTTTGATGTGGTTGAAGGAGTGGATGGAATTAAAAGATAGTGAAGTGTTAGATCTCAAAGGAGCAGGGTTAAGTTTGGGCTGGCATAAGTATTTGATAGATGACAAACTAAAGATCCACAGCAGTTTCACAAATAATACCGTGTTTCCCCTATTTTAAGACACCGTCTTATATTTTTTTTTCCCCTCAAGAAAACGCACTATGGCTTATTTTGAAGGGATGTCTTATTTTTATTACGTAAGCCCAGCCCAGCCTTTTCCTTGGCACCCTCCAGAACTGTGCCTATCACTATGGCTTATTTTCGGGGTACGACTTATATTTCGCAAATGCGAAAAAATCCTGCTATGGCTTATTTTATGACTACGTCTTAAAATAGGGGAAACAGGGTATGATAAGGAAATCTATATATAAGATTTGGGGAAAAATATCAAGGAATACTGTAACCGAAGATACCATGGTGGATATCACTATTAGAGGTAACAGCTGTGAGAAGAGTGAACATGGAGGGAAACTGGCCTACTTACAAATTATTACTAGAGGAGGTAGAAGGAAAGCTTAAATTGAGGGAATATAATGAAGTCAAACCACATTTGAAGGTCTGGCTTCAATATTTTCAAATCAATGAAAGGTTCCAAAAAGATAATAAAATTGGCTTCGAAAAAGAAATCTCCAAATTAGAAAAAAATATTAATAGAAGGGAAAAGTAGATATATAAAAAATCTGTACGAATTATTATTGGATTGGGATACAAAAGAAGAGCAGATAAAAGAAACAATGATTAAATGGGCCCAAGATTTGGGGAAACGATTATGTTGGAGAAATGGGAAAGATTGTGGATCAAAGATATAAAATTCACCCCAAATTACGATTTGAAAGAGAATATACTCAAAATGCAATACAGACTCCAACGAAGTTGTCAAAAATGTACAGGGGCAGTAACAACATATGTTGGAGATGTAATAAAGAATTGGGCACATTTATGCATATATGGTGGAGCTGCAATGAAATAAAGACATTTTGGGGGAAAATATACAATGAACTGAAAAAGATAATTAAATACTCTTTTAGGAAAGACCCGGAAATTTTCTTGTTAGGAATGATAGGTGAAGAAATTAAGGGAAAAGACAGATGCTTGTTAATGTACGCAACCACGGCAGCAAGGCTCCTAATCGCAAAAAAATGGAAAAGTATAACGGTACCAAATATGGAAGATTGGCAAATAAAATTGTTATCATATCAAAATATGGCAAAGAAGGTAGGAGAAGCTAAGGGAATAGCAGAACAGAAAATAGAGAAAGATTGGAAAGCATTTAAAGATTATTTAGGGAACTCTGTGGAAAGGGCCAATCTGGTAGCAGATGTATGAAGGGCTAAAAAAGCAAACAGAATAAGGAGAATCTGCAGATATAGGTATACAAAGAAATGTAGATAAAGAAACTGCAATAAGGACAAGGCTGGAAGTCAACACAGGGTGATGGGGGTGAGAAAATGTTCAATGTTTATATTCAATTTCTGTATTTCAAATGTATATTATGTTTCGTTTTTCTTACATTTTTTGTTTTCCTTTTTTGTGTCTTTTCTTTTATGTGATATTCTATGTAATTCTTCTAAAATCTAATAAAGTTTGTTTATTTATTTATTTATTTATTTATTTATTTATATATAAGATAATTGAATATGCCGAACTGGCGAGACTGACGAGGAAAATCCAAAACCAGTGAGGCGAACAGTTTGAGAAGGACTGGAATGAATTTGTACAATATATGAAGGAACATTGTAAACATCTTTAAACACTTGCAGGGTTGATTTAAAATATTTTGTTAGGTTCTGATTTGATACCTGTTTACAAATATTAGAAGTAAGTTTCTTAAGTATGGAGATAAGATAAATAGGGTGATTGAGAAATGCTAAGATAAAAGTGATTACATATATGTGACGAAGAAATTTTATTTGGTTGCTATAAAGGAAAAAATAACAAATAAATAAATATTATATTTTAAAAATATTAAAAAATAGAAGAATTCTTCCAATTTAGTATAAACAAAGGAACTGATATTAAGATTTTGGGAGGGAATTTATAATGAATTAAAAAAAGATGTTTAAAACCTCATTCCCTAAAAAACCCGAAGCATTCCTCTTAGGGATCATGGGGAATGAAATTCCAAAAAACTTTAAGAAAGTATTTATGTATGCCACTACGGCAGCAAGAGTCTTGATTGCCCAGAATTGGAAAATGGAGACCGTATCAACAAAGAGAGACTGGTTGATCAAATTGATGGAGGACACAGAATTGGACAAGCTGAGAGGTCAGATAAGAGATCAGACAATACAAAAAAAAAAAAAAAAAGATTGGGATATATTCAAACAATATTTGAAAGACCATTATGGAGAATAAATTTTTTTGACCAGTCTAGAATAACTCCTAGAATCATAGAGTTGGAAGAGACCACAAGGGCCATCCATTTCCTGTAAGAAAATAAAAAAGTAAAACATAATGGAAAGAGGTTATTGAATAAATGGCTGTGTTAGGAGGGGCAGTCAACTAAGTAAAACTGAGGACTCAGGAAAGAAGGGGAGGGAAGTCAAACGCAAATGGATTACAAATGAATCCAATAAATAAATAAATAAATAAATATGTATTTTTGTTCTTTTTTCTTTCATTATGTTTAAAATATATGTTTAATTACAGGAAAATCAAGTTGTTACAATGTGGTTTGATGAATGTATGTCTAAAGCAACCAATAAAAATGAATTGCAAAAGAGAGAGAGAGAGTAAAGTGAAGTGACCAATGGACCCAAGTCACAGCAGTCTGCTTTGCTTTCATTGGGAAAGCATTGCAGGACTCAAGGGAAGAAGACAACAAATGAAGGAGGAGGAGATTGGGTAGTGTGTGTGGGCCGAAGACAGTGGGAGGACAAGGAAAAGGCTTGTCCAGTGCTTGGTTAACCCTGCAAATGAAAGAGGCAAGTGTGGAGGGGAACTGTCAATCCCATCTGAGTTAACAAGGACCAAATAAGATGAAGCAAGTGATGAAGCAAAATGTGCAAGCCCAAGGGGACTTTTTACAGGACAGATTATACACTTCCAAGCAGCTGGCTGAAAGAGGTGGCTGGTGGATATCCTTAATAGCATGCTGGACTTGAAGGTTTGGCAGTCACCTTCTGTGCAACCTTCTATTTCACCACTTTGTGCAGCAGAAGAATAATTGGGCTGGATCCTTAGTGGGAATAGGAAGTGGAGCCCCACCCTATCAGATGGGACCCCTCTCAGGGATCTTGGAAGAATGCATTCCTTGTCCAAACATCTAGCTCAGGGCTCAGGGGACAGAGCACCCCTTGCCAGTGTCTACTTCAGGTTCACGGGATGCTCTTCATGCTGTTGATCGACGCTAATATTGGTCATCCCCCATAGTCTATCAACCAGTAGGTGGACTGGTTGGTATTGGTTACATGCCCAGTGTCTGTGTCAAAGCTGTTTATGCCTGTAATCAATAAAGTTGTGGACTAATCTGAACCCAACACATGTCTCCTTGTGTGTATTCACTCACTGCGCACCTCATTGCTACATCAATGTGCCTGCACCAACAAAGACTCAGAGGTTCCACACTCTACTAGTTAATGATATGGAAATGGACCACCTCAGTGGCTCCTTGCAGATTCTGCAACTCCCTTGCTGAGAGAGGGGGGGGGTTCCCAACACGAGGTTTTCTTCTTTATTTTATTTCTTTTATTGTACCTCTGTCAAGAATCTAGACTAGATCCTGCCTTGTTGTCCTTTTACAAGTGGGTCTCAACAGGTTTTTGGAGAATGACTGCTTTTAATGAAAGGGTTGGGGTTGTGTTGTTTTTATTGTAATTATTGGTACATTTTAAACAGATTTTATATGTAGTTTTAATTCTAATATTTAATTGTTGAAAAAGTTGAGTTCCTCAAGGTTGGTGAGATCAGCATGCTGTTGTCATACTAGATACCCCAGAGACCAAAGGATGGACCCAAACACTTAGATTTAATATGACAGAAAGGCTTCATACTCACTTAAATTTGTTTCAGTATGCTGATAAAAGCAACTTCCTCCTCCTGTGATTTCACAAGTTTTAAATCCTTTCTTATCTACTTCCTGAAAGAAACATTTCAGAGGTCTCACTGCAGAGAGGAGAGGAGAGGAAACATGAGTTGCTGAGTCTTTGAGAAATGAAATAGTCCAAGCCAAAAATAAGCAATCTAATTGGTTTCAGGATCCACATGTAGTGGTGGGTTAGAGGCTGCATGCACACCAACAAACATCTCCCCTCCCCATTCCCCAAACAGGAACATCTCCAGACACAGAAATGGAAAGACACAAAGCCTTCTTCCCATTTGCTATTATGCATGATAAATCAGGGGCATACACTTCCCCCCTTCCACTACATGTCTTTGGGCAGTGAATAGCAGAATGAGCTAAACAAATCAATTTGGGGTCGATGAGAAGAGCATAGGGAGAATTGTACACCAGACTGCCTTCCCTATCAACCTTCCTCCTCGTGGAAATAATGTCCAACAAACGCTGCCAAGAACCTTAGCCAGCTGAGGGAAGCACGATTGCCACAACAGAGCAAAGTCTGAATCAACAAATATGGAAAGTTGGCAACCTGCAGATGTATGAGGCCCACGGACCACAGTTAGGTGACCTCTGCTGAAAGCAATGGGAAGATGGCTGAGTCTTCATGAGATCAGCACGGGAATCTCTCCAATTGTTGACTCTAAAACCAGGCACAAACTTCCACCCACTTCTAATTTTCCATTTAATATTCCCAATCTTGGGCTCAGGAAGCAAAATTATGAACAAACGTGGGGGGTAACTTTGTGAAGAGGCATTGCAAACAGTGCACAGATGCAGTGGAGTGGCACCATGGGTGTTTGCCACAAGCACTGAAGGAACTATATCCCCAACCCAACAGGTGGGGTTGAACTCCTTGCCCCTCTGAAGTGGGTAATGTGCCTTGGGTTTGCCTAGGCATTAAGTGAGCTCAGTGAGTAAAGCATGATACTTTTAATCTCAGGGTTGTTGACTTGAGCCCCATGTTGGTCAAAGGATTCTTGCATTGCAAGGGGTTGGACAAGATGGCCCTCCCAGTCTCTTCCAACTATACAGCTCTAGGATTCTATGGGATGTATGTGAGACATAAAATGGAGTCCACTGGGCTGGACTCCAACCCTGACAAATCCATGACAATTGGGGATGCCACCCTGGCCAACTCCACTGCTGAGAAGAAAATGCCTCACCTGTTGCAGTATCAGCTGCCATGACCACCTCCTGTGTGCCTTCCACCACTGGAACTTCCTGCGAGGCATAAGTGGTACTTACTTCCAAGGCATCCAAACCTGTTGAAATTAAATTAACAACACCTTGGTTAGGATTTTGTGTTTCTTGCTTCTGCAAGCTGCTAATCGCTGTGCGCTGCTGACTTGAAAGTTGCAGCTGCCAGAGGGCTGACCTCTTCTTTCTCAGGGCCTCAAGGAACATTAATATTGCCCCCTAGTCTGGGCTCTTCCTCCGCAGAAGAGGAGCAGAATGGGTTGGCTATGTATTCTTCCTCTGTGGTGCAGATGCTTTTCCTTTGGCCTTAGCTCCCCCCTTAGCCTTCCATTTACCTGGAGCTATGCTAAATGCACTCCACTCCCCCAAAATAATCCTGAGGCTCTAAAAGGCTATGCAAATGTAAAAATCGCTCCCTGCCCCATTCCATAAGGAAATATAAGCACATTTTCCAAATGGACCCTCAGAACACAACCACTAAACAAGACTCAATATCAGATTTGTTGTTGAATGGGGAATTTTGAATCGGATCTCTCTAAGCTCCTGTGCTCAGTACGCTAACCACTACAAAACACTACCTACCAGGAAAATATCAAAACGTTTGCCTATCCACAGAAAAAGTGGCTGGGGAGTTTGTGAAGAACCCCCCTTCATCGCTCCCTATACCACTCCTCCAGCCCAGGGCCCACAACAACAGGGACTATATTCTATCCCCAGTCACTGCTAACTTCCTAGTTCCACCTAGGCCCAGGGAGATTTCCCTGAAAAAGCAAACCCCCTACCAGGGATGGCGCTTACCCCTCCCTTGCAACCAATGCTTTCAACGTATGCTTAAAGTCAGAGGCACCGAGTTCTACCTAACATTGGGGGTACTCATTGTGTGCCCTTGAGACCACATGTACAACATGTACGAGGAGGCTGCAAGGGGGCACAGTAAGGAGGACAAATCCCCCTTGCCTATCTAGGCAGTTGGTTCTGCTGCTTTTGTATTCTCCTGTCAGGCTCCCTGCTCTGCTGTACCTCATCCAGTCCTCTGATTAGCTGGACCTCCTCTCCTTCCTGCAGAGCCCTTGATCCTCTGCATGGCTGCAAGGGCGCAAGTAGCATCAACTGTGTTGGACTGGTCATGTTGTTCGGATGCCTGATTGTCATCTTCCACAACAACTACTTTGCCTCTCTTGCTTCAAAGGTGGCATATGGGCACTACTAGCCCCTTGACTTAATTTTCTTGAAGAAAGAATTGAAGATTTCAGGATCCTACTCACCTGGACAAAGGATGACCAAGAGGAGACAAGTACTCAGGAAAGCCGTCATAGTGCTTAAGAGATCAAAAGCTGAGGAGCACTCAGAACAAACAAGCAGGTGAACGATTGAGGAAGAACCTAGTTTGGAGGGTTTTATAGGCCAAGAAGGGTGCCTGAGGGTTCCAGGTGGAAAGAACTGGTCCAGTATGGGGGTGGGAAATGATGAAACTAGAGATTGAATGCTTTCCTAGACATGGTGTAATTTTATATTGGAACACAAAGCTCAATGTGCAAATTGGATTAACTCTTCTTTGGAAATGGTATGAAATTCTGCCAGCTGCATTTTGCATTCCATCCCATTCTCAGGATTAAGAAACAGGTATTTTAATTAATTGAATCCTTTTTGGGAAACCCTTGTAATTTCACCAAATAACCTCCCAGCATATCCCCCCTCCATTTCACCACAATGCTTCTGGAAATGATGTCCACGATCAGAGACAAAGTGATCAGCAACTGGTAAATCACACACACATATATATTATTCTCAGGAAACTGGTGATGCTGGAACATGATTGTATGCCTAGAGCCAGCCAACTGGACATTTTCAGTTTTGTACTATTTTATCATTTTTCAAAATATATTCTCTAAAATTATGTGGAAGTGTGGTTCCATGAAGCAGAATCAAATATTCTGTCCATAGTCCTCACAAAAATGCCACCTCCAGAATCCCCTAGGAAGGAATAATGGGTACTATACGAGAATGAATTCCATTATATAGTTGTCCGCACCAATGTTGTCATAACAAACTGTGATTTACAAATAACATAACAAATGTTGTTTTAGCTAAAGCTGATCCTGCTGAGCTTGAAATGGGCATTGATCAGGGATAAGCAAAAAGGTAACTTCCAGAAGTGGCTGGACTACAACTCTCATTGCCTCAAAAGCCAGCCATTCCAACTAGGGTGGATGGGAATTGTCTGGAACACACTATATTGTCTACCCCTGTCTACATAATCCATCTCATTCAAGAATGCCTGAAATTGACCAAATCCATAAAGGATAAAGGGCTGTACAGCCATATCTTTCAAAGCAGCTTTCAAAGAGTTGCTGGGGAACCCAGTCTGATGGGCACGGTACAAATAATAAAATTATTATTATTATTATTATTATTATTATTATTATTATTATTATTATTATTATTGGAACACACCTTCCCTCTTTCAAGGAGGCATAAAAAAAAAAAAACCTGGACCAATGCATGCCACCCAGTTTGGCTGCTTTAAGAATATTTCCTTCAAACTGCAACTGGATATAACTTACATCAGCTTATTGAATCAGGCCATCTGCCCAAGACAACTATGTTCACAGTGGCCAACCACTTGACTGTGCATGCCCTGAAAGCAGGACATGAGAGCAAAACCACTCTCCCCACTACTGCTTCCCAGCAACAGACATTCAGAGCTGGATTTCCCACAACAGCAGAGATAGAACATCATCATCCAGTGATTCAATTTCATTGCATGTCCACATGTTCTCGTATTATGAGAGAAAGACGGGTACTAGTCCCAATGGCTACATCCCATATGAGAGTCAATAAGCCTCTCATTTAAAGTTGCTGGAGATCACAGGTGGGAGAGGTCACTCTGCTCATACCTTGTTTTCTGGGCTTCCCACAAGCATCTGGTACAGCACAGGATGCTGGAGTCAGGGGTGTAGGAAGAGGGGTGCCACCTGTCAGAGGCATAGGAAGGTCAGGTGGTACCTGGTGCAGAATATTTCTTGCCACCCCCACCCCCCATACACACACAACACACACATTAATTTTTATTTTTATTTTGCCTGCAAAAAAATGGTTTGACTTTATTTCATATTTTCTTACAAAGGAATGTGGATTTTGGGCCTCTGATAACAAGTAGGCAACTGTGGACAGATATTTAAATCTACAGGATGGATTGTGTTTTGGCTTGTGTTATTTTATTTATATTTATTGTTTATTTATTTAATAAAAATTATTTTGAAAAGCCTGCAAAGTGGTTAAAATTACTTCAACTTCCTAAGTATCTAGGTATGCTTGCCTAAAGAAGAATGCTTTTAGCAGATGCCTGAAAAGAGTCTTGCAAAGGCATGTGCTTTATTGCAATAGGCGGGGAGTTCCAAAGTGCACACACACGCTAACACACACAATCACCACCGTCACCCCCTTCTCCTGCTTTCCTCTTTTTTTATACTTCCTTGCACAAAAACTTCTCCATGATCCTGTTTTCCTCCTTTCTGCTATTTTGCGGTATGCTTTCTGCACACACCTCATATTGATATTTATTGTATGTTTAAATTTATTTGGATTTTAAGAGGAAGCCTGCAAGTTGGTTGCTCAGTTAGAGAAAGTTAACCAGCATACTGAAGTTGTCTGTGTGTTCCCTTGTTATTGAAATATTGATTATAAATTGCTACAGAGAATTTGGAATTTCATGTTGAAGACAACACAATGTTCCAGGAAGTAAATACATTGTGCAAAGGTCCTAAAGAGTATTTGAGGGCTCCACATCCTTTCTCTCTCCTGTGAAGCAGCTGAGCAATGGAAGAGAGACATTTGCGTACAGCAAGAAGAGTGGGACAATTAAAGTGGAAAAAAGACTTGCTTTAAACAACAGTAAAGGTAAAGGAGTGATGGGGAGACACTGAGGGTTTTAATAATAATACTGGGTTGTAGCAAGGACAAAATCTGCTCACTTGGGACTCTGGGTGGGCGGTCATTGCCTTATGGCATAGCTGTGGTGGGTTCAGGGAGGCTGCCATCTTCCAGGTGCAACTGGGGGAGAGGATGGCTGGCACTGCCCATCTGGACTGCATTGGATCCTCAGGTAAGGGAATGCAGTGTCTGCTCAGCCAATCAGAGTCTGGAGCTTTGGGCTGGGAACAGCCCACCCCCAGCCTATTTAAGGGGGGGCAGGTGTCAGCCACCCTCTTGGCTGATCGACAAAGGATTATCCATCCCCCCATCCAGTCTTTAGGGCCTGACCCAGACGGGGAACAGGGCACATTACCTAAGGACGTTGCTCTCGTTAATTAGGAAGTATTAGGAATCTGTTAATTAAGGAAGTATTTCAGGGCCAGGGAGGAAATACAGCAAGCAAATTAGCGTGTATGTTTTTGCCAACCTTGTAGCAAATACAGTGGAACGTCGACTTACGAAGTACTCGACTTACGTATTTTTCGACTTCCGAAAGGGGAAAAGTGGCCGCGCGCCTACGAATTTTTCGACTTCTGAAAGGACATCCGCTTGGATTTTAGATGCGGTTTACTCGACTTACGAAGTTTTAGATGGGGTTTACTCGACTTACAAAGGTTTACATAGGGTTTTCTTACGAATTTTTCGACTTGCGTTTCCAATGCATTCCTATGGGAATGCTGTTTTTCGACTTACGAAACTTTCTACTTACGTGTGTGCTTTCGGAACGCATTAAATTCATAAGTCGAGGTTCCACTGTATCACAATTTCGGTTTATTGGCATTGGATTGCATCCTTAATCACAAGGGTACCCTGTTAGAGGGGTACAGGAGGGGTGACTGTTGAGGAGTCCACTGGTGGACCAATGGGCCAATACATTTCTCCCACTGGCAGCCAGTGTGGGGTTGTAGCATCCAATCCATTTTGCAGTTGACTCCCCAGCTTAGGTTTGACCCCACTAAGTAATTTTGTCCTATCAGGTGGCAGGCAGGCTGCCTGATGTAGGATACTTGCCCAATGCCTTAGTTACACCTACTTTTTCCTGTAATCAATAAAGATGTGGCCTAATTCAACCCAATGCCAGTCTCCTATGTCATTCTTGCGGCTGTTCCATCACCTGCTATGTTCATTATACGTCTATGCCAGCAAATTCCAGAGATGGGTACAACGTAAATGCCCCTTCCAGTCCATCTCACCCTTACTCTCATAAAACAGGAATTGTGAGTAGATGAGTCCTGTTCTGGAATTCCATGAAATTTCACCACATGCCCTCCTACTTTCCCCCCACCTCAGCTTCATCACAAGGTTGTTAGGACTAAAATGTTTCCAATCAGGCACAATGCCATTAACAATTAGTGCATCACATGCTCATATATTTGCCTTCCCAGTCATCTTGTGATGCTGGAACCTGATGACATTCCTGGATCCAGCCAAGTTTACATGTTCAATTTTGTAATTTCCCTGATTTAACTGTGTACGCTTTAAGAATCCACCTTCTTTTAATTGTGTTTGTGGGAATGGGGAGTGTTGTTTTGATGTTTTGTTCTACTTTTTTCTGGTTTTTATCTTATATTTTATTCTGTGAACCACCCTGTGATCGTATGATGAAGGGTGGTGTATAAATCTAATAAATAATAAAAATAATAATTGTACCAAATGAAGGAAATTGTGACACTGGCATAGGAAGCCCTTTACTACTTTAGCCACCATCCACTTCTTAGAAAATGCAGTGTTGATTCCTTTATTGGTAATGGAGCCTTACACTGTTTACTCAGGCATGCAGAAGGCATTACATGGGAATTAACTTTTCCCCAGTTCTTTCCTATTCTAGTTGCCCTTCGCATCTGGGGAAGCCATTTCAGGAATTCCAAGGTTTGCTTCTGGTCGGACAATCAAGCGATGGAAAAGATGATAGCCAGGCAGTCGGCAAAGTCTGACCGGGCCATCAGGGTGCTGTGCCTCTTCGTGCTGGAATGCCTTCGGCACAACATTTCCTTCATGACATTTCATACCAGGTCTTAACAACGACATTACAGATGCTTTATCTTATTTCCAGATGGAGCGTTTCTGCAAACTGGCACCCGAGGCAGCACAGATACCTGACCCCTTCCCAGACGACCTGTGGCAGATTGGATGAGTGAAGTAATGCAGGGAGTATTTTTGGCAATAGCACCTTCCACTAGGCGCTCATATGCCAGAGCTTGGTCGTTCTTGGAGCGTTTCCGTGGCCGCTATGGCTCGGCCTCCAGACATGCCTCTGAGTCTGACATACTAAAATTCTTGTTCCACCTAAAACGTAGAGGTCTGGCCATTAATATGTTACGGTTCTACAAGGCAGCTATTTCATTCTTCAGTAAATGTTTCCGGTAGCCTGACTGTTGTGAAGACTCGCGGGGTGGTGTCGGATTATTCCTCCCTGCCAAGATGGCAGGAAGCTTATAACACCAGATACCACGAGGTTAATTTGAGACAAGTTGCCGGAGCTGGGCTGGTCGAACTTCAAAATGCACCTCTTCCATGCAGCATTCTCCCTTGCCCTCTTTGGGGCTCTGCACATTGGTGAATGTATTACTGGCAGCCCCTCCTAACCACACTCAGGTTTAACAGACACTGATATACATTTCTTAGGGCTCCACCTAAAAATTAAGATTCGTTCATCAAAAACCAACCAGTTGGAGAGGGGTAACACCACAACTCTGGCCCCCTCTGAGCAAGATGGCCCCTGCCTGTGGTGGGACACCCACAGATTCCCAACCACTGGGGTGCCTTCCTCATCCATGCAGACACACGCCCTTGGATGCACTGCCAGTTCACGGCAGCCTTACCTAAGGCCATTGAGGCCTGTGGTGGCAATCCAAAGGAATTATCAGGTCACTCCATCCACATGGGTGCAGCCACCATAGCAGCAACCCGGGGTTGGGACTCTGCCAGTATCAAGGCACTGGGCTGATGGTTTCCGCGGCCTACAAGGGCTGAATTCGTCCCCGTGCATTTTCATTTACTGTTTCCCTTTGACTTTTATTTCAGGTGTGCCCGGCACAGAAATCTGGGTTGTGTGGGTTTATTTGTAAATCAGACTTTGTTATGACAATGTTGGTGCAGACAACTATGTACAGTAATGGAATTTATTCAAGTAAAATACCATCCACTCCTTTCTAGGGAGCTGTATTTTTGTGAGGACCATGGATAGGCTTCACTGAACTACACTTCCAAACATTTTTGAAGGATATAGTAATAATACTAAAATTATATTTTGAAAAAATGATGAAATACCGGTACTACAAAACTGAGCATGTCCAGTTGGTACCTCTAGGGATACAAGCATGTTCCAGATTCACCAGATTGCTGTGAAGTAAATAAATATATATGTGATGCACCAACTGTTGATCCCTATGTGTCTTATTGTGTACATATTGGACATATGGACAGCTGTGAGTCCAAAATGACTCCCAGGCTGCGCACCTGGTCCTTCAGGGGCACAGTTACCCCATTCAGGACCAGGGAGTCCTCCACACCTGCCCGCCTCCTGTCCCCCAAAAACAGTACTTATGTTTTGTCAGGATTCAACCTCAATCTGTTAGCCGCCATCCATCCTCCAACCGCCTCAAGACACTCACACAGGACCTTCATCACCTTCACTGGTTCTGATTTGAAAGAGAGGTAGAGCTGGATATCATCTGCAACGTTGGAGGAAAATTATATGAAAATGTTGTATAGATGGTACTTAACACCAGTAAAACTAGCTAAGGTGTATAGAACTGCTTCTAATGTATGTTTGAAATGTAAAGAGAAAGAAGGCATGTCAAGGTAACAAAAGCATTCTGGGAAATGATATATAATGAGTTGAAGAAAATGTTTTCAATAACAGTTGTGAAAATACCAGAGGCCTTTTTTTAAGGTATTTTAGGTACAGAAATTCCGAAATAGCAGAAAAGCCTTTTTATGTATGCGATGACAACAGCGAGAATACTACAGCCCCAGGGATGGAAAGAGGATAAAGTTCCAACCAAAGAGGAGTGGCTGATGAAGATGATGGCCTATGCCAAAATGGCGAAAGTGACCGGGAGAATCAGAGACCAGAATGAGAAGAAGTTTAAGAGAGAATGGGGGAAATTTATAATGTATTCAAGAGAGCACTGTAAACAACTAAAAACTTTGACATGATTAGAGTAATACTTGTAAAGTACAAAACACAATGGAAAAGTTAATAATATTTATAACAAATTAGAAAAAGAATAAACTGAAGGAAAAAGGGACAATGAAAACCAAAGAAGGGGGGGCGGGGGAATCAAGGGATTCTGAGAATCCTAAATGTGAAGGTGAATGATATGTTTAAACTGAAATGTGTAATGTAAAATTTTATAAAAATATTTCCAAAAAAAGAAGTCGGACATGAGGGGTGTCCAGAGATGGGATCATTTTCTGCTGCAACCCCGAATGTGATTAATTGCACAAGCTATGGACCTTCCTAGAGCTCTAGGAATGCAAAAGAACTAAAAGGTACTACATGCCAGTAAAACATACCGTTGTTGACCTTATTGAACTGTCTGGACTAATTTCTTCTGCAAAAAATGTCATGGATTAAGTTGCAAATTCTGCTTGTACTCTGACTGCACTCAGCACAGGCTGCAACATTCACTTTCACCTGAGTCAAAAGAAGCATATTCTTCCCACTGCACATCACGAATTTACCAGCACTGAGAATGTACCAGGAGGGAGGCTATAGAACAAAGGACAAAGACGCATCTTCAGCCAATGATCAGCTCATTCTTTTGAAGGACTGGACCAGACCAAAACAGGGTCAATGAATGATGCTTTCGTAGATAGGAACCCAATATAAAATACACAAAACCGTGAACAACTCTGAAATATGGATTATGAAAATATATTATACCAACAACTAAACTGACAGTAACATCATATAATACATGTATACAGGTCTCCTCAAAGGCATAGCCTATAGCATACTTTCCAAATACAGTGGTATCTCGGGTTAAGTACTTACGGTAATTCGTTCCGGAGATCCGTTCTTAACCTGAAGCGTACTTAACCTGAAGCACCACTTTAGCTAATGGGACCTCCTGCTGCCGCTGCACCTCCAGAGCATGATTTCTGTTCTTAGCGGAGTTCTTAACCTGAAGCGGAGTTGTTAACCTGAAGCGTACTTAACCCGAGGTACCACTGTAATCAACTCTTAAAGTGCAAAGTTCCATGTGCAATACTATGTGTTTTAGAGTGATTGTACAAAGTCCCTCAGACGTCCTCATCTGCCCTCCAACGGGTGACTAGCTTGAGGTCTCCCCGTATTACCAGTACAGTTTCTTCAAGGAATGGACTTCATCAACAGAAATACAGAATAACAGAATTTAACCTTAGCTAAACAGCTCAAGAAACTCAAATGTTCATCGCTCTGGTAGATAGGAGGCTTTTTTTTTAAGCAGTCATGACTCCTCTCTTATCTTCCTTTTTTTGGATCCATTCTTAAGGAAATCAGCCCTGAATGCTCACTGGAAGGACAGATCCTGAAGCTGAGGCTCCAATACTTTGGCCACCACATGAGAAGAGAAGACTTCCTGGAAAAGACCATGATGTTGGGAAAGATTGAGGGCACAAGAAGGGGATGACAGAGGACAAGATGGTTGGACAGTGTTCTTGACGTGACCAATGTGAGTTTGACCAAACTGCGGGAGGCAGTGGAAGACAGGAGTGCCTGGCGTGCTCTGGTCCATGGGGTCATGAGGAGTTGGACATGACTAAATGACTAAACAACAAAGGGCAGGGGTTCTCAACCCATGAACAGATTATAAAAGGGCTTCATAGTCTCTCAACCTATTCTCTCTTTTGGCTTCCCTCACTCAGCCACATGAGGAGTTGGCTCGAATGAGATGAAATTATGAAACGACACTTCTTCAGCAGGTACATTATGGAATGACTCGTCATCAGCAAGTACACTGGCTGAGCAACCCTTGAAGGCAATTAGGAGTTTGGCAGCTGTTAGAAGATTACCCAGAAACTGCAACTGGCTAGAACTTACATCATGCTGCTGCTGAATCAGGTCTACTGTTCAAGAAAAGTATTTCCACAGTGGACAACCAGATGCCTGTGCGTAGTATTGTAACGGATTGGCCCTAAGATGAAGGAGTTAATCCACCCTCATGTTGACTGGCAGTTCATCCTTTAGGGGCGGGACAATCCCCGGTTTAAAAGGAGGGGACAGCCGTTTTGACAGTTGAGAAGAGGGAGGGTGTATGTGGTGACAGGGAGAGGAAGGGTGTGGGGCCAGGATAGTGGTGGTATAGGTTAGGTTTAGTTTGTCATGAAACTATAAAGCTACTGTTACTGTGAACAAGATTGTGAACGCATGAATCTTTAAATCAACTATGTTCTATAAGAAATAAAGTACAGCTCTTTTTGTGCCATAAAACAATCGTCATTATTAATCCAGCAGGGTATCAAAGCTCGCAGAGGTGTGTACTCGGGAAGGGGGCAAAACTTACCTGAGAAAAGGGTGTTAGTTTGTGTCTCAGAGTCACACAGAGAGGGGCTAGAAGGTGAAAACCTGGAGTGCCATTAAGTTGCCAGAAGTGTGAGGCAACTTGATACAGTGGGGAGCTGAGCTGAGGACGGCACTGTAGGCAAAAGGTGGTTCACCTAAATAGCCCAGAGCATTAAGGATACCAGGCCACGTAAGCTGGATACGGACTCTCATTAATAATAAAAGCATTATAGTGAGAGGGGGTTGGTTATGAGGATGAACCTCCTTTCGAGTGAGAGAGAGACAAGAGGGAGGGGGTTCGTCGCAAGAATGAAAACAGGACCTGAGAAGAACACCACTCTTTTGATTCCCAGGAGCACATATTCAGAATCATGCTGCCCCCAACAACAGGAGTAGAAAATAACCATCAGGTTTAGTAGCCACCCATAAACAAATTCATGGAGTATAAGGGTAATTTGCAACTAAACACATCCAAGTTGTTGGAGATCATTACTTCTGGTGAGACCAACTGCAAAGATTATCATATGTGGTGGACATGCCCAAGGATAAAAGCTTTCTGGGGGGAAAATTATAATGAAATGAAAAAGGTGTTGAAAAACACATTTGTTAAAAAACCAGAAGCTTTTCTACTTGGAATTGTGAACCAGGAGGTCCCTAAGAAGGATCAAACCTTTTTTATATATGCCATAACAGCAGCTAGGATTTTGATTGCAAGAAACTGGAAGACACAGGAATTGCCAACGGTAGAAGACTGGCAGATGAAAATGATGGACTATATGGATCTCGCCGAACTGACCGGGAAACTACGCAACCAGAGGGAGGAGACGGTGGAACAAGACTGGACGAAATTTAAAGTATATTTAAAAAACTATTGTAAGATTTAAAGACTGAAAAAAGTTGGAAGAAATGACAGCTTACAGAATAGAAAAATAGGACTAAGTAATATAGACTCATGATTTTAGGTTAAGACTTATATAAGAAAAGGACATAAGTGATCATTTTAAATAATATTTAAAGATGTTAAGAAATTACTAAAGATGATTGATAATGAAACGCAGTGGGGGGGATGTGAGGAAGTCACCCCAACATGATGGATGGGAAATAATGATGTATGTTTGTGTGTTTTTTTGTATTTGTATTTTGTATTTTGTAGAATGTATCATGTTCATCATGTTTTCATCATGTTTTCTTTGATTGTCATGCAAGCTGTGAATTTCATACTGGATTTCCATAACTTATCCCAATCTTCCCTAAGAATTGGATGACCTAGTTCTTATGCCCATTTTATCTGGACACTTTTAACCTCTTCGTCTTTTAATTCCCATTCCAGTAGGAATTTATATAATTTTGCTAAGGGTTTTTTTTTATTATCTATTAGTAATTCCTGGAGTTTGGATTTGTTTACTGGAAATCCAGTTTCTTTATGTCTTTTGAATAAACTTTGAATTTGGCAGTACTGGTACCAACTTGTGCAATGTTCTTCTATTTGTTGGAAAGGTTTTAATATCATTTCCCCTTCTCCTTTCCTTATCATATCTTGACTAGTTGAATTTAGCCTGTTAATAACGGGCGCTAGAATGGAGAGGAGGGCCGGGGCGCTGCACATCCCACCCTGTCTCCGGGTCGAGGGCGGGGTGCAGCCAGGAGCAGCGGCCGAGGTGCGTGCCCGCCAGGGCCGGGGCACCGTGCATCCCACCCTCCCTCGTTCCTGGCGCTGCGCATCCCACCCTCCCTCGTTCCCGGCAGGCCCGAGGAGGGAAGCGGCGCCGGCGGCCTCTGTGCTCCGCCACGGAGCTCCCCGTCCCCGGGCAGTGCCAGGCCCACCGGCGGCGGCCCGTCGCCAAGGCGCTGCCGGAGCCGCAGCCAGAGCCTGGTGAGTGGGGGCAGCCTCGGAGGCAGCGGCAGCAGGTGAGCGCAGGCGGAAAGGGGCACCCTGGCAGCGCGCTCTTCTGGGGACCCGGCGGGCGGCGGCGGGCCCAGCTCCGTGCGAGGCAGCGGCACTGAGCCAACTGACGATGCGCGTGCGCCGTCGCTGCCTCTCGGACATGCCCCCAGTCATCGCCTACCAATCCCTGCGTCCCTGTGGGACATGCGCAGTGGCAAAAAACCACTGACACACGGACTGGACGCAGGGACACTTGGAGATTATTATATAGGATATGTTAACCATTTCTCTTTTTTAGGTTGGTTAGTCCAAGCTGTCATTTCTAATGGGGACGCCCACCATGGGATTTGAGGTTCTAAAAAAATTCTATACTCACAATTATTTCATTACCCTCAGTGCTGGGGGAAACCACAGGGCTGCCCAGGCTCCATGGATCGGAGAGGGCGCTTTGGACCCAGACAGTCAAGAGCCCTGATTTACTCCGCATTCCAGCGGGCCACCAGGGAATACATCAACATGGGATAAAACATCCCCTACCACTCCCTGGAAGCCAATTGGCTCCATTAAGTGGCGGGGGACAATCCAAATTTGTCCCACCTCCCTGCAGAAGGAAAGGGTCGCAGAGAAGCCCAGGGTGGGATCAGAATGCTGAACTCGAGGGGCCTTTGGTGTGATCCAGCAGGGATCCTCTTACATTCCTGTCTCCTGAATCAGAGTTCTGCCAAACAGTAGTAATCTGCCCTGGTTGCCTAGTGCTGTGGCAAATCTCCAGAAAAGTAGCTACAATAGACCACTGTCGGTTGCATTTTTGAGATTTCTCCAGTGTTCTCCTATTGATTAGTTGGTGGGAAGTTTTTTATTGCATTTGTTTGTCATGTCCTTACGAGATTTATTTGAATTACGGATTGGTTTATACATTTCCTAAATCAGTAAAAGTACCAATTTGCCCTTTGCCGCCGCCACCAAATATTCTTAATTTGATAATTACGGACACAGAACACAGTTTTTATTTGCAACACCAATTTATTTTAAAGAGAATTTAACCCCTATACCATATTATCATGAGACAGAGCCCCCAAGTCCCACATTTCTACTTTAGCTTCTCTATCCCCTGCATCCCATTCAGTCTCTGCCAAATGCTAAATAGAAGACTCAGGAGTCCTTTGAATCCCAGCCGCTCTGTTGTCCCACCACTAGGCAAGCAACCTCCACCTCCACTGCTGCAACGAACAGTGGGATCCAAAGGAAGACCATGTTCTCTCCTAGCTACCCTTCAAAGTTGGGCTTCTTTGGGGAAGGCAGAATATCACAGCATCGTACTTGGCTTATAGTGCCTGGAAAGTTGTAGATAGCCTCTGGTCTCTTGGCCAATGTACAAAAAGATGGGGTTCCACAGCCTTTTATTACTTCATCAGGAGTTTTACTGTCATCTAGTAAAGAAAAAGAGACATGGTCACATGAGCACCTGCTAGTAATAGGTGTGTTTGTGTGCAGAAGAGAGAGAACAGGAGTATTTTATTGCTTATTACCTGTATTGCATGAGTATACAAATCATATCAGAATCATATTTTGAGATGAATATGACACAGAAGTTTAAGATTTAGGGGGGGGGGGAGAGAGACCATTTTTTTAAGATATGGTACAAGGGCCCAATCCACATTGATATTGCTTTCCAGATCAGAGTTCCATGCCTGCTTTTATTACTTTTATAAGGCAAGTAAAAATATTCTTTTATAAGACAGTTTTACACATAATTTAACCAACAAAAATTCTCACTCTTTCTCATATACCCACCCCAGAAATATACAATCTCATCTATATACATGCAAAACAAAGAATATTTTAGCACAGTTGTATTTTTAGGAAAAAGGAAACATGTTCCCCACCAATACGCACACAGTGTATTTTCTGTCAGAATGCCACCAACAGAATGAAAGAGCAACCCAGCCTCCCTGTCCCCCCTCTCCCACTTATTGGATGCCAGTGCTACTTACTGTGAGCAACAACAAAGTCCATGCACTGAGTCTCATCACCATGGCACTTGATGGGCTCTGAAAGCTTACCAAGAGCAGAGCAGGTTGGACACTTCAGCCCGTTCAAATTACTTTCCACTGCCAAAACAACCACGAAAGTCAACACATGGTTCCAGCCCATAAATCTCCATTATGATTCCTAGGCCTCGGTTCTCTAGTCCTTCCTGTCAGAGGGGTGAAGCATCTCCATGGCATTCTGCTTCAGGAATTAGTGGTGCAGTCAATGCAAATCTAGCTATTACCGGTATCTCTAGTAATGAGATGGAGGTGCTGGCAGCAGTTATCAAAAGGGAGCAATTTTAGTTGCCACTGTGCAGAGGTGGACCAAAGAGATTCCACCCATTCTGTTCTAAAATTTGTATTGTGTTTCATAGATGGACCTGAGATGAATAGACAAGTGGAAGTATGTTTTAGGGGCTGAGTTGGGGAGCTTATTCCTGGGTTATCAATGTGACTAATTTCTCACTTTTTCTTTTTCTTTTTTTTTTTTGCATTGCTGATTATGTACTGTGTTCCTCAATGAATTGTGTATTCTTATGTATTGCTTATTACTGTGAAATAATAATTTATGTATATAATATTGATGAAGAATTTTATGTTGTTTACTTCGTAATTATGTAGTATACTGTCCCTTGATTAGGGGCAATATAAAGTTCTTAAACAACAAATGGATGAATGAATGAATAAAGCCATGGTGTTTATTTGTTCATTTATAATCATTACTAATATATACGTGTGTGTGTGTGTTGTGTCTGTCTAAATCTATCTAAATACTAAAAACAATCCCAAAGTGGTTTATATATTATACATATATATAATATGTT
The DNA here is from genome assembly GCA_034641395.1 of Darevskia armeniaca. NCBI lineage: Eukaryota > Metazoa > Chordata > Lepidosauria > Squamata > Lacertidae > Darevskia > Darevskia armeniaca. The sequence goes on from JAWWNF010000115.1 coordinate 945,878, forward strand.
TCAAGCAGCACACCTGATTACTCAGAGGGCCTTCTCAGTAGTGGCACCCACCCTGCCCTCCCACCAGATGTCAGAGAAAAACAACTACCAGACTTTTAGAAGACATCTGAAGGCAGCCCTGTTTAGGGAAGCTTTTAATGTTTAATAGATTATTGCATTTTAACATTCTGTTGGAAGCTGCCCAGAGTGGCTGGGGAAACCCAGCCAGATGGGCAGGGTATAAATAATAATAATAATAATAATAATAATAATAATAATAATAATAACTCCCTGAGAAAAAGATGGTGATGCTGATTCTAGGCATCTCCCATACAAACTAGGAGAATGAATCTTGGCCAAGAACAGTAACATTTATCTAAGGGCTACCAAGGAAGAAATCTGAAATATCAATGCTAAGTATCCTTGGGAATATATACAGATATAGAAACTTACGAATAGGGATATTCCAGTTGCAAAAAAATTTTGTACAGCACTCAGTTAAACTCTGATAGTATAGACCTCCAACTGTACTGAAGCTGGAATTCCCTAAGGTGCAATCTTTAATACATCCTTGTTCAGTTGAAGTCCTTAACTTTCCCGCTGTGTGAGAAAAAATGAAGAAATATCTAGATCAGCAAAAATTCAATTCATTCTTCTCATCATTGAAATTGATATGATGCTTAATACGAATACGAATAAAGTTTATTGTGAGGACTAAGCCTTTACACACACACACACACATATATATACATAATAACATTAAAAAATTATTACATGTAGCCTAAATAATGGCTACGTCAAATAAAAAGATTATGGAGACGAAAAAGGGACCTTATCCTTGTCAACCAAAAATCTTTCCCTGGCTTTCATGGCCTTCATCACGTAAACCGCTGCCACATGAGAAATATGAGGATTGGCATCAGCTAATAAAATTTTTATGAACCCAGGTGGCGCTGTGGGTTAAACCACTGAGCCTAGGGCTTGCTGATCAGAAGGTCGGCAGTTCAAATCCCTGCGACGGGGTGAGCTCCCGTTGCTCGGTCCCAGCTCCTGCCAACCTAGCAGTTCGAAAGCACGTCAAAGTGCAAGTAGATAAATAGGAACCGCTCTGGCGGGAAGGTAAACGGCGTTTCCATGCGCTGCTCTGATTCACCAGAAGCGGCTTAGTCATGCTGGCCACATGACCTGGAAGCTGTCTGCGGCTCTCGGCCAATAAAGTGAGATGAGCACTGCAACCCCCGAGTCGGACACGACTGGACCTAATGGTCAGGGGTCCCTTTACCTTTACCTTTAATAAAAATTTTACACGATTTTCAGGGTTACTTGCACTTTGACGTGCTTTAGAACTGCTAGGTTGGCAGGAGCTGGGACTGAGCAACGGGAGTTCACCCCGTCCCAGGGATTGGACCCACCGACCTTCTGATCAGCAAGCCCTAGGCTCAGTGGTTTAACCCACAGCGCCACCTGGGTCCCATAGGTAGACCCTATCATTGATCATCCCCAACTGTATTTCAACCAGCAGGTAGACTGGTTGATCATTGGGTATATGTCCAATGCCTGCATCAAAGCTGTTTTCACCTGTAATAAATAAAATTATTGATTAATCTGAATCCAAAACATATTGTATTAATCCGGCAGCTGCACTATGCCTGGACACACAAAGAGTCGATTCTGATTAGGTTGGGGTTCTAATCATTGGAAAGTGAACTGTCAGTGAGGAATTGTCATTTAAAACATGGGAGCCAATCAGCATCCAAACTGGGCTCCCATGAAGACAGGGTTTCAGGACAGAGTTGGTTGAAAACTTTCCCCATCTAGTTCCACCATCAGAGTATAAAGTGAGGTGACTGGCACAATCAGTCTCATTGTAATTTGGGAGTGGGCTGCAGGGAAAGTCAGTTGGTGAGGGAGCTGTGAGGCAAAGACCAGAGAAAGCTAAGGCCTGAATATTCACTAACAGTGTTACCAACGGCTCTATGGATCTAAGAAGCTGCCCTGTGTAAAGGTGTGAGGGAAGTGACACACTCTATTAGTGTTGACTTGGTGGCTGCTCCTGGATTCTGAAAGTCCCTCACTGAAGAAGCTAGGGGTGTTCTCTCCTTGCTGTCCTTTTGCCAGAAGGTGAATACCCTCCTGTCCCAACAGGCTTTTGGGAAGTGTCTGCTTTTAATGAGAGGTCTGAGGCCGTGCTGTTTTTACTGTGATTATTTAAAATAAACATATTTTAAATATCGTTTTAATTTTACTAATATGTACTTGTTGAAAAACATTAAGTTCCTCAACATTGGGTGAGACCCAGCTTCCGGCCATGGCGAGCAGTGGGTCCCATGATATAAGACACCCCCGTGGGCGGGCGGATGGTGCAGCTGCGCCAATCTGCAGCCCTGGCAGGGCTCCTTGCCTCCCTGAAAAGCGGCGCCCCGTCCCCTCCCTCCCCGGCAAGGCAGCGGACAGTGTTTTATTGTCAGGAAAACACGGTAGCTGCACCATCCACCCGCCCACGGAGGTGTCTTATTTTCAGAGAAACAGGGTAGTGGATGTCGGCTGTGCAGGTAATTAAGGATAATCTGAGAGTAATTATCCTTGAAAGACCCCCCCCCGGGGTAAGGGGGAGAGTTTTCACTCGTGAATTGTTCGATAAATGCCTCCCGCTCCAACGGAATGAGGGGGGCAGGGACATTGTGTGCATAGCACTGCACGTATTGGAAACTCTCCAATGCAGCCGCCATGAGCGGAGGTACTTCTGTTCCTTCAAGATGGATTTGACTTTGGATTTGGGAAACAGGCATGTTCTGAATGAAGGAAACAAGATTATCTGCTAAATATATCAGCCACTGAGTGCTAAGGTTTTGATCTGGGGAGGACCTCGTCGTAAATTGGATTGCTATGTAAATGAAGGGGAGCCTTTATTCTCTTTTTATATTATAATTTCTGCTTCGTGATTCGGCAAGCCTTCACTGAAGAATTAATTACTAATGGGATGAAATTATTAATGAATTACAATCATAAATGGAATGCAAGAGAGATTTATCAAGAACTTTGGAATTTTTTACGGAGTATCTGAATGAATGGACTGTTTTTGGTTTTGGTGAGACACTAGCTCATTAGAAGACCGGGAAGGATCAAAGGAGAAAAAGCTGGAAATTCGCCCGGACCAAACACTTTCGATTTCAAAAAGTAAGTTGGAGGTTGTGGCATATTGAAAAACGAGTTCTTAGAAGGGAGTTACAGGTAGGTCTGCCGTAGTCAAAACAAAATAAAAAAATTCCTTCCAGTAGCACCTTAGAGACCAACTAAGTTTGTTATTGGTATGAGCTTTCATGTGCATGCACACGATCTGAAGAATCTGAAGACAATCAGACCACGGGAAGCCATCCAAAATTGTTTGATTCAGAATTAAAAGATTGGCTGTTTAAAATTGTATTATGATTTGACTTTATTAATGTGGCATGTATTCAAATAATATTAATGAAAAAATTAATAAAAATTATTTTTTTCAAAAAAAAAATGGGTGAGACCCACAATTCATATTTAATCTGACAAAAAGGATTTATACTCACCTACAGTGTATTTAGTAATACGAACAAAGCAATGGCCTCCACGGATATTACAAGTGCCCTGTGCTGATGCCTCCGTTCTTTTCCTTCTGTAACATCCAATAGTTTTCACTGCAGGGAGGAGATAAGAGAAAACATTCAGTGCCACATACATACATTCCTTGGTCTTTGAGAAATGGAATCTACATTCCCAGTTGGATGCAAACCTATTGGTCTCACAATGCACATGCAGTGGTGGGTTGGAGACTGCATGCACACCTACAGATATCTTCACCCTATTTCACACACATGAACATAGAGATGGACAAACACAAAGCCTTCTTCCCATTTACTATTATCCTTGCATACATTAAAGCAGAGTCATCTGCTCCTTCCCAACAAATTATTGGGCAGTGAAGTGCACACTAGGATTTCAGAAGTCCTATTACATACTTTCCCATGCAGCACACATTTTTGGTGCTGGTAATTGTGTTCTCCTCAGCCAAACAAATAGCTTTTGGAAAGATGAGGAGAGGATCAAGGCAATGGAGAGAATGGTACACCAAGAGTATTTCATTCAGCCTTTGGGCCCAAAAAACAAATTAAGGGAGCCGTGGGCCCTGAAATTGCATGCAAAAACCAAAAACCCTCTTCAGTATACAAAACATCTTCCCTATATAGATAATCCCGCAACAACTCCTTCAGGACTGGTATCCAAGGGGCCACTCACCAGACCTGGCTTTTCCCCTTGAGCTCCACCTCTGGCTGCTCTCGTCCTGGGACAGGCTGTGAATAGATGAGCAACTCTGCAAAAGGAGCACTCATTCCTGAAGCAACATGGATTTTCCCCACAAGTACTGTGGGAACTATATCCTCAAAGGTGGGGTTGAACCCCCTGCCCCACTGATGTACAGGATAACGTGTCTTGGGCTTGCCTGGGCAGTAAGTGTCGGCATTTGGGGGTTGAACGGCCAGCTGGCTAGCCCCCAGCTGGATTGTCTCCTTCCAGCCGTCATCCTGAGAAGATCCCTTGCAACTCTGCAAAAGGAGTACTCATACCTGGTTTAGCCTTGCCTAGGCAGTAAGTGCCTGTTGTCAGTTCTATCCCCTAATATGGTAAGTGCATGAGACATAGAATGGAGCCATCAGTCAGAAACCTTTTTCTCCCATTGAAATGTAGGCTCAATAGCCACCCACTTATGAAAAGCCTCATCATAGGCTTGCCACATCCCCACCGCTAGTCAACTTGATAAATCAAAACTAAATATTTGCAAAGAACAGGGGCTACTGGCTACTGGTGGATGCTAATGGATGAAGGCAGGGCATCCCAGTTATCTCTGCAGACCAGGTGATTGATCACATCCACCCCCCAACCCCCAACCCTGAGCCCCATACCTGATTACAGTCTGCCCACCAAGTCGGCCAACAAGATGCCAGATCCCCCTGTATCAGGGGGGATCCTTTGGAAGCCTTAGCCACCACTGGAGGCCATGGGCCAAACTCCAAGCCTATGGTGATAGTGGATGCCACCCTGGCCAATTCCATTGTAGGGAAGAAAATGCCTCACCTGCTGCAGCATCAGCAGCCATGACCGACTCCTGTGTGACTCCCACAGCTGGTACTTCCTGTGAAGCAGAACCGGCACCTGCCTCCAAGGCATCCAGACATGCTAAGATTAAATCAACAGCATCCGAGTTAGGCTTTGGGGTGGGGTGGGGGGCTGCTGCTGCTGCTGCTCCTGCCAGCTGCAGCTTTGGCAGAGGCTGATTTTTGCTTTCCAAGGCCTCAAAGCTTGTCCATATAGCACTCCAGTCTGGCTCTTCCACCTCAGATTAGGAGGGTGGTTGGGTTGGCTGTGCATTCTTCTTCTGGGGCGCAGGCGCTTCTGATTGGCCTCCTCTACCCTTCCCCTTACCTGGAGCCATGCTAAGAAAATGGACACTTCTCCCAATAAGAATCCTCAAGTTGGAAAATAATTTGCAAATATAAAAGATTCCCCTCTTCCTCACTCACTACAAAATAGAAGCACACTTGCAAAATGAACCCTCAGGAGTCAACCACTAAACAATACTCAACCTGAGCTTTCTGGCTGAGTGGGGAGTTTTGAATCTGATCTATCTCAGCTCTTGGACTTAGCACACAAACCACTGTATGACACTACCTACCGATAAATATCAAAACTGTTGCCTAGCCACAGCAAAAATGTGCGAGGAGGTACTGAAGAAACCCCTTTCAACCATCCACTCCTCAAGCCCAGGCTTCAGAAACAGCAGGGGCAATATTCCAACCCCTGGCCCCTGCGAACTGCCTAAATCCCCCAGTGTGTACTAAAATGAATTTCTAACCTGTATTTCTAGCCAGTCCCTAGAATCTAAAAGTTGTTGACCTAGCTCATCACATATCGCCAGAAACTTTGGAACTCCTAAGATCTATCACCAAAGGATTCCTGGATGCCCTCAACTTGTCTATTAAAATATGATATCCATAAAAGGATATTTAAAGAAGATGTGAAACTGTTTTAGCACTATAGGCCCTAACCGCTGCAGGAACATTCTGATTACCCTCAAAAAAATAAGATTGATTAACTTGTTCTTACGATAATTTGTGCTTAGGTAATTTAGCTAAGTTTTTGTATACTGTTATGATGGGCCACCCATTTTAGATTGCAATGGAAGGTGATTCCTAAGTACTTGAAACTTTTTACTTCTTTGATTTCTCGATCACCAATGCACCATTTAAATGAATGAAGTCTGAATGAACCAGAGGAAGGAGGTGGGGTCTATATGTGAAAACATACCCAAAGCCAACCTCATGAAAAAGAAGAACATTCTGTCAGACCCTCTCCCATGCTTTTCTGCTCTCTTCCCACCCTCCAAAATTTAGAGTCCTTTCCCCCAGTGTTCCAATATTTTGCGCTTCCTTTATCCTTCATAGAGCGAATATCAGTTTGTATTATCTATCCTACTGCATCCTCCCTCCCAGATTTGCCCCCCCCCAAGATTTCAGCTTTCTACTCACCTGGAGAAAGGATGGCCAAGAGGAGACAAGTACTCAGGAAAATCTTCATAGCCCTGAAGAGATCAAAAGCTGAGAAGCACTCAGAAGAAACAAGCAGGTAACTGATGGATGAAGAGGCTGACTTGGAGGCATTTATAGGCCAAGAAGAAAGTTTCACGTGGAATGAACTGGTCCAGCGAGGGGGTGGGAAATGATGAAACTAAAGATTGCATGCTTTCCCAGACAGCCTGTAATTTTCTCTTGGAACAAAATGCACAGTGTGAAAATTGAATTAAATATTTTTGGGAACTGCAAGAAATTCTGCCAGACACCTTTTCTATTGCACCCCATTCCCAGGTTTAAGAAAGTGATATTTTAAGTAATTGAATCTCTTTTGGGAACCCCATGAAATTTAACCAAACAACATCCTGCAATTTTACATATTCATGGTGTTGGCCACCATAACTTCTCATTTGCACACAAACACACCATTATCCCCTTCACCTACTCCTTTTTTTCTTAATAAAAAGTGCTAGAACTCACCACCTCTGTCAACAAACCAGATGCCCTCACCACCATCTTGAAACCAAAATCACAGGACAAGATGCCTGGCTACATCATCATATAAGGAGATCCAGATCGTCCCCCCACCCCACCCCCAGCACTTTCATTCATTAAGAGGGAGCAAGGTGCACATGTACTCCCCTGGGCTGCCCCTTAAATTCATGCTGTTTTCTACCCTTGTTTCTTTGTGGACGACTCACTATGTGAAGCTTACCAAGCAGGGCAACACCATATTGGCGGGCAACACCATATTGCGCACTGCCAATGCAGCAGCTGGCCACTGCAGCCTTCATCTTCCATCTCCATGCATTCACCCTGGCCTCAGCATGGCTTGCAGTACACAAGCACCCTTGGAGGGGTAGGTTTTGACCACTGGTTCTTTGCATCATGAGGCAACTGTAGTGGCCCCTCCACCTCACTGTTGCGCCATTGTTCTCACCAAATGCTCGGAAGATAAGATAAGATTTATTTATTGTCATTGTACAAATACAATACAATGAAATTGGATGCTGTCCCATAAAACAACACAAAACATTACTTGTGCAGCGATTGATATAGCATAGAATTGAATGCTCGAAAATATTTCAATTGTTTCTATTGAAACAGTCCTTCAGCTGGTGAGTAACACATTCATACCAGATTTTAACAGTCCTTGTTATAGTGAGAGCCCGTTTCCTGAAGGGTTGTATGCTGGTACAAGGAACAGAGACCTATGGTCGGTTTAGTTCAAATGTGGGAGCTGTAAAGCCCTGTAACCATATTTTATATTCAGGTAGATCTTTCCAGTGAGCACAGTTTTAAGTTCAGCATGGTTGAAATCACCAGCAATGATGTTCACAGTAGTCTTGCTGGCTGCTGATCAAGTCCAACAGCCCCGACTTTGCTTCCTCTCTCTACGTCGCCTCCTCCTCCTAAGGAGATAGTAATCCATGGAGAGCTTCGTACTTTAGCTACTTCCACTGTAATGTTGTCTGGGCGAAAATAATCAGCTCTTACATGTTGTTCGCACTGTAACCTGACCTTTAGGAGTTCCTGCCGGCTGTAGATCTAGTGTGCCGTCATCTTAGATCTTCATAACTGCCATAACTGCCATTCCTCCAGGAGTGAGCTATACCCTCTTAAAGTGACAAATCTATTTAATTTCCATTTAAGCATTTGCTCGCCAGCCTAATGTACTCACACAAGTAACATGTAACAACAATAACAATAATAAAAGCCATTTTGTTGTTGTTCAGTCATTCAGTCGTGTCCGACTCTTCGTGACCCCATGGACCAGAGCACGCCAGGCACGCCTATCCTTCACTGCCTCTCGCAGTTTGGCCAAACGAAATAAAAGCCATACGAAACGTTAAAAGAAAAAGGGAGAGCACTGAGCCGCTGAGTCTGTGCACACTGCCATCTTAGAATGTCCCACAGAATGATTTTGTAAACAAGCAGCACTATCATCGCCAGGAAGCCAGACTGCAATGGTGTCCACCCTCGAGATGCCAGAAAAGCACTCTGGCACGTTCCGACGGGGGGAAACCCTACCCTGCCTTCACCCCATTTCCCTTCCTTCCTCCCTTTTAATGCTCTCTTGCACACAGACAACGCCCATCTCCAGGTCTCCTTCTCTTTGCAACACTGCAGTCTGTTTTGTGCACATACCTTATGTTGATATGTTATTCTATGTTTCAGTTTATTAGAATCTTAAGAGGAATCCTGTCAGTTGGTTCTTCAGTTAGAGGAGCCTACAATAAGTTCAACTTATTGAAATTTTCTATCCCCTTTTATTTAAATATTTGTTATAAATCACTATATTGAATCTGGAATTTCATGTTGAAGGCAGCACACTGTTCCAAGAGGCAAATACATTGCACAAAGGTATAGAATATTTGAGGGTTGAACGTCGCACAGGAATTGAAGAAAGACATCTGGGTACAGCAGAAAGAGTGGGACAAATAAGGTGAAAGAAGGGATTTGTTTTAAACAACAGCAGAACTGTCAGGGACCTGCCCTCGCCCAGTACAGTGGCAACGGATGGAGGCAGGTGGAGAGAGGTGCAGCCATTGCTAGGCAGCAGTTCGCAGTCCAGCGAGGACAGCCAGGGAAGCCCCGGTGGTGAAGAGGGGGAACTGCAGGAAGCCATTGGGGAACGAGGGCTTCGAGATGCTGGCAGAGACCCAGAGCCAAGGGAAGGCGGTGGAGAGCGGATCGACCAGCCGCTTCCGTCGCCGCAATTATGCAGGGGGCAAAAGCGAAAGGAAAGGAAGCGGCGTGTTGGCGCCCCAAAGTTCTTATGCTGGGGGAGGAGCAGGCGCAAGCCACTCCCGGAATCTGCCACAGACTCGAGCGGACATGAGTCTTGAGAGCTGTGATGTATATAGCTGTAAATAAAGACAATTAGCCTAGAAGACAGAGTTGTCTGCCTGGTTACTCTCGCGGAGACATCCTAGAGACCTTAGAAGAACTCATGAAATTTCACTAATTGCCCTTCCAGTCTATCCCCACCTCAGTTTCACCACAATGCCCATGGGACCAAGATGCTGTCAATCAGGTACAAAGTTGGTACATCACATTCACATATATTTATCTTTCCAGTGATCTTGTGATGCTAGAACTTGTTTACATTCTGATATGTAGCCAATTCTACGTTTAGTTTCCAGAGCTAAATTATGAAAAAGCACCTTGCTCCATCTTTCAACATTCAATTAAGTTCCATTGTTATCAGAGAGGGAACAAAAACTTTTCTTTATCCATTTCGTCCAGCCATGCATAATCTTATACCCCTCTCGCATCTCTCTTTCATGCCTCTCCTCTAAACTAAAATGACCCAAATTTCATAATGTTTCCCGGGGGGGGGGGTGTTATTCCATTCCCTCCAGCATCTGAATTCCCCTTTTCTGAAACTTTTCCGAATCCACAATACCCTTTTTCAGGTGAGGTGACTGCAAACATTAATGCAATTATGGTCACAGAATATATTTCTATACTGGTGTCATGATATTGGCAGTTTTATATTGTATTACTTTCCTACTGAGTTCAGGTATTGAATGCGTCCTTTTCACAACTGCTGTATGCTGAGCTGGCATCTTAATTGATTTCTATCCACTATGACCTCAAGACCTTGTTCCTGGTCAAAGACTGACAATTCAGATTCCATGAGCATATATAAGAAAAGTTTAACATAACACAATTCAAAGGTAAGAGAGAGAGAGGTTTAAAAAAATATATATGAGTGACTAAACAACTGCCTTCTTCAAAGCTGCTGGAACAACTTCTTCTTTTGCTGAAACATCACATTCCTTCTGGGGCTCACAGCATTTTTTAAATCCTCATTTTTCAATTATCATCTTTTTTAAAAAAAACAAAAATTCTTAAATATAATTTATGATTAAAATACAGAAAATTAATATTCATTTCCTGTAGAAGAGGACCTCAAAGTTCGAGTGGTCAACATTTTGATTTTAAAAAAGCAACAGAGAGGTGATTAGGGACGACTTTGACCCTCTTCTCTGCCACAGTGCCAACTTCCTTTCCAAGTGAAGAAATGATTAATAATAATAATAATAATAACATATAGAAGTTTCACCTGTCCTTGCTTTTGGCTTCCCTCACTCTGTCACATCAGCAGTTGGCTTAAATGAGATAAAATTATGAAAGCACACTTCTTCAGCAGGTACATTGTGGAACAAATCTTCAGCACATACACTGGGTGATCACCACTTTGAGGCAATTAGGAGTTTATGTCCTGTAAGATGATTTTCTACGAACTTCAAAGGACCAGAACTTATATCAATCAGCCTGCTAAATCAGGCCATCTGCCCAAGGAAGCTATTTTCACAGTGGCCAACCAGATGCCTGTGCTTGGCCTGAAAGCAGGACCTGAGAGCAAGACTACTCCCCCATTACTGGCTCCCAGTAACCATCAAGTTTACTAGATATCCAAAGACAAATAAATGGAATATAAGGGGTATTATTCTTTGCGAGAGTAGGATCCAAGGGTGCATGACTGTTTCATCCTCCTCATGCTGCCCTGCTAAGACACTCTCAGTGAGGCACAAAGGCATATATATTTATCTTCAAAGTGATCTTGTGATGCTGAAACCTGTTTACATTCCTGGATCCATCCAAATTTACCTGTTAAATTTAATAGTAAAAACTTTTTTTAAAAAAATGCCTGCTCCAAAGGTCTTAACTTACTACACTAGGGATTATATAGCTATCTCTGAAATTTCATGCATATCAGCTAATATCTTGACCTGCTCCACTGAATTGAAATTTCAGCCTTCACGACATAGGAAAACGGTCGTAAACAGTTATTTTTGTAGAGTAGGGTCAAGTTAAGATAAGACCTTTGGAGCAGGCATTTTTTTTTTTTTTTTAAAAAGGTTTTATGAACCACCCTACCATGTACGCTTTGTAAAATCACCATCCTTTATTTGTCTTGAATATTCCAACATTCAGTTTCCTTGTGTGGCTACCTGCAAATATTCCAATCCAATCTCCTTTATTGGCATAAAACAGCATAATACTTTTTTCTCACAGAGGGAGAAAAAAGTATTCTCTGTCCATTTTCACTATGACATCATGATCTTATGCACCTCTATAATCTTTGTTTTTTGCTTTTCCTTCAAACTAAAATGCCACAAATCTTGTAATCTTTCCTCACAGGGAAGTTAATCTTTCCCCTTCAGCAACATGCCTCCCCATTTCTGAATCTTTTCCAACTCTACAATATCCTTTTTGAGTGACTGAAAACATTATTTCTGGAAAACCATGAAATTTCACTACATGCCTTTCTAGGCTATCCCCACTTCTGTTTGGTCACAATGTCTGTGGGGCCAAGATGCTCTCAATTAGGCACAAAGTCATCAACAATTAGTGTATCACATGCACATGTATTTAACTTTCCAGCAATCTTGTGATGCTGGAAACTGTTTGTATTTCTGGATCCAGCCAAGTTCACATGTTCAATTTGTATAGTTTCCCAGGTTTAATTATGTATGGTTTGAAAAGGCACCTTCCTTCGTCTGTGCTGAATCTTCCAACATTTAATTTCCTTCTGTGTCTAGCATTTTCAGAGAAAGAGAAAAGGTTTTCTCTATCCATTTTGTCCATGGCATGCATAATCCTATACACCTCTCTCATCTCTCTTTTTTGCCTTTCCTCTAAACTAAAATGGCTTAAATTTCCACATAGGGGATTTATTCCATCCTCTTCAGTCTCATGGTCTGCCTTTTCTGAATCTTTTGCAACTCTACAATATCATACCCCCAACATTTCAAGAGGGCAATTGGGGCACCCCCTGCATCACCCCACCAACTCTCATCCCTTCCTGCCACTGCCTGTCCCTCTTACACTGCTATGTGGTGCTGATGCAGTTTCTTCCTCAGAGGCTGGTAAAAACCAACTGCTGGAATGACCTTGGGGAAGTAGGCTGCTCAGTACAGCCAGTGTCTAAAGTTGCTGTTGCCCTCTCCTGTTGCAAGTTCATGGCAGCATGTTGTTCAGGCATGAAGTGAGAACACATGAGAACACAGGAAGGCCATTCAAGCCCAACCCCTAAGTCACTATACAGTCATACCTCGGGTTGCGTTCACTGCGGGTTGCGTTCGCTATGGGATACGAACATGCTGAACCCGGAAGTACCGGTAGAAGCGCTGAATCGCAACCTGTGTGTGCGCAGATGCGGTGCTGCGGGTTACAGACGCTGTGGGTTGCGAACGCACATCCTGCATGGATCATGTTCGCAACCCGAGCATCCACTGTACAAGAATTGACACCAACCCAACCCAACCAACCCCCCCCCCCCAGTCTTCCAAAGGGCACTCAATGCTGCTGAAACATAACCACTGATGACTCAAATGTGATTTTTGCATAGCCCCACCAGCACCACCACACACATCATGATTTGCGATGTACTGGCAGGTCAAAAATTATGAAACCAATATCACGATACAGACTTCAAACTATTCTTGAAAGGGATGGAGTGGGATAAAATGGATTTACCTTGATTTTCTTTTTTTCCTGGTTAAATGGCTAAAATGATTGGATCTGGATACTGGTGTTAAGGATTTTATGTGTTAAAAATTAGGAGGTTAGAGGCGGCAAAAATAGCTAAAGATTTTGAGACCGGAGGGAGGAAAGGGTGCAAAAAGAAGAAATTTAGGATTATAAAATTAGGTTGGAGTAAAGGATCTTGATAAGAATTTAGGAAAGAAGCAGAAGTAAACTAGGAGCTGAGGTATTGACAAAAGGGGTAGGTTTCAGTACATATAGGATTGGATAAGGGGGAAAAAGGAAAATGTCTCTGATATTTTATGATGTGTGTAAAAGGATAAGAAAATCCAAAAAAATATATATAATTATTGAGGTAAAAATAGATATGTTTATGAATTTGGAAAACCGATAAAGAGGTTATACAATGAATTCAACAGAGGGAGACCTGAGGAAGTCAATTGAAAGATGAACTTGAATAAAAGAAGATATCTGGCCCACAGGAAGGGGTCAGACTAAGCAATGATGTAGGATATATATATTATGTTAAGTAAGCTATGGTTATTGTACTCCCCGGTGAGAGAGGGGGATGGTAAGTTGCTTCCCCCAGTGAGGGGAGGGGGAGAATGAAAATTTAACAATATTGTAAAGTGCTTAAAATTGTAAAAATCAATAATTTTTTTGAAAAACAAAACAAAAAGCAAACTGTTCTTGAAAGATATACAGATATATCGCCCGGTCCTATCTGAAACTCAACAACCTGAACCAGAATCCCCAGGGAAACTGTTGGAGTATGTAAATTTATGCCTGTAGAGAAAAGAGAAGACAGGGTTAGTTGGGTGTATTTAGTTGTACCTGCAGCTTGTTAGGTGTGAGTCAAGAAACATGTGTGCCTCAGTAGAAAGGAGAGTATAACTAGCTTTGTGTTAAAAGCAATTACAGGTAGGTAGCCGTGTTGGTCTGCCATAGTAAAAAAAAAAAAAAAGAGAGAGCTTTCGAAAGCTCATACCAAGGAAAAAATTAGTTGGTCTCTAAGGTGCTACTGGAAGGAATTTTTTTGTTTTTTTATTTTGCTAGAAGCAAGTTAGCCTTTGGCTGGAACCCAAGTGTGTTGGATCTATGCTAGGAAAGTGCTTTGCAGAAAAGAACCTTTGTATAGGTGGGATCACTTTCTGCTGCAACACACACACAGAGTTTTATTGTGGTCCATAGACTCAAAATACTGCATTACTGAATGTGATTAATTGTACAAAAAAAATTGGCCTTCCTAGGACTCTAGGAATGCTAAAGAACTGCACTGTGCTACCACTCAGTAAAAAAAAAAAAAAAAAAAAAAAAAAAAAAAGCTGCTGACCTCAGCGGTGGAGCATATGCCCGTTCTGCCCTGGGCAGGCGCATGGGGCGCGCCCCCAAGGAGGGCAGGGCGCGAAGGGTGCCCTCCCACGCACCACAGTTCAGAGTAGGAGAGTGGCGGGAAAGCTGCTGTTCACTCTCCCCCTGCTCTCCGCTATTGGGTCAGACATGACTCGGCAATGGAGCTGCTACAGCTGGGCACGAGGCGCCAACGCCAAGGAGGGCTGACCCTCCTGCTCTATGCCACCAGGTCAAACCTGACCTGTCAAAGGAGCTGCTGCGGCCGGGTGCACCTTGCCACGGCTGAGGAGGGCTGCTCTCTACCGCCGGGTCAGAAGAGCTGCTGCTGCCGGGCCTGAGGTGTGCTGCGGCCGAGGACTCCCCTGCTCTCCTCCCCTGGTTCAGGGTGGAGCTGCGCGAGGCACAAGCACTACAGCCAGGGCAAAGCCAGACTCCGATGAAGGAGTCTGCTGTGGGGGCACCTATTTGCGCCAAGCCACATTTTTAAAACACATATTTTTGCCATTTTGACACACACACCCTCGGTGATGACACCTGGGGCGGACTGCACCCACTGCACCCTCCTTCCTCCGTCACTGGCTGACCTTACTGAACTGTCTGAAATATTTTCTTCTGCAAAAAAAAAAAAAATGTCCTGGGTTCAATTGCACAATCTGCTGGTGTGTTGAGTGCACTCTGCACATTCCCCAATGGACATCTGTGGCGTTCAGCCTAAACTGCGGGACCTCATAGAAAGAGTTAAAGGGTTTAGTCAGTTAGAACCTTAGGGGGCGGAGTTAAGAAGAGTATATAAACCCACCCCAGGGAGTGTTAAGGGAGTTGGAGTTAGAGTTAGAGAGTTGTTGTTGAGAGCTGGGGTTTTAGAGGCTGGAAAGGGTGGTGGAGAATTAGGAGATAGAGGGGGCTGTGAAGGGAGAGTGGGAGTGTTAGAGAGAGGTTAGGAACTGATAGGAGCTGTTAATAAACAAGATAACAAGCAAAGGAAAAACTATTTCTTGTGAAACCATATACTTAAGTGTTGTACTTTAATAAACACCGTTTTGTTCTAACGTTCTCCTTGCCGGAAGTGAGTGAAATCATTACCAGGCATACTGGTTCGTGGCAGCGTGTAAATAACCGTGGTAGGTGTAGGTACCAACGGACCGTGAAACGTCTGGGGGTTCGGTGCAGGTGAAGGTAACCGCCACAACATCTTCCCCTGATCCTAAAGAGCCAGATGCTTCCCACTGCACATGATCAGTTTGCCAGCACTGAGTGTATACCAGAAGGGAGGGTATAGTACAAAGGGCAAATGCCTGTCTTTTGCATTCCAACATGGGATTAAACAACAACAGGCTCTATGTATGATTCTGATATAGTCAGAACCGTTGTGACTCCTCCTATATCTGCTATAGTGCCTGTTTTGAATAGCCCTCATAACACATATGGAATCAGAATCAGGGCCATCCTAGTAGGGCAGAATATCAGGCAGTCCAGGCAGTCCCATGGTGCTGCTTATCCTTATATGGAAGGGATTTATTTGCCATATTTAGACACATGCCAATTGTCCTGATTTGTCCAGGACATCTGGACAAACGTCTGCAAGACCTCTGCTTCTGGGGGGATGAGCAGTGAGGACATAGGGGGGGGCAGTGGTGATGGCGATGGCAGGCATGGGGGTGGCAGCATGGTTTGTGGGGGAATACCCAGGCTAACATCATGGCACAATGAAAAATATCATTATATGTGTCTGCCGTTTACCCAGAAGTAATTGCAAGGGTGGCTGAGTTAAATAAAAAAAATCATAATTATTTGTATTGTCAGGAAGGAGGAACTGGTCTATTCAAATGAAAAACCATTTGAACATCTAGCCTGGTCTCCTTTGGAAGAAATGATGAGACGGAACTTTAATAAGCAAAATAGATTCTGAATAAAACATTCACTTTAACGGCCCTTTTAGATAGTCAGCATAGTCTCTCAAAGTTCCCCCTCTTTTGGTATAGTAAAACTCAAGATATGAGGTATGTAGGGGTTTGGCTTCCAGGCCAGCTGTTCCCAATTCCAGGAACAGATTATAAAAAGGCTCTCTCGACCTGTTCTCTCTTTTGGATAGAACTTCAATAAACAAAATAGATTATGAGTAAAATATTGACATTCCTGGCACATATCAATGATAAAGGGGCTGCATAGTCTCTCAAAGTATCCTCTCTTTTGGTTTAGTGGGATTCCAGATACAGAGTTATGTAGGGGCCACATTTAGCTCCCAGGCCAATAGTTCCTGACCCCAGGTATAGATTATAAAAAGGTTCCATAGTCCCTCAACCTGTTCTCTCTTTTGGCTTCCCTCACTCAGCCACATGAGCAGTTGGCTCGAATGAGATAAAATTATGAAACCACAACTCTTCAGCAGGTACATTACAGAATGACTCTTCTTCAGCAGGTACACTGGCTGAGCACCACTTGGGGACAATTACCGGTAGGAGTTTGGCTGCTGTAAGAAGATTTCCTGTAAATTTCAGCTGGCCAGAACTTGCACCAGCCTGCTAAATCAGGCCATCTGCTCAAGAAAACTATTTTCAAAGTGGCCAACCAGATGCCTGTGCATAGCAAAGCAGAACCCAAGAGCAACACTACTCTCCAAACTACAACAGACATCCAGAGCCATACTGTGCCAATCAGCACAGGTAAAACATTATCCATCATGTTTAGTAGCCATTAATAAACAAATTCGTGAATGAAAAGCGTAATCTGCAATTAAACACATCTAAGTTGTGGACCATCATTATTTCTGGTGAAACCAAATTCCAAAGATTAAATAATTGCTGTGTGAAGCAGTTATTGCTTTCATCTGTGCTTAATTTTCCATCCTTCCTTTTCACTGCATATATACAAGTTCTAGTACTATGAGAGAAAGACGGCTACTAGTCCTTAGTCCCATAGGAGAGCCAATAAACCATTTAGGAATATTTCCTGGAGATCAAGGGTGGGAGAGGCTACCTTGCTCATGCCTTCTTTTCTGGGGTTCCCACAACCATCAGCTTCAACATTCTGAGAACATGCCAGGTAAGATGAGCCTTCTGTGTGACCCAGCAGGAACCTCCTTATGTCCCTGACTCCTGGACCCCTAGGTGCATCTCCAGAGGTCTGTGAAAGAGTTGTAATCTCCCGTTTGCCTAGTTTTGCATGACATATTTCCAGGAAAGGGGGCACAATAGCCCAAAGTCAGCTCCAGATGCTGTGCAGAAGTCTGGGTGACGTCACCCTGGCCTTCACTGCATGAGGAGCTGCAACACATGGCTAGTGGAATGTTGCCCCGCCCTGGACTGCATCAGGAGATGTGCCATGGGCTGGAGTGGCCTACCGGAAGATCAACCCACACTGCAGAGCATTGGGAGATGCCACCCAGACAGGGGTGACCTTCCCCAGGCCGCTGCAGTCCACACCATATTCCAGACACTGTGTAGGCCAGGGCGTGAGGCTGTGGAGGAGCAGGATGCAAATGCTGGAAATTGGGGGGGGGGAGGGAGAGGGAACGAGTTGCAGCACCGTGCGGGCAAGGAAGAGGGCAGCAGGGGAGGGGCGAGTGACAAGGATGGTGGGAGTCTATGTCCAGGGAGTGTGTGACTATCATATCTCCTCTCAGTCTCCTCTTTCCCAGGCTAAACATACCCATCTCCTTCAACTGTTTCTCATATGGCTTCATTTCCAGACTCTTTATCTCAGGGTTGTGGGTTCCAGACCCACATTGGGCAAAATATTCATGCATTGCAAGGAGTTGGACTAGCTGACCCTTGGGCTCCCTTCCAGCTGTACAATTCTAAGATTCTGTGATACTGATTTAGAATAGAATGTCCCTGCTTTCATCTGAGGAACGTTGGAGGGTGTTGTGACCACTTTTATATCTGCTATAGTGGTTTTTTTGTTTTTGTTTTTATTTTTGTATAGGCCTCATAACAACAGATGGAGCCAGGGCCAATCTAGTAGGGCTAAATATCAGGCAGTCCAAGCAGTCACATGTTTCGTTTCTTCCTTACAGACACCCTAATAATTGAACCTATTCACTGTAGCTTCATTTTGGACAAGGATTCGGATAATGTTGCAAAGAACTAGTGGGCCAGTATCCTCTGTTCTTTATACAAGTTACTGCAGAACCCAGGTGGGAGAGGCTCTTGCGCTCATGTCTTGTTTTGGGGGCTTCTCATGAGAATATGGTTAGGCACTAAGGGAGCAGAATACTGAATTAGATGGGTATTTTCTGTGATCCACAGAAATCTTCTTATGTTCCTGACTCCTGAATCCCTCAGTGCTTCTCCAGAGTTCTACCAAACAGTAGGAATCTGTCCTGGCTCCCGAGTGCCGTGTGGCTAATCCCCAGAAAAGCAGCTACAATAGCCCACAGTCAGCTGCATTTTAGAGTTTTCTCCAATGTTCCCATCTTGATAAGTTGGTGTGAAGTTTTTTATTGTATTTTCTGGGTTTTTTGTAAGGCACTCAGAGATTTCTTTGAAATATGGAGTGGTATATACATTTCCTCAAGCAATTGCCCATTTGTTGCTTCTAAACGTATTGTCCTTTGCTGCCGCTGCCACCACCAAATATTCTTAATTCGATAAAGACACAGAACACAGTTTTTATTTGCCACACCAATTTATTTTGATTATGAACAAATGAAACTTTGTTAGGTACTCTTGGACCAGAATGCTGAACTAGAGGGGCCTTTGGTGTTATCCAGCAGGGATCCTCTTATGTTCATGTCTCCTGAATCAGAGTTCTGCCAAACACTAGTAATCTGCCCTGCCTGCAAATGCTCACTGTCAGTTGCATTTTTGAGATTTTTTCAATGTTCCCCTATTGATAAGTTGGTGGGAAGATTTTTACTGTGTTTGTTTGTCATGTCCTTATGAGATTTATTTGAAATACGGATTGGTTTATACTTTTCCTAAATTAGTAAAAGTACCAATTTGTTCCCTCTAAACACACTTCCAACAAATATTCTTAATTTGATAATTACAGACACAGAACACAGTTTTTATTTGCAACACCAATTTATTTTAAAGAGAATTTAACCCCTATACCATATTATCATGAGACAGAGCCCCCAAGCCCCACATTTCTATTTTAGCTTCTCTATCCCCTGCATCGCATTCACCCTTCACTAAATGCCAAAGAGAGTCCTGTGAATCCCAGTCACTCTGCACTCCCACCACCAGGCAAGCAACCTCCACCTCCACTACTGCAGTAAATGGTGGAATCCGAAAGGAAGAATTATTCTCTCCTAGCTACCCTGCAAAGCTTTGCTATTTGGAGGAAGGGAAGCTTCTATAGCATCGTGCTCGGGTTATGTTGCCTGTAAGGTGCTTGTCAAGCATTGATGCACTGGCTTGTTCACAAAAAGATGGTGTTGCACAGCCTTTGTAAACTTTATCAGGAACTTTAGCATCACCTAGTAAAGAAAAAGAGACAAGGTCACAAGAGCCCCTGGATAGTAAGGGATGTGTGTCTGTATGTGTGCAGAACAAAGAGAACAGGTGCATTTTAATTCTTATTAAGTTTATTTTGCAAGTATAAATCACATCTGAGAATCACATCATGAAATGTTTAAACTTTAGAAAAAGTCCAATTTATAAATTATGGGACAGGAGCCCAATCCACATCCATATTGATTTCTAGATCAGGCCTCTCTTAAAAGACACTTTTACATGTAATTTAACTAACACATTATTTCTCTCTATTGCCCATCCCTGCACCCCAGAAATATAGGGTCTCATATTTATACGCAAGAAGCAAAGATGATTTCAACTCCATAATATTTTCAGGAAAAAGAAACTCCCTCTTCCCAATACACACAGAGTCTATTTTTAGAAGGAACGGGAGAGCAACCCAGCTACCCACCCTATTTCCCTTCTTCCACTCATTGGCTGGCAGTTCTACTTACCATGAACAAGAACGAAGTCCATGCATTGAGTCTCATCATCAGAACACTTGACTGTCTTTGGGCCCTTACCATCTTGACAATAGATTGGACACTCCAGCCCATTTAATTTTGGCTTTGGCCCTGACAAATGCAACAACTAAAGTCAACACATGGTTCCAGCCCATATATCTCTATAATGATTCCTGGGCCTCAGTTCTCTTCCCTTTCAGAGGGTTGCAGCATCTCCACTGCATTCTGTTTCCACAATTAAAGTTCCTGATGATGCACAAAGTTGGATCTGAGATGAGCAGACCAACAGTAGTATTTTTAGGAGTTTATTGATGGGTTGGCAATGTGACTAATTTGCCACTGCTATTTTTTGTGCATTACTTACTTAGCATGATGTTCCATCACTGATTATGTATTCTTATGTATTGCTTTATGAAATATATGTATGTATATACCGGTAACATTGTTTAAGCATATTATGTTGTTTACTTTGTTACTATGCTGTAAACTGTCATTATGGGTTAGATATAAATTTCTTTATATGAATGAATAAATAAATAAATAAAGCCTTAGTGTGTATTTGTTTATTTATTATTTCTATTATATATCACTTATACACCCCCAAGTGGTTTACAAAATTCAGAAATTATAATAAAATAAAGTTTAATCTTATTCCTAAAAATATTACAATGCAATAAAACTAAAAATTCAAAACAAACACACACACACACACACACACACACACACACACACACAAACGTATCAGCATATCTTCAAATATTTTTAGAGTCAGGACCCCATCTATCTTCAGTGCTCTCCTAACTCACAAAAATACTCTGCACCACATACAAATCATCCTTCTCATACCCACAAACCTTAAAGTATCTGCTTCTCATTCAGTATCACACATCCCATTGTACTCCACAAATTCACACAAACACATCATCCATCCAGTCACTCCAGTATCTCTCACTCAGTCACAACCAATATCACCAGTCACTCCTTCCACAAAAATGCACAGCAAAACAAAATAAACTTTTCATTGACTGAACTGTACAAAATAACCATGCAACTTGTTACCCATCAGTCACTCAAATGTTCCTGGCAGCAATCTGGCTACATCCCACATTGCAGTTTCCCACTCCAGACGCTCACCTGAGGATGGGAGGAACTGCACACAAACACTCTGTGGTACTCCTTCCTCTCACCAAGGAGTATCCAATTCCTCTCACCAAGGAGAGACAATTCAAACCACACATTAAGGAGCAATTATTATTTTTATTTTTATTTTAAAAAATGTGGCTGAGGGCACCCTGATCACAATCCCAACACCCTTTGCTTCTGCATTGCTGCTTTTGTTCTCTAACTACAAGGCATTCAGCAGCAACAGCTGGTTTCCCTTAATGCCTCAGCAGTTCTGCCCCAGCAGGATGGCTCCCAGGGCCGTCAAGGCTGTCAGGGTACAAGAATGTGTTTTCTGATCTCTCTCTGCCATACCCCGATATATCTAGTGTGTTCTCTTCCACACTCCCTGGGGTCATCTGAATCTCTTGAGGAATAAGTGTACATGGTCTATCCCTGAGACAGCTGATGATACAGATTCTGAGCATCTACCATAGAAACTAGGGGGATGAATCATGGCAAGAAACAGTAAAACTTGCCTAAGCGCTACCAAGGAAGAAATCTGAAACCTCAGTGCTATTTATCCTTATGATTATATTCAGATATATACACTTACGATCAGTGAAGGAAAGATTGCAAAGCTGAAATTTACAGCAGGCCTTGAAGATGCTGAAGTAGTTATTTCCTACTGTAGTGAAGGTGATTTTCTCTGAGGTGCAATCTCTAGTACATCCCCGTTCATATTTTTTATTTTGAGTGCTATCTGTGAGAGATAATTGGAAGGAATAGCTAGATCAGCAAAACTCCAAATCAATGCTCTCTGGGCAGCTTTAATAAAAAAAGACATGTCAAACACTGAATTCAACAATATTTCAAGTTGTTTCTTCAAGAATCACCTTAGAAGTACAGCATACTTTTCCTACAAAACCATATGCATATACAGTGGTACCTCAGGTTAAATACGCTTCATTTCAGGTTAAGAACTCCGCTAACCCAGAAATAACGCTTCAGGTTAAGAACTTTGCTTCAGGATAAAAACAGAAATTGTGATCTGGCAGCGCAGCGGCAGCGGGAGGCCCCATTAGCTCAAGTGGTGCTTCAGGTTAAGAACAGTTTCAGGTTAATAATGCACCTCCGGAATGAATTAAGTACTTAATCAGAGGTACCACTGTACTAAAATAGTTCCTTAAAAGCTTGCACATAAATGAGATGAGATGGACTTGTTTTTCTGGTCATACAAAATGGCAAGAGCCTGAAATGCCATTCATATTAGGGCTGCCATATGTCCAGGTTTTCCTGTCAGGGTCTGAGACTTTGTGCTGTTACCATATATCACAGGCCTATTTTGCAGCAGCAGCAGCTTGAAGGCAAGTTCTGAAAGGCGAGAGTGGAGAGATGGCTTTGAGTCCAATATTTATTAGATGGGGCTGGGATCAGGTAAATTCATTCTGTTTGGTCTGAGAATCACCATTCCCCCCCCTCCTTTCCAGGAGTACCATTTGCAGCACAGTGTGACAGTGGATGGGTTGAGCACATGATGGTTTCCAGCATCAGCGCACTGGGCCGGGCCAGACATGCCACATTGGGCACAACATTGGAGGGGCTGTCATGGGTGCATGACATCACACGTGTGATGCCCCACCTCCCGGCGGACCATGCTTGTTGTTACACTCTGGAGATAGCAGCAGGAGAGGGGCACGGAAGGCGAAAACAGCCCTCCAAGCCCCCCACCTGGCAAGGGCAGCTTAGGATGGCAGCCCCTTCAACATTGTGGTGGGGCTGAGCCCCAGGTCTCAAAATAATGAGGGGGCTAAAGCCCCTTGTGCCCCATATACCTGGCACCCCTGGGCCAGGCAGTTTCCCACCACTTGCAGACAAGGAAGAACTCACAAGAACATGGGAGTCTATTAGGATCCAAACCAGGCTCTGAGGGGACCTGTTCATCCAGGTCCTCTCTCAGAGTATAAAGTGAGATGACTGGTGCACCCAGTCACAACAGCCTTCTTTGCTTTCATTGGGTAAACATCAAGGGCAGGAGGAGAGGAAGAGGAAGAGGAAGACAAAGAGGAAGACGAAGATGAAGAGGAAAATATTGGGGAATGGCCTTGGAGTGGGCTTATGTACTAGTCTGTGTGGGCAGAAGATGGTGAGAGGACAAGGAAGTGGCTCCTAAGGCTGTGTCCATTAAACTTTAATTCATTTAATGTTAAAGTAAAAGTCCAGTTCGCTTCCAAGCCTTAAATCTTACTTTCAGCAGAGTTTTTCTTCGTGCAGCGGATTGAAGAAGATAGAAGAGCCAGCAATAGCTGTAAATCAGGAACTCTGGAGCAAGCGTGTTGAAACTCAAAAGAATTTATTTACAAAAACAAAAAACCAGGCGATAAAGCACTCATGTTTTATCTCTTGCCTGAAAGAAAACTTTACACTACATTCAGCTCAGCTCAGCGACCACACACCGCTCACAGTTACAAGCCGAGTATTTATACCAATTATCTAACATTCCCGGATGTTCAAGGACACACAGCTGCTCAGTGATTAGAGCGTCTCAGACTTTTTAACCCTTTAACACCAACACCCCCTCTTGCTCGTATCACTGAGCTACAATAAACTTAATTCAAATTCAGACCTGAACAGAAATCTTGATGAGATTGTGGACTCAAAGCTTTAGTAAAGCCATCAGCGAGATTTTCCTTGCTCGGACAATACTCCAATTTTATCAAACCTTGTTTTACACTTTCGCATACATTTCGATAACGAATATCCAAATGTTTTGTGTGTGCCTTAAATTGACCCGATTCAGCTATTTAATACAAGGTTGATTATCTTCCCAAATTCTGATGGGTAGAGTGCATTCTCCAAACAATTCTTGGACCAGTTGCTTATAAAATTCCAACTCTCTACAAACATCTGATAACGCATCAAATTCAGATTCAGTGGAACTTAAAGCTATGAGTGATTGTTTCCTTGATCTCCAACCAATTAATGCATTCCCAAATTTTATCACCATTCCTGACACTGATTTCCTATCTTGTCCAGCATCAGCCCAACTGCTGTCAGCCCAGCATTCAAGTTGTGTGCTGCCCTCTGCTGACATTTTTAAGCAGAACCTTTTGGTAGTTTGGAGATATCTTAAAACTCTTTTTACTCCTTGCCAAGCATGAATTGATGGTTTTTCAGCTTGTCTACACAACATGTTGACAGCATATGTTATGTCAGGCCGAGTCCACTGTGCCTATTGCTGACTGGTAAACCCCGGGATTACTGAATTCTGCTTGGTGATCAGCTTGAGCATCCTTTACATAACTTAATTCCATTGGGGTTTTGACACCAGCACAGTTATCCATTTTAAACCTTTCCAGCAACTGCTGGATTTTAGCTTCTTGACTGAGCAAATAATCCCCTTTTTCATCCTGCTGTATTTTAACTCCTAGGTAAACAGATACAGTGCCTAGTGATTTTAACTGAAACCTTTCTCCAAGTTTTATGGCAAATTGCTGCGCATGTTTATCATCCTTTCCACTGTACAATAAATCATCAACAAAAATCAGAACAGCTTCTTGTTCATATCCCGAGCCTTTTAGATACAGACACGCGTCAGCTATGCTCTTTCGGAACACCATGCTCTCTAGAGCATCATTTAAGCAGACATTCCAATTATGGGCGGATTGTTTCAGCCCGTAAATGGATTTATGCAGACGCCAGACCTGGTTTGGTTTGTCACCCTCAAAACCTGGCGGTGGCATCATATAAACTTCCTCCTGTAAATCTGCGTTTAAATAAGCCACATTGACATCAAAGTGAAATAGCTGATTCCCTTTCTTAGCTGAAGAGGTTAGAAGAATTCTTAATGATTCCGATCTCGAAGTAGGGGCATAGATTTGTGAATAGTGAACACCTTTTCGCTGTGAAAACCCTTTGGCAACTAGTCGGGCTTTATATTGCAGCTCACCCGTAGTAGTTGTGAGCTTTAAACGATACACCCAACGACACCCTACTGCTTGATGACCACTTGGAAGTTCTGTGCTTGTAAACACACCGAGAGACTCCATTGAAGCCATCTCCTTTTTCATCGCTTCCTGCCACTTGGCAGCTTCTGAGCTTGGAAGCTGTTGCACCTCTGTGTAGCTTTCTGGCTCACACTGTGCCATATTTACATATGCACTTGTCACCTTAAACCTCTCTGGTGGTTTGCCCTTTGTGGCACGTTTCGATCTACGCAATTCTACCTCTTGTTCCCCCTCTGACTGTTGACTGTCAGAATCTGTCTCAGACTTTAGGTCTGGGTGTGCCCCTAGGGATAAAGACCTTCGTTTTGATATTTCCCTTGGGCTTGGTGTGGTTGGCGACCTGCTTCGCTTTCCCTGCCTGCTAGGTCTACCTGTTGGCGACGTTGGGGCACTCCTAGATTCTGGCTTCTCTGCCTTTGGAGATGACCCTTGCGCATGGTCAGAATCTACATCTGAACCTTGTGCGTCATTACCTTCTGGTTCACCACCCTCTGGATTTTCCTCTCCAGTGTGAATTCCTAAATCATCCCTCAAAATATCGGGGTTACCATGCAAGTGAGTCCATCCGGATTGCTCGCAAAATTCAGCACTACGACTGATGACTACTCTTGTAGTATCCCCTTCTGGATTTACGAACCTCCAAGGTTTGGCATGCGGTTCGTATCCACAAAAAATGAGTTTCTTAGCCCTTGGATCTCCTTTTCTCCTTAACACTTTCGGAGTGAGAACATAGGCCTGAGATCCAAACACCCGAAAATAATTTACTTTGGGCTTCTTTCCATATAAAGCAAAGTATGGTGTGGTATTAATCACCGAATTGTACACTCTATTCAAAATATGATTGGCCGTTGTCCAGGCCTCCGCCCAGTAGCTTTGAGGTAATTTTGCATCGTATAACATAGAGTTTGCCAACTCTTGCAAAACTCTGTTTTTACGTTCAGCCACGCCCCCTTCTTGTGGAGAATAAGGGGTAGACAGACGATGCTTAATTCCCTTTCTCTTAAAGAAATTCTGCAGCACTGATCCGGTAAATTCCGTACCGCGATCCGTCTGAACGGCAAGAACTTTAGTCCCAAATTCAAGTTCTACTGCTTGAACCCAATTTTTAACTGTTTCTGCAGCATCTCCTTTTGTTTTAATTGGAAAACACCATGTGACTTTTGTCTTGTCATCTGTAATACACAGCGCAAACCTAGAACCTCCCAAGCTAGCAACTTGCATCGGACCACATAGATCCATATGTACAAGTTGGAACACTTTGTCAGATTTCCTACCTGACCTGGGATAGCTGCACCTATGAACCTTCGCTTTTTTACATGCAGTACAATCCAAATACTTTATACATTTGTTCATTTTGCACCCTTCAGATAATTCAGGCTGTTTTTTAACATATTGGAAATTAACATGGCCCAAACGGCGATGCCATAAATGAACGCAAGAATTGTGAATAGGTGAGTTTACACAACCAGCCTGGACCTGATCAACTGAGTCAGAATTAATCGCAAAACTGTATAGACCATTTCTGCATTCCACCTGCAAAAGAGATACATCATTTTTAGAAATGGTGCAAAACCCACTTTCAAACACAGTTTTAAACCCATCTCTGTCAAGAGCGGATACAGACAATATACACCCCTTCATTCCCTCTAGCACATAGGCATCAATTTCTGTATTCAAACAGTTCAAGAACACTGTGCCTACGGTCTCTAAAGAACGTTTGGTTGAGTCTGCCATCGTCACAATTTTTGGAGTTTGCATTTGCCTGCAATTCTGCAAACGGACACTAGATGGTGCCACCAAGTGGTGGGACGCACCACTGTCTATAACCCAGCGTAGGTTGCTCTCCTGGTCACGACCTTCCTTCAACGCCATAGCTGCAGCCATGTGCTGTGTGCCATGGGTGTAGCCACGTCCTCCTCCTCTCTTTTGCCATCCTCTGGAACTCCTTGTCTGGTAGTTAGGGGCAATGGCTTTGAAGTTGTCTTGGCTAGCATCACGTGTGCAGTTCCTAATTAGATGCGAAGAAGAACCACACCGAAAACAGTGTCTAACTGCAAAGGCATTTACAGTGTTCTCATGCTCCACACCTCCACTTCTAGGCACAGCACAACCCCCTCTTGCAGATAAGCCTCTTTCCCTCTGTCTTTTATCCTGTTCATCTGCAAGGCGTGATGAAATGTACTCCAGAGTTAAATCAGCTGGAGGCGTAGCTTCCAATGTTAAGGCTAAAGTCTCATAACTTTTATCAAGAGAGGACAACAAAATATACGACTGCTGCTCCATTGTAAAAGGAATGTTCAGCTGCCTTAATTGATTAAAGACAGACACCATATTGGCAATGTGCTCTTTCACACACGCTCCCGGTTGGAGACGTAACTCAACAGTATTTCTGGAATTTAAATGCTGCAAAACAGTCCAGACCTAATGTGAATTATTTAGTTCAGAAACATAAGGCATTTGCTCTGGCCCTACTGTCAATGTCAATAGACCTTGAGCTTTACGGTCCCGCTTCTGCGAAGCCTCTGCTGCTGCTTTATCTGCTGCAGAAGCGTCTGCAGCTGCCTGTAAAGGCGGTGCTGCTACACAATCCCATAGTTCTTTTGCTTGCAGCCAGACCCTCACTCTAGCCTTCCAATCCTGCCAATTCTTACCATTCAGCCGTGCAAACGGTACTGAGAAACTTTCTTGGGGCTCTGCCATCCTCCCAGGGGCTTAGGTACATCTACTTACACTCCTGTAGACTGCTTCCCAGCTGTGGAGGTAGCTCCTCAGGTGTGAGGGGTCTTCCAGCGAGTAAAAACTGCACAGTGCCTTTTTAAACCTTTTCCTTATCATAGCACAATTGCAGGACTCAAGCTGCTTGGCCGCTGGCTTCTGTCTTCGCTCCAGTCCTTCCCATAAAACACTTTGAACTTCAACCCTTATCTCCTTCTTTACGCACGAACAACCATAACCTGTCCATTAAACTTTAATTCGTTTAATGTTAAAGTAAAAGTCCAGTTCGCTTCCAAGCCTTAAATCTTACTTTCAGCAGAGTTTTTCTTCGTGCAGCGGATTGAAGAAGATAGAAGAGCCAGCAATAGCTGTAAATCAGGAACTCTGGAGCAAGCGTGTTGAAACTCAAAAGAATTTATTTACAAAAACAAAAAACCAGGCGATAAAGCACTCATATTTTATCTCTTGCCTGAAAGAAAACTTTACACTACATTCAGCTCAGCTCAGCGACCACACACCGTCCACAGTTACAAGCCGAGTATTTATACCAATTATCTAACATTCCCGGATGTTCAAGGACACACAGCTGCTCAGTGATTAGAGCGTCTCAGACTTTTTAACCCTTTAACACCAACAGGCTGCCAATGGTTGGCTATGCTGGAAAATTAGAGAGTGGAGGGGAGATGACGATCCCACAAGAGTTAACAGGGAGCAGATGAAGATGAACAAAGTGAGCAGCAAAATGTGCAAAGTGGTCAGAACATTCAACAGTCTCAGGCACAGAGAAGGAACATTGTACTGGTCAGAGGAAGCACATTTTTAGCAGCTGGCTGCAACAGGTGTCTAATGGACCTCACTAATGGCATACTGGGTTGGGTCCACATTTTGTAGGTTTACCAGTGGGTTAGCATTTGCCACTTTGGGTGACGGAAGATGCATTGGACTGGATCCTTAGTGAGATGAAACGGCTCAGAGGACAGAGCACCCCTTGCCAGTGACTACTTGGGGTTCACTGGATGCTGCTCATTGGGGACATTATTGCAATGTAACCAATAGTTCATGTTTTGCCTGATAGCGATAGGCGCATGAAGGGGCTGAGGTTCACAGAGCTGTCTTCTAAAATTTACTAAAGAGATCACTTCCTTTGTCTCCCTGGGCAGGAAGCTGTAACACTGCATACCACCTTCCTACCTTGGCAGCCTCTTTTTAAAACCATCATTGCTTCCAAGCTGACCAAATGTGCATGTCTGAACTCTGCAGCTCAGATACCATTTTTGAACTTACATTTTGTACTTTTGTAACTTAGATATTAGTTATAAACCTGCCTTCGTTTTGCTACTGCAATTGTGCTTCAAGATGAGATTATGTAAGTAAATGCTACTTTTATTTCTTCACAAAACAATGTGTTGTTCTTAACAGGGAGAGAAGGTCCTCAGGAATTAGGTAACTGGGAACCACTGATTTAGAGGGTTAAATCAACTCTGTCTTAGCTTTGAAGTTTAAAGCTGCAAAGGATGTAACTCTGTTGATGTCACTAATGTGAGCAAGAAGGATGATAACTAAACAATATAGTGTCTCCTAATGTCTAGATCCATTCCTACAAAGGAATGTTAAGAGAGAGAAAATTCAATATTTTATTGGATGTCACTGTATTCTCTTAAGAGAGATTCAAAGTGGATATGTTTGGTATTTCCTGGACAAGCACATTGTAAACAGGATTAGCACACACCCTTCCCTCGCAGTGCAGTAGCTAGGCAAGTAAGATTTCAACTTTTCATTTAAATATTTAAGTTCAAATTTTTATTTTGTCACATTTTTCTCTATTTTGAATTTTGGACATTTTTCCAGTTTTTAATATTTCAGATGGCCAGTCGGAATTATGATGATTAAAGGTAAAGGGACCCCTGACCATTAGGTCCAGTCGTGACCGACTCTGGGGTTGCGGCGCTCATCTCGCATTATTGGCCAAGGGAGCTGGCGTACAGCTTCCAGGTCATGTGGCCAGCATGACTAAGCCGCTTCTGGCGAACCAGAGCAGCACACGGAAACACCATTTACCTTCCCACTGCAGTGGTACCTATTTATATACTTGCACTTTGATGTGCTTTCGAACTGCTAGGTTGGCAGGAGCAGGGACTGAGCAACGGGAGCTCACCCCGTCGCAGGGATTCAAACCGCTGACCTTCTGATCAGCAAGCCCTAGGCTCTGTGGTTTAACCCACAGTGCCACCCGCGTCCCCTTTACGATGATTAGAGTAGCCTTAATCTCTCCAGACTCACAGAGACCAATTTCATCCACTCCTGAAGTTCCTGCCATAAGTGGGCACTAATATTAGGCACTCCCAGTTGTCTATTAACAGGCAGGTAGAATGGTTGACATTAATTAATTATATAAATAAATAACCAATTAATTAATATACCACCCTGCATCTGTAGTTATCAGGGAAGTTCACAACATAAAAATATAACATAAAAATACATACATCATAAAAAAGATTACTAAACCAATAATCTCCCCTCCCACAACACATGTAAAATGGTACAATGTTAAAAGGCCTGGTTGAATAGGCAAGTTTTCACTTGGTGCCTAAAAGTATATCGTAAAGGCACCCTGGAGAAAGAATTCCACAAATGGGGAACCATTGCAGAAAAGGTCCATTCTCGTGTTGCCACCTTCCAGACCTACCATAGAGGAGGCACACAAAGAAAGCCCTCTGATGAGGATCTCAGGATCTGGGTAGGTTCATACGGAGCAAGGTATTGTTGTCCTGAGCCATTGAAGGCTTTATAGGTCAAAATCACCACTTTCAATTTGGCCCAGAAACGAATTGGCAGTCAATGCAGTCAGGCCAGGATTGGTGAAATATACTCAAACCATCTCAACCAAGTGAGCAACCAAACTCTATGCTAGCTGAAGTTTCCAAACCATCTTTAGAGGTATACTTACATATAGCACATTGCAGTGACATGCCCAATAAATGACTAATCAGAACCAAACACATGCCTCCTTGTATTCATTCACTAGCTGTTCATGTATCCACTGCATCGCTGTGCCTGGACCCACAAAGAGTAATCTCTGTTTGGGTTGGGGTCTTTGTATGGCAAAACAGGCTTCGGACAAGATTCTTAGTGGGAATTGTAGTGGGACGGTGGACCAAATGACAAACCCATACAACCAGGTTTAAAGTGACATAAAGACTTTATACTCACTTAACTTGTTGTTAATTGTAATTATAAAGCAACTGCCAGAGCATTCTTTTCTCTCATTTCCAACACAGAACAAAGCTGTCACTGCAGAAAGGAGAGAATAAGAAACATTCAGTGCAACAAAAATAAGTTCTTTGTTTTTTGAGAAATGAAATCTACACTCCTAGTTGGATGAAATCTCATTGGTCTCAGGATCCACATATAATGGTGTGCTGGAGGCTGCATGCACACATCTTCCCCCTATCTCTGATAGAGAAACGTCTCCAAACAAAGAGATGAACAGGCATTTACTGTAGCCTTCATCCTATTTACTATGATTCATGCATGTATTAAAGCGGGGGCATCACCTCCCCCCCCATCCCTAAGCATTGAGGATTTCAGCTACGTACTTTTAAATGCAACACAAAATATGGGTACTGGTAATGGCATTCCTCTCAGAATACAAATAGCTTTTGGGTGGATGTGGAGAGCATGAGGGCATTGGGGAGAATGGTACAATTTCCTTCTCATGGAAATTATTCCCCATCAAACCCTGCCAAACACCTTAGCCAGCTGAGGGAAACACAATTGCTACAACTGTGAAAGAGTTGAATCTACAGATATAGAAATTAGGAAACCTGCTGCAGCCTTCAAAGGGTCAATAGACCACAGGTTGCTAAACTTTATAAAACAAATGTACACTCAATCAAGCCTTCTACTATGGTTTGCTCGTATTTTCCCACTATCCAGATCCCCAGATACTTATCCAGGATTTTTAGCTTTTCTTTTCCTTCAAAAACATGTATATTTTTACCTTGTCCTGCCCACTGAATAGTCCCTTCTAGACTTGAAAAATAAAAATAAAAAAATTTAAAGATTGCAGCTTCCTACTCACCTGGAGAAAGGATGACCAAGAGAAGACAAGTCGTCAGGAAGATATTCATGGTGCTGGAGAGATCAAAAGCTAATGAGTACTCTCAGAAAAGAGAAGCAGATGACAGGTGAAGGAAGGCGCTGATTTGGAGGGATTTATAGGCCAAGAAGAGGAGCCTGAGGGTTCCATGTGAGAAGAACGAGTCCAGTGAGGGGCGGGACATGATGAAAATAGAGATTACAGGCTTTCCGAGATATCCTGTAATTTTATATTGGAACATCAAGCAGAGTTTTGAAATTGAATTCAGTCTTTTTTATAAACTGTATGAAATTATGCCAGCTGTCTCTTTCATTCCATCCCATTCTGAGGGTTAAGAAACATATATTTTAAGTACTGTACGTGAATCACCTGTGGGAACCTAATGAAATTCCACCAAATAACCTATCAATCCGTTCCACCCCAGTTCCTTCGCAATGCCTCTGGTGAAAGGATGTCTGTTGTTTGCTGCCATACGTTCATTTGGAAGGGAATGTGGGACAGAAATAAATGTAAGTATACCCAATAATGATCCTTCAGAGACTCCACTTCTGACCCCTCTCCACTGAGGGTACTGTCCACTTATCCTGCTTCCTATTCTCTAACCAATTACTGATTTTTATATGAACTACTGTAGCTTCTTATCCAATAAGTGCTAAGCTTCCTCAGGAGTTTTACATGATGAACACAATGAAAGACTATTTGAATATCCAGCCAGGCCACCTTTTGCAGGAATGATGGGAAATAACATTAATAAACAAAATAGATGATGAATAAAATACAGTGGCACCTCTGGTTACATACTTAATTCGTTCTGGAGGTCCGTTCTTAACCTGAAAACATTCTTAACATGAAGCACCACTTTAGCTAATTGGCCTCCTGCTGCCGCTGCACCGCTGCTGCCCGATTTCTGTTCTCATCCTGAAGCAAAGTTCTTAACCCGAGGTAATATTCCTGGGTTAGCAGAGTCTGTAACCTGAAGCGTATGTAACCTGAGATACCACTGTATTGACAGTCCTGGCCCATATAGAAGGGACTGCAAAGTCTTCTAAAGTTACCCATTTTTTCTGCATAGTTAGACCCCAGAGTTTTGCAGGGCTAATGTTTAGCTCCCAGGCCAGTGGTTCCTGACCCCAGGTATAGATTACAAAAAGCTTCCTTACTCTCTCAACCTGTTCCCTCCTTTGGCTTCCCTCACTCAGCCACATGAGCAGTTGGCTCGAATGAGATAAAATTATGAAAGCACACTTATTCAGCGGGTACATTACGGAACGACTCTTCTTCAGCAGGTACACTGGGTGGCACTACTTGGGGGCAATTAGGAGTTTGGCTGCTTTAAGGAGATTTCCTGTAAATTTCAGCTGGCCAGAACCATCTGTTCAAGAAAACTATTTCCACAGTGGCCAGCCAGATGCCTGTGCATCGTCAGCAAGCAGGACCTGGGAAAAACACCACTCTCCCCACTACTGGTTCCCAGCAACAGACATTCAGAGCCATACTGCCCCAACAGCAGAGGTAGAACATAACCATCAGATTTAGTAGCCACCTATAGACATATTCATGGAGGAAAAGGGCAATCCACAATTTAACATATCCTACTTGTTGGCCACCATTACTTCTTGTGTTACCAAAGTCACAAGTTTAATTCAATGTGTGTCAGAGACCAAGCTGAGGAGTACTACAATGGGGAGGAGTGGTGGGAGCCTACCTGTCCCCCTGCGCTGGGCCAGAGTCCTGAAACTCCACAGGAACAGGAAAGTAGTGTTCACTTGGATTGATGTTTTGCGGGGGGGGGGTGAGGCACAATTCAGAGGATAATAGTTGGGCAGAGCTGGAAGGTGAACAGCAGCAAAAAGCAGAACGGGAAGAGGGGGAATTAGATGACCCTCTCTCACTTTAAGACGTGCAGCCTCTCAGCTAGGAGATAGGAGATTAGGCGGGGCCTACACTCACCACTGGGGACGCGGGTGGCGCTGTGGGTTAAACCACAGAGCCTAGGGCTTGCCGATCAGAAGGTCGGTGGTTCGAATCCCTGTAACGGGGTGAGCTACTGTTGCTCGGTCCCAGCTCCTGCCCACCTAGCAGTTTGAAAGCACGTCAAAGTGCAAGTAGATAAATAGGTACCGCTCCAGCAGGAAGGTAAACGGCGTTTCCGTGCACTGTTCTGGTTCGCCAGAAGCAGCTTAGTCATGCTGGTCACATGACCTGGAAGCTGTACTCCGGCTCCCTTGGCCAATAACGCGAGATGAGTGCCGCAACCCCAGAGTCGATCACGACTGGACCTAATGGTCAGGGGTCCCTTGACCTTGACCTTTACACTCATTGCCACAGCTTAAGAGATCCCAGGAGGCCTTCGGGACACTGCTGCTGCTCCTGTGAGTGTTTGGGAAGACCACTCCCTCCTGCAAGCCAATTCCATCGGACCCAAGGGGCAGGGCCTACACTCACACATGCTCTAAGCAGCTCTCTGCTGCAAGCGCCGAAAATGTTTTTCAATGTTTTAAAAGTGTTCTTAATCTGCTGCAATTTGGAATGGTGGTTTTTTAAAATATTATTTTATTTTATTTTATTTCTGTTTGGGGTGGGACAAATGTTTAGTCAGGGCGGAGAGTAGTTTAATTTTAGCATAATTGTTTCTTGCTTTGTTTTAACCTTCACTATTTTCATGAAGCAATAGAAGAATGGAAAAGACACATGTGGGTACAACAGGATGAGTGAGACAATTAAAGCAAAAGAAGGGCTTGTTTTAAACAGCAGCAGAGATTTTGAAAAACAAAGATGAAGGACACTGAAAAGAAAATGGAGGTTTTAAAGTAACGGAGAGATTGAGCTTTAGTACTAATAATAAGTTGTATCAAGGCAAATAACAGATATTGGTGCAACACAAAAGCTAACATAAACACAATAACACAAAATGGCATTCCAAACGCCCTTCTTGCTAAACTTGAGCCAGTGTGGTGTAGTGGTTAAGAGCGGTAGACTCGTAATCTGGGGAACCGGGTTCGCATCTCCGCATGCAGCTGCTGGGTGACCTTGGGCTAGTCACACTTCTCTGAAGTCTCTCAGCCCCACTCACCTCACAGAGTGTTTGTTGTGGGGGAGGAAGGGAAAGGAGAATGTGAGCCACTTTCAGACTCCTTTGGGTAGTGATAAAGCGGGATATCAAATCCAAACTCCTCTTCTTCTTCTTCCTCTTCTGTTCACCTGCCACATACCACTATCCTCTGCGGCAACCCCTGCGGGTTCTATTCAGACCACAGCCATGGGGTTTTTATGGAAGTCGTCCAGGTGTCCCTTGCAGTCCACCCCACTCTCACTGTCAGAGAACAGGAATTGTAAATAGATGGGTCATTTTCTGGAACACCATGAAATTTCACTACATACCTTTCCAGTCTCTCCCCACCTCTGTTTCACCACAATGTCTGTGGGGCCAAGATGCCCACAAAGGTGTTTAAAATTCTGCACGAAATGGACAAAATGAATAGAGAAAACCTATTCACCCTCTTTGATAATGGTGGAACTTGTGGACATTGAAGGAAATGGAATGCTGGAAGGTTCAGAAGAGCTAAAGGAAGGTGGTTTATCAAAGTGTGCATAGTTAAACTAGGGAAACTATGAAACTGACTGGATCCTGGAATGAAAAGATTCAGCACAGACAGAGGAAGGTGCTTTTTCAAACCATACATAATTAAACTATGGAAACTAGACAAATAAACATGTAAACTTGGCTGGATCCAGGAATATAAAAAGGTTCCAGCATCACAAGATTGCTGGAAAGATAAATACATGTGCATGTGATTCACTAATTGTTGATGACTTTGTGCCTAATTCTCACCATTCTTTTTTGCTTTTCATCTAAACTAAAATCCACCCAATTTTGTAACCTTTCCATTTCCAAATCTATAATATCCCTTTTGAGGTCAGCTGACGTTACACATCAGGCATGTCAGGATCCTTTGGTGAGATATCAGGTGGATGGGAGGAAGTGGAGCAAACAGATTGTGGCTGCCAGATTTCGCACTCAGCCTCCTTTCCCCTGCATGACATTAAAATAACCATCAGATTTAGTAGCCACCTATAGACAAATTCATGGAGGAAAGGGGTACTCCACAATTTAACATATCCTACTTGTTGGCCACCATTACTTCTTGTGTTACCAAATTCACAAGATTAATTAAATGTGTGAGGCTATTTTTGCTTTAATCTTTCCTGAATTTTCCACTGTTCCATTTCATTGCATGTCCACAGATTCTCGTGTTGAGAGAATGAAGCCTTTTAGTCATGATGGCTGTATTTCTCCCTGAATAACAGCTGTTAAGCCTTTTAGTAACAGGTGCTGGAGATCACAGTTGGGAAAGGCTACTCTGATCATGCCTAGTTTTCTGGGTTTGTCCCCAAGTTGCTAGGCAATGGAAAATTTCCCCAGCAACTGGTGTCCTTATCAGGGCATGTGATCAACTAAGTCTGGATCAATGTCAATGAGAATGTGAAGGAGTCAGCATTAGGTCTCTGGTCGGATGGCTAAAAAGAGAGAAAGATTATGTTGCTTTCTTTTGTGTATTAATGACCAGTGAGAAGCTTTGTAAATAATAAAGACTCTGAGAAACAGAACCAAATGATGTTTATTCTTTTAAATAGCTGGATTGCTGCTGCTGTGAAGAAGTAAAAGATGCAGGACAACTTTTCTGTAAAAGGAACTCTGCTGCAGAAACAATGAAAACCCAAGAGTAGATGCTTGTGCACCAACAGGCTCCCAGTACCTTTCCAAGTACAATTCAAAGTGTTGGTGCTGACCTTTAAAGCCCTAAATGGCCTCAGCCCAGTATACCTGAAGGAGCGTCTCCACCCCTGTCATTCAGCCCAGACTGAGATCCAGCAACAAGGGCCTTCTAGCAGTTCCCTCACTGCAAGAAGTGAGGTTACCTGGAACCAGGCTTAGTCTCCAGACTCTTGATCATCTTGGTTGCCCTCCTCTGCACACGTTCCAACTTGTCAACACCCACCTTAAATTGGACACAGTATTCCAAGTGTGGTCTGACTAAGGCAGAATAGAATGGTACTATTATTTCTCTTGATTTCGACACTATACTTTTGCCTTGGTGCTATATGCATGACATCACTTAATACTGAAAACATTATATATCTAGCTATCTATATCTACATGAAAATGAAAGAATACAATGAAATAAATGCTTAAATCAGGACGCCTACATTCTCTCTGACACACAGATGGCGATGCTGATTCTGAGCATCTCCCATACAAAGCAGGGGAATAAATCTTTGCCAGGAACAGAAACATTTGTCCAAGGACTACCAAGGAAGAACTTTCACTGAGTTGAATGAAAGATGCAGCACCCAAAGGACTGGGTGATAAGGCACCTGTAAAGATGGTGTCTCCCCTTTGCATTAACACCCCAGCTCAGTCGCTTGATCTCAGGAACCTCTGTGCCAAACTGGGCAGATATCTTGAGAATGTCCAAAACAATTAAGCAGGAGAGGTTTGAAAAAGCTTCTAAAATTATGAGCCATTCATTATCCTGCTAAATGTGGTGTTTGTTAGTTGGTGTGTGTGTGTGTGTGAATTTTTTTTTTTAAAAAAAATATAAATTAATCAGTTGGAGACTGTATCATGGCCAGAACAGCCCCATATGGTAGCCTCAGACTATGTCAGAATCATACCTTGACCCTGGGGTGGTCTGGTCCAATACCTGCTAAGTGCTGCACCAAGACTTATGAGGAACAGTTGAGGGGGTTGGGTATTCTTAGCCCAAAAAAGGAAGACTGAGCAGATATATGAAAGCCATCTTCAAATATCTAAAGGTCTGTCACATGGAGGATGGAGCAAACTTGTTTTCTCCTGCTCTAGAGGGCAGGACTCAAACTAATGGATTCAAGTTACAGGAAAGGTGATTCCGACTAAACACCAGTAAGCACTTTCTGACAGTAATAGCTGTTTGACGGTTGGATGGGACTCCCTGGACTATGTTCACTGGACTATGTTAAGCAGAGGTTGGATGGCCAGCTATCATGGATGCTTTAATTGAAATTTCTGCTCTACAGGAAGCTGGACTAGATGACCCTCAGGATCCCTTCTAACTCTACAATGCTGTGATTCTATTATTAAAGTGGTCTTAAAGGGGCTATGGGCAAGATTGCTGCTGATACATGCACACAGTCAGTTGCATTTACTAATCTGGGCTTTTCTATTTCCCTCATGTTTACCAAATTGCAGTACACAAATTAAAAGATTTCTGTGCTTAAAATACTGCAGTTTTGTGTGTTTCCTCTAATAACTTTTGTACTTGACCAGTAAGAAATGCTCAAGCAGTGGGATAGCTCAGTCAGTAGAACATGAGATCTTATAATCTCATTGGTGAGTTCAAACCCCATGTTGTGCAAAAGTTTCCTGCATTGCAGGGGCTTGGACTAAAGGATCCTCAGATTCCCTTCCAGGGCTACAATTCTATGATTCTACAATCGACATAGTGATGCAGAAAATAATGTCCCTATTTTCATGTGAGGAGTATTGGATGGTATGCAATGATTCCTCTCATATTTGCTATAGTGTGAATTTGGACCTCCACAATGGCATGCCGGACAGGTTCCAGGTTTTTGTAGGTTTGGCAGTGATTTGACACTTGCCACTTTGTGTGGCAGAAAAGGATCAGGGCGGAATTAGGACAATAACGCAACCTGATCCCACTATGAATGGTTCACTTTGAGAGCCATTGTTATCTGCAATTGTTGCTGTGATATTTTCATGGAGGAGCTGAATGATGTTCACAAATCTATCTGGGCAGCCAATTTTCTGAAGGACAGTCCACAGAACATTGCAATTTGTGTCAAAGGCCTTAGCTAGGTCAATAAACATCATATACAGGGGTTGGTTTTGCTCTTTTTTTGAAGCTGTCGAGCAGTAAAAATCATGTTCACTGTCCCCTCCCCGAATATCTAAAACCATTTTGGGATTCCGGGAGCGTCACCTTGGATATTGTTAAGAAATGGTTTGCTAAGATCCTTACAAGAACTTTGCGAGCCGCAACTAATAAAGAGATGCCTTGATAGCTGGAGGAGAGGCAGAAAGAAGAGCTAATTTGTCTGTGGTTAGTACAGTTCTATTGTACTCTTCCCATGCTTTCTGGGCTTTTCATAGGAATATGGTTAGGCACTGTGGTACAAGAATGTTGACTTAGATGGGCCTTTGGAGTGATCCAGCAGGGATATACCTATGTTCCTGACTCCTGAATCCCTCAGTGGCTCTCCAGAGTTCTACCAAATAGTAGTAATCTGCCCTGAGTGCCTAGTGCTGAGTAGCAAATCTCCAGAAAGACAGCTACAAATGCCCTCAGTGGACTGTGTTTTAGAATTTTGTTCAAATACCCCCTCTTAATAAGTAGGGTGGGAAGCATTTGTAGTGTACTTATCTTAACTTTTTGTGATGTCCTTAAGATCATAGAATCATAGAATCATAGAGTTGGAAGAGACCACAAGGGCCATCGAGTCCAACCCCCTGCCAAGCAGGAAACACCATCAAAGCATTCCTGACAGGTGGCTGTCAAGCTTCTGCTTAAAGACCTCCAAAGAAGGAGACTCCACCACCCTCCTTGGCAGCAAATTCCGCTGTCAAACAGCTCTTACTGTCAAGAAATTCTTCCTAATGTTTAGGTGGAATCTTCTTTCTTGTAGTTTGAATCCATTGCTCCGTGTCCGCTTCTCTGGAGCAGCAGAAAACAACTTTTCTCCCTCCTCTATATGACATCCTTTTATATATTTGAACATGGCTATCATATCACCCCTTAACCTTCTCTTCTCCAGGCTAAACATACCCAGCTCCCTAAGCCGTTCCTCATAAGGCATCGTTTCCAGGCCTTTGACCATTTTGGTTGCCCTCCTCTGGACACGTTCCAGCTTGTCAATATCCTTCTTGAACTGTGGTGCCCAGAACTGGACACAGTATTCCAGGTGAGGTCTGACCAGAGCGGAATACAGTGGTACTATTACTTCCCTTGATCTAGATGCTATACTCCTATTGATGCAGCCCAGAATTGCATTGGCTTTTTTAGCTGCTGCATCAAGATATTGTAAGCCACTTGGAGATTTCTTTGAAATATGAAATATGAAGTAGTATATAGGTATGTAGGGGCTCCACTTGGCTCCCAGGCCAGGGCTTCTTAACCCCAGGTAGATTATAAAAGGGCTCCATGGTGTCTCAACCTGTTTTCTCTTTTGGCTTCCCTCTCTCAGCCACGTGAGCAGTTGGCACAAATGAGATGAAATTATGAAACCACACTTCTTCAGCATGTGCACTCTGTGGGCAGCACTTAGAGGTAATTAAGAGTTTGACTGTTGTAAGTGGATTTCCCAGAATCTTCAACTGGCCAGAACTTACATCAGTCTCTTGAATCAGGCCATCTGCTCAACTAAACTATTTTCACAGTGGCCAACCAGATGCCTGTGCATAGCCTGAAAGCAGGACCTAAGGGCCACACCACTCTCTCCACTACTGGCTCGCAGCAACAGACATTCAGAGGCATGCTGCCCCCAACAGCAGACGTAGAACATAACTATCATGTTTACTGGCCATCCATAGACAAATTCATCGAGGATAAGGGTAATCCTTTTTCCCGTTCACACCCATTTCCATATCCTACCCCTACCCTCCTTTTGTGCATACCCCCCAGCCGCCCCCCAGAGGTAAAGCAGCCTGTGGTAGTTTCCTGCCTCTTCCTCCTGCCAGACACTGCCACTACAAAGGCTTCTTTCCACCTACTCACCTCAACTCTCCCTTGCACACAGATCTCTCATTTCCACCTTTTCTCTGCTCTCCTATTCTGCAGTCTCCTTTGCACATACATCATTATCAGATTCACTCGCTTTTCACTTCCTCCCTGGCATTCCTCACAAATGAGGCAGCTGAGGAATGGAAGTGAAACATTTGGGTACAGTAGGAAGACTGGGACATTTAAATTGAATGAAGAGAAGAGATTTGAGTAAAGCAGGGATGGAGGACACTTAAAAGAAAATGGAGATAAAAGAGTGATGGAGAGACACTGAGGATTTTAATAATAATGATAAGGAGGAGGTGGAGGGGGGGAGGAGGAGGATGTAACAAGGATGAATACCAGAGATGGGTAACACACAAAAGGTAACATGAACAAAATAACACAAGAGAGACTTTCCAAATTCCCTTCTTGCTGAACATGAATATTCTGTTCAGCTGCCACATCTCACTACTCTCTGTGTCAACCCTTCTTGCTCAACTCAAAACTCTGCCATGGAGTTTTTATGGAACGCTGTGAAAGTCTTCCAGAAGCCCCTTCCATGGCATCCTGCTCTCACTGTCATAGCACATTAATTGTAAGTCGATGAGTCCCTTTCTGGAACTCCATGAAATTTCACCAAATGCCCTTCCAGTATATCACCACCTCAGTTTCACCACAATGTGTATGAGGCCAAGAGGTTCACTGTTAGGCACAAACAATTGGTACATCACATGCACATATATTTATCTTCTCAGTGATCATGTGATGCTGGAACCTGTTTACATTACTGGATCCAGCCAAGTCTGTGTTTTTAATTTTATGGTCTCCATGGTTTAACTATGCACACTTTGAAAAAGCACCTTCCTTGATCTATCCTGAATATTCCAGCATTCCATTTCCTTCTGTGTCTAGCATTATCAGAGAAGGTGAAGAAGTTTTCTATACCCATTTTTTCTGTGACATGCATGATCTTTAATAGGTTTCTCATCTCTCTTTTTTGTCTTTCCTCTAAACTAAAATGTCTCAAATTTTGTAAGGTTATTCCATCACCTTCAGCATCATGATTCCCCTTTTCTGAAACTGTTCTAAATCTACAATACCCTTTTGGAGTTGAGGTGAATGTACACAATAATGCAAGTATGGTCACAGCATATATTTTTATGCTGGTGTCAATGATACTGATATTTTAATATTCAATTCCTTTCCTAATGAGTCCAGCTGTGGAATTTGCCTTTTTCACAACTTCTGTATGCAGAAATGTTGGAGGGTATGTATGTATTTTAATGTTTGTTTTTATAATGTTTGTTTTTATAAAGTTGTATTAATTGTTTAATGTGTTTGTGTGTGTGTGTGCGCACACACACACACACACACACAAAGTTGCATTTATTAATTTGGGGCTTTCTTTTCCACCTCATGCTTCCCTAATTGCAATACATAATGTAAAAGATTTCTGCACTTAAAATACTGCCGTTTTGTATGTTTCCTCTAATACCTTTCACACTAGACCAGGAGGAAATGCTCAAGCAGTGGGATAGCTCACTTGGCAGAGCATGAGACTGGTTTGTGGGTGCAAACCCCATGTTGGGCTAAAGATTCCTGCATTGCAAAGAGCTGGTCAGCCAGAGAATAAGGGATCGCCAGAAATGGAAATATAAAATGTGTGTGGCACAAGAAAGAGTGTGTAGATTTGGGATTTCTGGGAGTGCCTTTTTAAAATTGCTTGACATTTTCAGTGGGAGGGTTATGCCACACATGGTGACCAGCCTCCACTGCTCTTTAAACTAGTTAGTGGAGATGCCAGGTGGGAGAGGGCTATTGGGCTCATGCCTTGTTTTCTGGGGTTAGGCGCTCTGGGAGCAGAATGCTGGACTAGAGGGGCCTTTGGTGCAATCCAGCAAAAGTCCTCTAATGTTCCTGACTCCTGAATCTCTCACTGGCTCTCCAGAGTTCTGCCAAACAGTAGAAATATGCAATGGGTGCCTAGTGCTGTGTGGCAAATCTCCAAAAAAGCAGCTACAAATGCAAACAGTGGACTCCATTTTAGAGCTTTCTTCAATCTTTCCTCTTGATAAATTGGGTAGGAAGCTTTTTACTTTATTTGTTTGAACGTTTGTGATGCCCTTATGTTATTGTAAGCAACTCAATGATTTCTTTGAAATATGGAGTGGTATAAACATATTAAAAATCAATAAAATCATTGTCCATTTGTTCCTTTTAAAAGCACTGCCCTTTGCCACTGCAGCTAACAAATATTCTTAATTTGATGAATACAGACACAGAACACAGTTTTTATTTGCCACACCAATTTATTTTGATTATGAACAAAGATAAATTTAACCCATATACCATATTATCATGAGACAGAGCCCCCAAGCCCCACATTCCTACTTTAGCTTCTCTATTCCCTCATCCCATTCACCCTGCATTAAAAGCCAAATAGATGATTCAGGAGTCTTGTGAATTGCAGTAGCTCTTCCTCTCCCACCACCAGGCAAGCAACTTCCACTTCCACGGCTGCAACAAACAGTGGGATCCAAAAGGAAGAAGACATATTTCTCTCCTAACTACCCTTCATAGTCGAGCTGCTTTAGGGCAGGCAGAGTTTCACTGCATCGTGCTCGTGTTATAGTGCCTGAAAGGGCATTAATATGTGTTGAGTTTCTGGCCAATGCACAAAAAGTTGGTGATGCACAGCCGTAGAAATTCTTGTCAGGAATTGCACTGTTATCTAGTAAAGAAAAAAGAGACATTTTCACATGAGTGCCTGGGTAGTAATGAGCGAGTTTGTGTACAGAAGAGAGAATAGCAGCGTTTTAATTTTTGTGAAGTGTATTTAGCAAGTATAGAAAGCATCTAAAAATTATACATGAGATCAATTTGACACAGATGTTTAAAATTTAGAGAAAGAAATATCCTTTTTTTAATG
Organism: Darevskia armeniaca; assembly: GCA_034641395.1. Lineage (NCBI taxonomy): Eukaryota > Metazoa > Chordata > Lepidosauria > Squamata > Lacertidae > Darevskia > Darevskia armeniaca. The sequence continues at coordinate 989,840 of JAWWNF010000115.1, forward strand.
GGACAGGGGCCCATCTTCATCAATATTGCTTTCCAGATATAGGCTCCATGGCTGCCTTTACTTCTTCTAAAAGTTTAGTAAAAACTTTCTTTTAAAAGGCAGTTTTACACATGATTAAACGAACAGATTATTTTGCTTCGTTTCTCATACCCCCATCCCAGAAATATGGAGTCTCATCTATATACATGCATAGCAAAGATAATTTAATGCAGTTATATTTTCAGAAAAATAGCATTTCACCCTACCAATACACATAGTGCATTTTCTGGCATAAAGTCACAAACAGAACCAGAGGGCAACCCACCACCCTGCCCCCACCTCATTGGCTGGAAGTGCTACTTACCGTGAGTAACAACAAATTCTGCGCACTGAGTCTCATCATTATAACACTTGATGGTCTTTGAGCCCTTACAGGCTTCTGAGAAAGAAGGACAACAAGTTGGACACTCCTGCCCATTCAACTGATATGTTGCCTCTGTGGAAAACAACCACTAAAATCAACACACGGTTTCAGCCCATATCTCCTTCCTTCCTTCCTTCCTTCCTTCCTTCCTTCCTTCCTTCCTTCCTTCCTTCCTTCCTTCCTTCCTTCCTTTTGCTACATTGTAATAATTTCTTATTAAATTTTCTATATATACCTGTATATATATGTATGTGTGTGTGTGTGTGTGTGTGTATACACACATACATATAACACATACACACACACACACACACACACACATACATACATACATTCATACATACATCAATGCATAATCAATTTTTCAGACTTCCCACCCCCTCTTCCATGGTGTTTTTACTTCTTCCCCTCTGCAGCACAATACCTTCTATCTCTTATACCAACACATCAATACTTTATTCTTTCATTACTTATGTTACTCATAGTTCAAATCCTGCTTGTGAGTTCATCATACAATAATTTCCTTAAGTAGTCTGAAACAGGTTTCCATTCTTCCACAAAGCAATCATTGTTAGATTCTCTTATTTTGCCTGTTAACTTTGCCAATTCTGCACAGTTCATCACCTTATTTATTCATTCTTCTTTGGTGGTAAATTCTACTTCCTTCCATTTTTGTGCGTAGAGAATCCTCGCCACTGTTGTTACATACCTAAACAACTTAATCATTTTTGGGGGGAAACTTCTTTCCCTATAATCTCCAGGAGAAAACTTTCTGGGTTTTTTGTGTGTATAATCAATTCAGACACCTTTTTTATCTCATCATGTCTTTTTCAAAAAAAAAACCTTCACTTTCTTACAAGTCCACCACTTATAAAAGAAAGTTCTATGTAGCAGTTTACATTTCCAACTATTATTTGCAACATTTGGCCAATTTGTTAGGTGAAAAATACTATCTACCTGTATACATTAATTTCATGTCATTTCCTTTTAGAGTATAACAGGCAGTACATTTCATATTATTTTTCCACAATTAATTTTCCTTTCCCATGCATCCATTTCTATATTATGTCCTAGATCCTTAGCCTATTGTATCATTGCAGATTTAACCAGCTCAATTTTTTGTTTCCCATTAAACTTATATTTCCTGAAAAACACAATATTTCCTCACATGTAAGTCTTGATATCAGGTCCACACACTGTACAAACTTCCCCTTATACATTATTTAAAAATTATCTATGTACCTTTACCTTACCATACCACAGGTAAGCATGCCACCCATACCAATTCCCATATGCTTCAAAATCTAACAAATTTGTATTCTGTAAAGATATCCATTCCTTTAACCAAATCAGCCAGGCTGCTTCATAGTATAATTTTAAATCTGGCGATGAGACTACATCTCTTTCCTTAACATCCATTAGCATTTTAAATTTGATCCTGGGTCTTTCCCCCGCCAGATGAATTTCGATAATTCTTTTTTCCATTACTTTAAGCAGTCCATGTATTACCAGAATTGTGTGAAGTAAAAATGACATCTTAGGCAAAATATTCACTTTTATCACCGAGATACTTCCCAAAAGAGAAAGTTTCATTCTACTCCATTTCCCCATGTCTTGTTTAATCTTACTCCACACATTCAGGTAATTATTTTGAAACAGATTTGCATTCGTATTTGTTATCCAGATACCCAGATATATCACCTTCTTTTCCATCTTAATACAGTTATTTCTTTCAGTTTCTCTTTGCCTTGCTGGTTTATATTTTTTGTTAACATTTTAGTTTTATTCTTTAAATCTATCCCCAAACCACATTATAACCAGTAATTTCCCACCAAAACTCCAGGAAATATTATCAGATTCTTTCTCTGCAATTAAAAGCATAGCTAATTGCTAATCACTTTTTCTTTTTGAAATAGCATTCTGTACAATTCTTCCTTTATCTTTTAACTGTCTTGTTGGCAGAAATCCTGTCCGATCTTCATGTATCAAATTTCTTAAGACTTGTTTAAGTTGTCTTGCTAATATTGTAGCCAAAATTTTATATTTCTATGATTCCTAGGCCTCAGTTCCCTAGTCCTGTGAGCAGGTTGAAACATCTCCACTGCATTCTGCTTCAGGAATTCATTTTGCTGACGGTATAGATCTAGATATTATCTCTAATGACGAGACAGAAGTGCTGGCAGCTGGGTTAACAAGGAGGAGCAATTTTAGTTGTCACTGTGCAAATACATTCCAAAGAAACTCCACCCAGTCTTTTGTTAAATATGTATTGTGTTTCATTGTTCAACCTAAGAGGAGTAGGCAAGTATGAGTATTTTTAGGGAGTTGTGGAATTTATTGCTGGGATGTCTATGTGATTAATTTGCCACTTCTATGTTTTGTCCATTGCCTTTTATGCATTGTGATCCATCATGGATTATGTAGTCTCATGTATTGCTTATTACTGTGAAATATATTTATGTTCACTAGTCTCAATATCTGTAAAAGATATAATTTGCACTCCATATCTCCATCTGTGATATTAACCTTTTTGGTTCAAGATCATAGCACAGAACCACTTGATGTTTCGTCAGGACTAAGTAAAAACATTGTTCACCGTGCAATTGCCTCTTTCTGTAGTATTATTACACATAGTAGGGGGAACTTTAGCCATGGGGATCAGGGACACTTACATGGCAAAAGAGGCCTTTGCATTTTCAATTGGCTTATGGTTTCTTGTCCTATTCACTTTACTTTCTTTTTATCTGGGGAGAATTATTGAAAGTTTTCAGCATCCTGTTCCCCAAGGTTATGGTTGAGGGATCTTGCAACACCATATTAGAAGAGCCAGGATGTCACCTTGTAGCTGGTGTTCCAGAGGTGGAGTTACTACTAGGGAAACAGTGCTTCCATGTGCTCTGGCTTCCATCACAGGGTCACATTGCACCAGAAGCAGTTTAGTCATGCTGGCCACATGATCTGGACAGCTGTCTGGAGACAAAGGGCCAACTCCCTCACCCTGAAAAGTGAGATGAGTGCTGCACCCCATAGTCGATTTTGACTGGACTTAACCATCCAGGGGTCCTTTACCTTTACTTTTTTCCTTACTATGAGGTATCATGGGTACCACCTTTGGTGTCCTCTAACCAGCTACAGAGAAGCTGTAATCTATCTTGGGCTTCATCAAAGATCTCCAATGCCATCTGTTTGATATTGTTTGTCTAAGGGCAACCAAGGAAAACCCCTAAAGCCTCAATGCTATTTATGCTCGAGGATATATAAAAATACACATATACTTACTTTCCACAAATAATTGGTCACACTTTCTAATATGACAGCAGAACCTGAAACTCCGCAAGAAACTACCATCTCCTGTGAAACTGTAGTCCTCTGAGGTGCAATCTTCAGTACATCCGCTTTCATTTTCGATCTCAAGAGAGCCATCTGTGAGAGAGCATTAGAAGGAATACCTAGATCAGCAAAAATTCAAATCATTCCTCTCCTGAATGAAATTTTTGTGATGCTCCCTTATACACCGGTACATACATTGGGCAAATGGGTGAATAAAGAATCTGGCAAGTACTGAATTTAGCAAGCTAATCCTTAAAGTAGTTTCTTCTGGAATCACCTTACAAGTACAGCGTAATTTCTTCTGCCAAACCATGTGAATATTTCAGGATAGTTCCTTTAAAAGTCGCACATAAATGAGACAGTGAGTAAAAAGAACAATCAGGTAACCATGGTTATCGCTCAAATTGTGGCCCTTTATCTCATTGCGCCCTCAATAAACCTAGCAACCCTTATTGATGTCATTCTGATCTGATAGGAGAAAGAACAATGTGTCCACTATGTAATATATTTCTCAGAGAGTGGAGAATACAATTTTCTCTTTCCTCTAATTTTCTTTTCTCCTTGATCTAACTTATGACTGGCTATCTCAAGGGGATAAATCTTTTTCCATGCATCTTTTTTATGGGGAAATGTCTGAATAAGTTTTCCTTTTTCATAAAAAAAGATTTCTGTGGATTCAGCTGCTGTCAGATTGTAACCAAAAGGGTTTGGAGGTTTGTGTTGTTACTATATATTGCAGGCCTATTTGACAGCTGCTGCTGTGCTCTCAGGTTCTGAAACGAGAGGTGGAGTGGCTTCGAGTACAATATTTATTTGATGGGGCCTGGATCGGGTAAATTCTTTCTGATTGATCTGAGAATCTCCATTCCATCCCGCCTTTCCAGGAGTGCTGTTTGCAGCCCAGCATGACTGCGGATGGGTTTGGTGTCTGATGGTTTTCAGCATCAGCTTGCTGCGCCAGGCAGTTCCCCATGTCTTGCAGACATTCCCGTGCAAGGAAAAACTCAAAAGAACATGGGAGCCAAACCCCTAGGATTTTAATGGCGGAGAAGGCATCTTCTCAGGAGTTATTTATAACTTGGCACGTCCTTGAACAACAGAAGGGATGTTTTCAAAGAAATAGAATGGACAGAGAAAGTTGGCAATTAATCTCTCTCCACACTACTAGCTCCTGTAAAAATAGCAAACAAGGTTCCTTCAACGATTCAGTGTCACACCTCATTCAGATCTTCATGCTATTCCTTTCTTCAACTTGTAAAACAAATGACCATGATAAATTCATGTCTGGTTATGTTGTGGTATCTGACTATGAAATTCTTGAAGCTTTTTTCCTTTCAGATATTAAAAAGTGTCCAAGTTGCTGAGGTCAACACTGCTATCCATGCCTACACCCTGGCTGGTTCACCAGATTACGAGTCTACCGCTCTTAACCACTACACCACAATGGAGAGCCAAACATGATGCTCCTCTGGGCTCTGTTCCTGGCTGTTTCGTGTTTTTTTTCATATACCTTGTAACTAAAAAGATTTATAATCTTAAGTGATTGCAGTTTTCTCCCCCAAAGGGAAAAAAATAAAGCAAAAGCTGTTGTTAATTTAGTCCTAGTGAAGTTTATGTCAACCTAAATGTTATTCCTGCTCTTGGTTCATAAGCATGCTCAGGTGTCTTATAGGCCACAAGAGCATGAAAAGGGATCAAATGTTAAATATTGAATATCGTTATGCATTATGCTGGGTTTGTCAATAGATACCACATAACACAAAGTAGTTTTTTGGTTTTGCTAATTACACTAGTCAAGGAAGGGTAAATTGTGTGCAATGTGCAAGTTATGCCCCTGGGTTCAACCCAAATAAAATCTTAAATTGTGAGTTTAATAAAATCACTGTAAACACCACCCATAAATCAAACATAGGTCACATTAAATACTTTTCAGAGTGGCATAAGCAGCATAGTCATTCCATGTTGTCCAACCATCATATGCTGGAAAGTGTTGAGATGTCACTACTGGATGAGTGAGTCTGAGTATTTTCCCCATATTGGTATGGTATTTGTTATTTAAAGTAGGCACTTCCTCCTGTGTGAGTATAAAATATTCTGCCTAAAAATGAACATGGAATCATTACTTTCCAAAAAATGGGGAAATGATAGAGAAAATAATAATTTCATAGAACTGTGTCATTTGGAGTATTCGTATTATTTTGAGCCCATGGCCTATGGTTTTCTGGGAGACATACCTCCAGTCTATGAACCCTTTAAATTTACCCAGCAATGGGATGGGAAGCCCCTTTCCCCAAAATCTCATGCCATCTGGAAAGACTGCAATCTTTGTCCCTACACCCAGGTCAGCGGATCAGGGAAAAGAGCAATCCTTACCAGTAGCTTCTTGGGGTTTGCTAAATGTTGCCATAGGTGAACCCTAATGTTGGTCATTCCCAAGTGTCTTTCAACCAACAGGGGGACTGGTTGATCATTGGTTGAACACAAGTCTCCTTGTATTCATCATTGGCTACACACCTGACCACTGCATCACCCTAACCCACAAAGAGTAGACTCTGATTATGTTGGGTGCTAATGAGTGGAGAGTGACTGCCAGTGAGGTATTTTTCCTTAGGATTTGGCCATTGGGAAAACCTTTGGGGATAGAGCTGTGAGGTAAAGGCTGGAGAAAAATGAGGCCACAATATTCATGCACAATGTATTAACAGTAATCATCTGGCAAAGTTCAGAAGAAGGTTGCCAGTGGTTCTCTGAGGCTAAGAGGCTGTCCTTTGTAAAGGTGTGGGGGAGGTTGCACACTTTATTAGTTATTGACATGGAAAAGAGCCATCTCAGTGCCTTCTCCCCAACACTGGAACTCCCTCCCAGGAGAAGCTAGATTGCCTCCCTTCTTGTCCTTCTCCTGGCAGGTGAAGACCTTCTTGTCCCAACAGGCTTTTGAGGAATTACTGTTTTTATTGAAAAGGCTGGTGCCACTTTTTATTGTAATCATGGATACATTTTACACATATTTTATATATAGTTTTAATTCTACTGATATTTAACTAATTGTTGAAAAAAATGAATTCTACGACATTGGGTGAGATCTGCATTCTGTGGCTCCCCCCTGTTGCATCCATGTGATTTTTGCCATTCTCCATTATTCCTAAGGGGCAAGTCATGTCCCCTTCTAAGAGCTGGTGGTTGCTAAACCAAATGCTAGTTTGTCATTCCTGTGTTAATCTCAGGATGGAGCCCTTCTCTTTGATGCCCTACCCATAGTGAGGAGATTGCCTGGGCAAACTCAGAGTTGGTAAACAACAGCATTCTGTGGCTCCCTCCTATATATTCCAGTGTCCAAATGATAGACCCACACACTAAGGTTTAATCGGATAGAAAGGCTTTATACTCACTTATTTTGCTGGCATTATAACGAATAAAGCATCTGCCACCTTCGGAAGTTACACAAGTCTCTCTTGAAGGTTTTTGTTTGGGTTTCTTGACTTTACATCGCCCAGCTGCCGCTGTAGAGACAAGAGAAGAAGAAATATTCAGTGCCAAATACATCAGTGCCTCAGGCATTGAGAAATGGAATCTACACTTCCGGTCGGCGTGCCGGAGGGGAAGGTCGGGGGGACATGTCGCTCCTGACATTCCCCGACCCGACCGGACAAAGGGGAGCCCGCGACAGCGACGCGGCCCCCAAAATTCCCGGGAGGGTGGTCCCGGGACCTTAGATCCGGCGGCAGCTCGAAACGCCGCCCTACTCCCCGGTAGACCCACGTAGGGTCTGCCGAGAGCGAGTGGGGGCGGCGGAGCTCAGCGGATCGCTAACTCCCGTCGGGTGGAAGCTGCAAAGACCTTCCCCCCTCGAGCGCGCTGATTTCTCCAAAGACCAAGATCCGACCTATAAACTGTGAGTACCGAAAGAATTTGGACTTAATTGGAGCGGCATTGGGATGTAAACTACGGAGGTCCGTCCCTTGCTATTGTGGCACTAAATCAGGAACTTTGTTACCGATGCAGCTGAAATGTAACTGGAAATTTTACCCTGCAACAGAGATTCAATCCTTCTGACACCCCTGGTCGTGGGGGTAACTAGCTGATAAATTGGAAATAAAGAGGACTTGAATCGGAACTGTTGGACTTTGATTTTGAACTTGGATTTTGAACTTGGAAGTGGTTCTGTGTTTAACCTTGCAAAGCTACGTTCTTGAACATGGCGGATGATTTGTGTACTGGCGGCTGGAGGAAGGTCCTTGAAAAAATATGGGAATTCAGGATGGAACTCCGAGCCGAGACAGAGAGGATAAGAGGAACAGTAAACAAGAGTGATGTCAAGCCAGCTGCACCAAAGAAGGAAGGGGGAGCAATTCGCCCCAAGGTCAAAGACAAACCCCGTCGCAGGAAAAACATCTCTCGGCGCAAGAAACTTAGACTGGAGAAAGGAAAGAAGAGAAAGGTACCAACAAAGAAGAAACTTCTTATAAGAAAGGAGAAGGAGCAGCTGAGAAGACAAGAGGAAGAAAAAGCCCAAGTGCAAGTAAGCACTTGGACATGGACCTTAGAGAAACGGGGGGAGGGGGGAGGGGTGCAAATGGTAGTTTGGGGACAGATTATGTATTTGGATTTTTGACAATAATTTCGGACATGGCTTACGTTATAATTAAGTTATGAACCTTTAAAAGCTAGGAGCCTGAAGATTAAGGGGAGACAGAGGGAAAACTTATAGATGATTTAGAAAATACACGCTGAGGTTCGAATTAAATAAGATTTAATAGATATGTGAAAATGATGTGAATTGTAAATTATGAGCCTGAAAGGGAAATATGTTTTGAAATATGAAGCCAATGGGGAGGTATGGAGGAAGTCATTGGAAATATGTTATGAAATTAAGAATGGTCTACCCGGGAATAGGGTTAGATCTAAGCAAGATGATGTATTGATTAAGGTCAGGGGAAACAAGACTGGGTATTCCTCTGTGAGAGAGGGGGTAAGATTAAAGCCCTCCATGGTGAGAGGTGGGGGGCAATGAAACCTGACCGAAATGTAATGTGATGTGCTTATAAAAGTGTAAAACTTAATAAAAATTATTTTTTTAAAAAAAAAAAGAGAGAGAGAAATGGAATCTACATTCCCACCTGGATACAATCTTCCAAGCCAGACATGAGCAACCTTATTGGTCACAGGGTCCACATGTAGTGGTGGGTTGGAGGCTGCATGCAGACTGACACACATCTTCCCCCTGTCTCACACACAGGAATATCTCCAGACACAAAGATGAAGAGACACACAGTCTTCATTCCATTTACTATTATGAATGCATACACTAAAGCAGGAACGTCCTGTTAGGATTCTTGCCCCATGCTTGCAGTCATGGGATTGTTTTTAAAAATCACATGACAGTGTATATTTTCATTCCACAGTGTGGGAAGTGACAGAGACAGGATGTTTGGGTTACTGTGTTCCATGATGTGGGACTATTGTCCTTTGTCTCTTTCTCTTTGCTGTTTGATGAGAAAGAGGAAGGAGCTGAGTCAGAATGCTCCAAGTGTATTATATGTAAATAAAGTAGTTTAGCCAAAATGCTGCACTGCTGAGTCTGTTATGTGAACTGCCAACACTGCAGGATCCTAAAGTGTGCTAATGCCTCTTGGTATCAGTCGCTGTGATGTTCGGGCTGGAGAAAGCTTTTGAAGCTCTTGAACGAACGACCAGGAGGGAGAGACCATGCCAGTCGGGCATGTGTCTCTATCGGAGTCCTACTTGCATGTAGGATGATCCTGACATGTCCTCCTCCACAACACACAGTGAGGTGCCCAATGGGAATTTAGCAGTCCCATTGCATACTTTCACATGCAGCACTCATGCTGTATATGAAGAAAGCCAAGCTCATGAAATAGAAGTACACTCCATAATGCTGCCTTCCACAATTTGTAGTCCAGATTCCCAGTATTCCAATATCTATAGCTTCATTTATCCTTCCTAGAGCCAATATCATTTTGCCTCCTCTAGTCCCCTCCCACATTTGAAAAAACAATTCAAGATTGCAGGTTCCTACTCACCTTCAGAAAGGATGGCCAAGAAGAGACAAGTACTCAGGAAGATCTTCATAGCACTGGAGAGATCAAAAGCTGAAGAGAACTCAGTTCAAAGAAGCAGGCAACTGATGGTAGAAGAGGCTGACCTGGAGGGATATATAGGCCAAGAAGAGGAGCCTGAGGGTTCCAAGTAGATGGAACTGGTCCAGTGAGGGGGTGGAAAATGATGACAAAAGAGATTGCATACTTTCCCAAACATCCTCTAATTTTATATTGGAACACAAAGCACGGAGTAGAAATTGGATTACGTAATTTTGGGGAACTGTATGAAATTCTGACAGCTGCCTCTTCCATTGCATTCTCAGGGATAAGAAACATATATTTTAAGTACTTGGATCACCTTTGGAAAGCCCATGAAAATTCACCAAATAACTTTCCAGTCTATCCCACCCCAATTTCACCACAATGGGAGCCACTCTTACAGAACCACTCTTCTTCAGAAAATACACTGGATGAAGACCACTTGGAGGCAATTGGAGTTTGATTGCTATGCGAATATTTCCTACCAAGTTCACGTGGCTAGAACACACATCACCTTGGAGATACCGAGCAAAGAATTCAAAGATCTTAGTTACATAGGATAGCCACTCATGTTGTTGATGCACATCAAAATAATTTCCCTAGCTTCATTAATCTCATCATTACTCCATTAATACAAGGCTATATTTTTTACTGAAGAATTCTGAGTTACATATAATACATACAATAACAACAATAATAATTTTATTATTTATACCCCGCCCATCTGACAGTGTTTCCCCAGCCACTCTGGGAGGCTTACAGCATATCTGAAACATAATAAAAACATCAAGCCTTAAAAACTTCCCTCCAGATGTTTCCTAAAAGTATTGTCCTGGTTCCTTTGGAGGAATGTTGGGGTTGCAATACATGTTAATAAATGAATATGGCTAAAAACAAAATACTGATCCTTCAAGGATTCTATGTTTAGCACCTATTCTGCTTCCTGCAGATTTCTACCAGAACTGCCTTCTTATCCAGTGACACCTAGGCACCCTCAGGAGTCTTTCACTATGAATAGCCATTTGAATATTCAGCCTGGGTTCCTTTGGGAGGAATGATGGGATGGAACTTTAATAAATAAATCAGATGACAAATGAACTGTCTCTCTTATGGTTTAGCAAAACTTGAGAAATAGATGTATGTAGGGGCTGCATTTGGCTCCCAGACCAGGGCATCCCAACCCCAGGTACAGATTATAAAAGGGCTCCATAGTCTCTCAAACTGTTGTCTCTTTTGGCTTCCCTCACTCAGCCACATGAGCAATTGTGTCAAATTACAGAAAATGATGAAACCACAGTTTTTTGGCTGGTATATTATGGAACAACTCTTCTTCAGCAGGTACACTGGGTGAGCCCCACATGGAGCCAGTTTGGCTGCTGTAAGTCCCTGAATGTTTGCTTTATATTGGCTTCCCTCACTCTGTCAAATAAGTAATTTGTCATTTTAGATAATATGATTAAACCATGATTCTTCAGCAGGTACATAATGGAACCACAGGTACACTGGGTTTCACTACTACAATTAAGTTGTAACAATTAAGATTTTGGCTACCCTCGGATTTCATAACGACTTCAGGTGCCAAGAACTTACATCAGACAGCAGAATCAGGTCATCTCTAAATCTCCTCTGAAGACACATCATCCCTAAATCTACTCCAATTTGCTGTAACGGCTGCATGATATCTGTGTCGTAGTAAGGGCCAGAAAACATTAAAAAAAAACCATTGCTTTGAAATAGGCCACAACTTTATTGATTACAGATATAAGTAGGATTTCAGCATCTGCTCATTGATAAATAGGTTGTGTTCGACCCAGAGGTGGGGAGTCATCCCTGACATGGACCAAGTGCATTGACTCTACTTGGGCTGCCAATGGGAAAGCTGCTAAGGCCCATTGTTTCCCATGTTGACTTCTGGACAGACACATTTCCTGGAATTATATTGAAAAAGATGGGGGAGTGAATACCCAGACAGAAAATGCTGTGATATTGTACCATTCTGTGTGCCAAAATATGGAGGGGGGGGAATGAATTTTCTAATTTCTGTGGATTGTTCTATGCTTTGGTTCCACATTTATTCCCTTTTTCTATATCTTAAAATGAAAATATGTTGCTTTTAGGAAAAAACAGAGCCAAACTTGCTCCTCCTCTTGGCTCTGTTCCTGGCTGTTTCATGGGGTTTTTTTTAATACCTTGTAACTAAAAAGATTTATATTCTTCAGTGATTGCAGTTTTCTCCCCCAAAGGGATAAAATAAAGAAGAAGCTGGTGTTAATTTAGTCCTAGTGAAGTTTATGTCAACATAAATGTTATTCCCGTCATTTCTGGGAACTGTAAGAAATTCTGCCAGCTGCCTCTTCCATTCTCAGGGATAAGAAATATATATTTTAAGTTCTTGAAATACATTTGGGACAATACACAATCAGACACAAAGTGACCAACGGTTGGTACATTGCATATATATTTATTTTCTTCACAGCAATCTGGTGATGCTGGTACCTTATTGTATTCCTAGAGCAAACCAACTGGACATGTTCAGTTTTGTAGTATTTCATAATTTTGTAAATTTTCGTTAAAAAATCACAAAAACATCCTCCCAAATTCTTCCAAAGTGCAGTTCATTAATGAGTCAAATTTCTCATTCTATAGTCCTCACAAAATACAGCTCCCAGAATCTCCTAGGAATGAAGAATGAGTATTATACTAGAAGGAATTCTATTCAATATTTGTGATTTACAAACAAAACTGCAATGGTTGTTTTAGTTAAAGCTGAGCCTGATGAGATGGAAAAGGGTCTTGATCAGGAATCAGGGGCGTAGCAAGGGGGTGGTGGGGGCAGGCCGCCCCAGGCAGCGCCCTCTGGTGGGGGTGACTGTCGGGCACCCCCCCCCCGTGCCTCCAAAGCTGCCCTGGGCTTTTTTTTTTAAGGCTATTTTCGGCGCTGGCGGGGCGGAGCCGCAGGGGTGGCCAGCAAGGAGGGGTGTCACGCTTTTCGCTGACGTGACACCCCCCCTTGCTGGCCACCCCGCCAGCGCCGAAAATAGCCTTTAAAAAAAAAAGCCTAGGGCATGAATAGGATAAAATAGCAGTGGAAATATATTCTTACCAGACAGTCTTAGAGTCAACGTGTAATTGTAGATCAAAATTAGATGACCAAAAGTAAGTTTGTAATATATAAGAAAGAAATTGGGTGTGTTCTAATAGAGGTTTAAAGATTTAAAGAGGCAGTGATACAAAATCTATCTTAAAGATACAGTGGGGAATAAGGCAGGTTACAGAAAGGAGGTAAAATCTTGATTGTTATTTAGACCTAGGGGGGAGTATTGAAAAGATGGATGAATTTAGTTTCTCGTTGTAACAAAAGTTTGTCGATGTTTTTGCAATGAAAACGATCTAGGGAAAACTTCCAAAAACAACAAATAAAAAAATAATCTTCTGTATGTTTATATTGCATGTAGTTCTACCAGCGGTGCTTCCATGATTTTGTTGCGTATTGTAGATCGCTGTTCATTGATCCTGAGCCTTATTTGTCTGGAGCATTTCCCAATATACATCATTTTGCAAGGGCATACATTTTTTTGTGTTACAATTGCTGAAATGTCTAATTTGATATTTAAACCCAGAATGTTCATTGGAAAATTCCTTAATTTGTAGAGAGTGTTTACAGACGTTGCACCCCCCCCCAATCTAAAATGGCCTCAGAGAGAATTACAGTTTATTCCAGATGCAATGGGATGCATAAAGGTCAACTCATTTTATAATAAAAATTGTCAAGCTCGTCTATACCCATAATTATTATTTGCAGAACTTTCTTCAAAAAAGAACAAAAACAGTAGTGATACATCCAAAATAGTTACATGATAATATAACATGAACAAAGTAACACAAGGGAGCCTTTCCAAACTCCCTTCTTGCTGAACTTGAATATTCTGTTTAGTTGCCACATCTCGCCACCCCCTGTGTCAGTCCTTCTTGCTCAACTCAAAACTCTGCCATGGAGTATTTATGGAACGCTGTGAAAGTCTTCCAGAAGCCCCTTCCATGGCATCCTGCTCTCACTGTCATAACACAAGAATTATAAGTCGATGAGTCCCTTTCTGGAACTCCATGAAATTGCACCAAATGCCCTTCCAGTCTATTACCACCTCAGTTTCACCACAATGCGCATGAGGCCAAGATGTTCTCTGTCAGGCACAATGTCACAAACAATTGGTACATCACATGCACATATATTTATCTTCCCAGTGATCTTGTGATGCTGGAACCTGTTTACATTACTGGATCCAGCCAAGTCTGTGTTTTTAATTTTATGGTCTCCATAGTTTAACTATGCACACTTTGAAAAAGCAACTTCCTTGATCTATCCTGAATATTCCAGCATTCCATTTCCTTCTGTGTCTAGCATTATCGGAGAAGGTGAAGAAGTCTTCTATATCCATTTTTTCTGTGGCATGCATGATCTTAAATAGGTTTCTCCTACCTACCTACCCTGGAAGATGAGGAGTTGTTAGAACTGGAAGGCTTTAGGAATGTGAAAGGATGGCACATGTATATGATGCAGGAAGAAAATAAAAAATGTAAAGAATTCACAGACCACATTTACAAAAAATCTTTATTAAAAATCTGGCCTGAATTTAAAGGAATATTGGAACCCCAAACACCATGGTGGGCCTCGCCATTCGAAATGGTATCTGTAACAAAAAAGAATGAAAGAAAATGGTTAACTTACCAAGATATTGTAATAAGAGAGAATGACAATTGGCAACTAAAAACATATGAACAATTAAAAAAAATGCACAAGTTGGCTAAATTACATACAAATTAAGAGTATATTTACTAAACACTTAGAAATTGGATTTAAGAGGGGGAAATCAAAGTTACAGGAATTAGTATTAGAAACTAAAGACAAACCATTGGCTAAAATTTATAAGCACCTACTAGAATGGGAATTAAAAGAAGAAGAGGTTAAAAATGTTATGATTAGATGGGCGCAAGATCTGGGAAGAAATATATATAGGACACAATGGGATAGCATCTGGAGGGTAAGTATGAGACTCATGGCATGTACAAATATAAAAGAAAATATTTTAAAGATGGTTTACATACACTGCTGGTGGGGATGTGCAAAAGTTAGGCAATATTGGAACTTGATTTATGAAAAAATGAAGAAAATGTTGAAATTTACGTTTACAAAGTCACCGGAAGCTTTATTATTGAGCATATTACCGGACAACTTACCTGAAAACAAAAAGATGATTTTTGTATATGCAACTGCGGCAGCAAGGACTTTACTGGCCCATCGTTGGAAGGAAGAAGAGACCCCATCATTAAATGATTGGCAGGTTAAGATGGTGGAATATATGAACCTAGCAAGAATGACTGCAGCAATTAGGAATGTAAACAAACAGAGA
The DNA here is from genome assembly GCA_034641395.1 of Darevskia armeniaca. Taxonomy (NCBI): domain Eukaryota; kingdom Metazoa; phylum Chordata; class Lepidosauria; order Squamata; family Lacertidae; genus Darevskia; species Darevskia armeniaca. Next base: position 1,005,079 of record JAWWNF010000115.1, read on the forward strand.
GTTAAAGAGGAATGGCTATGTGTGGAGGATTATTTAAAGAATGAAGGAATTAGTATGGAAATAACGATTTGTCTAGACTGAAACATATAGTTTAAATAAGTTAAGGGTTAGAGAAGAATGTTGGTGTACAAATAGGTTAGGAAAGAAAAGGGAAAATTAAGATAGGAAACGCAAGGTATAAAAAGAATAAGATGGTGAGGTTACATGAGGACGAACTGTAGGGGGTTACTTTTAAATGTAGGTGAGAAGGGGGAGGGAGGGGGTTCAGGGAGGGAAGGAGGGAGGGAGGGGTAGGGGGAGAGGACATGTCAACAGGAGAGACTGGGAGAAGAAATGAATAAGTGAGTATGTAATCAGGGATGCATGTATGTAATGTATGTAAGTATGGGAAGAAATGTATGTATTGTATGTAGTGTATGTATGGTACCCTGTTTCCCCTTTTTTAATACGTAGTCATAAAGTAAGCCATGGCAGGGTTTTTTTACCTTTGTGAGAAGTAAGACGTACCCCAAAAGTAAGCCGTGGTGCCGCCACAGGGGGAGGCTGTACCGTACCATACTGATGTAATAAAAATAAGACATCCCCCCGAAAATAAGCCACCCTGTGTTTTTTTGAGGAAAAAAAAATTATAAGACGGTGTCTTAAAAAGGGGGAAAGTATGTATGCAATGGAAGATATGTAGTATATAAGGAGAATGTATGGTTAGAATGTATGGGGGGAGACATGTCTATGAAGTGTTGTATTATATTGTGTTGAAAATAAAGTCTTTGTAACAATAATAATAATAAAAAAAAGATCTTAAATAGGTTTCTCATCTCTCTCTTTTTTCTTTCCTCTAAACTAAAATGTCTCAATTTTTGTAACCTTTCCTTGCGTGGGCGTTATTCCAACCCCTTCAGCATCATGATTCCCCTCTTCTGAAACTTTTCTAAATCTACAATACCCTTTTTGAGTTGAGGTGAATGTACACAATAATGCAAGTATGGTCACAGCATATATTTCTATACTGGTGTCAATGATATTGACATTTTTATATTCAGTTCATTTCCTGATGAGCCCAGCTGTGGAATTTACCTTTTTCACAACTGTTGTATGGAGAAATGTTGGAGGGTATGTATCTACAGGTATGTATGTATGTATGTATGTATTTTAATGTTTGTTTTTTATAATGTTTGTTTTTATAAAGTTGTAATTATTGTTTAATATGTTTGTGTAGAAACACACACACACACACACACACACACACACACACACACACACAGTTAGTTGCATTTATTAATCTGGGGCTTCCCCCCCCCTCATGCTTCCCTAATTGCAATACATAATGTAAAAGATTTCTGCACTTAAAATACTGCAGTTTTGTGTGTTTCCTCTAATAACTTTTGCACTAGACCAGGAGAAAATGCTCAAGTAGTGGGATAGCTCACTTGGCAGAGCATGAGAGTGGTTTGTGGGTGCAAACCCCATGTTGGGCTAAAGATTCCTGCATTGCAGGCTCTTGGACTAAATGATCACGCATTCCCATCCAACTCTACAATTCTTGGATTCTGTGATACTGATGAAGAATATACTGTCCCTATTGACATCTGAGGAATGTTGGAGGGTATGATGTGACACCTGTACAGGGGGTGGTCTAGACCAGTGTTTCCCAACCAGTGTGCCTCCAGATGAACTCCATGTTGGGCTAAAGATTCCTGAATTGCAAAGAGCTGGTCGGCCAGAGAATATGGGATTGCCAGAAATGGAAATATAAAATGTGTGTGGGACAAGAAAGAGTGTGTAGATTCGGGATTTCTGGGAGTGCCTTTTTAAAATTGCTTGACCTTTTCAGTGGGAGGGTTATGCCACACATGGTGACCAGCCTCCACTGCTCTTTAAACTAGTTAGTGGAGATGTCAGGTGGGAGAGGGCTATTGGGCTCATGCCTTGTTTTCTGGGGTTAGGCGCTCTGGGAGCAGAATGCTGGAGTAGAGGGGCCTTTGCTGCAATCCAGCATAAATCCTCTTACGTTCCTGACTCCCGAATCTCTCACTGGCCCTCCAGAATTCTGCCAAACAGTAGTAGTATGCACTGGGTGCCTAGTGCTGCGTGGCAAATCTCCAAAAAAGCAGCTACAAATGACCCCAGTGGACTGCATTTTAGAGCTTTATTCAATCTTTCCTCTTGATAAGTTGGGTGGGAATCTTTTTACTGTATTTGTTTGAACTTTTGGAGTGGTATAAACATCTTATAAATCAATAAAATAACTAATCATTGTACATTTGTTCCTTTTAAAAGCACTGTCCTTTGCCACTGCAAATAACAAAAATTCTTAATTTGATGAATACAGAAACAGAAAATGGTTTTTATTTGCCACACCAATTTATTTTGATTATCAACAAAGATAAATTTGACCCATATACCATATTATCATGAGACAGAGCCCCCAAGCCCTACATTCCTACTTTAGCTTCTCTATTCCCTGCATCCCATTCACCTTCCACTAAAAGCCAAATAGAGGACTCAGGAGTCCTGTGAATTGCAGTAGCTATTCCTCTCCCAACACCAGGCAAGCAACTTCCACCTCCACTGCTGTAAGAAACAGTAGGATCCAAAAAGAAGACATTGTTCTCTCCTAACTACCCTTCAAAGTTGAGCTGCTCTAGGGAAGGCAGAGTGCCACAGCATCGTGCTCTGGTTATGGTGCCTGAAAGGGGATTAATATGCATTGAATTCTTGGCCAGTTCACAAAATCTTGGTGCTGCACAGCCATAGAAATTCTTGTCGGGAATTGCACTGTTATCTAGTAAAGAAAAAGAGACATTTTCACATGAGTGCCTGGGTAGTAATGAGTGAGTTTGTATGCAGAAGAGAGAATAGGACCATTTAAATTTTTATTAAGTGTATTGAGCAAATATAGAAAGCATCTCAGAATCAAACATGAGATCAATTTGACACAGATGTTTAAAAATTAGAAAAAGAAATATCCATTTTTTATTATGGGGCAGGGACTCCATGACTGCTTTTATTTCTTCTAAAAGGTTAGTGAAAACTTTCTTTTAAAAGGCAGTTTTACAAATGATTAAACAAAAAGATTACTTTGCTTTGTTTCTCATACTCCCATCCCAGAAATATAGATTTTTATCCATACACATGCAAAGCAAAGATCATTTAACACAGTTATGTTTTCAGAAAAAAAATGGAACTTTCCCCTACCAATACACATAGTGCATTTTCATGAAGAAAGCCACAAACAGAGCAAGAGAGCAGCCCAGCACCCTGTTTCCACCTCGTTGGCTGGCAGTGCTACTTACCGTGAGCAACAACAAACTCTATGCACTGAGTCTCAGCATTATGACACTTGATGGTCTCTGAGCCCTTACATTCTTTTGAGAGAGAAGGAAAACAGGTTGGACACTCCTTCCCATTTAACTGAGGTGTTCGCCCTGTGAAAAGCAACACATGGTTTCAGCCCATATCTATCTATTTATTTATTTATTTATTTATTTCGCTACACTGTAATATTTTTTTATTAAATTTTCAAAAAAATGATATATATACATCAATGCATAATAATTTAATTGGTGTTTTTCCATGGTGTTTTTACTTCTCCCCTTCCATTCTTCCACAAAGCAAGCATTGTTAGATTCTCTTATTTTGGCTGTTTACTTTGCCATTTCTGCATAATCCATCACCTTACTTATCCATTCTTCTTTGGTGGTAACTTGTACTTCCTTCCATTTTTGTGCGGAGAATGTTATTACCCATAGGAGGGGGACCTTTAGCCATGGGGGACCAGTGACACTTCCATTGCAAAAGACACTGGGTTACTTTCTGTGCATAGGTATCTTCACACAGGGGAGGGAGAATAGGAAAGTCATGGGGACCCCCTTTGGTGTCCTCTAACCAGCTACAGGGAAGCGGTAACCTAACCTGGGCTTCATCGAAGATCTCCAATGCCATCTGTTTGATATTGTTTGTCTAACGGCAACCAAGGAAAACCTCTAAAGCCTCAATGCTATTTATGCTCGAGGATATATACAAATATGCATATACTTACGGTTATTTAATTTCTTGAGACACTCAAGACCTTGACAGCACTCCCAGAAATTCTGTATGTAACGACCTCCTTTTGTAGTGAAACTGTAGTCCTCTGAGGTGCAATCTGCAGTACATCCGGTTTCACTTTCGAACTCAAGAGAGCCATCTGTGAGAGAGCATTAGAAGGAATACCTAGATCAGCAAAAATTCAAATCTTTACTCTACTGGGGGGTTGGAATCTCTGAAACCTGACATAGATGGAATTTTGCAGTGCATACTTTGAATATTTTGGATAATTATCTTATATATAATTGGCAAACAGAGAAAAAGAAACTCCTCTTTTTTCTTGTCTTTCTTTAGTATAGCTTTTATCATATCGTATTTTTATTATTTCTAACTCATGCTTTCTTTCTGTTGCTTTTGAAGTCCCCTGATTTGGATTAATAAAAATGCACACAGGAAGGTGATAGATGAAAGATGAAGGGATCTAGGTGAGAGCCAGGTAGAGAGGATCTCCGAGAGTGGGAGGCTGGGGGAAGAGGAGGAAGCTCTGTGTATGGAAAAAGGGATATGATATAATTGTGATAGAGAGCTTGGTATTTCTTCTTCATTTCTTGTCCCTTCACTTCTTTATTTTCTTCCTTTCTTATTCTTGCTTTTATTTATCTTTTTTTTTTAGATCAGCTTTGCTTTTAATGTATTTTATTTGGAAAGCTTTCAATAAAAATTGATTTAAAAAATAACAAAGGCAAAACTAATTAAGAAATCTTTTAGGTTTCACTACTTTAACCACTGTTTGCTGGATTAGCCTATTCTGGCAATTTTTCCCCCTCCATGAAATTTAGTTCATATTCCTTTTCTTGTTTTCCCCCTAAACCTGATTTGATTTATAGATTAATAGCTCCTGTAAATGTAGCAAACAAGGTGCCTTATTACAAGTGTTTCCTTCCATGATTCAGTGCCCCACCTCATTCAGAGCTTAATGATATTCCTTACTTCAACCCTGACATGATTCTGTATATTGATGGCTCTTCTAAAACAAATGAACATTATAAATTCATGTCTGGTTATGTTGTGGTATCTGACTATGAAATTCTACAAGCTTATTTCCTTTCAGGTATTGAAAGGTGCCCAAGTTGCTGAGGACATCACTTCTATTCATGCCTGCACCAAGCCTGGAAAATTGTTTATCTCCTGTGATATTGTACCATTCTGTGTGCCAAAATATGGGGAGAAATGAGTTTTCTTATTTCTGTGGATTTTTCTATGCTTTGGCTCCACATTTATTCCCTTTTTCTATATCTTAAAATGAAAATATTTTGCTTTTAGGCAACAGGAGAGTCAAACATGCTTCTCCTCTTGGCTCTGTTCCTGGCTGTTTCATGATATTTTTATTCCTTGTTACTAAAAAGATTTATATTCCTCACCAAGAAAGAATTAATTATCCAAAGGAAATGCAGGAGGTGTGAAATAATTGGACGTATTGGCATCATCGCAGTCCTTGGAGGAGAGCCCTGATCAAAATTGGCAGAGTATGGTCAGATATGATCAGATCGGATCAGTCTGATGAGGAAAGATGGCAACGGGAAGCTCTGATGCAGAAAAAAAAAGATATGATCAGAAAAAGTCTCCTTCAATGGGAGGGATTGGAAATATTTTTTATTGGAATTACAAAAGGGGTGTACTTTACAGAGGATGCATTTGCTTGCATGGAATATTACAGTTTGGAAAGAGAGTGACGGAAAACTCTGGATGCCTGCCAGCTGTCCGAGGGACCTGGAGAGCTGGTTTGGGTTTTTATGGGAAACTGAAACAATCTTTGCGTAACTTACTGATTGCCAAGTACACCCCTACAGTACATTTGAAACATCAGCTGGTTTGGAAAAGATCAAAGACAGTGCGGCCGTTAATTAACTTCAACCTTGGATGGAAGCCCAGAGCCTATTAGAGCAACAATCAGCAGAAAAAAGAAGAGGTCATCGAAGGAGGACTGTGCTTCAAAATATTAAGACTGAGAACAATGTGGAAAAAACCCTGCGTGGTTACAGAAATAAGGAATGGATGAATAAAACAAGATAGAGAGTTATACCAGTGACTGACTGATCAAGAGAGGAAATTGTCAATATCAGGATTGGAAAATTGGAAGTAATAAAGAAGATAGTAAAGAGATAAAGGATGGACATTTAGCTCTTGAAATCCAGAACATGGGAAGTTCCATTAAAATTAATTAATTCGGACTCTATAATTGGCTGTACTGTTTTTAGTTTTTGAATGTGGTAAGATGAATGTTTTTTTCCTCTTTATTGGAAAATGAATAACAATTATTTACAAACAAACAAATATCACTGCAAACACCACTCTAAATCAAACATAGGGCACATTAAATACTTTGCAGGGTTCTTTACTTTATAAACAGCATAGTCATTCCGTGTTGTCCAGCCCTCAAATGATTGCTGCAAGCTGGAAAGTATTGAGATGTCACTATTGGATATGTGGAAAGTGAGTCTAAGTATTTTCTTCATATTGGTATGGTGTTTGTTATTGGAAGTAGGTACTTCTTCCTGTGTAAGTATAAAATATTCTACTTGACAGATTAAAGGAATTTGAAGAAATTCTGACACAGCAAGATTCCAAGGCTATACAGACCAAAGATTCAATAGAGAGTGGAATATCTACAGAGAATATTTAAAAGAACATTGTAATAACATAAATTGTTTTGCCAGCCTGTATTGATTTCTGCATGAATTAAGAAATTGATACAGAATTAAAATAACAGAAGAATTAGGAAAGAGTTAAGTGCGCAGAGTAATGAAACTTAGGAACCATAGTGGGGGGAATCGGAAGTCATGTTAGAATGAGCGATGGATGAACTTAATATTTTCTTTTTCGGTGTGTATGTATGGTGTATAGAGTGTTAATTACTAGATTGCCTTTTGATGATTGATGCATATTGTTTTGTTTTCTGTTTGTTTTCTTGTGTTTCTAAAATTAATAAAGCATTAAAAAGTTAAAACAGTATAAAACATTTTACTTGAGAAAGGTACCATGTTGAAATGAATATGGAACCATTTTCCTTTCAAAAATTGGGGTACTGTCTTTCCCCCTTTTTAAGACACCGTCTTATAATTTTTTTCCTCAAAAAAACACAGGGTGGCTTATTTTCAGGGGAAAGGCTTATTTTTATTACGTCAGTATGGTACGGTACAGCCTCCCCCTGCGCGCTGAGCAGGCAGGGCAGAACTCTGCAAGAGGTGCGTTCCCCCCCCCTGCGCCTCCCGCTGGTTTGCTGGCTCCCTGCGCACGGGGAACAGGCGGGGCAGGAAGAGGCGTCTCCCCCCCCCCGCGCCTCTCCCTGCGCACTAAGCAGGCGGGGCAGAACTCCGCAAGAGGCGCGTTTTCCCCCCATGCCTCTCACTGGTTCGCTGGCTCCCTGCGCACGCAGGAGGGGCTGAGGAGGCGACGGGAATAATGGCGGCACCACGGCTTACTTTTAGGGTATGCCTTACTTCTCACAAAGGCAAAAAAACACTGCCATGGCTTACTTTATGACTACATATTAGAAAAGGAGAAACAGGGTATTGATAGAGAAGATAATAATTTCATAGAACTTTATCATTTGGATTACCGGTATACCTTCAGTTTCTGAACCCTTTGAATTTACCCAACAATGAGATGGAAAGCCCCCCTCCACCAAAACCTCATGCCATCTCGGAAGACTGCAGTCTTTGTCTCTTCACCCAGCTCAGGGGCTCACGACAAAGAGTAACCCTTAGCAGTAGCTTCTTGGGGTTTGCTAGATGTTGCCATAGGTGAACTCTAACAGTTTGGTCATCCCAAACTGTCTTTCAACCATCAGGTGGACTGATTGATCATTGGTTACATAATCAATGCCTGCACCAAACCTGTTTTCAACTGTAATCTATAAAGTTGTGGACTAATTTGAACCCAACACATGTCTCCTTGTAGTCATCATTGGCTGCACACCTGACCACTATATCACTTTGGGTGCTAATCAGTGGGGAGTGACCTGCCATTGAGGTATTTTTACTTAGGATTTGGCCATTGGGAAAACCAGTTGGTGATGGAGCTGTGAGGCAAAGGCCAGTGAACGCTGATGTCTGAATATTCATGCACAATGTATTAACAGTAATCAGCTAGCAAAGCTCATAAGAAGGTTGTCAGTGGTTCTCTGAGACTAAGAGGCTGCCCCATGTAAAGGTGTGGGGGAGGTTGCACACTTTATTAGTTATTGACATGGAAAAGAGCCATCTCAGTGCCTTCTTCCCAACACTGGAACTCCCTCCCAGGAGAAGCTAGATTGTCTCCCTTCTTGTCCTTCTCCTGGCAGGTGAAGACCTTCTTGTTCCAACAGGCTTTTTGGAACACAAAAAAAATTAAAAAAAAATTCTTCCAGTAGCACCTTAGAGGCCAACTAAGTTTGTTCTTGGTATGAACTTTAGTGTGCATGCACACTTCTTCAGATACCTGGTTTTTTGGAGAATTACTGTTTTTATTGAAAAAGATGCTACAACTTTTTATTGTAATAATTGGTACATTTTACACATATTATATATATATATATATATATATATATATATATATATATATATATATATATTCTACTAATATTTAATTAATTGTTGGGGGGAAAAAGAATTCCTCGACTTTGGGTGAGATCTGCATTCTGTGGCTCCCCCCTGTTGCATCCATGTGGTTTTTGCCATTCTCCATTATTCCTAAGGGGCAAGTCATGTCCCCTTCTAAGAGCTGGTGGTTGCTAAACCAAATGCTAGTTTGTCATTCCTGTGTTAATCTCAGGATGGAGCCCTTCTCTTTGATGCCCTACCCTTAGTGAGGAGATTGCCTGGACAAACTCAGAGTTGGTAAACAACTCAGTTCTGGTGTCAGGATGTTTAAATCCCACCTTCCTACCATCTCCTGTTTTATGACCTTCCTGTTCCCTTCCTGCAATGTTCTGTTTCTGGCTATCTATCCTGTCCTTTCATCTGGCCTATCCTTTGATGTGTAGAAATGTGGTGGGCTTCCTGGGATTCTCATGGAAGTCTTTGTTACCTGATCTCAACCACATGAAGACTTCTTGAGGTGTGCTGGAAGTAATCTGATTGGTTCCTACAACTGATGTGTGTGTAGATGTGATTGGTTCTTTGGAATCTGTGTTGCAATTCTCTTGGTGAATAAAACGACCTGAGCTGGAGAGGGGAGATATAGATTTTTTTTCACCCTTCTCACATGCTCAGAGGTCTTGCAGGACAAGCCTCATGTGTGCATGGTTAATTTCTCAGAGCCTAGCTCTCCCATGTTGCTTTTGAAATGCAACACCCCCCTAGATATCCCAGGGTACAAATGATAGACCCACACACTCAGGATTAATATGACACAAAGGCTTTATACTCACTTAAATTACTGTAAGTAAGACGAGTAAAGCAACTGCCACCTTTGGTAGTTTTACAAGTTTTTGATGTATTTTCATTTGGTTTCTTTACTTTACATTGCAGAGCTATCACTGCAAAGAGAGAGAAGAAGAAATATTCAGTGCAGAATATATAAGTTCCTCAGTCGTTGAGAAATGGAATCTACATTCCCACCTGGATACAATCTTCCAAGCCAGACATGAGCAACCTTATTGGTCACAGGGTCCACATGTAGTGGTGGGTTGGAGACTGCATGCACACCGACACACTTCTTCCCCCTATCTCACACACAGGAACATCTCCAGACACAAAGATGGAGAAACACACAGTCTTCATCGATTTTACTATTATGAATGCATACACTAAAGCAGGGACATACCGGTACTCCCCCACAGCACACAGTGAGGTGCCCAATTGAATTTCAGCAGTCCCATTGCAAACTTTCACATGCCCTCGACCTAGCACTATCAAACGCAGCCAGACTATCCACGTGGTTTCCTCGCGTGAAAGCAGTCAGAACTAAGTGACCTGATGAATCCTACGTTAAGAAGGGCCTTCACACTTGCTCGATTCCACACCATCCCTATAGCATTCCTACAGGGCGCATATTCCAATACCCCCCTGGATCGTTGACTCTGCCCTTGCAACAAGGGAAAGATAGAGGATTTTATCCACTTTTTCTTCTACTGTCCTCTATATGCTACAGTTAGACCTAGCCTTTTCCTCCTAATCCTGCCGACCATCACCCTGGACGACGACTGCATGAAATACCTATTGGTAGATGCCAACCCTCCGGTCACAAGAGGAGTGGCTATCTACATACTCCAGGCACTGAAACTTAGGGCCACCTTCTTGGCTAATTTGCCTTAGCACTAGATCTAAGTTACTTCCTGACATAGACACTGTCGACACGCTCTGTCATCGCTTTTTATTCTATCTGTTTCACTTAGCATGATTTTATACCCAAAGTTTTATATGCACCTGTACAAAATGTACAAAATGTATCTGTTATATTTTATGTATATTATTGACAGGCTTCCGCCTGGTTTCTTATTATGTGCTATGACCAGATTGCTAATGCAATAAATATTATTTAGTTTAGTTAGTTCACATGCAGCACTTATGCTGTATGTGAACAAAGCCAACCTCATGAAACAGAAGTACACTCCATAAGGCTGTCTTCCGAAATTTGGAGTCCATATTCCCAGTATTCTAATATCTTTAGCTTCATTTATCATTCCTAGAGCCAGTATCAGTTTGCCCTCTCTAGCCCACTACATATCCCCTCCTACATTTGAAAAAGCAATTCAAGATTGCAGTTCCTACTCACCTTCAGAAAGGATGGCCAAGAAGAGACAAGTACTCAGGAAGATCTTCATAGTGCTGAGGAGAACTCAGTTCAAAGAAGCAGACGGAAAGATGGAGGAAGAGGCTGACTTGGAGGATTTATAAGCCAAGAAGAGGAGCCCTTGGCAGAACTGGTCCAGTGAGGGGGTGGGAAATGATGACAGTAGAGATTGCATGCTTTCCCAAATATCTTGTAATTTTATATTAGAACACAAAGCACTGAGTAGAAATTGGATTACATCATTTTTGGGAACTGTAAGAAATTCTGAACGCTGCCTCTTCCATTGTATTCTCAGGAATAAGAAACATATATACTTTAAGTCCTTGAATCACCTTTGGAAAGCCCATGAAAACTCTCCAAATAACTTTCCAGTCTATCCCACCCCAATTTCACCACAATGGGTGCCACTCTTATGGAACATATCTTCTTCAGAATGTACACTGGATGAAGACCAATTTGAGGCAATTGGAGTTGGACTGCTATTAGAATATTTCCTTCTAGGTTCAAGTGTCTAGAACACACATCATCTTGGAAATACTGAGCAAAGAATTCAAGAGTGTTAGTTACATAGGAAAGCCACTCATGTTGATTATGCACAGCAAAATAATTTCCCTAGCTTCATTAATCGCATCATGATTCCACTAATACAAGGCTATATTTTTACTGAAGAATGCTGAGTCACACACCAGGAATTTAGTTATCTTAAACATATAGTAATAATAATAATAATAATAATAATAATAATAATAATAATAATAATTTTATTATTTATACCCCACCCATCTGACTCCATTTCCCCAGCCAATCTGGGTGGCTTACAGCATAACTAAAACATAATAAAAACATCAAGTCTTAAAAATTTCCCTGAACAAGGCTGCCTCCAGATGTTTCCTAAAAGTTGTGTACTTCTTTATCTCCTTGACATCTGATGGGAGGACATTCCACAGGGAGAGCACCACTGCCCACAAGGACCTTTACCTGGTTCCTGTAAATTTACTTCTTGCAGTCAGGGAACCAACAGAAGACCCTCGGAAGTGGAGGTGGAGACGCTCCTTCAGGTATACTGGACCGAGGGCGTTTAGGGCTAGAAAGGTCAGAATATTGCTTGGAAACATACTTAGAGCCAATGAAGGTATTTTGGGACCGGTATCATATGCTCTTGGGGGGCCAGCCCCAGTCACCAGCCTATCTGCTGCATTCTGGATTAGTTGTAGTTTCTGGGTCACCTTCAAAGGTAGCCCCACATAGAGTGCACTGTGGTAGTCCAAGCAGGAGATAACTAGAGTATGCACCACTCTGGTGAGACAGTCTGTGGGCAGGTAGGGTCTCAGCCTGCGTACCAGATGGAGTTGGTAAACAGCTGCCCTGGACAGAGAATTAACCTGTGCCTCCATGGACAGCTGTGAGTCCAAAATGACTCCCAGGCTGCTCACCTGGTCCTTCAGGTGCACAGTTACGCCATTCAGGTCCAGGGAGTTCCCACACACACACCCCCCGTCCCCCAAGAACAGTACTTCTGTCTTGTCATGATTCAACTTAATCTGTTAGCTGCCATCCATCCACCAACCACCTCCAGACACTCACCCTGGATCATTTAAAACACACACACTAGAAAATGCATCTATGTACACAACTGAACTGAACTTGGGCCACAGTACAGCACCACCTCCATCCATGCACACAAATTCAGGACCCATCTATCCTGGATCCTTTCTAAAATTAATTCTGAGGCATGACTAATGTTTCAGATCCTCCAAGAGTCCCTATTTTCCAGGGACTGTCCCAGATTTTCAAAAGTTTTTGATTTGATCCCAGAATATTCTAATTATATATATTTGACCAGGAAGGAGGGGAGATTTTGTGTTTTTGTTCCCTTCTCGAATTATGAGCAAAGGGATTCAATTTTGCAGAGTTCTTTCACAAAATTGTAGAACAAAAGCTAAAGGATACCTATTCTAATCCTTGTGTGATTCAAGGTGTGCTTATAAAAAGCAGAAAAAGCAGAAATGTATAGCATTTGGGTGTTTAGCCAACGATGAAGCACCACAGAGGCAGATTTAGAGGATCATAGACTGCAAGAAGATCAAACATATCTATTCTGAAGGAAATCAGCTCTGAGTGCTTACTGGGGGAACAAGTCCTGAAACTGAGGCTCCAATACTTTGGCCACCTCATGAGAAGAAAAGACTCCCTGGAAAAGACTCTGATGTTGGGAAAGATTGAGGGCATTAGGTGAAGGGGACGAAAGAGGATGAGATCGTTGAACAGTGTTCAACACTTTTGTGGAAAAGAAGCGACACCAAGGACTCGGGCCAAGATAACGGTTGATAGATATAAATTATATAAGTCTCTTGTAGGTTTTATTCCTTGAGGTTTGAAATACAAATAAGATGAAAACTCAAAATAACTGGTACACTTTGACCTGAAAACTCTAGAAGATATAAAACCACTTTCTGTTTCAGGGAGGGTCACCTCGGATATTAAGAGATGGTTTGCTAAGATCCTTCCAAGAGTTTTGCTGGCTGCAGCTAATAAAGAGATGCCTTGATAGTTGGAGGAGAGGTGGAAAGAATTTGTCTGTGGCTAAGGGGCACAATCTATACGGTTCTGCCAGGGGCTCTAAATCACCTAGCTATGGCTCTGTGCTCCTGCCCAATGACATTTCCACCCTCATACCAACAATTTTCTTTGCCTAACAAAGGCCTGGTGCCTGACCACAACACCATTGCACCAAAAGGATCAACAGAGTTACTGTAGATCTCAGGTGGAAGAGGGCTATTGTACTTCTCGGCTTTTCATAGGAATATGGTTAGGCACCGTGGTACCAGAATACTGAGTTAGATGGGCCTTTGGAGTGACCTAGCAGGGATCTTCCTATGTTCGTGACTCCTGAATCCCTCAGTGGCTCTCCACAGTTCTGCCAAACAGTAGTAATCTGCCCTGACTGCCTAGTGCTGAGTAGCAAATCTCCAGAAAGGCAGCTGTAAATGCCCCCAGAGGACTGTGTATTATTTTATTCAATTTCCCCATCTTAATAAGTAGGGTGGGAAGCTTTTGTAGTGTACCCGTTTTAACGTTTTGTGATGTCCTTAAAGATATTGTAAGCCACTTGGAGATTTCTTTGAAATATGAAATAGTATATAGGTATGTAAGGGCTCCACTTGGCTCCCAGGCCAGGGGTTATCAACCCCAGGGCTCCATAGTGTCTCAACCTGTTTTTCTCTTTTGGCTTTGCTCCCTCAGCCACATGAACAGTTGGCTTGAATGAGATGAAATTATGAAAGCAGACTTCTTCAGCAGGTACATTGTGGAACAACTCTTCATCAGCAGGTACACTGCGTGGGCACCACTTAAAGGTAGTTAAGAGTTTGGCTACTGTAAGCAGATTTCCTGTAAATTTCAGCTGGCCAGAACTTGCATCAGACTGCTAAATCAGACCATCTCTTCAAGAAAACCATTTTTACAATGCCCAACCAGATGCAACATACATTCAGAGCCGTACTGCCCCAACAACAGAGGTTGAACATCAAGTTTACGAGCCACCTATAGATAAATTCATGGAGGATAAGGGTAATCCTTTTTCATGTTCATACCCATGTCCATGTCCCCCCTCTCCTCCTTTTGTACAAACCTGCCCACCCCCCAGAGGTAAACCAACCTGTGTTAACTTCCTGCCTCTTCCTCCTGCCACATACTTCCACTACAAAGGCTTCTTCCCACCTTCCCACCTCCAATTTATGAAGCCACCAACCCCTCCTATTCTGCAGCCTGTTTATGCTCCTGCTTTCAATTCACCATGTTCCCAGGCCTGCTACCCATTTTCTTTTAACATCCGCCCTTACACAAATCTATTCAGTTGCTCTTCCTTTTCCTCAATTGCTCTCTACTTATGTCAACTCTCCCTTACAGAACATCTCCCATTTCCACCCCTTCTCCTCTCTCCTATTCTCCTAATCATGATCAGCTTCACTCACCTTTTTCTTCCTCCCTAGCTTTTTAACTCTCCCTTTATTACACAAAAAGGAGGGCTGCTGCTGCAGCTAGTCTTCCTTACTAAGAGACTCACAATCTCACTAGGTTCCTCTAGCTTCCCTCAGTCAGAGCAGGGAAATAAAGTGGAATATAAGAAGCAAACGAGGCTAAGGATGCATTTGGTCATTTATTTGTTGCAACAAAGATTCAACCTCTCTAAGGAAAAAGAACGGAGGACCCCAAACAATGAGGATTTTTTTTAAAAAAAAAGTTCAACTTTTCCAGCACATAGGTAAGAAATTCCTCCCCAACAAGAGCAGGTGAACATATACATATGTCAGTTAAACACTACAAAAACAGGAGGAGTTGTGAGAAGAGAGAATTACAGTTTATTCCAGATTGTAATATTGAGGAACATGAAGCAATGGGATGCATAAAGGCCAAGTCCGTTTATAATAAAAATTGTCCAAATGGTCCAGACCCATAATTATTATTTGCAGAACTTTCTTCAAAACAGAACAAAAACAATAGTGATACATCCAAAATAGTTACATGATAATATAACATGAACGAAGTAACACCAGAGAGCCTTTCCAAACTCCCTTCTTGCTGCATTTGAATATTTTGTTCAGCTGCCACATCTCGCCACCCCCTGTGTCAACCCTTCTTGCTCAACTCAAAACTCTGCTATGGCGTTTTTATGGAACGCTGTGAAAGTCTTCCAGAAGCCCTTTCCATGGCATCCTGCTCTCACTGTCATAACACAGGAACTGTAAGTCGATGAGTCCCTTCTGGAACTCCATGAAATTTCACCAAATGCTCTTCCAGTCTATTTCCACCTCAGTTTCACCACAATGCGCATGAGGCCAAGATGTTCTCTGTCAGGCACAAAGTCACAAACAATTGGTACATCACATGCACATATATTTATCTTCCCAGTGATCTTGTGACGCTGGAACCTGTTTACATTTCTGGATCCAGCCAAGTTTATGTTTTTAATTTTATAGTCTCCATAGTTTAACTATGCACACTTCCTTGGTCAGTCCTGAATATTCTACCATTCCATTTCCTTCTGTGTCTAGCATTATCAGAGAAGGTGAAGAAGTCTTCTATATCCATTTTTCTCTCTGGCATGCATGATCTTAAATACATTTCTCATCTCTTTCTTTTGTCTTTCTCTTAACTAAAATGTCCCAAATTTTGTTACCTTTCCTTGTGTGGGCGTTATTCCATCCCCTTCAGCCTGTGTGGTGTGGTGGTTAAGAGCGGTAGACTCGTAATTTGGGGAACCGGATTCACATCTCCTCTCCTCCACATGCAGCTGCTGGGTGACCTTGGACTAGTTACACTTCTTTGAAGTCTCTCAGCCTCGCTCACCTCACAGAGTGTTCGTTGTGGGGGATGAAGGGAGAGGAGAATGTTAGCCGCTTCAGGTAGTGATAAAAGCAGGATATCAAATTGAAACTCGCCGCCTCCTCCTTCTTCTTCACGATTCCCATTTTCTGCAATTTTTCTAAATCTACAATACCCTTTTGAAGATGAGGTGAATGTACACAATAATGCAAGTATGGTCACAGCAAATATATCTATACTGGTGCCAATGATATTGACATTTTTATATTCAGTTCCTTTCCTGATGAGCCTAGGTGTGGAATTTGCCTTTTTCACAACTGCTGTATGGAGAAATGTTGGAGGGTATGTATGTACAGGTATGTATGTATTTTAATGGTTGTTTTTATAATGTTTATTTTTATTAAGTTGTATTTATTGTTTAATGTGTTTGTGTACAAACACACACACACACACACACACACACACACACTTACACAGTTAGTTGCATTTATTAATCTAGGTCTTCCCCCCCCCCATGCTTCCCTAATTGCAAAACATAAATTAAAAGATTTCTGCACTTAAAATACTGCAGTTTTCTGTGTTTCTTCTAATAACTTTTCGTACAAGACCAGGAGTAAACACTCATCAGTGGGATAGCTCACTTGGCAGAGCATGAGTGGGTGTGAACTCCATGTTGGGCTAAAGATTCCTGAATTGCAAAGAGCTGGTCGGCCAGAAAATAAGGGATTGCCAGAAATGGAAATATAAAATGTGTGTGGGACAAGAAAGAGTGTGTAGATTCGGGATTTCTGGGAGTACCTTTTTTAAATTCCTTGACATTTTCAGTGGGAGGGTTATGCCACACATGGTGACCAGACTCCACTGCTCTTTAAACTAGTTAGTGGAGATGCCAGGTGGGAGAGGGCTATTGGGCTCATGCCTTGTTTTCTGGGGTTAGGCGCTCTGGGAGCAGAATGCTGGACTAGAGGGGCCTTTGCTGCAATCCAGCAAAAATCCTCTTACGTTCCTGACTCCCGAATCTCTCACTGGCTCTCCAGAATTCTGCCAAACAGTAGTAGTATGCACTGGGTGCCTAGTGCTGCGTGGCAAATCTCCAAAAAAGCTGCTACAAATGCCCCCAGTGGACTGCATTTTAGAGCTTTATTCAATCTTTCCTCTTGATAAGTTGGGTGGGAAGCTTTTACTGTATTTTTTTGAACTTTTGTGATGCCATTATGATATTGTAATCCACATTTCATAAATAACTAATCATTACCCATTTGTTCCTTTTAAAAACACTCTTCCTTTGCCACTGCAGCTAACACATATTTTTAATTCGATGAATACAGACACAGAACACAGTTTTTATTTGCCACACCAATTTATTTTGATTATGAACAAGGATAAAGTTTACCCATATACCATATTATCATGAGACACAGCTCCTAAGCCCCCCTTTCCTACTTTAGATTCTTTGTTTCCTGCTTCCCATTCACCCGCCACTAAAAGCCAAACAGAGGACTCAGGAGTCCTGTGAATTGCAGTAGCTTTTCCTCTCCCACCACCAGCCAAGCAACTTCCACCTCCACTGCTGCAAGAAACAGTGGAATCCAAAAGGAAGAAGACATTGTTCTCTCCTAACTACCCTTCAAAGTTCAGCTGCTCTAGGGAAGGCAGAGTATCAGTGCATCGTGCTTGCGTTATAGTGCCTGAAAGGGCATCACTATGCATTGAATTCTTGGCCAGTTCACAAAGCTTTGGTGCTGCACAGCCATGGAAATGCTTGTCAGGAATTGCACTGTCATCTAGTAAAGAAAAAGAGACATTTTCACATGAGTGCCTGGAAAGTAATAGGTGAGTTTTTGTGCAGAAGAGAGAAAAGGAGCACTTTGATTTTTATTAAGTGTACTGAGTAAATATTGAAAGCATCTCAGAATCATACATGAGATCAATTTGACACAGATGTTTAAAAACTAGAAAAAGAAATACCCTTTTTTATTATGGGGCAGGGACTCCATGGCTGCTTTTATTTCTTCTAAAAGGTTAGTGAAAACTTTCTTTTGAAATGCAGTTTTACAAATGATTAAACAAAAATATTATTTTGCTTCCTTTCTCATACCCCCACCCCAGAAATATAGAGTCTCATCTATATACATGCAGATCAATGGTAATTTAACACAGTTATGTTTTCAGAAAAATAGAATTTTGCCCTACCTGTAGTGCATTTTATTGTAGAAAGCAACAAACAGAGCCCACCTCCCTGTTTCCGCCTTGTTGGCTAGCAGTGCTACTTACCATGGGCAACAACAAACTCTATGCACTGAGTCTCATCATTATGACACTTGATGGTCTTTGAGCCCTTACAGGCTTCTGAGAGAGCAGGAAAACAGGTTGGACACTCCTTCCCATTTAATTTAGGTTTTGGCACTGTGAAAAGCAACACATGGTTTCAGCACATTTATTTATTTATTTATTATTTCTCTCTCTCTCTCTCTCTCTCTCTCTCTCTCTCTCTCTCAAAAATTTGAGATATATGCATCCATGCATAACAAGTTTGTCTTTTTCAGACTTCCCACCCCCTTTTCCATGGTGTTTTTACTTCTTCCCCTCTGCTGCACAATATGTTCTATCTCTTGTACCAGCACATCAATACGTTATTCTCTAATTCATATTTCAAATCCTACTCATGAGTTCTTCATACCACAATATTTCCCTACATAGTCTGAAATGGGCTTCCATTCTCCCCCAAAGTCATCATTGTTAGATTCTCTTATTTTGGCTGTTTACTTTGCCAATTTTACATAATCCATAACCTTACCTTTCCATTCTTCTTTGGTGGTAACTTCTACTTCCTTCCATTTTTGAGCGGAGAATGTTATTATCCATAGGAGGGGGACCTTTAGCCATGGGGGACCATTGACACTTCCATGGCAAAATACTCTGGGTTACTTCCTGTGCATAAGTATCTTCACACAGGGGAGGGAGGATAGGAAAGTCACCCATCCTCTTTTCTCAGCCTGCATTAGTTACTGTTTTAGGCTTGGACTGCAATCTATTTTTTACCCTTTTATCCCTTTTATTTGCTTGGGTTAGTTTGGGAGACTTCCCTTCCCTCCCTAGCAATGCAAACACTCCATGGAAGTTAAACCTCCTTTTGAGGCATTTGCATTTTTAATTGGCTATTGTCCTTTTCATTTTACTTTATTGGATCTGTGGAGCATTACTGAACATTTTCAGCCTCCTGTTCCCCAAGGCCATGGTTGAGGGTTCCTGCAACACCATATTAGAAGAGCCAGGATGTCCTCCTGTGAAAGACAAAATACAAAACCGTGAACGATAATAGATAATAAACTACAACGAAATAATTTTGTCAAAAATATATATATATATAAATCTCTCCTCAGAGGCAAACGCCTACTTCTGTTTCAAAAAGGTCAGAGTTCTGGTATAAAGTGCAATATAAGGTGATAAAGATGGTTGTGCAAAGTTCCGACATAGAGTCTATCATTTCAGTGTGAAATATGATTAATACAAGTCCATCAACCGTGTAGGTATGTTTTCCGACGGGTGGCCAGCTTCGTATACTCCCGTTTCACACGCTGTTTCTTCAAGGAATGGACTTATCTTGGATAACAACAGTACATACCATCAATTTTACAAGAATATGAATATACATACAAACTTATAGAAGATACATACATACTTATAATAGATTTAAGTACTCACCATCCACACAGGGCTAGTAAATTCAGCTTAGTATATACATTTATAATGGTCCATACATCATGTTTGACCTTCACAGGAATATAAATTTTTTTACAAGAATATGAATATACAAACTCATAGAAGATACATGCAACCTTATAATAGATTTATAATAGATTTAAATACTCACCATCCACACAGGACTAGTAAATTCAGCTTAGATGTTTCTAAGAGACTCTGAAGGTCCTCATTTCGGTAAGGCTAATCCAAACTATACTGGCTTTCCCTATTAAGTACTAGCAGCCAGGGTAACATTAAAACATTTAAAGGGACGGATCTCTATTACTCTTGATACAGAGATTAAGGGTATAGAAACATTTATAATGGTCCATACATCATGTTAGACCTTTTCTAAGTTGTTTATATTCCTGTGAAGGTCTAACAAAGGTGTTAGTTACATAGGATAGCCACTTATGTTGTTTATGTACAGCAAAATAATTTCCCTAGCTTCATTAATTGCATCATGACTCCACTAATACAAGGCTATATTTTTACTGAAGAATGCTGAGTCACACACCAGGAAGTTAGTTATCATAAAATATAATAATAATAATAATAATAACAATAATAACAATAATAACAATAATAACAACAATAATAATTTTATTATTTATACTCCGCCCATCTGACTCCATTTCCCCAGCCAATCTGGGCGACTTAAAGCATATCTGAAACATAATAAAAACATCAAGTCTTAAAAACTTCCCTGAACAGGGCTGCCTTCAGATGTTTTCTAAAAGTTGTGTAGTTCTTTATCTCCTTGACATCTGATGGGAGGACGTTCCACAGGGAGAGCAACACTGCCCACAAGGACCTCTGCCTGGTTCTTGTAACTTTACTTTTTGCAATCAGGGAACCACCAGAAGACCCTCGGAAATGGAGGTGGAGACGCTCCTTCAGATATACTGGACTGAGGCCGTTTAGGGCTAGAAAGGTCAGAATATTGCTCGGAAACATACTGAGAGCCAATGAAGGTCTTTCGGGACCGGTGTTATATGCTTTCGGGGGGGGGTACCCCCTGTCACCAGCCTAGCTGCTGCATTCTGGATTAGTTGTAGTTTCTGGGTCACCTTGAAAGGTAGCCCCACATAGAGTGCACTGCAGTATTCCAAGCAGGGGATAACTAGAGTATGCACCACTCTGGTGAGACAGTCTGCGGGCAGGTAGGGTCTCAGCCTGCATACCAGATGGAATTGGTAAACAGCTGCCCTCCACAGAGTATTGACCTGCGCCTCCATGGACAGCTGTGAGTCCAAAATCACTCCCAGGCTGCTCACCTGGTCCTTCTGGTGCACAGTTACCCCATCCAGGTCCAGGGTGTCCCCCCCCCCCACACACAGTCCCCCATGAACAGTACTTTTGCCTTGTTAGGATTCAACCTCAAAATGCATCTATGTACACAACTGAACTGTACTTGGGCCACAGTCCAGCCCCACCTCCACTCATTCACACAAATTCAGGGCCCATCTATCCTGGATCCTTTCCAAAATTAGTTCAGAGGCATGACTAATGTTTCAGACCCTCCAAGAGTCCCTATTTTCCAGGGACTATCCCAGATTTTCAGAAGTTATCCCAGTTTCTAATTTGATTTGAGAATATCCTAATTATATATATTTGACCAGGAAGGAGGGGAGATTTTGTGTTTTTTTTGTCTCCCTCTCAAATTATGAGCAGGTGGCTTCAATTTTACAGAGTTCTTTCACAAAATTGTAGAAAAAAAGTTAAAGGATACCTATTCTGATCCTCATGTGATTCAAGGTGTGCTTATAAAAAGCAGAAAAAGCAGAATCACTGAGCATCCTCATGAGAAGAGAAGACTCCCTGGAAAAGTCCCTGATGATGGGAAAGATTGAGGGCACATGGAGAAGGAGACGACAGACGACGAGATTGTTGGACAGAGTTCTCGAAGCTACTAACATGAGTTTGACTAAACTACGGGAGGGAATGCTCTGCTCCATGGGGTCCCGAAGAGTCGGACACGACTAAACTACTAACCAACATAGAATGGGAGGTGAGAGGTGGGGGAGGCAACAAATTTTGGTGTCTCACATGGTGCCACTGAAATTTGACTCCAAAGTCTGCCAGTGGCCACCAGAATGTACAGAGAGCAAGTGATGGGGAGATATCTGAGGTCAGAACTGCCAAAGGATTAGTTATAGCCATGTTTCTATTCCTCCAAAATACTGAAGGGGGGCGAGAGAATGATGCCTTCTTTTTCTGAAGCAGATATAACTTTAAACCCCACCCAAAAGAATTGTTTCTGCTGAGGTATATCCATCTCCTTCATTTGTCATTTTCTGGAGGATTTTAAAAATTCCTATTGTCCCAGGCATTTAAAGGCTGAAAGGCACTGCTCATAGCAGCCTTGAATTTAATGTTTATCTGAATTTACTATTATCTGGAACCAGTTATTTCTAATTTTCAATGTTCTTAATGTTTCTCAACCTTTTCAGATTGTTTCTTTTCTTTTCTTTTTAAAAAGCAATTTCTTAATATACATTTTTCTTTTATATTTACTAGTGTCTTTTTTCTGTTGTCACCTGTCCTGGTTCTTTTGGGGGAATGGTGGGGTTGCAATAAATGTTAAGAAATGAATATGGCTAAAAATCCAAATACTGATCCTTCATGTATTCTATGTCTAACACTGTTGGGACGATTTATGAGCCCATACATCAGGTCGCATACACACATGCACTGTCACGTATCTCGCTGTGCAGGGATAAGCACAGGAGGGTTCAAAAGGACAGGGGCGATGAGTTGGCAAGTCCTGAAGTCCGTGAAGGAGTCAGTAAGGCTAACACTTCCCTCGAAGGGACAATAAGTGTTACCAGAGGTGTGACACCTGGATCAACAGTGGAGAGAGCACGAGGAGGATGCATGGATGGAGTATGCAGGAGAAGCACGTACCTCATGGTGGAAGCTGGGGGATGTCACCTTACCATATTTGGGGTGGAAAGTTTTGGAAAGTTTGCCTTGTTGGGGTATTCATTATGTTAATGAACCTAATGTTTATGCATACTGTCAAACTCAATAAAAGGGAACTCCGAGAAAGATCAGGGTCGCTTTCCCGTTACAACTTAACCTGTCTCTTCAAGAGTTCGTTATTTCGCCGCTTCCGCATAACACATGGGTCAGCAACCTTTTTCAGCTGTGGGACGGTCCACTGTCCCTCAGACTATGTGGTAGGCCGGACTATATTTTGAGGGGGGAAATGGAACAAATTCTTATGCCCCACAAAAAACCTAGAGCAGTATTTTAAATAAAAGCACACATTCTAGTCATGTAAAAACACCAGGCAGGCCCCACCAATAACCCAGAGATGCATTTTAAATGAAAGGACACATTCTAGTCATGTAAAAACAGGCTGATTCCTGGACAGTCCACTTGCCAGATTGAGAAGGCTATTGGGCCGCATCTGGCCCACGGGCCTTAGGTTGCCTGCCCCTGGTCTAACACCTAATTCTGCTTCCTGCAGATTTTTAACAGATCTGGCTTCTTATCCAATGACAGCTAGGCACCCTCAGGAGTCTTTCACTATAAAAAACCATTTGAATATTCAGCCTCAGTTCCTTTGGGAAGAATGAGGCGATGGAACTTTAATAAATAAATCAGATATAAAATGAAGTGTCAACAGTCCTGCTCCATGTAGATTATAAAGGGGATGCATAGTCTCTCAAAATCTCCTCTCTTATGGTTTATTGAGACTCCAGATAAAGAGATATGGAGCTGCATTTGACTCCCAGGCCAGGGGATCCCAACCGCAGATACATATCATAAAAGTGCTCCATAGTCTCTCAAACTGTTGTCTCTTTTGGCTTCCCTCACTCAGCCACATGAGCAATTGGGTAAAATTAGAGAAAATTATGAAAGCAGTTTTTCAGCAGGTACATTATGGAACAACTCTTCTTAAGCAGGTACACTGGGTGAGCCACACTTGAAGCCAATTAGGAGTTTGGCTGCTGTAAGATTTCCTGTAAATCTCAGATGTCCAGAAATTGCATCAGCCTGCGAAATAAGGTCATCTGTTCAAGAAAACAATTTACGATAAGCTAGAAGATGGCAGTGTCAAAATGAAGCCTCTGATGGGAGTGATATATGTGCCTTTAACAGATAAGGAGAAGCAGTGGTCCAGGTGGAAGTGATTTTCTGTTCGACTTTCTTCTTCCACACACTTGGACGTACAAGGTGAAATGGTCTTGAATCTTGATTCTTAAGACATAGCTTGCCAAGGCTGCTTTTGCTCCTTGCTTGACTGTATCACAGAAAGCAACCTCTTGCATTGTTATATCACTGAATGCAAGTTTTTTTTTGTGCCTCATTAAATGCTGGGAAAAAGAAAAGAAGAAAAAGAAAAAAGAAAACAATTTTCACAGTAGCCAACCATATGCCTGGCATAGCCAGCAAGCAGGACCTGAGAACAACACTACTCTCCCCACAGCTGGTTCCCAGCAGCAGGCATTAAGAGCCAAACTGCCCCAAATGGCAGACATAGAACATAACCATCAAGTATAGTAGCCATCAATACACAAATTGATGGAGGATGAGGGTAATCTGCAATTTAGCACATCCAAGTTGTTGGCCACCATGACTTCTTCTGATACTAAATTCCAAAGATTAAATGCTTTCTGTCTAAAGCAGTTATAGCTTCCATCTGTCCTGATTGTTCCATTCCTCCATTTCATTGCATGTCCATATGTTCTATTGTTATGAGAGAAGGCTACTAGACACAATGGCTACATTTCCTCTGGTATGAAAGCCAAGGATCCTATGGGAGTCTGCTCTGCTCCTGCCTTGTTTTCAGGTCATCCCAAAGGCAACTGCTTCAGCTCTCTGAGAACAGGATGCTGGACCTCATTAGCTTTTGTGTGGTCCAAAAGGGATCCCCTTATGTCCTGGACTCCTCAGTGCATCTCCAGTGGCCTATCAAATAATCCTTCCAAGAATTCTGCCGGCTACAGCTAATAAAGAGATGCCTTGATAGTTGGAGGAAAGACGGAAAGAAGAGCTAATCTGTCTTTGGCTAAGGGTCGTAATCTGTACGGTTCTGCCAGGGGCCCTAAATCACCTAGCTACAGCTCTGTGCTCCTGCCCAATGCCATTTCCACCCTCATACTAACAATTTTCTATGCCTAACAAAGGCCTGGTGCCTGACCACAACACCAGTGCACCAAAAGGATCAACAGACTTACTGTAGATCTCAGGTGGAAGAGGGCTATTGTACTTCTCGGCTTTTCATAGGAATATGGTTAGGCACTGTGGTACCAGAATGTTGAGTTAGATGGGCCTTTGGAGTGACCTAGCAGGGATCTTCCTATGTTCCTGACTCCTGAATCCCTCAGTGGCGCTCCACAGTTCTGCCAAACAGTAGTAATCTTCCCTGCCAAACAGTAGTAATCTTCCCTGGGCGTTCCACAGGGCGGGCGCCACTACCGAGAAGGCCCTCTGCCTGGTTCCCTGTAGCTTTGCTTCTCGCAGTGAGGGAACCACCAGAAGGCCCTCGGCGCTGGATCTCAGTGTCCGGGCTGAACGGTGGGGGTGGAGACGCTCCTTCAGGTATACAGGACCGAGGCCGTTTAGGGCTTTAAAGGTCAGCACCAACACTTTGAATTGTGCTCGGAAACGTACTGGGAGCCAATGTAGATCTCTCAGGACCGGTGTTATGTGGTCATGGCGGCCACTCCCAGTCACCAGTCTAGCTGCCGCATTCTGGATCAATTGCAGTTTCCGGGTCACCTTCAAAGGTAGCCCCATGTAGAGCGCATTGCAGTAGTCCAAGCGGGAGATAACCAGAGCATGCAACACTCTGGCGAAACAGTCTGCGGACAGGTAGGGTCTCAGCCTGCGCACCAGATGGAGTTGGTAGACAGCTGTCCTGGACACAGAATTAATCTGCACTTCCATGGACAGCTGTGAGTCTAAAATGACTCCCAGGCTGCGTACCTGGTCCTTCAGGGGCACAGTTATGCCATTCAGGAACAGGGAGTCCCCCACACCCGTCTGCCCCCTGTCCCCCAAAAACAGTACTTCTGTCTTGTCAGGATTCAACCTCAATCTGTTAGCCGCCATCCATCCTCCAACCGCCTCCAGGCACTCACATAGGACCTTCATTGCCTTCACTGGTTCTGATTTGAAAGAGAGGTAGAGCTGGGTATCATCCGCATACGGATGAACACCCAGCCCAAACGCTCTGATGATCTTTCCCAGCGGCTTCATATAGATATTAAAAAGCATGGGGGAGAGGACGGAACCCTGAGGCACCCCACAAATGAGAGCCCAGGGGTCTGAAAACTCATCCCCCACCATCACTTTCTGAACACGGCCCAGGAGGAAGGAGCGGAACCACTGTATAACAGTGCCCCCAGCTCCCAACCCCTCTACATGGTCCAGAAGGATGTTATGGTCGATGGTGTCAAAGGCCGCTGAGAGGTCCAGCAGAACTAGGAAACAGCTCTCACCTTTGTCCCTAGCCCGCCGGAGATCATCGACCAGCGCGATAAGTAGGGTGGGAAGCTTTTGTAGTGTACCTGTTTTAACTTTTTGTGATGTCCTTAAGATATCGTAGGCCACTTGGAGATTTCTTTGAAATATGAAATATGAAATAGTATATAGGTATGTAAGGGCTCCACTTGGCTCCCAGGCCAGGGGTTCTCAACCCCAGGTCAAGATTACAAAAAGGTCTCTATAGTGTCTCAACCTGTTTTTCTCTTTTGGCTTTGCTCCCTCAGCCACATGAACAGTTGGCTTGAATGAGATGAAATTATGAAAACAGACTTCTTCAGCAGGTACATTGTGGAACAACTCTTCATCAGCAGGTACACTGCGTGGGCACTACTTAGAGGTAATTAAGAGTTTGGCTACTGTAAGCAGATTTCCGGTAAATTTCAGCTGGCCAGAACTTGCATCAGACTGCTAAATCAGGCCATCTCTTCAAGAAAACCATTTTTACAATGCCCAACCAGATGCAACATACATTCAGAGCCATACTGCCCCAACAACAGAGGTTGAACATCAAGTTTACTAGCCACCTCTAGATAAATTCATGGAGGATAAGGGTAATCCTTTTTCATGTTCATACCCATGTCCATGTCCCCCCTCTCCTCCTTTTGTACAAACCTGCCCGTCCCCCCCAGAGGTAAACCAGCCTGTGTTAACTTTCTGCCTCTTCCTCCTGCCACACACTGCCACTACAAAGGCTTCTTCCCACCTTTCTCCTATTTATGAAGCCACCAACCCCTCCTATTCTGCAGCCTGTTTATGCTCTTGCTTTTAATTCACCATGTGCCCAGGCCTGCTACCCCTTTTCTTTTCACATCTCCCCTTACACACATCTTTTGAGTTGCTCTTCCTTTTCCTCTCTTGCTCTCTACTTATGTCAACTCTCCCTTACAGAACATCTCCCATTTCCACCCCTTCTCCTCTCTCCTATTCTCCTAATCATGATCAGCCTCACTCACCTTTTTCTTCCTCTCTAGCTTTTTAACTCTCCCTTTATAACACAAAAAGGAGGGATGCTGCTGCAGCTAGTCTTCATTACTAAGAGACTCATTATCTCACTAGGTTCCGCTAGGTTCCCTCGGTCAGAGCAGGGAAATAAAGTGGAATATAAAAAGCAAACCAGGTTAAGGATGCATTTGGTCATTTATTTGTTGCAACAAAGATTCAACCTCTCTAAGGAAAAAGAACAGAGGACCCCAAACAATGAGTTTTCTTTAAAAAAAGTTCAACTTTCCCAGCACATAGTTAAGAAATTCCTCCCCAACAAGAGCAGCTGAACATATACATATGTCAGTTAAACACTACAAAAACAGGAGGAGTTGTGAGAAAAGAGAATTACAGTTTATTCCAGATTGTAATATTGAGGAACATGAAGCAATGGGATTCATAAAGGCCAAGTCCATTTATAATAAAAATTGTTGAAATGGTCCAGACCCATAATTATTATTTGCAGAACTTTCGTCAAAACAGAACAAAAACAACAGTGATACATCCAAAATAGTTACATGATAATATAACATGAACGAAGTAACACAAGAGAGCCTTTCCAAAGTCCCTTCTTGCTGCATTTGAATATTCTGTTCAACTGCCACATCCTGCCACCCCCTGTGTCAGTCCTTCTTGCTCAACTCAAAACTCTGCCATGGAGTTTTTATGGAATGCTGTGAAAGTATTCCAGAAGCCCTTTCCATGGCATCCTGCTCTCACTGTCATATGACAGGAACTGTAAGTCGATGAGTCCCTTTCTGGAACTCCATGAAATTTCACCAAATGCCCTTCCAGTCTATCACCACCTCAGTTTCACCACAGTGTGCATGAGGCCAAGAGGTTCACTGTTAGGCACAAACAATTGGTACATCACATGCACATATATTTATCTTCTCAGTGATCTTGTGATGCTGGAACCCGTTTACATTACTGGATCCAGCCAAGTTTGTGTTTTTAATTTTATAGTCTCCATAGTTTAACCATGCACACTTTGAAAAAGCACCTTCCTTGATCTGTCTGGAATATTCCAGCATTCCATTTCTTTCTGTGTCTAGCATTATCAGAGAAGGTGAATAAGTCTTCTATACCCATTTTTTCTGTGGCATGCATAATCTTAAATAGGTTTCTCAGCTCTCTTTTTTGTCTTTCCTCTAAACTAAAATGTCTCAAATTTTGTACCCTTTCCTTATGTGGCCGTTATTCCATTCCCTTCAGCATCATGATTCCCCTTTTCTGCTACTTTTCTAAATCTACAATACCCTTTATGAGTTGAGGTGAATGTACACAATAATGAAAGTATGGTCACAGCATATATTTTTATACTGGTGTCAATGATATTGATATTTTAATATTCAATTCCTTTCCTGATGAGCCCAGCTGTGGAATTTACCTTTTTCACAACTGCTGTATGGAGAAATGTTGGAGGGTATGTATGTATGTATGTAAATGTTTGTTTTTATAATGTTTGTTTTTATAAAGTTGCACACATTATAAAGTTTAATGTGTTTGTGTACAAACACACACACAGTTAGTTGCATTTATTAATCTGGCGCTTTCTCCCCACCCCCATGCTTCCCTAATTGCAATACAGAAATTAAAAGATTTCTGCACTTAAGATACTGCAGTTTTGTGTGTTTCCTCTAATAACTTTTGCACTAGATCGAGAGGAAATTGTCACGGTCTGGTCAAAGGGTGAACGAAGTCCCGGCAGAGGATGTCAGGACAGGGGGCAAGGTGATGAGGTAGAAGCAGGAATGTGAGTCCAGGAACCTGCGGTCCGAGGGTCGAGAAACAGGGGATCATGAAGGCGAGGTCCAGGGATCAAGAAGCAGGAGGTCACAAAGGCGAGGTCCAGGGATCAAGAAGCAGGAGGTCACGAAGGCAAGGTCCAGGGATAAAGAAGCAGGAGGTCATGAAACAAGGGTCCAGATGCAGCAAGGCAGAAAGTGTGTTGCTGTGGCAAAGAGCTGAAGGGAAATGCTGACCTATATCTCTCCCGGCTCTTGCCACCAGGTGCAGTGAGTTACCAAATGGCCTCACATGTGTGGCCGCTCCTTGCCTCTCCAGAACAAGCCGAAGAGGGCCCCAGTCCTGCGAATCCCTGTTGATCCCAGGGCCTGGCTCCTGCACGCACTCCTGACAGAAATGCTCAAGCAGTGGGATAGCTCACTTGGCAGAGCATGAGACTGGTTTGTGGGTGCAAACCCCATGTTGGGCTAAAGATTCCTGCATTGCAGGCTCTTGGACTAAATGATCACGCATTCCCATCCAACTCTACAATTCTTGGATTCTGTGATACTGATGAAGAATATAATGTCCCTATTGACATCTGAGGAATGTTGGAGGGTATGATGTGACACCTGTACAGGGGGTGGTCTAGACATCCCTTGGGGTCCCTTCCAACTCTACAATTCTATGATTCTATGATCTTCCCATATTTGCTATAGTGCCTGATTTGGATAGGCCTCAAACCATCAAATGGAGGCTTCCTAGTAGGGCTAAATACCAGACTGTCCAAGGAGTCACATATTTGTTTGCTTTTCCTTAGAGACATCATGAAGTGCCCTGTTCCCAGTAGCTCTATTTTGAACAAGGATTGGGTTAAGAGTTGAAAGAGTTGGTTGGCCATAGAATAAGGCACTGCCAGAAATGGAAATATAAAATGTGTGTGGGACAAGAAAGTGTGTGTGGCTTTAGGATTTGTGGGAGTGCCTTATTTAAATTGCCTTTACATTTTCAGAGGGAAAGTTATAGTAACCAGCTTCTACCACTCTTTAAACTAGTTGGTGGAGATCCCAGGTGGGAATGGGTTATTGGGCTCACGCCTTGTTTTCTGGGGTTCTTGTTGACATATGTTTAGGTGCTCTGGGAGCAGAATGCTGAATCTCTCGCTGGCTGTCCAGGGTTCTGCCAAACAGAAATAGTCTGCATTGGGTGCCTAGTGCTGGGTGGCAAATCTCCTAAAAACAGCTACAAATGCAAACAGTGGACTGCATTTTAGAGCTTTCTTCAATGTTTCTTCTTGATAGGTTGGGTGGGAAGCTTTTTATTGTATTTGTTTGAATTTTGTGGTGCCTATATGATATTGTAAGCAACTCAATGATTTCTTTGAAATATGGAGTGGTATAAACATTTCATTAATCAATAAATAAAAAACCATTACCCACTTCTTTTAAAAACACGGTCCTTTGCCATTGGAGCTAAAAATATTCTTAATTTGATGAATACAGACACAGAACACAGTTTTTATTTGCCACACCAATTTATTTTGATTATGAACGAAGATAAATCTGACCCACATGCCATATTATCATGAGACAGAGCCCCCAAGCCCCCCTTTCCTATTTTAGTTTCTCTATTCCCTGCAACTCATTCACCCTCCATTAAAAACCAAAAAGAGGACTCAGGAGTCCTGTGAATTGCAATCTCTCTTCCTCTCCCACCACCAGACAAGCAACCTCCACCTCCACTGCTGCAACAAACAGTGGGATCCAAAAAGAAGAAGACATTGATCTCTCCTAACTACCCTTCAAAGTTGGTCTACTCTAGGGGAGTCAGAGATTCAAAACATCGTGCTTGGGTTATAGTGCCTGAAAGGACACCACTGTGCATTGGATTCTTGGCCAATGCACAAAGAGTTGGTGCTGCACAGCCGTAGAAATGCTTGTCAGGAATTGAACTGTTATCTAGTAAAGAAAAAGAGACATTTTCACATCAGTGCCTGGGTAGTATTGAGTGAATTTGTATGCAGAAGAGAGAACAGGACCATTTAAATTTTTATTAATGGTATATTGAGCAAATATAGAAAGCATCTCAGAATCATACATGAGATCAATTTGGCACAGATGTTTAAAATTTAGAAAAAGAAATATCGAATTTTTATTATGGGACAGGGGCCCATCTTCATCAATATTGCTTTCCAGATCTGGGCTCCATGGCTGCCTTTACTTCTTCTAAAAGGTTAGTAAAAACATTCTTTTAAAAAGGCAGTTTTACACATGATTAAACAAAAAGATTACTTTGCTTTCTTTCTCATACCCCCACCCCAGAAATATAGATTTTCATCCATATACACATGCATAGCAAAGATCATTTAATACAGTTATGTTTTCAGGAAAAAATAAAACTTTCCCCCACCAATACAAATAGTGCATTTTCTGGCAGAAAGCCACAAAAAGAAAAAGAGAGCAGCCCAGCACCCTGTCTCCACCTCATTGGCTGGCAGTGCTACTTACCGTAAGCAACAACAAACTCTATGCACTGAGTCTGATCATTATAACACTTGATGGTCTCTGAACCCTTTAAGTCTTTTGAGACAGAAGGAAAACAGGTTGGACACTCCTTCCCATTTAAGTGAATTTTTGCCTCTGTGAAAATCAACCACTAAAATCAGCACACAGTTTCAGCCCACATCTATCTTTATTTCTTTATTTCTTTTGCTGAAGTGTAATTTTTAAAATTAAATTTTCAAAAAAACATATATATACATCAATGCATAATAAATTTGTCTTTTTCAGATTTCCCACCCCCCTTTTCAATGGTGTTTTTACTTCTTTCGCTCTGCTGCACAATATCTTCTATCTCTTGTACCAGCACATCATTACTTTATTCTCTAATTTGTTCTGTTGCTCATATTTCAAAACCTGCTCATGAGTTCTTCATACCACAATATTTCCCTA
The DNA here is from genome assembly GCA_034641395.1 of Darevskia armeniaca. Taxonomy (NCBI): domain Eukaryota; kingdom Metazoa; phylum Chordata; class Lepidosauria; order Squamata; family Lacertidae; genus Darevskia; species Darevskia armeniaca. The sequence continues at coordinate 1,037,109 of JAWWNF010000115.1, forward strand.
AATTGTCTGAAACAGGCTTCCATTCTTCCACAAAGCAATCATTGTGAGATTCTCTTATTTTGGCTGTTTACTTTGCCAATTCTGCATAATCCATCACCTTGTTGTTGTTGTTCAGTCGTTCAGTCGTGTCCGACTCTTCGTGACCCCATGGACCAGAGCACGCCAGGCACGCCTATCCTTCACTGCCTCTCGCAGTTTGGCTGCGATCCATCACCTTACTTATCCATTCTTCTTTGGTGGTAACTTCTACTTCCTTCCATTTTTGAGCGGAGAATGTTATTACACATAGGAGGGGGACCTTTTGCCACGGGGGACCAGTGACACTTCCATGGCAAAAGACCCTGGGTTACTTTCTGTGCATAAGTATCTTCATACAGGGGAGGGAGAATAGGAAAGTCACCAATTTTTCTTTTCTCAGCCTGCATTAGTTACTGTTTTAGGCTTGGACTTCAAGCTATTCTTTGTCTTTTTCTCCCTTTTATTTGCTTGGGTTAGTTTGGGAGACTTCCCTTCCTTCCCTAGCCATGCAAACAGTCTATGGAAGTGAAACCTGCTTTTGACGCCTTTGCATTTTTAATTGGCTTATACTTTCTTGTCCTTTTCACTCTACTTCCTTGAATCTGTGGAGCATTACTGAAGGTTTTCAGCCTCCTGTTCCCCAAGGTCATGGTTGAGGGTTCCTGCAACACCATATTAGAAGAGCCAGGATGTCACCCTGTAGCTGGTGTTCCAGAGGTGGAGTTACTATTAGGGAAACAGTGTTTTCATGAGCTCTGGCTTCCATCACACTGTCCCGTTGCACCAGAAGTGGTTTTTGTCATGCTGGCCACATGATCTGGACAGCTGTCTGCAGACAAAGGGCACCTGCCTCACCCTGAAAAGCAAGATGAGTGCTGCACCCCATAGTCGATTTTGACTGGATTTAACCATCCAGGGGTCCTTTACCTTTATTTTTTTCCTTATTACGAGGTATCATGGGGACCACCTTTGGTGTCCTCTAACCAGCTACAGGGAAGCTGTAACCTAACCTGGGCTTCATCGAAGATCTCCAATGCCATCTGTTTGATATTGTTTGTCTAAGGGCAACCAAGGAAAACCCCTAAGGCCTCAATGCTATTTATGCTGGAGGATATATACAAATACACATATACTTACGTTGAAATATTTTCTTGGTACACTTACTACCATAACAGCACTCCCTGAAATTACGTATGAAACCACCTTGTTTTGTAGTGAAACTGTAGATCTCTGGGGTGCAATCTGTAGTGCATCCACTTTCAGTTTCCCTCTTACTGGAGCCATCTGTGAGAGAGCATTAGAAGGAATACCTAGATCAGCAAAAATTCAAATCATTACTCTCCTGAATGGATTTTTTGTTATGCTCCCTTATATACCGGTACATACATTGGGCAAATGGGTGAATAAAGAATCTGGCAAGTACTGAATTTAGCAAGCTAATCCTTAAAGTAGTTTCTTCTGGAATTACCTTATAAGTACAGTGTAATTTCTTCTGCCAAACCATGTGAATATTTCAGGATAGTTCCTTTAAAAGTCACACATAAATGAGACATAATAGAGTTATTTTTCTGCACACACAAAATGGCAAGGACTTTGAATAGGTTGATCTGCCACCCATCAGATATCCAGCTAGCTGATCCATTGGCTGACTCAAGAAGCTTTCTTATACTATGTAATATATATCACAGAGAGTGGAGAATGAACAACGTGATGCACCAAGATTTGCAATCCCAAGGCAGTTGTGACACCCTGAGACCATGCACAAAGAGGGGCTTTTTGCTGGCCAGATGAAGTTCACTTCTCAGTTGCTGGCTGCAACCTGTGAGTAATGGACATCCATAATGGCATGCCAGACAAGATCCAGGTTTTCCTAGGTTTGGCAGTGATTTGGCGGTCACCACTTTGTGTAGCAGTTGCCTTGGACTGGATCCTTAGTGGAAATGATGATGGAGAAAATAATAATTTCATAAAACGGCATCATTCAAATGATTTCGTTTTCTTTTGAAGCTATGGCCTAGCTAAACCAAAAAGGTCTGTGCCTGCAATACAACAAAGAACTAGCTGCTTTTAGGTATGGTATGTAGCAAGTGTCCCACACAACTGGCACACCAGCTCTCCGGGGCCCTTGGATAGCTGGCAGGCATCCAGAGTTTTCCATCACTCTCTGTCCAAACTGGCCAAAATGTATAAATCTAGATCAAACATATATTGGAAATGCAGGGAGGCACAAGGCACCATGATCCACATGCGGTGGATCTGCCAAAAAAATAATAATCAGGAGACTTTGGGAAACTATTTACAATGGACTTTAAAAAATGTTTAAATCTTTCTTCCTGAAGAAGCCCAAAACCTTCCTGTTAGGTATAATGAGCAATCAAATTCCAAAAAGGCTACGAAAATTCTTTATGAATGCGGTAGCAGCAGCTAGGATTCTAATTGCTAAGGTATGGAAAGGGGATTCTATCCCCTCAAAATTAGATTGGCAAAATAAAATGCTAGAATATGCAGAAGTAGCAAGATTAACAGCAAGATTTCAAGGCCATACAAATCAAAGACTCAATAGAGAGTGGACTATCTACAGAGAATATTTAAAAGAATATTGTAATGACATAAATTCTTTGGCTGGCCTGGATTGATTTCTGCATGAATTATTAAATTATTACAGAATTAAAATAACAGAAGAATTTAGGAGAGAGTTAAGTGTGCAGAGTAATGAAACTTAGGAACCACAGTGGGTGGATCGGAAGTCATGTTACAATGAGCGATGAGCGAAACACACCGATTTCTTTTTCGGTGTGTATGTATGGTGTATAGAGTATTAATTACTAGATTGCCTCTGATGATTGATGCATATTGTTTTGTTTTCTGTTTGTTTTCTTGTGTTTCTAAAATCAATAAAGCATTAAAAAATTAAAAAAGTATAAAATATTTTACCTAAGAAAGGTACCATGTTGAAATGAATATGGAACCATTTTCCTTTAAAAAAATGGGGTATTGATAGAGAAAATAATAATTTCATAAAACTGTATCATTTGGATTATACCTCCAGTTGCTGAACCCTTAGAATTTACCCAACAATGGGATGGAAAGCTCCCCTCCCCCAAAACCTCATGCCATCTGGGAAGACTGCAATCTTTGTCTCTTCACCCAGCTCAGGGGCTCAGGACAAAGAGTAACCCTTACCAGGAGCTTCTTGGAATTTGCTAGATGTTGCCATAGGTGAACCCTAACGTAGGTCATCCCCAACTGTCTTTCAACCATCAGGTGGACTGATTGATCACTGGTTACATAATCAATGCCTGCACCAAACCTGTTTTCAACTATAATCTATAAAGTTAAGGACTAATCTGAAACCAACACATGTCTCCTTGTATTCATCATTGCCTGCACACCTGACCGCTGTATCACTTTGGGTGCTAATCAGTGGATCGTGACCTGCCAGTGAGGTATTGTTACTTAGGATTTGGCCATTGGGAAAACCATTTGGTGATGGAGCTGTGAGGCAAAGGCCAGAGAAAGCTGAGGCCTGAATATTCATGCACAGTGTATTAACAGTAATCAGCTGGCAAAGCTCAGAAGAAGGTTGTCAGTGGTTCTCTGAGGCTAAGAGGCTGCCCCATGTAAAGGTGTGGGGGAAGTTGCACACTTTAGGAGTTATTGACATGGAAAAGAGCCATCTCAGTGCCTTCTCCCCGACACTGGAACTCCTTTCCAGGAGAAGCCAGATTGCCTCCCTTCTTGTCCTTCTCCTGACAGGTGAAGACCTTCTTGTCCCAACTGGCTTTTTGGAGAATTACTGTTTTTATTGAAAAAGGATGCTGCCACTTTTTATTGTAATCATTGATACATTTTACACTATATATATATATATATATATATATATATATATATATATATATATATAAATTCTACTTATATTTAATTAATTGTTGAAAAAAGGGAATTCCTCGACATTGGGTGAGATCAGCATTCTGTGGCTCCCCCCTAGATATTCCAGGGTCCCAATGATAGACCCACACACTCAGGTTTAATCTGACACAAAGGCTTTATACTCACTTAAATTAGTGGAACTAAGACGAATAAAGCAACTGCCACCTTCAGTAGTTTCACAATCTCCTTTTGATTCTTTTTCATGTGGTTTCTTTATTCTACATTGCATAGCTATCACTGCAAAGATAAGAGAAGAAGAAATATTCAGTGCCGAATATATCAGTTCCTCAGTCCTTGAGAAATGGAATCTACATTCCCACCTGGATACAATGTTCCAAGCCAGACATGAGCAACCTTATTGGTCGCAAGAGCCACATGAGCGGGTTGGACGCTGCATGCACACTGACACACTTCTTCCCCCTATCTCACACACAGGAACATCTCCAGACACAAAGATAGAGAGACACACAGTCTTCATCCATTTTACTATTATGAATGCGTACACTAAAGCAGGGACCTCCTCCCCCACAACACATCTTCAGGCTATGAGGTGCCCAATGGAATTTCAGCAGTCCCATTGCATACTTTCATATGCAGCACTCATCCTGTATGTGAAGAAGGCCAACCTCATGAAACAGAAGGACACTCCACAAGGCTTTCTTCCAAAATTTGGAGTCCTAGTATTCCAACATCTTTAGCTTTATTTATCCTTCCTAGAGCCAATATCAGTTTGCCTTCTCTAGCCCAATGCATATCCCCACTCACATTTGAAAAAGCAATTCAAGATTGCAGATTCCTACTCACCTGGAGCAAGGATGGCCAGGAAGAGACAACTACTCAGGAAAATCTTCATTGTGCTGGAGAGATCAAGAGCTGAGGAGAACTCAGTTCAAAGAAGCAGGCAGCTGATGGAGGAAGAGGCTGATGTGGAGGATTTATAGGCCAAGAAGAGGAGCCCTAGGCAGAACTGGCCCAGTGAGGGGGTGGGAAATGATGACAGTGCATGCTTTCCCAAACATCTTGTAATTTTATATTGGAACACAACGCACAGAGTAAAAATTGGATTACGTCATTTTGGTGAACTGTATGAAATTCTGACAGCTGCCTCTTCTTTTGCATTCTCAGGGATAAGAAACATATATTTTAAGTCCTTGAATCACCTTTGGAAAGCTATGAAAATTCACCAAATAACTTTCCAGTCTATCCCACACCAATTTCACCACAATGGGAGCCACTCTTACGGAACCACTCTTCTGCAGAAAGTACACTGGATGAACACCACTTTGAGGCAATTGGAGTTTGACTGCTATTACAATAATAATAATAATAATAATAATAATAATAATAATAATAATAATAATAATTTATTTGTACCCCGCCCATCTGGCCGGGTCTCCCCCAGCCACTCTATTCCCTTCCACACATCATCTTGGAAATACTGAGCAAAGAATTCAAAGGTGTTAGATACATAGGATAGCCACTCATGTTGTTTATGCACAGCAAAATAATTTCCCTAGCTTCATTAATCGCATCATGACTCCACTAATACAAGGCTATATTTTTACTGAAGAATGCTGAGTCACATACCAGGAATTTAGTTATCTTAAACATATTATTATTATTATTATTATTATTATTATTACTATTATTTTATTTATACCCCACCCATCTGACTCCATTTCCCCAGCCAATCTGGATGGCTTACAGCATATCTAAAACATAATAAAAACATCAAGTCTTAAAAACTTGTTTCCTAAAAAAGATGTTTCCTAAAAGTTGTGTAGTTCTTTATCTCCTTGACATCTGATGGGAGGATGTTCCACAGGGAGAGCACCACTGCCCACAAGGACCTCTGCCTGGTTCCTGTAAATTTACTTCTTGCAGTCAGGGAACCAACAGAAGACCCTCAGAAGTGGAGGTGGAGACGCTCCTTCAGGTATACTGAACCGAGGCCGTTTAGGGCTAGAAAGGTCAGAATATTGCTCAGGAACATACTCAGAGCCAGCCACATAGAGTTTGGAAGTTACCTTTAAAGACAGCTCAATTCACCCTCCAAGCCCCCCTTCCACTGGCCCAAGCATATCTGCCCCAGGCCCCACAAACCACGCTATATGGCTACATGGCTGCTCTCAGTCTCAGGCCAGGTCACCACCACTTGGGAATAAACAAGATGGTCGCCATATAGCTTAGAGATTTACGGTACTTAAATATATCAATTTTACAAATAACAAAATTCTTTTTCTGGTTTTTTTCTTTTTAAACACAGTTTTAACAGTGGGTCAGTATGTGACTGTGGAGGCCAATTCTGGATCCACACATCCTTCCACATTGGGGACATACCGGTAGGTTTCTGGGCGGGAGTTTATCACAGTGAGGGTTTGCCATGTGTGGCTTCCTCTTAGCACGTTTCTCCCTTTCGTCCTGAGTTCAGGCATCTTCAAAGTCCATGACAACTTTGTTAAAGGCTGTTTTCCAACTTGAGAGCTCGCAGGCCTGTGTTTCCCAATTGTTGGTGTTTATACTACATTTTTTTAGATTTGCCTTAAGAGAGTCTTTAAACCTCTTTTGTTGACCACCGACAGTATGCTTTTTCTGTTTTTAAGTTCAGAATAGAGTACCGGTAGTTGCTTTGGAAGACAATAATCAGTCATCACCACAACATGACCAGTCCAACAAAATTGATGTTGAAGAATCATCGTTTTGACACAGGTGATCTTTGCTTCTTCCAGTACACTGGCATTAGTTCACCTGTCTTCCCAAGTGATGTGTAATAAATTTTGGAGACACCGTTGATGGAATCTTTTGAGGAGTTGGAAATGGCATTTATAAGTGGTCCATTTTTCACAAGCATACAATAAGGTTGGTAGTGCAATAGCTTTGTAAAGAAGCATTTTGTTTCCCTTGTAAATGTCCTGGTCCTCAAACACTCTGCACTTCAATTGGGGAAAAGATGGACTCGCAGAGCTCAGGTGATGCTGGATTTTGGCATCAATGTTGGCCCTTGTGGAAAGATAACTGCCCAGGTAGGAGAAGTGATCAACATTTTCCAACGTTACACCATTGAGTTGGATTTGGGGCGCTGCAGAGGGGTTGTTTTGTATTTGTTGGTTCAGCATTTTGGGTTTTTGGATGTTGAGTGATAGGCGAAGCTTTTCGTAAGCTTCTGCAAATATATTTAGGATGGTTTGGAAGTCATCCTCTGAGTGTGCACACACTACCTTGTCATCAGCATACTGAAGCTCTGTGACTGAAGTTACTTAAGTTACGGTAACCTTACTGTTTGCTTTCAGCCTCCTCAGATTAAAGAGCTTTCCATTTGTTCGATATATGGTTTCTACTCCAGAGGGGAGTTTCCCTTCGACAAAGTGTAGGATCAGGGCAATAAAAATAATGAATAGAGGACGTCAATAAACGTCATATATAGGGGTTGGTTTTGCTCTCTGCATTTCTCTTCAAGCTGTCAGGTCGTGAAAATCATGTCCACTTTCCCCCTTGAAGATCTAAAACCATTTTGGGTTTCAGGGAGGGGTGCCTCGGATATTAAGAGACGGTTTGCTAAGATCCTTCCAAGAATTTTGCCAGGTGCAGCTAATAAAGAGATGCCTTGATAGTTGGAGGAGAGGCGGAAAGAAGAGCTAATTTGTCTGTGGCTAAGGGGCGCAATCTGTACGGTGCTGCAAGGGGCCCTAGATAACCTAGCTACGGCTCTGTGCTCCTGCCCAATGCCATTTCCACTTCATACAATTTTCTTTGCCTAACAAAGGCCTGGTGCCTGACCACACCAGTGCACCAAAAGGAACAACAGACTTACTTTAGATCTCAGGTGGAAGAGGGCTATTGTACTTATCCCATGCTTTCTGGGCTTTTCATAGGAATGTGGTTAGGCATGGTGGAACCAGAATGTTGAATTAGATGGGCCTTTGGAGTGACCTAGCAGGGATCTTCCTATGTTCCTGACTCCTGAATGCCTCAGTGGCTCTCCACAGTTCTGCCAAACAGTAGTAATCTGCCCTGACTGCCTAGTGCTGAGTAGCAAATCTCCAGAAAGGCAGCTACAAAGGCCCCCAGTGGACTGTGTTTTATTTTATTCAATTTCCCCCTCTTAATAAGTAGGGCGGGGAACTTTTGTAGTGTAATTGTTTTAATGTTTTGTCATGTCCTTAAGATATTGTAAGCCACTTGGAGATTTCTTTGAAATATGAAATATGAAGTAGTATATAGGTATGCAGGGGCTCCACTTGGCTCCCAGGCCAGGGCTTCTCAACCCCAGGTATAGATTATAAAAGGGCTCTATGGTGTCTCAACCTGTTTTCTCTTTTGGCTTCCCTCACTTTGCCACATGAGCAGTTGGCTCAAATGAGATGAAATTATGAAACCACACTTCTTCAGCAGGTACATTGTGGAACAACTCTTCATCAGCAGTTGCAATGTGTGGGCAGCACTTAGAGGTAATTAAGAGTTTGGCTGTTGTAAGCAGATTTCCCAGAATCTTCAACTGGCCAGAACTTACATCAGTCTCTTGAATCAGGCCATCTGCTCAACTAAACTATTTTCACAGTGGCCACCAGATGCCTGTGCATAGCCTGAAAGCAGGACCTAAGGGCCACACCACTCTCTCCACTACTGGTTCCCAACAACAGACATTCAGAGCCATGCTGCCCCCAACAGCAGACGTAGAAAATAACCATCAGGTTTACTAGCCATCCATAGACAAATTCATGGAGGATAAGGGTAATCCTTTTTCTGTTCACACCCATGTCCATGTCCTACCCCTACCCTCCTTTTGTACATACCCCCCACCCCCAGAGGTAATCCAGCCTGTGGTAACTTCCTGCCTCTTGCTCATGCCACACACTGCAACTAAAAAGCCTTCGTCCCACCTTCCTTCAGTTTATGAAGCCATCAACCCCTTCTATTCTGCAGCCTCTTTATGCTCTTGCTTTTAATTCACCCTGTGCCCAGGCCTGCTACCCCTTTTCTTTTCACAACCCTCCTTACACACCTGTCTTCAGCTGCTCTTCCTTTTCCTCTCCTGCTCTCTACTTATGTCAACTCTCCCTTGTATAACATCTCCCATTTCCACCCCTTCTCCTCTCTCCTATTCTCCTAGTCACGATCAGCTTCACTCACTTTTTTCTTCCTCCCTGGCTTTTTAACTCTTCCTTTGCTACACAAAAAGGAGGGTTGCTGCTCCTTACGAAGAGACTCACAATCTCACTAGGTTCTGCTAGGTTCCCTCGGTCAGAGCAGGGAAATAAAGTGGAATATAAAAAGCAAACCAGGCTAAGGATGCATTTGGTCATTCATTTTTTGCAACAAAGATTCAACCTCTCTAAGGAAAAAAGAACTGAGGACCCCAAACAATGAGTGGTTTTTTGTTTGTTTTTTTGTTTTTTAAATTTCAACTTTTCCAGCACATGGGTAAGAAATCCCTCCCCACCAACAGCAGCTGAACACCACAAAAACAGGAGGAGTTGTGAGAAGAGAGAATTACAGTTTGTCAGTTGCAGGCCTCACACATTCCGGCCAAGACTTATTCCAGATTGTAATATTGAAGAACATGAAGCAATGGGGTGCATAAAGGCCAATTCCTTCTATAATAAAAAATAGTCTAGCTGGTCTAGACCCATAATTATTATTTGCAGAACTTTCTTCAAAACAGAACAAAAACAATAGTGATACAGCCCAAATAGTTGCATATAATATATATTGTGCATGTCTAGCACAGGCTAAGCTTCTTAGAAAATCTGAATTTTTTTTTATAGCAGACCAAAAAATAGAGATCTGTCTCTCCACACATGGACCCATTAGGCTGCATTTCAGCCCAAAGCTGTTTGCTCCAAGACCACATCCTTTGTCTTCGGCTGCTTGAGAACTAAAGCCTAACTCACATAAAATAGAGACCGATCGATTATCAAATGCATAGAAGTTGATTCTATCTCTTTCATGTTATTGAAGTCAGGCATGTGATAGAGCAGGTAACATCAACAGCTAATCCTCAATTTTTGAAACACCTAGAGAGCTTTCCTTACTCTTCTTTAGCTTCAATGGGATTGTCCATGTTAAACTGTTAGTAATATACATCCATTCTCCACCTCAGTATCAATTAAACTATTATACTTAACAAGATTGACACTGGGCAACATACTCTGAGGGGTCATGACAAATTTCATTCACCTAACAGAATAGAAAAATATCACAAGAATGCGTATCAATTGCTTTCATTGACTCCCATTGCCTTAGCAACCATCCCTGACTTAATTACAGCATATGTGACTTTATGCATTAGCAATTATGTCAGTGGAGGTTTCCCAGAAGTCTACTATATTTTTGGAACCTTATAATATAGGAAAACCCTTTTTTAAAAAACATAGAATACATTCCCGTTAATAAAGCATTGGTTCATTGAAAAAAGCAGCGTAAAATGTCTATTTCCAAAAGCATTTGATGCTCCACAATGCGGATTGCTATATTGTAATAAAAGGTTTCTAGATTAACTTACCTGAAAACCAGTAGCACTTCATTTGCAATGGAAGAAGGGAGTTCCACTAGGGGTGCTATGGTGCAGCATCTCTTTATGACAGCTCAGAGAGCGCTGAGGTTTTTCATGGCAGAAACTGTATTAGACCTGCTGGCAGGGGGCTGTGGGGAGTTAACTTGTGATTGTGTACATATTCCAGATAGTGAAGAGAGGTGGGTTCATGCACATCTGACAATGCATTCCGTAACACCTTGTACACAGACCATTTTCAGATTTCTTCCTCTCAGCTCTTCTGCAGTCTGCTTTGAGAACCCACCTCTTGATGATATGTGATTGTATATTTAAGGTTATTGTAATATTAAGAGGAAGTCTGCAAGTTGGCTGTTCAGATGGCGTGGAAGGGGCATCTGGAAGACTTTCACAGCATTCCATAAAAACTCCATGGCAGAGTTTTGAGATGAGCAAGAAGGGCTGCCACATCTATCTACCCCCTGTGTCAGTCCTTCTTGCTCAGCTCAAAACTCTGCCATGGAGTTTTTATGGAACGCTGTTAAAGTCTTCCAGATGCCCCTTCCACGCCATCCTGCTCTCATTGTCATAACATGGGAAGTGCAAGTCGATAAGTCCCTTTCTGGAGCGCCATGAAATTTGAACAAATGCCCTTCCAGTCTATCACCACCTCAGTTTCACCATAATGCACATCAGGCAAGATGTTCACTGTCAGGCACAAAGTCACAAACAATTGGTACATTACATGCACATATATTTATCTTCCCAGTGATCTTGTGATGCTGGAACCTGTTTACATTACTGGATCCAACCAAGTTTACCTTTTTAATTTTATGGTCTTCATAGTTTAACTATGTATTCTTTGAAAAACCACCTTCCTTGATTAGTCCTGAATATTCCACCATTCCATTTCCCTCTGTATCTAGCATTATCAGAGAAATTAAAAGATTTCTGCACTTAAAATACTGCAGTTTTGTGTGTTTCCTCTAATAACTTTCACACTAGACCAAGACCAGGGGAAATGCTCAAGCAGTGGGGTAGCTCACTTGGCAGAGCATGAGACTGGTTTGTGGGTGCAAACCCCATGTTGGGGTAAAGATTCCTGCATTGCAGGCGGTTGGACTAAATGATCACGCGTTCCCATCCAACTCTACAATTCTTGGATTCTGTGAAACTGATGAAGAATATACTGTCCCTATTGACATCTGAGGAATGTTGGAGGGTATGCTGTGACACCTGTACAGGGGGTGGTCTAGACAACCCTTGGGGTCCCTTCCAACTCTACAATTCTATGATTCTATGATCCTCCCATATTTGCTATAGTGCCTGATTTGGATAGGCCTCAAACCATCATATGGAGGCTTCCTAGTAGGGCTAAATACCAGACTGTCCAAGGAGTCACATATTTGTTTGTTTTTCCTTAGAAACATCATGAAGTGCCCTGTTCCCAGTAGCTCTATTTTGAACGAGGATTGGGTTAAGAGTTGAAAGAACTGGTTGGCCAGAGAATAAGGGACTGCCAGAAATGGAAATATAAAATGTGTGTGGGACAAGAAAGTGTGTGTGGCTTTGAGATTTGTGGGAGTGCCTTTTTAAAATTGTCTTTACATTTTCAGAGGGAGAGTTATAGTAACCAGCTTCCACCACTCTTTAAAATAGTTAGTGGAGATCCCAGGTGGGAAAGGGCTATTGGGCCTAGTGCTGGGTGGCAAATCTCCTAAAAACAGCTAGAAATGCAAACAGTGGACTGCATTTTAGAGCTTTCTTCAATGTTTCTTCTTGATAAGTTGGGTGGGAAGCTTTTTATTATATTTGTGATGCCCATATGATATTATAAGCATATGATATTGATATGAAGTGGTATAAACATTTCCTAAATCAATAAAATAAAAAGCATTACCCATTTGTTCCTTTTTAAAACACGGTCCTTTGCCATTGGAGCTAAAAAATGTTATTAGTTTGATGAATACAGACACAGAACACAGTTTTTATTTGCCACACCAATTTATTTTGATTATGAACAAAGATAAATTTGACCCATATACCATATTATCATGAGACAGAGCCCCCAAGCCCCCCTTTCCTACTTTAGTTTCTCTATTCCCTGCATCCCCTTCACCCAGGGCCGGCGTGTCCATTTAGGCGAACTAGGCAGTTGCCTAGGGCGCCAAAATGGAGGGGGCGTTGGCCAGCCTGCCCCTCGCCCCCCGCCGCCGCCCAGTGCCGCCCCAACCAGCGGCGAAAATCGCGGCGGCGCGGGACACCCGGCGGGCAGGGGGCGGGGCACCGTACGTCATGCGCAATGATGTCATGTGGCCCGCCCCCTTGCCTAGGGCGCCAAAACCCTTAGCACCGGTCCTGCCTTCACCCTCCATTAAAAAACAAAAAGAGGACTCAGGAGTCCTGTGAATTGCAATCTCTCTTCCTCTCCCACCACCAGACAAGCAACCTCCACCTCCACTGCTGCAACAAACAGTGGGATCCAAAAAGAAGAAGACATTGATCTCTCCTAACTACCCTTCAAAGTTGGTCTACTCTAGGGGAGTCAGAGATTCAAAGCATCGTGCTCGGGTTATAGTGCCTGAAAGGACACCACTATGCATTGGATACTTGGCCAATGAACAAAACTTAGGTGCTGCACAGCCGTAGAAATTCTTCTCAGGAATTGAACTGTTATCTAGTAACGAAAAAGAGACATTTTCACATGAGTGCCTGGGTAGTAATGAGTGAATTTGTATGCAGAAGAGAGAATAGGACCATTTAAATTTTTATTAAGTGTATTGAGTAAATATAGAAAGCATCTCAGAATCATAAATGAGATCAATTTGACACAGATGTTTAAAAATTAGAAAAAGAAATGTCCATTTTTTATTATGGGGCAGGGACTCCATGGCTACTTTTATTTCTTCTATAAGGTTAGTGAAAACTTTCTTTTAAAAGGCAGTTTTACACATGATTAAACAAAAAGATTACTTTGCTTCGTTTCTCATACCCCCACCCCAGAAATATGGAGTCTCATCTATATACATGCAAAGCAAAGATCATTTAACGCAGTTATGTTTTCAGAAAAAATAGAACTTCCCCCTACCAATACACATAGTGCATTTTTCTGGCAGTAAGTAACAAACAGAGCAGGAGAGAAGCCCACCACCCTGTTTCCGCCTCATTGGCTGGCAGTGCTACTTACCGTGAGCAACAACAAACTCTATGCACTGAGTCTCAGCATTATGACACTTGATGGTCTCTGAGCCCTTACAGTCTTTTGAGAGAGAAGGAAAACAGGTTGGACACTCCTTCCCATTTAAGTGAAGTTTTGGCCCTGTGAAAAGCAACACATGGTTTCAGCCCATATCTTTCTTTCTTTCTTTCTTGGGCGGGGTACAAATGATAAATTATTATTATTATTATTCTTTCTTTCTTTCTTTCTTTCTTTCTTTCTTTCTTTCTTTCTTTCTTTTGCTACAGTGTAATATTTTTTTTACTAAATTTTCAAAAATTTGATATATATACATCAATGCATAATATTTTTGTCTTTTTCAGACTTCCCACCCCCTTTTCCATGGTGTTTTTACTTCTTCCCCTCTGCTGCACAATATCTTCTATCTTTTGTACCAGGACATCAATACTTTATTCTCTAATTCATTCTGTTGCTCATATTTCAAATCCTGCTCATGAGTTCTTCATACCACAATAATTCCCTAAATAGTCTGAAACGGGCTTCGATTCTTCCACAAAGCAATCATTGTTAGATTCTCTTATTTTGGCTGTTTACTTTGCCAATTCTGCATAATCCATCACCTTACTTATCCATTCTTCTTTGGTGGCAACTTCTACTTCATTCCATTTTTGAGCGGAGAATGTTATTACCCATAGGAGGGGGACCTTTAGCCATGGGGGACCAGTGACACTTCCATGGCAAAAGACCCTGGGTTATTTCCTGTGCATAAGTATCTTCACACAGGGGAGGGAGAATAGGAAAGTCACCCATCCTCTTTTCTCAGCCTGCATTAGTAACTGTTTTAGGCTTGGACTGCAATCTATTTTTTTATATTATTCTCCCTTTTATTTGCTTGGGTTAGTTTGGGAGACTTCCCTTCTTTCCCTAGCCATGCAAACAGTCTATGGAAGTTAAACCTGCTTTTGAGGCCTTTGCGTTTTTAATTGGCTTAACCTTTCTTGTCCTTTTCACTTTACTTCCTTGGATCTGTGGAGCATTACTGAATATTTCCAGAGGTGGAGTTACTAATAGGGAAACTGTGTTTCCATGAGCTCTGGCTTCCATCACACTGTCCCGTTGCACCAGAAGTGGTTTTGTCATGCTGGCCACATGATCCGGAAAGCTGTCTGCAGTCAAAGGGCACCTGCCTCACCCTGAAAAGCGAGATGAGTGCTGCACCCCATAGTCGATTTTGACTGGATTTAACCATCCAGGGGTCCTTTACCTTTATTTTTTTCCTTACCACCTTTGGTGTCCTCTAACCAGCTACAGGGAAGCTGTAACCTAACCTGGGCTTCATCGAAGATCTCCAATGCCATCTGTTTGATATTGTTTGTCTAAGAGCAATCAAGGAAAACACCTAAAGCCTCAATGCTATTTATGCTCGAGGATATATACAAATACGCATATACTTACCCTTAAAGAATTTCTTGGTGCACTTAGTACCATGACAGCACTCCCTGAAATTCTGTATGTAACGACGTTGTTTTGTAGTGAAACTGTAATTCTCTGAGGTGCAATCTGTAGTACATCCGCTTTCACTTTCGACCTTAACAGAGCCATCTGTGAGAGAGCATTAGAAGAAATACCTAGATCAGCAAAAATTCAAATCATTACTCTACTGAATGAATTTTTTGTGATGCTTCCTTATATACATACATTCGGCAAATGGGTGAATAAAGAAAAATCTAGCAAGTACTGAATTTAGCAAGGAAAATTAGTCAAAATCTTAATAACGAAAGACACTGAAAATGATTATATGTTATCAAAAGATATTATGATGAGGACTGATCTAAAGAGCCAGATGATTTAGATTGCTTCAGAATGATGACATTGGGTTGCAACTATTAAGATTGTTTTGATAATTTGGTGAAATGAAATCACATGTGTAATCTAGAAATGTATTTTTTTTAAAAAACATTGTTTTGGAAGTGGTTCTTTACAGTCTCCTCCTTATTTTTGAGGCTGTCCCTATGCAGATTTGCATTTCATTACAAGCCTATATTTTCACTTGGAGCTTGCATCCTTTTCATTTGGGTTTCTGAGAGGAATACTTCCATTCTAGGAAACCCCTTTTACATGTCAGGAGTTGGATAACTGCAACACTGCTGGGTGGCTTTGCGGCTGTCTGAAAGACCAAGACAGACAAAGAAATTTGTTTTTATACCAGGAGAGATAAATGGTCTTACCATCAGAGAAACTGGAAAGTGATTGCAGATGGCTGAGCTGAAAAGGAGGGGCTGACTGCACAACAAGAAGCCCCTAAGCCTCTAACAAATGGTGTTGGGGGGATGGAGAGAGGATCTGTGAGAGTGGGAGGCTGAGGGAAGAGGGGGAAGCTCTGTGTATGGAAAAATGGATATGATATAATTGTGGTAGGGAGCTTGGTATTTCTTATTCTTTATTTCCTTCCTTTCTTAATCTTGCTTTTGTTTATCTTTTTTTTTAGATCAGCTTTGCTTTTATTGTATTTTATGTGGAACCATTTTCCTTTAAAAAAAATGGGGTATTGATAGAGAAGATAATAATTTCATAGAAATGTATCATTTGGATTATACCTCCAGTCTCTGAACCCTTTGAATTTACCCAACAATGGGATGGAAAACCCACCTCCCCCAAAACCTCATGCCATCTCGGAAGACTGCAATCTTTGTCTCTACACACAGCTCAGGGGCTCAGGACAAAGAGAAACCCTTAGCAGTAGCTTCTTGGGGTTTGCTAGATGTCATCACCAAATGTCTTTCAACCACCAGGTGGACTGATTGATCATTGGTTACATACTCAATGCCTGCACCAATCCTGTTTTCATCTATAATCTATAAAGTTGTGGAGTAATCTGAACCCAACACATGTCTCCTTATATTCATCATTGGCTGCACACCTGACCGCTGTATCACTTTGGGTGCTAATCAGTGGGGAGTAACCTGCCAGTGAGGTATTGTTACTTAGGATTCGGCCATAGGGAAAACCAGTTGGTGATGGAGCTGTGAGGCAAAGGCCAGAGAAAGCTGAGGCCTGAATATTCATGCACAATGTATTAATAGTAATCAGCTGGCAAAGCTCAGAAGAAAATTGTCAGAGGTTCTCTGAGGTTAAGAGGCTGCCCCGTGTAAAGGGGGGAGGTTGCACACTTTATTAGTTATTGACATGGAAAAGAGCCATCTCAGTGCCTTCTCCCCGACACTGGAACTCCATCCCAGGAGAAGCTAGATTGCCTCCCTTCTTGCCCGTCTCCTGGCAGGTGAAGACCTTCTTGTTCCAACAGGCTTTTTGGAACAAAAAAAAAAAAAAAATCTTCCAGTAGCACCTTAGAGACCAACTACCGGTAAGTTTGTTCTTGGTATGAGCTTTCGTGTGCATGCGCACTTCTTCAGATACCAGGCTTTCTGGAGAATTACTGTTTTTATTGAAAAAGATGCTACACATTTTTATTGTAATCATTGGTACATTTTACACAATATATATATATATATATATATATATATAATTCTACTAATATATAATTAATTGTTGAAAAAAATGGATTTTTCAAAATTGGGTGAGATCAGCATTCTGTGGCTCCCGCCTAAATATCCCAGGTTACAAATGATAGACCCATACGCTCAGGAATAATCTGACACAAAGGCTTTATACTCACTGAAATTACTGATAGTAAGATGAGTAAAGCAACTGCCACCTTCGGTAGTTTCACAAGTTTTTTCTGTTTTTTCATTTGTTTTCTTTACTTTACATTGCACAGCTATCACTGCAAAGAGAGAGAAGAATAATTATTCAGTGCCAAATATACAAGTTCCTCAGTCGTTAAGAAATGGAATCTACATTATGAATGCATACACTAAAGCAGGGACATCCTCCCCCACAACACACAGTGAGTCCCCCAATTGAATTTCAGAAGTTCCATTGCATACTTTCACATGCTGCATTCATGCTGTATGTGAAGAAAGCCAAGCTCATGAATCAGCAGTACACTCCACAAGAATGTCTTCCAAAATTTGGAGTCCAGATTCCCAGTATTCTAATATCTTTAGCTTCATTCATCCTTCCTAGAGCCAATATCAGTTTGCGTTCTCTAGCCCAATGCATATCCCCTCCTACATTTAAAAAGGCAATTCAAAATTGCAGCTTCCTACTCACCTGGAGAAAGGATGGCCAGGAAGAGGCAACTACTCAGGAAAATCTTCATAGTGTTGGAGAGATCAGAATCTGAGGATAACTCAGTTCAAAGAAGCAGGCAACTGATGGAGGAAGAGGCTGACTTGGAGGGATTTATATGCCAAGAAGAGTAGCCTGAAAGCTTGAGGTAGGAGGAACTGGTCCAGAGAGGGGGTGGGAAATGATGACAGTAGAGATTGCATGCTTTCCCAAATATCTTGCAATTTTATATTGGAACACAAAGCACTGAGTAGAAATTGGATTACATCATTTTTGGGAACTGTATGAAATTCTAACAGCTGCCTCTTTCATTGCATTCTCAGGGATAAGAAAGATATATTTTAAGTCCTTGAATCACCTTTGGAAAGCCCATGAAAACTCTCCAAATAACTTTCCAGTCTATCCCACCCCAAATTCACCACAATGGGAGCCACCCTTACGGAACCACTCTTCTTCAGAAAGTATACTGGATGAACACAACATTGAGGCAATTGGAATTTGACTGCTATTAGACTATTTCCTTCTAGGTTCAAACTTCTAGAACACACATCATCTTGGAAATACTGAGCAAATAATTCAAATATGTTAGTTACATAGGATAGCGACTCATGTTTTTTATGCACAGCAAAATAACTTCCCTAGCTTCATTAATCGCACCATGACTCCACTAATACAAGGCTATATTTTTACTGAAGAATGCTGAGTCACACACCAGGAATTTAGTTCTCTTATAATAATAATAATAATAATAATAATAATAATAATAATAATTTTATTATTTATACCTCGCCCATCTGACTCCATTTCCCCAGCAAATCTAGGCAGCTTACAGCATATCTAAAACATAATAAAAACATCAAGTCTTAAAAACTTCCCTGAACAGGGCTGCCTTCAGATGTTTCCTAAAAGTTGTTTAGTTCTTTATCTCCTTGACATCTGATGGGAGGACATTCCACAGGGAGATCACCACTGCCCACAAGGACCTCTGCCTGGTTCCTGTAAATTTACTTCTTGCAGTCAAGGAAACACCAGAAGACCCTTGGAAGTGAAGGTGGAGACGCTCCTTCAGGTATACTGGACGGAGGCCGTTTAGGGCTAGAAAGGTCAGAATATTGCTCGGAAACATACTGAGAGCCAATGAGGATCTTTCAGGAACCGTGTTATATGCTCTTGGGGTGGGGCCTCCCCCAGTAGCCAGTCTAGCTGCTGCATTCTGAATTAGTTGTAGTTTCCAGGTCACCTTCAAAGGTAGCCCCACATAGAGTGCACTGTGGTAGTCCAAGCAGGAGATAACTAGAGTATGCACCACTCTGGTGAGACAGTCTGTGGGCAGGTAGGATCTCAGCCTGTGTACCAGATGGAGTGGGTAAACAGCTACCCTGGACAGAGAATTGACCTGCACCTCCATGGACAGCTGTGAGTCCAAAAAGACTCCCAGGCTGCTCACATGGTTCTGCAGGTGCACAATTACCCCATTCAGGTCCAGGGAGTCGTCCCCCCAGACACCCCATCCCCCAAGAACAGTACTTCTGTCTTGTCAGGATTCAGCCTCAATCTGTTATCTGCCATCCATCCACCAACCACCTCCAGACACTCACCCTGGATCATTTAAAACACACTCACTAGAAAATGCATCTATGTACACAACTGAACTGAACTTGGGCCACAGTCCAGTCCCACCTCCACTCATGCACACAAATTCAGGGCCCATCCATCCTGGATCCTTTCCAAAATTAGTTCAGAGGCATGACTAATGTTTCAGACCCTCCAAGAGCCCCTATTTTCCAGGGACGGTCCCAGATTTTCAGAAGTTTCTGATTTGATTCCAGAATATTCTAATTATATATATTTGACCAGGAAGAAGGGGAGATTTTGTCTTTTTGTCCCCTTCTCAAATTATGAGCAAATGGATTCAATTTTGCAGAGTTCTTTCACAAAATTGTAGGATACATATTCTGATCCTTCTGTGATTCAAGGTATGCTTATAAAAAGCAGAATCACTGAACATCCTTGTATGCTGTATAGCATTTGGGTGTTCAGCCAACGATGAAGCACCACAGAGGCAGATTTAGAGGATCATGGACTAAACGACTAAACAACATAGAATGGAAGGGCCCTTTCTGCTGAAATATATCCATCTCCTTCATTCTTCATTTTCTGGAGGATTTTGAAAATTCCTATTCTCCCAGGCATTTAAAGGCTGAAAAGCACTGCTCATAGTAGTCTTGAATTTACTGTATTATCTGGAACCAGTTATTGCTAATTTTCAATGTTCTTAATGTTTCTCAACCTTTTCAGATTTTTTTTAAAAAAACAATTTCTTAATATACATCTTTCTTTTATAATTACTAGTGTCTTTTTTTCTGTTGTCACCTGTCCTGGTTCCTTCGGGGGAATGGTGGGGTTGCAATATATGTTAATAAAGGAATATGGCTAAAAACAAAATACTGATCCTTCAAGGATTCTATGTCTAACACCTATTCTGCTTCCTGCAGATTTTTAACAGATCTGGCTTCTTATCCAATGACAGCTAGGCATCCTCAGGAGTCTTTCAGTACACAGAACCATTTGAATATTCAGCCTGAGTTCCTTTGGGAGGAATGATGGGATGGAACTTTAATAAATAAATCAAATAAAAAATGAAGTGTCAACAGTCCTGCTCCATGTAGACTATAAAGGGGATGCATCGTCTCTCAAAGTCTCCTCTCTTATCCTTTAATGAGACCCCAGATAGAGAGATATGGAGCTGCATTTGGCTCCCAGGACAGGGGATCCCAACCCTGGTTACAGATTATAAAAAGGCTTCATAGTCTCTCAAACTGTTGTCTCTTTTGGTTTCCCTCACTCAGCCACATGAGCAATTGTGTCAAATTAGAGAAAATTATGAAAGCAGTTTTTCAGCAGGTACATTATGGAACAACTGTTCTTAAACAGGTAGACTGGGTGAGACACACTTGATGCCAATTAGGAGTTTGGCTGCTGTAAGAAGATTTCCTGTAAATTTCAGCTGGCCAGAACTTGCATCAGCCTGCAAAATCAGGCCATCTGTTCAAGAAAACCATTTTCACATTGGCCAACCAGATGCCTGGCATAGCCAGCAAGCGGGACCTGTGAACAACACCTCTCTCCCCACAACTCGTTCCCAGCAGGAGACATTAAGAGCCAAACTGCCTCAAATGGCAGACATAACCATCAAGTTTATTAGCCATCAATACACAAATTCATGGAGGATGAGGGTAATCCGCAATTTAACACATCCAAGTTGTTGGCCACCATTACTTCTTCTGATACCAATTTCCAAAGATTAGATACTTGCTGTGTGAAGCAGTTATTGCTTCCATCTTTCCTGAATTTTCCCTCATTCCGTTTCATTACTTGTCCCACCATGCTATGAGAGAAGGTTACTAGACACGATGTCTACCTTTCCTCTGGAATGAAAGCCAAGAATCCTCTGGGAGTCTGCTCTGCTCCTGCCTTGTTTTCTGGTCGTCCCAAAGGCATCTGCTTAAACTCTCTGAGAACAGGATGCTGAACTACAGGTAGACGAGCTTTTCGTGTGGTCCAGAAGGGATCCTCTTATGTCCCGGACTTCTGACTCCTCAGTGTATCTCCAGTGGCCTATCAAATAATACTAATTTGCCCTGCATGCCAATATCTGTGTTGCAAATTTCCAGAAGAATTGTGCACTATATCCCAAAGTCAGCTGCAGTTAAATACTTTATTCAGTATCAACCTCTTGATAAGTCGTTAGGGTGGGTAGATTTTTGGACTTTTTTGTAACATTTCCATGATGTTATTTAGGTATAACGATTCCTTTTAATGAGCAGGCTGGTCAGCAGGCTAGCCATCAGCAAGACTCCCATTAGTTCAAGATAGCTTTATTCACAGAAACATCCAGAGCAGAGCCTCAAACTCCCTTTCTGTAACAATAGATGCTCTAAGTGAAGGAGTGTGAGGGAGGGCTGTGGGGTGTCAGCTTTGGGAACCGACCCTTCTCTTCCATCAGAATTGTCAGCCTGTGAACTGCTAGCTCTGAAGTTCAACCCTTCTGCCTCCTCAGGAAAGTCAGCCTCTTGTTCACTTCCTGAGGCTAACCCTTCTGTTGGGTCCGGGGGGGGGGGCACATTCCTGACATTAGACTTTCTTCTGCTCCCTCTGCTCATCCGATTGCTGGATCCACCCATTCCCACCCCATGCAGCTACTACTAGTCATGAGTTTAACCTGTCAAACACCCATGTTTGAAACCACTTCTCTCTTCTATTCTGCAGGCCTGCTTAGCTCCCATTTCCCCTTTTGCAACCCATGCCCCTTCCCTTTCTTTTTGTGCAACCCACTTGGAAGGGACACCAGTGTGTGGTTGTCTCCTGTATCTTCCTCCTGCCACAGATTACAACTAATATGCCCCTTTTCACATTTCACCCAATTTGGAAGCCACCCCCTGCTATTCTGCAGACACTTTCATGCCCCTGCTTTTGTATTCACCATGTCCCCATGCCAGCTTCTCCTTTCTTTCTTTCTTTCTTTCTTTCTTTCTTTCTTTCTTTCTTTCTTTCTTTCTTTCTTTTTTTTGCAACCCTCCTGGCACAATCATCTTGTACTTTACTGCCTTTTCCACTCCTTCTTTTTGCTCATCTCAACCTTCCCTTGCACACAGGTCCCCCATTTCCACTCCTTCACCTCTCTCCTACTCTGCAGCCTCCTTTGTGGAAATGTACACACACACAGTTATCGCCTTCACCCCTTATTTTCCTCCTCCTCATTTTATTTTGCTCCCTGGCACACAGGCCTTCCCCTTTTCTAGGTTTCCTCTTCTCTACTTTTCTGTAGCCTGTTTTAGGCACACACATCAGGTTTGTATGCTATTGTATGTTAAAACTTATTTGACTCTTATAAGGAATCCTGTTGGCTGGTTGTTCAGTTAGAGACGATTAACTTCAGCTTATTGCAGTTGTGCGTGTCTGAGTGTTCCCATTTTAGCAGTTTCATAGTGTGGGAGCATGTGGGGGCATGCCCCTGGGCACATTTTTGTGAGGGGGCGTGACCAGGTGCCCCCACGACACAGCAATCAAAAGTGTCTTTACACACAGAGACACTCACACAAACACTTCCTTCTAAGCAAGCAAGGGATATTTTCACAGTTCAGCACTTGAGGAGGGGTGGAGTAGGAAAAATGAGGGGTTTGGAACTCCAAATAGAGAGGCAAAAAGGGGCCACATTTGGCCCTAGGCCAGAGGTTCCAACCCCTAGTACAGGTTATAAAATAGTTCCATAGTCCCTGAAAGTTTTCTTTATATTGGCTTCCCTCACTCAGCCAAATAAGCAATTTGTCATTTTAGATAACATGATGAAACCATGCTTCTTCAGCAAATACATAATGTAACCACTCTTCTTCCAAGGTACACTGGGTGATCACCACTTCAACACAATTAAGATTTTGGTTGCCCTCAGATTTCATAACTACTTCAAATGGCAAGAACTTAGCCTGCAGGATCAGGTCACCTCTCAGTCTCCTCTGAAGACACGTCATCCCAATATCTACTCCAATTTGCTGTCATTTGCAATATGCTGTAATTGTTATATTCAATGGGCACATGCTGCCTGTGCCCCAGTAAGGGCCAGATTTGTTTTTTCCCCCAAATCCCCCACAGGAATTACGTATTAGTTTGAAATAGTCCACAACTTTATTGATTACAGATGTAAGTAGGATTTTTCCAAGGCATTGGGTATGAATCTGGTATCAAGCAGCCCATCTGTTGGTTGATAAATAGGGAGTCACCCCTGACATGGACCAAGTGCATTGACTCCACTTGGGCTGCCAATGGGAAAGCTGTTAGGCCCATTGTTTCCCGTGTGGACTTCCTGGACAGAGACACCCTTCCTGGACCTATATTGAAAAAAGTGGGGGAGTGAATACCCAGATAGAAAATGCTGGGTTATCTTTTAAATATAATTTTAATTTCCAATTTTCTCTATTAATTCTTCTAACTGATTTACGCTGTAATTGTTATATTCAATTATGTTACTGTTATTAATTATTTGTAAGCCGCTTTGTGACTGGTGTGAGTGAAAAGCAGCATAGAAATAAAATAAATGAAATGAAATGAAATGAAATCAAAGCGTGGCTAGGCAGGCCTCAAGTTTCTGCATCTTCTCTTCCAGCATGGCAACCATTTTCCAATTGCACTTGGGCTGATGCAATATGACGCCATATGTCGCAATCAGGAGTTTGAAATACAGTGAGGTACACTGTTGTCAAATGAAATGATGTACTCAATGAGTACTGGGTTATTTATAAATGATCATCTTTGTATTTCTGAAACAGGAGCCAACTGACAGATAATATTGTCATTTTCCTGTTCAAAACTAAAGATTGGCTATTTTCATTTCAGAAGCATTATGTGTGTTGTACAGTGACACCAGGAAGAACTTTCTGTCAAAACTCCAGTTACAGGTAGATAGCTGTGTTGGTCTGTCATAGTCAAAACAAAATAAAATAAAAAAAATCCTTCCAGTAGCACCTTAGAGACCAACTAAGTTTGTTCTTGGTATGAGCTTTCGTGTGCATGCACACTTCTTCAGATACCTGAAGAAGTATCTGAAGAAGTGTGCATGCACACGAAAGCTCATACCAAGAACAAACTTAGTTGGTCTCTAAGGTGCTACTGGAAGGATTTTATTTTATTTTATTTTGTTCTGTCAAAACTGTTCGTAGTCACTTCAGAGGTTGTCGACTCTCCTTCCTTGGAGGTTGCTAAGCAGAGGTTGGATGGCCACCTTTCATTGATTCCTTAGCTGAGATTCCTGAATTGCAGAGGGTTGAACTAGATGGCAGTCGGGTCCCTACCAACTCTATGATTCTATGAATCAAGATGGTGGAGTGAAGCATTCAAATCTGCATTGATTTTGATCAAATAAGGATGTGCAAAATAAAGAAAGAAAAATATGTAGTGTGAGAAGAGCATGACAATAGTATGGTCTTAAAGCAGTTTGGCAACAACTAAACAGTCATGAAATCAAATGATAATGATAATCTTTATTGTCGTTCAGAAGATATTTGGTATAGTAGGCTTCAGACTGACACATCCAATTTGCCAATAGTGGTTTAACCCTAGTACCCTAGCTTGATTATATTGTCCGCAATGCAATAAAATATGCCTCATGCAATCGACGTCCTGAGAGCATACACAGATCCTATTGTGATAACGGATACCTCTCAGTCTGCCGTTTTACACTTCCGATGGGAATACATTTAATCTGGCTTTGGTGAAAAGACGCCAGTATCTTGGTACAGACAAATTTCTAAGATATGCAGGTGTCTGGAAATCGAACCCATAGTGAATTCCTACTGCTAATGGGCCACAGATAACATGAGATTGAGATCGGAGATCACTATGTGATATGTCCCAGAGCCTTTGCCCAGATTCAAGGGCGGTATAATAATAATAATAATAATAATAATAATAATAATAATAATAATATAATTTATTATTTGTACCCCACCCATCTGACCGGGTCCCCCCAGCCACTCTGGGCGGCCTCCAACAAACACTAAAATACATTAAAATATTACAGATTAAAAACTTCCCTAAACAGGGCTGCCTTCAGGTGTTTTCTAAAGGTCATGTAGTTGTTGATCATTTTGACCTCTGAAGGGAGGGCGTTCCACAGGGCAGAATAATACAAATATTATTATTTGTACCCCCCCCCCCGATGGTCCAGGAGAGAAGGTGGCATACCAATCGAAGTGGCAGGGGCGTCTTTACCCTTTGGCGTAGTGGCGCAGTGAACTAGGGAGCCAAGCTGTGGAGGGCGCCATGAGAAGAGTGGGAAGGGGAGAGCGGGGAGGTAAGCGAGGTGGAGCGGGGGCTTGGTGCCTTCGCGCCTCCAGTGCCTGTCCTGAGGTGCTAGGACCCTGTTCCGCTTGGCAGCGCCAGGGTCATCCCTCATCCTGGCGCTGGGCTTGGCTGGCTGGCTGGCTCCAGAGAGCGAGCAAGAGCGGCTGCCCTGTCCCGTCCCCTTCCTCGGCTCACTGTAAACCGTGATCTCCAAACTAAGCAGCCTTGCCCCCTCCCCACTTCCAGCAGATTTAACTTTCCATGCCAAGATCAAGGGCTGTCCCAACACCGTATCTCTGCCCTAGCACCCCTTTCCCTAGCAAAGCCCTGCTCACCACATGCTCCTGGGGCGAGAAACCGGAAGAAGAAACCCCCCCCCACCCCCTCTTCCTCCATCAGGAACAGGAGGATGTCATGATTGCAGAGATCAATGTAAACAGATCCCTTTGGTTTTTTGTTTTGTTTTTTAAACATTGGGTGTCGTTCAACCTACATGATAGCAATTTCCCCCCTGTAGTGCAATGCGAACAGTGCCTACTCAGAAGTAAGCCTTATTGTATTCAATGGGTGAGTGGGGTTAGAATTGCAGCCTCGATTTGTCAAAAATGATGAGTAAAATCCTGCTTCTCCCCCCCCAAAAAAAACCCCCACACCACCACCCAGTTATGTGGGCTGCAGTCAGACACTTTGGATTCTGTCACTCCTGAGCCGCCTCCAAATTTGAAACAAGCTTGAGGCATGGAACTGGAATAAATGGTGCAGGAAGGGAGGTCTCCAGTTCATGAATTTGTAAACAGAAACCTCAAAAGGGGCCCATTTTCTCCTTTTGCTGCTGTCCTGCTTGGCATGTGTGTGTGTGTGTGTGTGTGTGTGTGTGTGTGTGTGTGTGTGTGTGTGTGTGTGGTATCTGGCCATGGGCATCCATGGGGTGCAAGGAGGGCAAGCACGATTCTTCTCAAAAAATGGGGGGTGAGAAATTAACCTGCCCCCCACACACAATGAAAAAAATTCTTGCGGATACCCAAATGCGGATGCCCCTTTTGAGTGACATTTGTCAAGCTCAGTTACCTACAAGTCTATTTGACATAGAGTGAAATGCAACCCCACCCCATACATACGTACCGGTAAGTCCCACTGAGATGTATCCAGCCAAGTCCTACAGAGAGTAAACTTATTACAGGGCCTTAGATACCATGGCTATCATTTTCCATGACTGCACTCTGTGTAAGGCTAACATTGCCTAAAACCCGCTGAATGCAATCAATGGGATATTTAACAAGGTGATATTAAACTGAAGCCAGCCTTATAGGGAGATTCTAACCACATCTGTGCAGAAGTAAACAGCATTTCATTCAGCAGGGTTTATTCCCAGGAAAGGGGGGGGGTAGGATTGCAGCAGCCCTAGGGTTGTATCCAACCAAATTCCAGTAAGAACAGACCCACTGAAATTCAAGGGCCTAAATTAAGCATGTCCATTAACTTCAATGGGTTTACTCTGACCAGGATTTGTATAAGCTGCAACCCATAGTCTACAGTCTTCATCCACAGGAGTAACTTCTGAAACATTAGCAAAGCACATACCGTATAGCTGTGTTAGGGTATATTCCAGCCCCCCCACAAGCTTTTCTGATTAGTGACCTCCCCTACCCCTGCACTTAACTGTTACCAACTTATTTTAAAGAGCAACTGACCATGTTCTTTATGCCAAACCCAAGTGGATTTAAAGGGGCCGAGGACATCTAGAGCTCGCGTCACTGTGCATTTTATTACTGTACCATAAAGGAAACTGTTGAAAGACACCCCTCTCCCCTTTCACAAAATTTCATGCTGCTGACTCTCAGGGAAATCTGGCGGGTGCAGAATGCTGCGGCGAGGCTCCTTACGGGGTCTTTGCCGCGGGACCACATTCACCCAGTGCTCTACCAGCTGCACTGGCTCCCGGTGGAGTACAGGATCAGGTTTAAGGTGCTGGTTTTGACCTTTAAAGCCCTATGCAGCCTAGGACCCTCGTACCTAAGGGACCGCCTCTCCTGGTATGCCCCGTGTAGGACCTTAAGGTCCTCAAACAATAACATGTTGGAGGTCCCAAGCCATAAGGATGCTAGGCTGGTTGCAACTAGGGCCAGGGCCTTCTCAGTACTGGCCCCGACCTGGTGGAACGGTCTGTCAGAAGAGACGAGGGCCCTGCGGGATCTGGCATCTTTCTGCAGGGCCTGCAAGACAGAGCTGTTCCGCCTGGCCTTTGGGTTGGTTTTAGTTTAACCCTGTTTGATTGGTGGGCTACTTAAAGATGAGGCTGCATTTTAAATTTTAAATCGCATTTTAACTTGCATTTTAATTGATTGTTTTGTATGTTTTGTTGTGATTTTATGTGTGTTAGCCGCTCTGAGCCCGGTCTTGGCTGGGAAGGGCGGGGTATAAATAAAATTTATTTATTATTATTATTATTATTATTATTATTATTATTATTATTATTTAACTGTTTAAAAAGAAATTAAATCCAAGCCCACAGTGTCTGTCTCTTTTAGCTCATAAAAAGGAACAAAGGAAATAAAAAAACAACCCTTAATTTAAAAACCAGCAGATTTTGGTTATTTGGGATAGGAAGGGAGTATGCAAGCTGCAGAAGAATTCCCTTGGCTGAGCTATGGCCATCAAAGAACAATAGATGGCAATTGAGGGACATGAACAATGCAACTCCTTCCCTCTGCCCTGAGGTGTGAATGGAGACCAAGGATTTGGAAGATTGCCAGGGTAACTGCCCTGGGAACAAGGGTGGCTAGGAGGAAGAAGGAGGAAGA
Organism: Darevskia armeniaca; assembly: GCA_034641395.1. Classification (NCBI taxonomy): domain Eukaryota; kingdom Metazoa; phylum Chordata; class Lepidosauria; order Squamata; family Lacertidae; genus Darevskia; species Darevskia armeniaca. The sequence continues at coordinate 1,065,553 of JAWWNF010000115.1, forward strand.
AGAGTTGAGATCCTCCTTGGGCAGGCTACTAGAAGGCTGCTCGCACTGCTGTGGGGTCCAATCCCCTCTTAAAAGGACCATGCTTCACCTGAAGGTGTAAATAGGTGAATAAACAATATTTCTTAAAGCCACAACATTTTCTGATATGCCTCAGTTCTTCAAACCTTGTTGCAGGTAGATAGCCGTGTTGGTCTGTCATAGTCAAAACAAAATAAAAAAATTCCTTCCAGTAGCACCTTAGAGACCAACTAAGTTTGTTCTTGGTATGAGCTTTCGTGTGCATGCACACTTCTTCAGATACACTGAAACAGAAGTCACCAGAACCTTATATATAATAAGAGGGTGGGGAGGGGTATTACTCAGAGGGGTGGTGGGAATGGGTGAAAGGCTGATAGCTGTGGTGAACCTGTTGACGACTGTTAACGACCGCAATTAGTCTTACAGGAAAAAGCAAGGGGTGAGAAGGTTAAAAAAGCTTTGTCATGTATAATGAGATAAGAATCCAATGTCTTTGTTCAGACCAGGTCTCTCCATGGTTTTAAGCTTGGTAATGAGTTGCAATTCAGCAACTTCTCTTTCCAGTCTATTTCTGAAATTCCTTTGAAATAAGACAGCTACTTTGAGTTCATACCAAGAACAAACTTAGTTGGTCTCCAAGGTGCTACTGGAAGGAATTTTTTTATTTTGTTCTTCAAACCTTGTGTGAGTGCCTGGAACCCCCTGGGCTCTTGCCACCGCTTGGCAGAAAAAGGGGCAGACACCTGACTTTTGTAATACCTATTTCTTCCCTCTGCAAAGACTGCCCTTCACCACAATCCTCAACACCACCAAATACAATTTATTTGACAAATTCTTCAGGTGCCTCCTCCATGAGAGGACCAGAGGGCTGCAACATGAGAAAAGGAGCTTAGTCTTTATTTGACAAATACAGACACAGAACACAGTTTTTATTTGCCACACCAATTTATTGTGATCATGATCAAGAGAGGTTTTAACCATATGCTAAAATAGCATGAGGAAGAGTCCCCAAGCCCCACTTTCCTCCTTTAGCTTATCTATCCCTGCATCCCATTCACCCTACATTAAATGCCAAACAGGGGACTCTGCAGTCTTGTGAACCCCAATTTCTCTGCACTCCCAATATCAGGTAAGCAACTTCCTCCTTCACTGTGGCTGCAAATCATGGATGTCAAAGGGGAAGACTTTGCTATCTTCTAATTACTCATCAATGTTGGACTGCTTTGGTGGTGCTTTAGTATCACAGCATTGTGCTTGGCTGATATTGCCAAAAAAGTCATCATCCTTTGATGTCCTTGCCATCGTGCAAAAATCCCGTGTTGCACAGCCTTTGAAAACCTTATTAGAAGGATTACTGCCATCTAATAAAGAGAAAAAGGCATAGTCATACAAATCCATGGGTCAAAGGGCGCAGAAGACAGAGAATGGGAACATTTTAATCATTATAAACTGTATTGTGCATATAGAACAATATGCATCCTAATATCACAATGATGTTTAAATCCAGAAAAAGAAATGTAAACTTGGTTCTTATGTAGCAGGGGCCCACCCACATGGATATGGAATACAAAATCCATGGCTGCTTTAAGTTGGGTTTTTTTAAGGGTCATTAAAATGCACAAATAAGATATTATTTGTTTCTTTCTCATACACACATGCACACCAGAGACAGAAGCAAACAGTCTCATCCATATAGATAAAGAAGGTAAAGGACCCATGGATGGTTAAGTCCAGTCAAAGGTGACTATGGGGTTGCTACGCTCATCTCGCTTTCAGGCCAAGGGAGCCGGCATTTGCCCACAGACAGTTTTCTGGGTCATGTGGCCAGTATGACTAAGCTGCTTCTAGCAAAACAGGACACTGTGATGGAAGCCAGAGCACACGGAAACACCATTTACCTTTCCATCACAGTGGTACCTATTTATCTACTCATGCTGGTATGCTTTTGAACTGCTAGGTTGGCAGATGTTGGGACAGAGCAATGGGAGCTCACCCCGTCACCCCGATTCCAAAAACCGACCTTCCAATCAGCAAGCCCAAGGGGCTCAGTGGTTTAGACCACAGCACCACCTGCTCACGTTATATACTGGAACGCTAATATTTTTTGGGGAAAGAAAACTCGCCTCCCCATAAACATACTATGTGTTTTCTGGCAGGAAGCCACAGACTGAATGAGAGAGCAAAAGTAAATAGTGTCCACCTCCCACCTCTGACTCATGGTTGACCACAGTACTTACAGTTAGCCATCACAAACTCTATGCACTGAGTCTCTTCACCTTCACACCTGACGGTCTCTGAGTCCTGACAATCTTCAAAGCTGGAAGCAGAGCAGCCTGGGCACTCCAGACCATTGAAGGGCTGATCCAGCACTGCAAAAAGCAGCCATTATAATCAACACATGAATCCAGACCAGATGTCTCTATTTTAATTCCTAGGCTTCAGTTGTCTAATACTATGAGACGTTTGTAGTGTTTCCAACGCATTCTGCTTCTAGAATCATTCACTGATGCAAGTGTCTGGCAGTTGAAGTGTCTGGCAAGCAGCTTATGAAGAAAAGGGAGTTGCTGTCCTGAGATAGACTGAAGAGACTCTACCCACACTAAGGGTGAATTTTGCCATTGAGGGGAGAGCTAGACTTACTGCAAGTGGTGACAAAGAAACATCTTGGCATCAACATCTTGGCAAGATTCTTGCCAGCAGCCAGATTGCTGGACCTCACCTGCTTTGATGGTGTGTTTGAGGATGGGGAGAGATAAGTTGAGCAGGTGGCAGGCTGTCCAGCCAGCCCTTAAAGGATGACCCTGAAGGGGTGGCACCACTTTGACCACAAACACCACCACAAACAAACACACTTCGGCATTTTCTGTTTGGGGCACCATTAGGGGCAGCATCCCCTGAAAGTGTTCAATAGGTGGTCAAAGGAATGGGAAGTTGAGATTTCCCAGGTTGTAAGGCTAGGTGAGAAAAGGAAACGTCCCAGAAGAGAACTGAGGATGGTCTGTCATTTGGAGAGAGAGATTAAGAGTTACTTTTGCAGAGAGAGAAATACATTTTGTTTTCTCATTTTATATTTTTCTATTGTAAACCTCCCTGGGATGGAGGGCGATATACAGATTTAATAAACAAGGAACAAATAATATGCTCTTTGTTTACTGTCTTGGGACTTCAAGTATGAATATTTCCCCCCCTTATTCACCCACCCTCCCTCTCTCTCTCTCTCCCTCCCTCCCTCCCTCCCTCTCCCCCCCCCCATTTCATACTGTTGATAAACAAGTGTTATTTTTAATAGTTGCATCTGAGATGAATTGATAATATTTTTTCTTTTTTGATTGGAATGTGTTGTGGAGATTATTACTGGACTGTCAAAATGAATTAGTTGAAATGGCTGCTCTTTGTGCATTATATATTATGTACTCTATTCCATGATGTATTATTACACATGACTTAATACTTTGAGTTATATTTATGAATATAATGTTATGCAGGTATACAGTGGTACCTCAGGTTACAAACACCTCGGGTTAAAAACACTTCGTGTTACAGACTCTGCTAACCTGGAAGTAGTACCTCGGGTTAAGAACTTTACCTCAGGATGAGAAAAGAAATCGTGTGGTGTGGCACGGCGGCAGCAGGAGGCCCCATTAGCTAAAGTGGTACCTCAGATTAAGAACGGTTTCAGGTTAAGAACGGACCTCCGGAACAAATTATGTTTGTAACCAGAGGTACCACTGTATTATGTTGTTTACTTTGTTACTGTTTTGTAAATTGTCCTGTGACCTATTGATGAGGGGCAGTATATAAATTTCTCAAATAAATAAATTTTCTTTTCATGTTGTATTTATTATATTTATATACCACTCAATACATAAAACAGTCCCTAAGTGGTTTACAACATAACAGTGTGTGTGTGTGTGTGTGTGTGTGTGTGTGTGTGTGTGTGTGTGTGTATTTAAAGGACCCTGGACAGTTAAGTCCAGCCGAATTTGCACAAAAACACTGTTTACCTTTCCATCCCAGCGGTACCTACTGGGTATTTATCTACTTTCGCTGGTGTTCTTTTATCTGCTAGGTTAGCAAGAGCTGGGATAATGCAACAGGAGATGATCCCATCACGGGGATTACGATTGGCAAGTCCAAGAGGCTCAGTGGTAGCCCATCTCTCTCTCTCTCTCTCTCTCTCTCTTTCTCTCTCTCTCTGTGTGTGTGTGTGTGTGTGTGTGTGTAAAACTGAGTAACCACAATGAAATAAAATGCAGCTTTCAATATAACTACAATACATTGGAATAATATTTTATTATTTTGAAATATCTTTAGAGTCAGGGACCCCTTCCTTCATGCACTAAACACTAAACACCACAGTGAAATCCTGCTTTATATCTGTACAAATAATAATATTTAATATGACTCATGCCAGTCTGTTCAGCTAATACATACAAAACACATCATCCACCCAGTCACTCCAGTATCTCTATCTCAATCAGTCACCAACCACTAACCCCACTCACTCCTTCACCTCAGGAAAAGAAGTATGGATGGCAGCTAATGGACTGAGGTTGAATGTCAACAAGATAGTACTGTTTCTGGGGGACAGATGGTGGGCATATATGGGGGGCTCCCTGGCCCTAAACGGAGTAACTATGCCCCTGAAGGACCAGGTGCACAGCCTGGGAGTCATTCTGAACTCACAGCTGTCCATGGAGGCACAACTTAATTCTGTTTCCAGGGCGGCTGTCTACCAGCTCCATCTGGTACGCAGGCTGAGAGCCTACCTGCCTGCAGACTGTCTCGCCAGAGTGGTGCATGCTCTGGTTACCTCCCGCTTGGACTACTGCAATGCGCTCTACGTGGGGCTACCTTTGAAGGTGACCCGGAAACTGCAATTAATCCAGAATGCGGCGGCGAGACTGGTGACTGGGAGTGGCCGCTGGGACCACATAACACTGGTCCTGAGAGAACTACATTGGCTCTCAGTACATTTCTGAGCACAATTCAAAGTGTTTGTGCTGACCTTTAAAGCCCTAAACGGCCTCGGTCCTGTATACCTGAAGGAGCATCTCCACCCCCACCGTTCAGCCCGGACACTGAGATCCAGCGCCGAGGGCCTTCTGGTGGTTCCCTCACTGCGAGAAGCAAAGCTACAGGGAACCAGGCAGAGGGCCTTCTCCAGGCAGAGTGGCACCTGCCCTGTGGAACGCCCTCCCATCAGAGGTCAGAGCGATAAACAACTATCTGACATTCAGAAAATACCTCAAGGCAGCCCTATTTAGGGAAGTTTTTAATTTGTGATATTTTAATGTATTTGGTCTCTGTTGGAGGCCGCCCAGAGTGGCTGGGGGGACCCGGCCAGATGGGCGGGGTATAAATAAAAAAAATATTATTATTATTATTATGAAGCTCTGGGCCAATCAGTGGTTTACATAGGCTACCTGTTTTCTCTTCTAGTGAGGTGGTGAGGGTGATTCTATGCAAACTAGGAAAGAAGGATCTTGGCCTAGATAAGTATCTTTAGTTAATTCTATGGGTACCCAAGGCTGAAACTGAAACTGGAATGACATTCATTTTCGGGGGTATGCAGATTCAAAAGCCTGCAGATATTTACCAGGTATGTCTTGGTTATTGCAGTAATTATCCTGACAGCAGTGGGTTCTACGGTGGAAAAAGATACCATTTAGTGTAGTAAAGCTGAAATGCCCTGGGGTACAATTTGTAGTGCATCCCCATAGATATGTGTCTTCTATATCATCATCAGCAGCAGCAGCAGCAGCAGCATCATCATCATCTGTGAGAGAGACAAAGAAAGAAATAGATACAATTCAAAACCAAAAATTTTCAAACCAACCCCCTAATAATTGAAATTTATATGATGCTTCCTAATATACATATTGATGCAACAATGCAAAGTGTGTGTGTAGTTTCTCTGGCTGTGTTCTAAACAAGAGGATGAACAAGCAAGTGGTAGGTCCTGTGCTTGGAGAAGTCAGATAAATGTTACTGAGTGACAACATCTTTACCCAAAAGAAAAGCGATGCCCAAACTGTGGATAACACAATAAATGATGTAAAGAGGGAGCTGTAGCCCAAGACAGGAAAAGAGGTGGTAAGGGAACACCTTGCTATTTTAAAGCAATTCCAATCTCCAGCACCCGATGACCTGCACCCAAGGGTACTAAAGGAGTTTGTGGATGTAACAAAAATACAATTAAGAATCACCTAGTATATTACACCACTATTGCTTAAAACAGGCAATATATTCATGGGAGGAAAGGTTTGGCTATGGACTCTCTAGCCCAATTTTCAAACTATGGCATGACAGAGTTAATCCATTCAAATCATGATGCCCCAGAAACTTTACATTCCTGTTTTATGGTTACAATACAATAATATTATTTGTTGTTACAACATTGTTACAACATTTATTGCTAAGATACAGAAAAGAAAGTTGGTTTGTCCTCTCTCTATATTGTTCCTACTTCCTGAAGCGCCCCAGCAGGTTGTATTATTTCCTGCTCTTTCCTTTTCCCTGTACAGTTTTCATTCCCTTGATCTCGCCTCAATCTGGCTCGCACAAAATGAAAAAATGTTTTGCAAGTAAGCTTTTTTGGAGAGATAGACAGATAGATGATAGATAATGTTTGTTATTTTAAAAAGAGATCTCATGTGGCTTCAGTTGATGTCAGAGTGTACCTGTCAGAGTTTGAGGATGTGAGCTGTCACCATATTGCAGGCCTGCTTGGCAATATGGTTGATTTGTCGATGTTTTTAGGGGTTCTTGTTTTTATTTGTAAGCCGCCATGAGTCTCATCAGGTGGAGTGTAAATAAATATATAATGATGATAATAATTTTCAGCTACTCCATGTAGACTTCTAAATGTTGTGGAATGTGACTTTAAAGAAGAAAGCATGAACAAGGAAATACAGGTGTGCTGTGGCAGCACACACTATGCAGGAAAGGTCTCTACACTGAAACAAGGCTGTGTTTCTTGATATTTTGGCGAGAGCACACTCTGTGGTCATTTTGCATTCATACATGCACATCATCCCCAGATAATCCAAGGCCCACACACTCAGCTTTGATTGGACTAAAAGGCTTTACACTCACCTAAATGATATTCAGTAAAACTCGAAAAGCAGCTGTCCTGTTCATCACTACATAACTCATGCACTCCCCTTCCCTGGTAAACAAAAGTGTAACATCGTTTCGACACACCTGGGAGGAAAGAGTAGGAAACACTCAGTGCCATGAGTTTCTCATTCCTTGAGAAATGACATCTACTTACATTCACAGAGATAAATCTGATCTTGATCTCAGCTGTAGGATGCAAACCACTATTCCCATTTGCACACATTTCCCCCCACCTCAACACATGGTGATGAGAAGATTCAAACCTCCCTCTCACAGTCCCTTGACATCCCATCATATCTTTCCCCCTCCTTGCTGCCTAATTAGCAGTGTTGTTCTCAGTTCTTGCCATCACCAGTCATTTGGGCAGTGACATTTATGATGGGATTTCATGTCCTATCACACACTTCCATGCACAGCTACATTATTGGTGCTGGTAAGTGTGCTACCAACAGCCCAGCAATTAGCTGTTGGCTGGATGGGGAGGGCCTGGAGGTTATGGGGGGAAAGGTGTACCAGGAGAGGCTTCCCCATCCACCTTCCTTCCCAAACACTGCCAATTACCAACATAGGGATGGCAGGTAGGCAACCTGTTACAGGCTGCATGAGGTCTTCATGAAAAGTGTACCAATCCCAAACAGGGTAGCCAGAACAGCACAGGAAGCACAACTGTTCACCCTGAAGTCAAGCACCACCTGAGATACCCGTGTTTTATTCCACCCACTCCCCCTTTCTCCATTTGGTCACCCATCACTGCTTCAGGAATAAAAAATCTGAAAGAACCTGGGAGTCCCATTGTTGAACTGGCCTCAAGAAACAGAAATATCCTCTACTAGTGTAACAGCCATCTTTACCAAATTTGGTACACCATCTGAATGATGTATGTATGAGGTGCATGTCCATGATGCATGTTGGACACATTTGTGCCCCATTCTAAACTCCTAATATTCCACTCTTCTATTCACACTTGTTTTACTCTGAATGACAAGAAATAATGACTCACTGCCTTGTGGTTGAGTTCAGTTGTATGCAATTTGGAGCAGTCCCTTTATTCCGTGTGGACACTGATTCCTTACTGCTGAAACTGAGTTGAGATTCTATGGGTCATTCACAAATCCTTGGGAATGACCCATAGTGTTCACTCTTTTCTAACCCTCAGAACCATGTTCTCTTGGCTCCTTCAATCCACTTCTAACCCATTAAACTCAACTCAGCTCAGCTCCTAATCAAAAGAAAATAAACATAAAAGCAGACCTCATTTCTAGACTTCAAAATGAGACTTAGAACATGTAACCGAAGACTGCTGGTCTTCTCCCCTCTCCAAAATTTAGAGTCCGGATTCTCAGATCCTCCCATTCTTATCCATATTTTCAGCTCCTTTTCTCTTCAAAAAACCTATTTCAGTCTTCCCAATCTGAACCCTGCTACCACCATCATCCAGATTGAGAGCGGTCAGCAGGGTGGGGATACAGGGATATGCATACCCCTCAACATTTTGTGAATCTTGGTTTGGCCTCATTGAGGGGCAGTATTTCAAAACAGTGGTACCTGTGGTTACGAATGGGATCTGTTCCGGAGGCCCGGCTGTATACCGAAAAATTTGTAACTGCATGCGCTCTTCTGCGCACACGTGTGGCATGCAGAGTGGCTGGGGAAACTCGGCCAGATGGGCGGGGTACAAATAATAAATTATAATTATTATATAAATTATTATTCTGCACATGTGCGTGGGGCAAAACCTGGAAGTATACACTTCCGGGTTTGCTGCATTCGAAACCCGGGAATTACGTTACCCGAAGGTAACATAATTCGAGGGTCCACTGTATGAGTAGGAAAATGAGAGTACCCCTAAATATATTTTTTTAAGAAAAAAAAGTACTGATTAAGAGAAACCTTCCTACTCACCAGAAGAAACTAGGACAGATAGGAAGCACATACTCAGGAAGGCCTTCATAATGCCAGAGCGATCAAAAGCCAAGGAGCACTTGGAACAAACCACCAGGTGAGCTGAGAAAGAAGAAGCTGGCTTGGGGAAATTTATAGGCCAAGGAAAGGGGCCTGAGAGTTCCAGCTGAGAAGGAGTGGTGGGATATTTTGGAAATACAGAGTGCATGCTGTTCCAGAAATTCTGTTTTTCAAAATTGGAACATAAAGCTCCCTTTTGATATTGGGTGCAATCTTTTTTAGGACTTCTGTGGCAGTCAGCCAGATGCCACTTCCAGTCCAACCGCACCCTCATTGTCAATCAACAGGAACTTTAAAGAAGTGAATTCAACAATTGGCATGTCGCACAAACGTCTCTTTACCTACACAGCAATCAAGTGAACCTGGAACCTGCTTGTATCCTTGGAACGACTTGTTTGCATTGTCAGTTTTGTAGCTTTTCAGTATCTTTTTAAATGTAATGAAAAAATTCCTTCCAGTAGCACCTTAAAGACCAACTAAGTTTGTTATTGGTATGAGCTTTCGTGTGCATGCACACTTCTTCAGTTACACTGAAACAGAAGTCACCAGACCCTTATATATAGTGAGGGGGTAAGGAGGGGTATTACTCAGAAAGGTGGTGGGAATGAGTGATTGGCTGATAGGTGTGGTAAACCTGTTGACAACTGTTGATGACTGCAGTTGGTCTTACAATTATTAGGTTACTGTTATTTATTATTTGTTTGTAAGTCGCTTTGTGATTCATGTGAGTGAAAAGCAGCATAGAAATAAAATAAATGAAATGAAATGTAGCTCAAAGTGTGGCTAGGCAGCCCTCAAGTTGCTGCATCTTCTCTTCCAGGACAGCAACCATTTTACACTTGCACTTTGGCTGATGCAATATGCCGCAATATGTCACAATCAGGAGTCTGAAATACAGTGAAGTAAACTGTTGCCAATGAAATTATGTACTGTACTCAATGTGTACTGGGTCATTTGCGTGTCGAGGTCCCCAAGCCACCCCTCAAATTAACACACACTTCACACATAAATTTAAGTTTAAGGTTTTTGGCATAATTTTGGCCACAACATTATTAAAATACAAAATGTGAGTGGTTGCTTAGGCATTGGTTCCGACTATCTGTCCCCTCCTGGGGACAGACTGACATCCGCCCGCCTTGCGGAAGTTAGTAAAGGGAAAATACTTTGGGGAGAGAATGGGAGCCGGGGGACGAGCCCTCGCCTCTCCCCTAATGTTCCCAGAGGCTCTAGCGTGGCCCTAGCCCATGACCAGGGGGTACGGACAAAAGCATGGTGAGCCCCTGGATTCCTTTAACAGCAGCAGCATTGGAGGGGCAGCCACAGCCACAGCCAACCCTTACCCCTCCACCAACCAATTTAATAACCAATGCCTAACCGCAACCTTACCAACCTGCCAATGTGGGTGGGTTGCTTCCCGTTCTGTTTGCAGCTTCGTGCCAGAAAAGAAATTGCATGTGTGATAGGGGCAGCTCCCCACCCCCAAAATATATTACAGAGTTGAAGTCACCTTTGCTTTGTGTGTAAATAGACGAGCCTTTATTTTTCAGAGGTGGGGTGGGGGAGAATGAGAAAGGGAAATAAATAATCTGTTAAGTTATATGCAAAACTGTTTTGTTTTGTTTTAATAGTGTTGTTTGACTTTTTTTAAAAAAAGTAAAAGCAGCCTTGGAACCCTGATCCAGAATGCAGCTAGGATGGGAAAGGATAGTTTGATAGTTTGGTTCCTGATGTGTTTTATAAAGGCTGTGGCACCCCATCTTTTTGTGAGTTGGCCAAGAAATTATAGTATAATGAGTACTTTTCAGGCACTATAACTAATGCCCTATGCTGTGATATTGCGCCTTCGTCACAGCAGCTCAACTTTGAAGGGTAGTTTGGAGATAACAACATCTTCTTCCTTCTGGATACCACAATTTGCAGCTTCAGTTGAGCTGTAAGTTACCTGCCTGATAACCCAATAATAATTCAATGATGCTGGTCGGAGCCCAAAGGAATAGAGAAGCTAAACTAGAAAGGTGGTGCTTGGGGACTCTTCAACATGATAATATGGTGTATGGATAATAATAAATTGTTGTGGCAAATAAAATGTGCTCTGTTTCTATATGTGTCAAATTAAGAATATTAGGTGCAGGTGGAGATTAAGGGCAATGGTTTTAGCTGGGTGTTATTATTTTATACATCAAACTAGGTATCTCTGATATTTTCCAGTTCTCTAGTTTTTGTGCTGAAAGAAAGTGAAGACTTCAAAATGCATATTCTGGGGGAGTCAGGTTGGGTGCCTCTACTTCCCCTCCCTCCAGCACCAAAACATGAGATCACCTTCCCCCTCCCATCCTCACTAACAGAAGAGATTCAATATTCTCACTGGCAGGAACATCCTAGGATTTGCTGATTGATTTCATGTCCCAATCTTTAAGAGAGGCCAGCCAAACGTGCCTTCTAATTATAGGCCAATCAGTCTGCTTTCAATTATAGAAAAGCTGTATGACCACTTTCTCTGTAACAAACTGACAACTTTTCTAAATTACTATAATATACTATCTGAAGCTCAGGCAACTTTCCGTGAGAACCACTCAACATCAGACCACTGTGCAATGCTGTCCCTCCTAGCTGAGAAGTACACCAGACCTCTACAGGGAAAACTGTTGTGGGGAAAGTGGTGTTGTTCTCAGGTCCTGCTTGCTGGCTATGCCAGGCATCTGGTTGGCCTCTAACAAAATGGTTTTCTTTGACAGATGAACTGATTTAGCAAGCTGATGCAAGTTCTGGACAGATGGAGGCAATAACTGCATCACACAGCAAGTATTTAACCTTTGGAATTTGGTATCAGAAGAAGTAATGGTGGCCAACAACTTGGATGTGTTAAATTGTGCATTACCCGAACAGAAAACAAGCGGCTGTAAATAGAGACTGTTGATGTTAGTTTTAGAAGACTTCAAGTTTTGGAACTGGAAAATTTACGAACAGTGCAACACTTGAACTTTAATTTTAAAACTCTGACTTTGACAGAAAGTTTAAAGCCGCCGCTCACCCTCTGGATTAAGGAGAGCCGGGACAGAGCGGCTGATTGAATCTTTTGAGAACAAAGAGGTTTGAACTTGTGATACTTTCGTTTCCGATTTAGACGCTTTGATCTTTTAAAAAGGCTACTGTACCAAAGTTTTACTTGGGATGGTGACACAAGTGATTTACAGCAACATACTAGCCTCCTGGTTTTTTCTTGCTAAGATTGCAACTTTGAAAATAAGTTAACTTTGTATGGAAAAATGGCTGCTAACTTCTCCTGCTCTGGACTGGGATGGGAACTGTTTTAGTTTGCAATTTCCTGCTGCTGGTTTCTCAAAACAACAGCTGCTCTGTGCATTGAGGATTGTGACCTTGAGAAGCCAGAAATAGCCTAAGTAGAAATGCCTCAAAAAAAAAAAAGAAGATAAAGGACCAAGAAGAGATTCAGCGGCTGAAGGTTTAAATACAGAGGTACTTCTTGCTGCATTAGAAGAAATTAGAAAGGATGTAAGACAACAAATATCAGAATTAAACAAGAAGGTAGACCAGAATACAGAAGCACTTCAAAATATTGGAGCTCTCAAGGTGGAAATTGAAAACACTAAACAACAGGTGGCAAAGGTGGAAACAAGAGTGCAGACTTTGGAAGAATCCAGAGCAGCGGATCAAGCTGGACAGAGAGATGTGCAGGCGTCAATCGCATTTATTCAAATGAGACAGAGAGAGGGGAACTTGAAGGTAAGAGACCTCCCTCAATTGGAACAAGGAGAACTGAAGGACTACCTGGCTGAGGAATTCGCAAGACACTGGAATCTACAGCCAGAAGAGGTCAAGGCTCTGATAGTGAAGGCCTACCGTTTTGGTCCAAGAGACAAAAAGGACAGTAAGACACCTAATGACTGCTTGATTGAATTTCATAACAAAGAAGAGAGAGACTACATTTTAGGCCTTCACTACGAAAACAATCTAGCGGTCCAGAATAAACAAGTGGTTCTATTCAAAGACATCCTGAAATACTTTTTGGACCTGAGGACCAACTATACAGATTTGACAAGAGCTTTGAGAAGTAAAAAAGTGATCTTCAGGTGGGAGTTCCCTCAGGGACTCTCATTTACATACAAGGAGAGGAAAGTCAGAATAAAATCACTGCAAGACAAAAGGAAATTCCTTGAAAAGCACGACACAGACTTCGGCCTACTACCAGTTCCAGATCCACCACTACCAGGAGGGAGGCCAGGTGCAGGATTCGACGACCCCCAAGGAGCAGGAGGAGGAGCAGCAGAATAAATCAAGATGGCCCTCAAATTATTGACACTCAACGTAAGAGGTTTGAATATAAAACCTAAAAGAAATCGTGTGTTTCACAATTTGATCAAGCAGAATTTGGATATGATATGTCTACAGGAAACCCACGTAACAAGATTGCATAGAAGAGTTCTACAAAATAGGAGATTGGGCCAATAATTTATCTCATCAGCCAAAGTCAAGAAAAGAGGAGTTGTAATCTATGCTAAGGACAAGTATGATCCAAAAATGCTTTTTAAAGACCAGGAGGGAAGGTATGTTGCTATACAAATGACAGTGCAAGGCGAAAAATTTCTGATCTTGGGAATTTATGCACCGAATGACAGTAAATCAGAATTTTACAAGGAGCTCCACGACAAGTTGCTGGACTATATGGATTACAAAATGGTGGCTTTGGGTGACTTTAATGCAGTGGCCCCCACGTTGATGGACAGATCACAAAGAATTAAATTTACAAATGACGGGAGGCTGCCAAAGACCTTCTTTGAAATGTCGGAGAATCTGGATTGGATAGATGCCTGGAGATTAAAGCACCCAACGGACACCGAAGCCACATTCCAATCAGAGGCGATGGGTTCGTGGAGCAGAATTGATATGATATGGGTATCCAGGGAGGTATCTCCAAGGATACTCAACACAGAAATACATCCTAGAACTTGCTCTGACCATAATGCTGTACAGCTGGATTTAAGACTGACAACACAGGGATCTTTTCGGTGGAGAATGGATGATTCGTTGTTCAGGAATGGGAAGATTTGTGAGAAGGCCCGTATGACCCTAAAGGACTTTTTCGAAATAAATTGGAATACAACAGTGGAAAAAAGGGTCATATGGGACGCAAATAAGGCGGTGATGAGAGGTTTCCTGATACAACAAAAGGCAATAAGGAAAAAGACCCAAAATGAGAAAAAAGAAGCCATTTTACAGCAACTTAAGGAGAAGGAAAGGAAGCTGAGAATAACGCCCAAGAATATACAATTACAGAAAGAAATTAAATACCTACAGGCGGAATTTTCCCAGCTGACCAACCAAGAAATAGAATGGAAAGTTAAGATGATGAAACAAAAATCGTTTGAATCTGCAAATAAATGTGGCAAGTTGCTGGCGTGGCAACTAAAGAGGAGACAGAAACAAAACACAATAACAAGTTTGACAATTGATGGACGGATCGTGGAGAACCCTGTGGAGATCAGGAAAAACTTTCAGAAATTTTATAAAAAGCTGTACAAAGAAAATAATCAAAACCAAAATTTGATAGAGCAATTTCTTAATAAGAATGGACTGCATAAAATCCCGGAAGAAAGGAAGGCCTCACTCAACCACCAGATAACAGGATTAGAAATAGAAGCGGCAATTGGACAGATGAAGTTAGAAAAGGCACCCGGACCGGATGGACTCTCAGCAAAATACTACAAGTAATTAAAAGAATGGCTAATACAGCCATTGACGGAACTTTGCAATGAAATTCTCAAGGGAAGTAAAGCACCTGAATCTTGGAAAGATGCGTATATAACTCTTATACCTAAGCAGGATACTGATACAACACAGATGAAAAATTATAGACCAATCTCCCTCCTAAATGTGGATTACAAAATTTTTGCAAATATAATGGCCAATAGATTGAAGAAAGTTTTAATGGAGATTATCCACAAAGACCAAGCAGGCTTTTTGCCAGAAAGACATCTAAATGGAAATATAAGGAACATTGTGGATATTCTGGAAAAGTTGGAACTTGATAGAAATACGAAGGTAATTTTGATGTTTATAGATGCGGAAAAGGCCTTCGATAATATTTCTTGGAGTTTTATGAAGAAAAATTTTGAAAAAATGGAGGTGGGAGGGTTTTTTTTGAATGGATTGGAAGCAATATATTCTGAGCAAAGAGCAAAGATAATTGTGAACAATGTTGTATCAGAAGACATTAAGATTGAAAAAGGAACAAGGCAAGGGTGCCCACTCTCCCCACTATTGTTTATAACGGTCCTGGAGGTCCTTTTGAATATGATTAGAAAAGACAATGACATTAAAGGTGTGGGAGTAGGGGCCAGAGAATATAAACTTAAAGCCTTTGCAGATGATCTAGTGTTGACCCTTGAGGAGCCTGACTTCAGTGCGGTTAAGGCACTGGACATAATACAAGACTTTGGGCAAGTAGCCGGTTTTAAATTAAATAAAGCCAAGACCAAAGTTCTTGGGAAAAACCTGACACGAGAAGAAAAGGAAAGTATCGAGGCGAAAACAGGACTTGCATTTGTTAAGAAAGTTAAATATTTGGGTGTGAATATGACTTCAAAAAATTCGAATTTATATAAGAACAATTATGAAAAAGTTTGGTCTGAAATTAAGAGAGATATGGAAATCTGGAACAGACTGAAATTGTCCCTTTTGGGCCGAATAGCAGTAATTAAGATGAATGTATTGCCTAAATTATTATTTCTCTTCCAGTCATTACCGATTATTGACAAAATGGAGCCTTTCAAAAGCTGGCAGAAGGACATATCTAGATTTGTTTGGCAGGGAAAAAAACCCAGAATTAAATATAAGATATTAACTGATGATAAGAAAAGAGGGGGCTTTTCCCTGCCAGAACTGAATGTGTATTTTGAAGCTGCAGCCTTCTGCTGGCTGAAGGAATGGTTCCTTTTAGAAAATACTGATGTGCTAGACTTGGAAGGATGTGATAATGTGTTTGGATGGCATGCATATTTATGGTATGACAAGGTTAAGGCCAATAGGGGCTTTAAGCAACATTTGATCAGGAAAGCTTTGTTCAGAGTATGGTTGAAATATAAAGATCTGCTTGAAAAGAAGACTCCCAGATGGATATCACCATTAGAAGCTAAGGCCAACAAAAGGTTTAAGAGGACTGGAAATTGGCCTAGATATATGGACATTCTCATACAAGAAGGAGAAACTGTTAGGTTGAAACCCTATGAACAATTGAAAGATAAGGTGGAGAACTGGTTGCAGTACCACCAGATTAATGAGATTTATAAGATGGATAAAAAACTTGGCTTTCAGATGGAAAAGTCTAAATTGGAGACGGAGTTATTAGAGCCAAAGACTAAAAATCTATCCAGAATGTATCAATTGTTGCTGGAGTGGCATACACAGGATGAATTTGTAAAATCTGCAATGATAGAGTGGGCTAGAGATGTAGGACATAATATTATGATGGCAGACTGGGAAAGACTCTGGAGGAAAGGTATCAATTTCACTGCTTGTACTTTGTTGAAAGAGAATATAATGAAAATGATCTATAGATGGTATTTGACCCCAGTCAAGCTAGCTAAAATCTATCATTTGCATGACAATAAATGTTGGAAGTGTGGAACTGCAGATGGAACTTTTTATCATATGTGGTGGACCTGCCCGAGGACGAAAGCCTTCTGGGAAATGATCTATAATGAAATTAAAAAAGTGTTGAAGAACACATTTATTAAAAAACCAGAGGCATTCCTACTTGGAATGGTCAACCACGAAATACCTAAGGAAGACCACACTTTCTTCATGTATGCCACAACAGCAGCAAGAATTTTGTTTGCTAAATATTGGAAAACTAATGACTTACCAAAGTTAGAGGAATGGCAGATGAAGATGATGGAATATATGGAACTTGCTGAACTGTCCGCGAGAATCCGAGACCAGAGGGAAGAGGCGGTGGAAGAAGAATGGAAGAAATTCAAGAAGTATGTTAATAAGTGTTGTAAAATTAGTAACTAGATAAATTTGAAGTTAGAAGTTATTGTTACAGTGGATTATAAGATATGAGATTTTGGGAAGTATGATTGTTAACTTTAGATTAAGATAGAATATTAGTTTAAGATAAGGAATTAATTAAATAAAAATAAGATTGGTGATATTGGAGATAATAGAAGTAAATAGAAAGATAATGATAAGTATCTGTTAAGTTGATATATGGAATAAGAAATGCGGTGGAGGGAGGTGGGGGAAGTCCACCCAACAAGTAATGAAAGATGAAGGTGATGAAATGTTAGAATTATTGTGTGTGTTGTGAGGTTTTGTTTTATGTGTTGTTTGTTTGTTATTTGATGTTTATGATAAGGACCGATGAAATGTGATGAAATGTTTGTTTTATGTGTTAAAAAACCTAATAAAAATTATTTTTTAAAAAATAAATAAATTGTGCATTACCCTCATTCTCCATGGCTTCTAAACTTGATGGTTAAGTTCTATGTCTGCCATTTGGGGATGTTTGGTTCTTAATGTCTGCTGCTGGGAACCAACTGTGGGGAGAGTGGTGTTGTTCTCAGGTCCTGCTTGCTGGCTATGCCAGGCATATGGTTGGCCACTGTGAAAATGGTTTTCTTGAGCAGATGAACTGATTTCGCAGGCTGATGCAAGTTCTGGACAGCTGAAATTTACAGGAAATCTTCTTACAGCTGCCAAACTCCTAATTGGCTCCAAGTGGGACTCACCCAGTGTACCTACTGAAGAAGAGTTGTTCCATAATGAACCTGCTGAAAAACTGTGGTTTCATAATTTTCTCTAATTTGACACAATTGCTCATGTGGCTGAGTGAGGGAAGCCAAAAGAGACAATAGTTTGAGAGACTATGAAGCCTTTTTATAATTTGTAACGAGGGTTGGGATCCCCTGTCCTTGGAACCAAATGCAGCTCCCTATCTCTCTATCTGGGGTCTCAATAAAACATAAGAGAGGAGACTTTGAGAGACGATGCATCCCCTTTATAATCAACATAGAGTAGGATTGTTGACACTTCATTTTTTTATCTGATTTATTTATTAAAGTTCCATCCCATCATTCCTCCCAAAGGAACTCAGGCGGAATATTCAAATGGTTTGTCATAGTGGAAGACTCCTGAGGGTGCCTACCTGTCATAGGAAAAGAAGCCAGTTCTGATAGAAATCTGCAGGAAGCAGAATTAGGTGTTAGACATAGAATCCTTGAAGGATCAGTATTTTGTTTTGAGCCATATTCATTTATTAACATGTAACCCCACCATTCCTCCGACGGAACAAGGACAGGAGACAACACAAAAAAGACACTAGTGAATATAAAAGAAAAATGTATATTAATATTTTCTTTTTTTAAAAAAAGGAACAATCTGAAAAGGTTGAGAAACATTAAGAACTTTGAAAATAGCAATAACTGGCTCCCTGGACCTGAAATGGGTAACTGTGCCCCGGAAAAACCAGGTGCGCAGCCTGGGAATCATTACTCACAGCTGTCTGTGGAGGTGCAGGTCAAATCTCTGTCCAGGGCAGCTGTCTACCAGCTCCATCTGGTACACAGGCTGAGATCCTACCTGCCCACAGACTATTTTTCCAGAGTGGTGCATGTTCTAGTTATCTCCTGCTTAGACTACTGCAATGCACTCTATGTGGGGCTACCTTTGAAGGTGACCTGGAAACTATAATTAAACCAGAATGCAGCAGCTAGAATGGTAACCTGGAGTGGCCCCCGGGACCATATAACACCTGTCCTAAAGGAACATCCTCCCATTAGATATCAGTGAGAGAAAGAATGACACATATTTTATGAAACATCTGAAGGGAAGTTTTTAAGGCTTGATGTTTTTATTATGTTTTTAGATATGCTGTATGCTCCCCAGAGTGGCTGGGGAAATGCAGGCAGGTGGGCAGCGTATAAATAATGAAATTTTTATTGTTAGTATATGTTTAAGGTAACTGAATTCCTGTTCTAGTTACAGGTAGGAAGCCGTGTTGGTCTGCCGTAGTCGAAACAAAATAAAAAAATTCCAACTAAGTTTGTTATTGGTATGAGCTTTCGTGTACATGCACACTTCTTCAGATATTGGACCTTCAGCCAGTGGGGCCCTTTGAAATAATAGAGTACTTGAACTTGGTAGGAAATATTCTAATAGCAGTCAAAATCCAATTGCCTCAGTGCACTTCATTCAGTGCACTTTCTGAAGAATCATGGTTCTGTAAGAGTGGTTCCAAGATTCATTGTGTTTAAATTGAGGTGGGACAGAGTGGAAAGTTGTTTGGTGAATTTTCATGGGCTTCCCTAAGGTGATTCAAGTACTTAAAATATATGTTTCTTATTCCTGATAATGGAATGGAAGAGGCACCTCTCAAAATTTCATACAGTTCCCCAAAATGACTTAATCCAATTTCTACTCCATGCTTTGTGTTCCAATATAAAATTACAGGATGTTTGTGAAAGCAAGTAATCTCTACTGTCATCATTTCCCACCCCCTCACTGGACCAGTTCCATCTACCTGGAACCCTCAGGCTCCTCTTCTTGGCCTATAAATCCCTGCAAGTCAGTCTCTTCCTCAGTTGCTTCAGTTGCCTGCTTCTTTGAACTGAGTTCTCAGCTTTTGATCTCTCTAGCACTATGAAGATCTTCCTGGTTACTTGTCTCTTCTTGGCCATCCTTTCTGAAGGTGAGTAAGAAGCTGCAATCTTGAATTGCTTTTTTTAAAAATGTGGGAGTGGATATGCAGTGGGCTAGAGAAGGCAAACTGATATTGGCTCTAGGAAGGATGAATGAAGCTATAGATATTGGAATACTGGGAATCTGGACTACAAATTTTGGAAGACAGCTTTATGGAGTGAACTTCTGTTTCTTTTTATATATATATAATTTATTTATTAGATTTTCCAATACAAATCAAAGAAAATCACATTGAAATTATTCCCAATTACGATTCAAATTACAATCCAAATTAATTATACAATTCCCAATTAAAAGAAACATTCCAATTATGCCTAATTATTATAATAATTTTTTTATATATGGACTTCCCAAAGAATTTTAAACATTCTTTCAAATATTTCCACAGCCGCTGATATATGCCAGCAAGCAGGCTAAATTATAATAAACAATGTCTCTGTGTGGATGAGGTCAATCTTCTTAATTCCAAATGCCACATTCCGACCGTCACCATCTTCTCTTCCTGTTGTTCACCAAACTTCTTCACACTGCTACTCTCCCCCGCTTGCTTTGCACATACCCCTTTCCAGGAGGGCCAGTCTCTAATATGAATCAAATTTCAGTAAACAACCAGAACTGGCTTCTCCCTATGGAATAGTGCTCTGCCTCACGGGCTCCCCACACCAATTCAATTCTTGCAGCACCATTACTTGCGAAGTCAGAAGTCGGAGGTCCTCCATTACTAATAAGTCTTTCAGAGTCTTATTTTTAATTCCACACAGTTTATAAATATAAAATCAGATCTTTTCTGCCAAAATCAATCTCAGTCTTTAAAGTCCGCTTGCTATTTCCAAGTGAAAGTGGTTTTTCTGGGGAGGGGGTTTCACCCATGTTAAGTATAATATTGAGGCAAAACAAACATAGGGTCCAGGGCTCCCCCCTTTCTTCCCCGCTTTCACATACCATTAAAAAGTCCATCTCTTCTTCCAGTTTTCTTCTTAGCTGCTCAGGGCTGGATCCATTAGCAATATTCTCTTTACTCCTTTGCCCAAGGCATGCCCAAAACATTTTGCCTAATTAAAATTCCAAGTTCTGGGACATGTGCACGAACAGAGTGGCCTCCAGGAGTTCCGGCCCCAACGGGTGCTATCAGCCCAGCCCCACCCCCCGCTCCCCCGAAAGGTCAAAACGGGTTAAGGGGCATCTGCGGGCCAGCGGTCCCTCCCGTCATCCTGGGAGGGTTAGGGAGGCTTCATTCTCCCAAAGCAGCCACCAAATTTCCCAGTGGGGGTCAGGAGCGATGTTATAAGTCAGCCATTCTCCCGACGTGCACGAGTGGAAGTCTTTGGAGTGTACTTCTGTTTCAAGGGGTTGGCTTTCTTCACATAAAGCATGAGTGCTGCATATGAAAGTATGCACTGGGACTGCTGAAATTCCATTGTGCACCTCACGGCCTGAAGATGTGTTGTGGTTGAGGATGTCCCTGCTTTAGTGTATGCATTCATAATAGTAAAATGGATGAAGACTGTGTGTCTCTCCATCTTTGTGTCTGGAGATGTTCCTGTGTGTGAGATAGGGGGAAGAAATGTGCATGCAGCTTCAACCCACCACTACATGTGGATCCTGAAACCAAAAAGGTTGCTCATGTCCGGCTTGGAAGATTGTATCTAGGTGAGGATGTAGATTCCATTTCTCAACAACTGAGGAACTGATGCATTTGGCACTGAATATTTCTTCTTCTCTTTTCTTTGCAGTGATAGCTGTGAAATGTAGAGTAAAGAAATCAGGTGAAGACAATTCAGAAGAAACTTGCGTCACCAAAAATGGCAGTTGCTTTATTCGTTTTACTAGCAGTTATATAGGTGAGTATAAAGCCTTTTTTCAGAGTGTGTGGATCTATCATTTGGACCCTGGGATATCTAGGGGGGAGCCGCAGAATGCTGATCTCACCCAATTTCGAGAAATTGATTTTTTTCAACAATTAATTAAATATTAGTAGAATGTGTGTGTGTGTGTGTGTGTGTGTGTGTGTGTGTGTGTGTGTGTGTGTAAAATGTACCAATGATTACAATAAAAAGTGGTAGCATCCTTTTCAATAAAAACAGTAATTCCCCAAAAGCCTGTTGGGACAAGAAGGTCTTCACTTGCCAGGAGAAGGAAAAGAAGCATAGTTGTCAAGTTCTTCTTTTTTTAAAGGGAAATTCCCTTATGCCGAATGGGATACCTCGCAAGAAAAGTGAAAGCTTGACAGCCATGACAAGAAGGGAGGCAATCTAGCTTCTCCTGGGAGGGAGCTCCAGTGTTGGGGAGAAGGCACTGAGATGGCTCTTTTCCATGTCAATAACTAATAAAGTGTGCAACCTCCCCCACACCTTTACACGGGGCAGCCTCTTAGCCTCAGAGAACCACTGCCAACCTTCCTCTGAGCTTTGCCAGCTGATTACTATTAATACATTTTGCATGAATATTCAGGCCTCATTTCTCTGGCCTTTGCCTTACAGCTCCATCACCAACTGGTTTTCCCTGTGGCCGAATCCTAAGTAAAAATGACCTCACTGGCAGGTCATTCCCCATTGATTAGCACCCAAAGTAATCAGACACTACACTTTGTGGGTTCAGACACAAGTGATACAGCAGTCATGTGTGCAGCCAGTGATGAATACAAGGAGACATGTGTTGGGTTCAGATTAATCCACAACTTTATAGATTACTGTTGAAAACAGGTTTGGTGCATGCACTGATTCTGTAACCAGTGATCAATCAGTCCACCTGATGGTTGAAAGACAGTTGGGAATGACCAACGTTAGGGTTCACCTATGGCAACAGCTAGCAAACCCCAAGAAGCTACTGGTAAGGGTTGCTCTTTGTCCTGAGCCCCTGAGCTGGGTGTAGAGACAAAGACTGCAGTCTTCCCAGATGTCATGAGGTTTGGGGGGAGGTGGGCTTTCCATCTCATTGTTGGGTAAAGTCAAAGGGTTCAGAGACTGGACGTATAATCCAAATGATACAGGTCTATGAATTTATTATTTATTCTATCATTCCCCCATTTTTTTTAAAGGGAAATGGTTCCATATTCATTTCAACATGGTACCTTTCTCTGTTAGAATATTTTTTACTTTTTAAATTTTTAATGCTTTATTAATTTTAAAATTTTGCACTGTCATCTTTTTCTCTGGAAGGGTCATGCTGGGGAGGCATCTCCACCATTCCTCCTCTGCCCAATTCCTGACAATCTAGCTATATTATAAAGCTGCTTCGTATTCTGCTAGGCATTGTTTCCTTGATCTTCCATCCCTGGCATTTCAGGTTCACCTTTTTCCAGGGGCGTACCCAGGATCAAAACTAGGGGGGGGGGCAAGCCATGGTTGTTCAGGTTTGCTTTGAACGGATGCTCAGGGCCAGTGCTAGGTTTTTTTGCGCCCTAGGCGAGATCACCTTCTGGCGCCCCCCCCCCCCATTTCCCAGAGTTGTTGACCTTTTTTAAAGGGAGCTGACACCATGCTTATACATTATTTCTAACAAGCCCTTAGAACAAAATTAAATGAAAAGGCAGAAGAAAATCTAATGAAGTCCTCAATTCCAAAGCAAGACTCATTCAAGACTCAACAGTTCTAATTCATCCTCATGATTCAAATCACCACATATCAAAAAGTTAAAGCAATCACCAATTTGTTGTTCTTTAAATAAATTAATAAAAACACAGACAATGAAGTTCCCGGCCAATTTGTGTTTAAGTACAAAGCTGACGTTTTCAAACATTGTGTGGGGTGGGGTAGGGGGGAGTGGGGGTGGGGGTGGGGTGGGTGTAAGTGACATCCTGCTTTACACATCCTGGGTCACAAAGGCTGCAGCCCTAACTGCACTTACCTGAGAGTAAGTCCTGCTGAATCTAATAGGACCTTACTTCTGAGCAGACAGTAGGACTGCAGCAAAAAACATAGTTGGGAATTTGGGCTTTCTGTTTTACCATATTTTTTGCTCCATAATGCGCCCCGGACCATAACGCGCACCTCGTTTTTAGAGGAGGAAAACAAGAAAAATATTTTTTTCTGGTTTTCCTCCTCTAAAAGGCTGGGAGGGAGGGAAGAGAGAGAGAAGGAAGGAAAGGAAGGAAAGAAGGAAAGAAAGAAGGAAAGAAGGGGTGAGAGAGAGAGAGAAGGGAGGAAGGATGGAAGGAAGGAAGGAAGGAAGGAAGGAAGGAAGGAAGGAAGGAAGGAAGGAAGGAAGGAAAGGGTGAGAGAGAGAAGGAAGGAAGGAAGGAAGGAAGGAAGGAAGGAAGGAAGGAAGGAAGGAAGGAAGGAAGGAAGGAAGGGGTGTGAGAGAGAGAAGGAATGAAGGAAGGACAGAAAGAAAGAAAGAAAGAAAGAGAAAGAAAGAGTGAGAGAGAGAAGGAAGGAAGGAAAGAAGGAAAGAAGGGGTGAGAGAGAGAGAGAGAAGGAAGGAAGGAAGGAAGGAAGGAAGGAAGGAAGGAAGGAAGGAAGGAAGGAAGGAAGGAAGGAAGGAAGGAAGGAAGGAAGAGATTGGAGATCTCAGCGCAGCACCTCTCTCAGCCCCGGCTCTGATCTCTCGAGAGTGTCAGAGGCAGGCAGCAGCAGAAGCCTGCTTTTGGGATCCGCGGGCTGCGTGGGGTTTGGTGGAGGAAATAGCAGCATCCCTGCTAGTTCCTCCACCCAACCCCACACAGCCTGCCATTCCCAAAAGCAGGCTTTTGGGATCAGCGCGCAGCGCGGGGTGGTGGTGGAGGAACTAGCGGGGCTGCTGCTAGTTCCTCCACCAAACCCCACGAAGCCTGCTGATCCCAAAAGATGTCAAAAGCAGGCTTTTGGGATTGGCGAGCGGCGCAGGGTGGTGGTGGAGGAAGTAGCAGCATCCCCACTAGTTCCTCCACCCAACCCCATGCAGCCTGCCAATCCCAAAAGCAGGCTTCTGCTGCTGCCCGCCTCTGACGCTCGCCAGAGCAGGGATCGGAGCCGGGGCTGAGAGAGGTGCTTCACTGCGCTGGCCAGTGCCCCCACCATTTTGGCGCCCTAGGCGCGCCGGCCCTGCGACGCTGATCATTTTTGCTTCTGGGGGGGGTGCAGCTGCCTTCTAGGGGGGGCAGTTGCCCCCCTGCCCCCCGGGTACGCCCATGCCTTTTTCCACTCAAGAAGTCCAAAAGTAGCTCTTGAATTATTATTAGTATCGCTAAAACTCCAAGATAGTGTTTTTCCAGTCCAATGTGATGAAGTTTCCTCCAAGAATTCCGGCAGATCTTAATATTAGTCCTTTTCTCTCCACTTTCTCGACACATCTGAACACCATTTGTTAGAGGCTTCGGGGCTTCTTGTTGTGCACTCTACTGCCTCCCTTTCAGCTCAGCCATCTGCAACCACTTTCCAGTTTCTCTGATGGTACAACAATTCATCTATCCTGGTGTAGCAACAGTTATCTGACTCCTGACATGTAAAATGGGTTTCTTGGAATGGAGACAGCTATTTCTGTACTATAAAGTGTGGGCAGGCGCATACCTTGTTGGTTTAGCTAGGCCATAGCCTTAAAAGAAAATGGAATCATTTGAATGATGCTATTTTTATGAAATTATTATTTTCTCCATCATCATTTCCACTAAGGATTCAGTCCAAGGCAACTTCTGCTACACAAAATAGTGACCACCAAATCACTGCCAAACCTACAAAAGCCTAGAACTTGTCTGGCATGCTATTGTGGGAGTCCATTACTCACATGTTGCAGACAGCAGCTCAGAAGTGAATTTCATCTGGCCAGACAAAAGTCCCTATTTGTGCATGGAACAAGGGTGTTGAATGTCACAACTGCCTTGGGATTGCAAATCTTGGTGCATCACATTGTTCGTCTTCCTCTAGTTCCTGTTAACTCAGGCGGGATCAACAACTCCCCTCTACACATATCTCTTTCATTTGCAGTGTTATACAAACATTGAGCAAGTCTACAAGGCCACTTCCCTGTCCTCACATCGTCTTGGAACTGCCTGGCACAGCAAGCTGATGCTGAAAATCTATCCCTTGTTATGCTGGGCTGCAAACTGCACTCCTGGAAAAGAGGGGTGGAATGGAGATTCTCAGATCAATCAGAATGAATTTACTTGATTCTGGCACCATCTAATAATAATAATAATAATAATAATAATAATAATAATAATAATAATTTATTATTTGTACCCTGCCCATCTGGCTGAGTTTTCCCAGCTACTTTGGGCGGCTTCCAATCAAATATTAAAACAATACAGCATTAAATATTAAAAACCGCCCTAAACAGGGCTGCCTTCAGATGTCTTTTAAAAATAGGATAGCTGCTTATTTCCTTGACATCTGCTGGAAGGCCGTTCCACAGGGCGGGCGCCACTACCGAGAAGGCTGTCTGTCTGGTTCCCTGCAACCTCGCTTCTCGTAATGAGGGAACCGCCAGAAGGCCCTCGGCGCTGGATCTCAGTGTCCGGGCTGAATGATGGGGGTGGAGACGCTCCTTCAGGTATACAGGACCGAGGCCGTTTCAAATGAATATTGTACTGAAAGCCACCCCACCACCCATTCTGAGAGCAAGCAGCTGCTGCTAAATAGGCTTGCAAGGTGTAATAACAACAGAAAGCCTCAAACCCTTTTGGTTACACTCTGACAACAGCTGAAGGCACAGGAAAAATTTTTTTAGGCATTTCCCCATAGAAAGATGCATGGAAAAATACTGTTTACCTTGAGATAGCCTGTCAGAAGCAGAAAATTATAGGAAAGAGAAAACTGTATTATCCACTCTCTGAGAAATTTATTACACAGTATAAGAAAGCTTCTTGAGTCAGCCAATGGATCAGCTAGCTGGATATCTGATGGGTGGCAGATCAACCTATTCAAAGTCCTTGCCATTTTTTGTGTGCAGAAAAACAAGTCAAACTTGTCTTGTTAAATGCAACTTTTTAAGGAACTACCCTGGAATATCCACATGATTCAGAAGAAGAATGTATATTGTACTTATAAGATGATTCCAGAAGAAAGGATTAGCAAGGATTAGTTTGCTAAATTCAGCACTTGCAGATTTTTTTTCTTTCCTTATTAGCCCATTTGCCCAATGTATGTATATAAGGGAACATCACAAAAAATTCATTTAGAATAATGATTTGAATTTTTGCTGATGTAGGTATTCTTTCCAATGCTCTCACAGATTACTTTGTAGATTATGAAACTGAAGAGGGATGTACTACAGATTGCACCACAGACTACTACAGTTTCACCACAAAAGAAGGTGATTTCATACGGAGTTTCAAGACGTGCTGTCATGGTTCTGAGTGCTTCAAAAAATTGAAAGAAGGTACGTATATACGTATTTGTATATATCCTCGAGCATAAATAACATTGAGGCTTTCGAGGTTTTCCTTGGTTCCCTTAGACAAACAATATCAAACAGATGACATTGGTGATCTTAGATGAAGTCCAAGATAGATTACAGCTTCCCTGTAGCTGGTTAGAGGACACCAAAGGTGGTACCCATGATACCACGTAGTAAGGTAAAAGGTAAAGGACCTCTGGACAGTTAAGTTCAGTCAAAATCGACTATGGTGTGCAGTACTCATCTCACTTTTGAGGCTGAAGGAGCTGGTGTTTGTCTGCAGATAGCTTTCTGGATCATGTGGCCATCATGACGAAACTGCTTCTAGTACAACGGGACTCTGATGGAAGCCAGAGCACATGGAAATACTGTTTCCCCAGTAGTAACTCCACCTCTGGAACACCAACTACAGGGCATAATATAAAAATGTATGCATGGGCAATGTTGTGGAAAATTCATATGAAATGTACTGCCTGTTATACTTTTAAAAGGAAATTGCATGGAAAATAATGTATAGATGGTATTTATCACCTAACAAGTTGACTAAAGGTTGCAAATAATTGTTGTAAGTGCAAGCAGGTACATGGAACTTTCTTTTATATGTGGTGGACTTGTAAGAAAGTGAAGGTTTTTTTGGGAAATGATATATGATGTGATAAAAAGGTGTATAAAGTGTTTATACCAAAAAAAAAAAAAAAAACAGTGGGTAGGATTCTCTATGTACAAAAATGGAAGGGAGTAGAAGTTACTACCAAGGAAGAATGGATAAGTAAGATGATGGACTATGCAGAAATGGCAAAGTTAACAGCCAAAATAAGAGAATCTAACGATGATTGCTTTCTGGAAGAATGGAAGCCAGGTTCGGACTATTAAAGGAAATATTATAGTATGATGAACTCATGAGCAGGATTTGAAATATGAGTAACAGAAGGAATTAAAGAATAAAGTATTGATGTGCTGCTATAAGAGAAAGAAGTTATTGTGCAACAGAGGGGAAGAAGTAAAAACACCATGGAAAAAGACAAATTTATTATGCATCAATGTATATATATCAATTTTTTGAAAATTTAATAAAATATTATTACACTGTAGAGAAAGAAAGAAAGAAAGAAAGAAAGAAAGAAAGAAAGAAAGAAAGAAAGAAAGAAAGAAAGAAAGAAAGAAAGAAATGGGCTGAAACTGTGTGCTGATTTTAGTGGTTGCTTTTCACAGAGCCAAAACGTCGCTTAAATGGGAAGGAGTGTCCAACCTGCTTTCCTGCTCTCTCAGAATCCTGTAAGGGCTCAGAGACCATCAAGTGTTATAATACTGAGACTCAGTGCATAGAGTTTGTTGTTGCTCACGGTAAGTAGCACTGCCAGCCAACGAGGCGGAAACAGGGTAGTGGGCTGCTCGCTTGCTCTGTTTGTGGCTTTCTGCCAGAAAATGCACTCTGTGTATTGGTAGCGGGAAGTTCTATTTTTTTCTGATAAGGTAACTGTGTTAAATGATCTTTGCTTTGCATGTTTATAGATGAGACTCCATATTTCTGGGGTGGGGGTATGAGAAAGAAAGCAAAATAATCATGTGTAAAACTGCCTTTTAAAAGAAAGTTTTCACTAACCTTTTAGAAGAAGTAAAAGCAGCCATGGAGCCCAGATCTGGAGAGAAATATTGATGAAGATGGGCCCCTGTCCCATAATAAAAAAATTGATATTACTTTTTCTAAATTTTAAACATCCGTGTCAAATTGATCACATGTATGATTCTGAGATGCTTTCTATACTTGCTCAATGCACTTAAGAATTAAAATGTTCCTAATCTCTCTCTTCTGTACACAAACTCACCAGTTTACTACCCCGGCACTCATGTGAAAATGTCTCTTTTTCTTTACTAGATGACAGTGCAATTCCTGACAAGCATTTCTACGGCTGTGCAGCACCAAAGTTTTGTGCATTGGCCAAAAACTCAATGCATTTTAATGCCCTTTCAGGCACTATAACCAGAGCAAGATGCTGTGAAACTATGCCTGCCCTAGAGCAACCCAACTTTCAATGGTAGTTAGGAGAGAACAATGTATTCTTCTTTTTGGATCCCCCAGTTTGTTGCAGGCGTGGAGGTGGATGTTGTTTGCCTGGTGGTGGGAGAGGAATAGCTACTGCAATTCACAGGACTCCTGAGTCCTCTATTTGGCTTTTAGTGGAGGGTGAATGGGATGCAGGGAATAGAGAAGCTAAAGTAGGAAGGGGGGCTTGGGGGCTCTGTCTCATGATAATATGGTATATGGGTCAAATTTATCCTTGTTCATAATCACAATAAATTGGTGTGGCAAATAAAAACCGTGTTCTGTGTCTGTATTCATCAAATTAAGAATACATGTTAGCTGCAGTGGCAAAGGGCAGTGCTTTTAAAAGGAACAAATGGACAATGATTAGTTATTTTATTGATTTATAAAATGTTTATACCACTCCATATTTCAAAGAAATCGTTGAGTTGCTTACAATATCATAAGGGCATCACAAAAGTGCAAACAAATACGATAAAAAGCTTCCCGTATGGTGTGGTGGTTAAGAGCAGTAGACTGGTAATGTGGTGAATCAGGTTTGTGGCCCTGCTCCTCCACATGCAGCTGCTGGGTGACCTTGGGCTAGTCACCCTTCTTTGAAGTCTCTCAGCCTCACTCACCTCATGGAGTGTTTGTTGTGGGGAAAGAAGGGAAAATGAGATTTTTAGCCACTTTGAGACTCATTAGGGTAGTGATAAAGCGGGATATAAAATCCAAACTCTTCTTCTTCTTCTCTTCCCACTCAACTTATCAAGAGGAAAGAGCCCACTGCATTTGTAACTGTTTTTTGGAGATTTGCCACACCGCACTAGTTACCCAGTGTGGGTTACCCTGTTTGGCAGAAATCTGGAGAACCAGTGAGAGATTCAGGAGTCAGGAACATAAAAGGATTTCTTTCTTTTTTTCATAATCTATTTATTAAATTTTCCAATGCAAATCACAACAAATAATTGAAATTATTCCCAATTACATTTCAAATTACAATCCAAATTAATTATACAATTCCCAATTTTTTTAAAAAAAAATTCAATTTTGCCTAATTATTATAATGATAAGAATGGGATGTCCATATATATATATATATATATGGACTTCCCATGCCTCGGACGCCGGAGCTTCCCTGATCACCTCCATCGATTGCTTTTAAAATTCTTTCCAATATTTCCACATCCTCTGATATATGCCAGCAAGCAGGCTAGAATATAATAAACAATGTCTCTGTGTGGATGAGATCAATCTTCTTAATTCCAAATGCCACATTCCAACCGTCGCCATCTTCTCGTCCTGTTGTTTATCCAAGTTCTTCACACTGCTACTCTCCCCTGCTTGCTTTGCACATACCCCTTTCCAGGAGGGCCAGTCTCAAATATAAATCAAATTTCAATTAACAACTTGAACTGGCTTCTCCCTATGGAGAATGCTGTTCCTCACGGGCTCCCACACCAATTCAGTTCTTGCAGCGCCATTACTTGCGAAGTCAGACGTCGAAGGTCCTCCATTACTAATAAATCTTTCAGAGTCTTATTTTTAGTTCCACACAGTTTATAGCTATAAAATCAGATCTTTTCTGCCAAAATCAATCTCAGTCTTTTAAGTCCGCTTGCTATTTCCAAGTGAAAGTGGTTTTCGGGGGGGGGGCGCCCGTGTTAAGTAGAATATTGAGGCAAAACAAGCATAGGGTCCAGGGCTTCCCTCCCACTTTCTTCCCCACTTCCACATATCATTATAAAGTCCATCTTATAATTCCAGTATTTCTTCTTATCTGCTCAGGGCTGGATCCATTAGCAATATTCTATTTACTCCTTTCTCCGAGGCATGCCCAAAACTTTCTGCCTAATTAAAATTCCAAGTTCTGGGACATGTGCACGAACAGGGTGGCCTCCAGGGGTTCCGGCCCCCACGGGTGCTATTGACCCAGGTCCCCCCGCAGGGACGGAACGGGTTAAGGGGCATCTGCGGGCCAGCGGCCCCTTCTGTCTTTTTTTTTTAAATGATTTTTATTGGTTTTTACAATTTTTTAAGCACATAACATAGCGGTTAAATTTTTATACTTCCCTCTCTCACCGTGGGAAGCCCAGATCCACCCCCCCCCTCACAGAGGTATACACATTCATTATACATTTAACCTTGCTAATATTTCCCATAACATTGCTTAGGCCTGGCCCAATTCTGTGGGCCAGGCATCTCTATTTTCCTCAATTTCATATTTCATTTGACTTCCTCGAATCCCCCCCCCCGTTGATTTCATTGTAAATCCTCTTTAGCAGATTCAAACATCTTTAAAATCATCATCAAATACATAGGTAAAATTTACTTATTAATTCTAAAATCACACCTAGGCATCCAGGTACTTCTGCTCTTTCCCTATGTTCTTCCCATCTTCCCTCCCTTCCTCCCATTGGTCTCAGAGCATTCAGCCCTGTTGTCCTCCTCTTACTTATCATTTAAATTTAATAATCTTTGTTATTCCTTGTTAATCACTCATGCCCATAACCATGTCCATATCGATTGTCCTTAAAGCCCGAAAGATAGTCCAGTTCGTAAATAAGTTCTTGTTCACCCCACACCCGCCCTCACCGCGGTCCAACTCCAACCGTTTTCCTGCCCAAATGGGTCTTGTCTTTCCGTACTACTCTACAGTTCCATCCTCTTCATCCTTCCATTCTTTTTCCAATCAGCTCCTGATGTTCGTTCTGTTTTTCTTTTTGGAGTTTTCCTGTACGTTTTCCACTTCCTCTTCCTGGTTCCATCTATTTTTTTCTTTTCCTTTTGTTTCCTTTTGACATTTACATCCTTTTTTTCGCTCTATATACTTCTGTCTGTGGAGTTCTTTTATTTCACAGTCTATGGTGTAGTTTAATCCTACCTCCTGTTCCGGTAGCTTTGCATCCTGCACAGCTGGCATGGTGTCATTCTTGTTCCCGAAGCAGTTCCGTCTCTGGTTGGCTGATCTGAGTGAGACTCTCATTTCATTCAATATGGCTATTATTTTTCTCATGTCCGCAGCACTCAGATCTTCCACTATTTCAAGGTCAAAAAACAGCTTGTTCAAACACAACAACCCAATGATATTATTCCAGCAGTTTTTAAGATATTTTCTAGCTGAATTCCCCAAATCCATGGGGAAAAGAGTAACTATAAACACGTTACAAAAGTTTCCTTCTAACTTCCTTTTTCAATTAGCCTCGGTAACAAAGTTCTCTGCGTCTCCTGTTACAACGTCAAGGGACCGACCTCCGTTTTTAGAGTCCCAAGCGGCTTTCAAATTAAGTCCAAATATCCTTTTACTCACGATTCTTGTTCCAAATCCTTTTTTGTGGAGAAATTGAAATGCTCATAGCGGTCGGTGTCGCAGCTTCGCTCGGCAGGGGAAGTGTTGGATCCGATGGGTTCCATCTCCCCCCGCTCTCTCTCGGCAACCCTTATTAGGGTTTACCGGGGAGCAGGGGAAATGTTGTGAGCCCTGCCGGATCACCAGGGTCCCAGGACGCTCTTCCTGGGATTTAACGGGGGCCGCTGCGCTGTCGCGGACTCCCCTTCCCCCCTGCCAAGCCGGGTAAGCTCAGAGCGAGCTTTCCCCCGACCGACCTCTCCGGCATCTCAACCGGAAGTCCAGCAGCCCCTTCTGTCATCCAGGGAGGGTTAGGGAGGCTGCATACTCCCAAAGCAGCCGCCAAATTTCCCACGGGGGTTGGGAGCGGTGTTATAAGTCAGCCATTCTCCCGATGTGCACGAGCAGAAGTGCATACATAAGAGGATTTCTGATGGATTGCATCAAAGGCCCCTCTAGTCCAGCATTCTGCTCCCAGAGCGCCTAACTCCAGAAAACAAGGCATGAGCCCAATAGCCCTCTCCCACCTGGCATCTCCACTAACTAGTTTAAAGAGCAGTGGAGGATGGTCACCATGTGTGGCAAAGCCCTCCCACTGAAAATATCAAGCAATTTAAAAAAGGCACTCCCAGAAATCCCAAATCTACACACTCTTTCTTGTCCCACAGACATTTTATATTTCCATTTCTGGTAGTCCCTTATTCTCTGGCCAACCAACTCTTTGCAATGCAGGAATCTTTTGCCCAAAATGGTTTTTGCACCCACAAACCAGTCTCATGCTCTGCCAAGAGAGATATTCCATTGCTTGAGCATTTCCTCCTGGTCTACTGCAAATGTTATTAGAGGAAACACACAAAACTGCACTATTTTAAGTGCAGAAATCTTTTAATTTCTGTATTGAAATTAGGGAGGCATGGGGGGGGAAGCCCCAAATTAATAAATGCAACTCTATGTGGGTGTGTGGGTGTGTTTCTATTTGTAAACAAACACATTAAACAATAAAAACAACTTTATAAAAACAAACATTATAAAAACAAACATTGAAATACATACAGAAGGTCGTTGCTTTTGTTATGTTTTGTAGTTGTTTTACTGATCATTGTCAATTATAAAGGTAAAGGGACCCCTGACCATTAGGTCCAGTTATGTCTGACTCGGGGGTTGTGGCACTCATCTCGCTTTACTGGCCGAGAGCCGGCGTAAAGCTTCCGGGTCATGTGGCCAGCATGACAAAGCCGCTTCTGGTGAACCAGAGCAGCACACGGAAACGCCATTTACCTTCCTGCCAGAGCGGTTCCTATTTATCTACTTGCAGTTTGACATGCTTTCGAACTGCTAGGCAGGCAGGAGCTGGGACCGAGCAATGAGAGCTCACCCCGTCGTAGGGATTCGAATCGCCGACCTTCTGATCAGCAAGCCCTAGGCTCTGTGGTTTAACCCACAGTGCCACCTGGGTCCCTTGTCAATTATACCAACTGATTAATGCTCTAATTGTGATGTTCTATTAGGTTACTGTTATTTATTGTTTGTTTGTAAGCCGCTTTATGACTCATGTGAGTGAAAAGCAGCATAGAAATAAAATAAATGAAATGAAATGTAGCTCAAAGTGTAGCTCAAAGGCAGCCCTCACGTCACTGCATCTTCTCTTCCAGCACAGCAACCATTTTGCACTTGCACTTTGGCTGATGCAATATGATGCCATATGTCACAATCAGGAGTTTGAAATACAGTGAAGTACACTGTTGCCAATGAAATTAGGTACTGTACTCAATGTGTACTGGGTCATTTATACGTGACCATCTTTGTATCTCCGAAACAGGAGACAATTGACAAATTTATTGTCATTTACGTGTTCAGCAGCTCAAAATTAGTAGAAATTGACTATTTTCATTTCAGAGGCATTTTGTGTGTTTATATTGTATCAATATATAATACTAACACTACACAAAGAAAAATCCTCCTGGACATCTGTGATGCAGCCACTCCCCATCTCTCTCATTCCCAAACACCAAAGTCCACTTCTTTCACACTGCCTTTGGCTTTCATAAGCATCACTAGTGAAACAAAAGCAAAGGACATATAGCTGTGTTAGGATATATTCCAGCCCCTGAAGTCCAAAAGCTTTTATGGTTGGTGACCTCCCCTACCCCTGCACTTAACTGTTACCAACTTATTTTAAAGAGCAACTGACCATGTTCTTTATGCCAAACCCAAGTGGATTTAAAGGGGCCGAGGACATCTAGAGCTCGAGTCACTGTGCATTTTATTACTGTACCACAAAGGAAACTGTGGAAAGACACCCCTCTCCCCTTTCACAAAATTCCATGCCTCTGACTCTCAGGGAAATCTGGCAAAATTGCCTGGGCTTCTGGAAATCTAATCCAACTTCAGCCCTGAGCTTTGAATTCTAGTGTGACCTGATGGCACTTGTTTTCCCACATCCAGGGTGGTGAAATTGAGGTTGGCACAGCTTAGGAGAGACGTGTCCTTGGAGTTCTTGGGAGGGGGAAGAGATTTAATTTGTTTTCCGCACCGTGCTTTAAATTATGGTAAAGTGCTATTAGAATTCTAGCAATTTGTGACACTGTGCTGAATGTGTTGTTCCTGGGTGTTTGCAAATTGCTCCTATACTTTCATCCAGTTAAGGCTGTTCATGCATCAATTCCCTCTCTAACGCCTTCCTGGCCCTTTAGCTTTCTAGAATGATGAAGTTCAGGCATAGGCAAACTCAGCCCTCCAGATGTTTTGGGACTACAATTTCTACCATCCCTGACCACTGGTCCTGTTAGCTAGGGATGATAGGAGTTGTAGTGCCAAAACAACTGGAGGGCGAACTTTTTCAATAACTGGTGAAGACACTCCTGATCACCTGAATAATAAATAAATAAATAAATAAATAAATAAATAAATAAATAAATAGGGGGGGATGTGCACCCCACTCCCAAGACCATTCCATTGTAACTATCCAACCTCCCAAAATTTCAACACCTTTTGCAATGGTTTGACCTCTTTCTGTTTCAATAGTACAAATTCTATGAACACCTTCCATATCTCCTCAAAATCATTTCTCCTGTGTATTCCCTGCCTTACCTTAATAGCACCAAACAGAAAAACCCCTCCAATTATTTTACCAGCCACACTGTATCACTATATTTCGTCCCTATTCTCTCACTCTTCTTTCTCACACTGTACTTCCCGCCTTATCTGTTGTTTTGATTTCTTATTTCCTGTTGTTTCTCATGGACTGCAGCTTATTCACAAAGTTTGCCAGGCTATATGAAAAGAGAAAATAAAACATAGTAAAATAAGAAAGCCTTTAATCCCAACTTTTCCCTTCCCCGCCTTTTTTTTATCTCAGATGAAGGTTTTAAAAGTCTCCTTTTAAAATATGGTGTAGTGGTTAAGAGTGGTAGACTTGTAATCTGGTGAACTGGGTTCGCTTCCCTGCTCCTCCACATGCAGCTGCTTGGTGACCTTGGGCTAGTCACACTTCTCTGAAGTCTTTCAGCCCCACTCACCTCACAGAGTGTTTGTTGTGGGGGAGGAAGGGAAAGGAGAATGTTAGCCACTTTGAGACTCCTTCGGGTAGTGATAAAGAGGGATATCAAATCCAAACTCTTCTTCCTTTTCCATTCCACATCCAAGTGGTTGGTCGCCATTACTTATTCTGATACCAAATTCCAAAGATTAAATACTTGCTCTGTGGTGCAGTTATTGCCTCCATCTTCGAGGTACCTCGAAGTCTGACATTATCTCACCAAAGTGGAAAGAAACTCCTTTTGGTGATGCCCTTCCGGGTCAGCCTACCGGGTCTGGCTCACCACTGGACAGCTTCCCACCTGAAGTCTGTCTGGCTTCTCTCTCCCCACCCCCAAGCACACCATCAAGGCAGGGGAAGTCCAGCGACCCAGTTGCTGGCATCACCATTAAATAATAAGCAAATCTGCATCATCTGCTTGATTAATTGCAGAAGCAGAGTGCCGTGGATAATTCCTTTAATGAAACTGTCCTGTAGGATTATAGAACTGAGGCCTAGGATTTTTTAATGGAGATATATATGTGTGTGTTTTTTAATAAAAAAATTTATTGGGTTTTACAATTTTTAAAAACATATAACATACATAGTGGTTAAATTCTCATACTTCCCCCCTCTCACCCTGGGAAGCCACAATCCAACCCCCTCTCTCACAGGCGTACACATATTCATTGTATATTTAACCTTACTTTATTTTGCTACCATTGCTTAGGCCTGACCCCATCCCTGGGTCAGATTCTATCTTTCTCACAAATTTTCGGTTGACTTCCTCAAGTCCCCCCTTTGTTGAGTTCATTTTAAATCCTCTTTAACAGGTTAATACTTCTATAATTTGTAACATATAAAACCAATGCATTTATTTATTAATCCTAATTTTAATTTTAAGCCTAAGCCTACTAATACTTCTGCACCTCCTCATTTCTTATCATCTGCACTCTATACTAAACACATTTTTTTACCCCAAAATTAAAACTTCCCTCCCTTCCTCCCATCGGTTTCAGATTTGTTAGCCATATTTGTCCCTAAATTAATAAACATATTCCATTAATCTTCATTAATAATCCCTTTGCCAGATCCCATTTCCATAAACATCTTTCTTAAAGCCAGAAAATTAAATCCTTTCAAAAATAATTCTTAATTCAGCCCACCCCCTGCCTTGGTGGGATCCACCTCCAATAATTCCCCCACCCCTGTGGTCGTTGCCTTTTCTTTCTCAGCAATTTTGTCTTCCTCTTCTTACTCTCCTTTCTTCGAACCAGTCCTTTCACCTGTTTCAAAGTTCTTTCTTTTTGACGTCTCCTAGTTGGTTTTCCCTTTTTCTTCACCGATCCATTTGTTTTCTTCTTTTCCTTTTGTTTCTTGGATCCCACTTTTGTATCCACTGTCTGCTTCCGTCTACGTGATGATAGTTCTTTTAATTTACAATTGTTGGTGTAGCTTGTTTCTTCATTTCCCAGCAGTTCTACATCCTGTGCATCTGGCGATTCCTTGTTCAAAAAATTGTTTAGTCTTGGGTTTGGGTTTGGTATTCCGAGCGTATCATAGATTTCTTGCACCAAGTCCAGTATTTTCCTGTCCCGCCCCGACAGCTGCTCCGCCATTCCAAGGTCACAAACAATTTTGAAGTCACAACCATAAGGTATTTGTAATCCAACAGTTTTTTGCTTTTTCCTGCTAACTCCTCCAAAACCCGGGAAAAAGAGACTTCTTTTTTTTTTCCCCAAGAAGTCAATAATTGTAACAATTATCCTGGGCTCTGCTACAGAAGTTGCCTCTGAGCAGCCTCTTTCACTTAACTTAGGTAGAAACTTTCACTGTTTCCTTTTACTTCAACATCAAAGGGACCGACTTTTTGCCAAATTTTCTGCAAATTAGTTGCCAAAATGTCTTTACTCACTTTTAAATCCTTGTTTTGGAAGAATTGATCGCTGATTGTCATTCAGTCCCGCAGCTTTGCGCCTCAAAGTTAGCTATCTTAGTCCATGTGTAGCGGCTCCACCCCCTCACTCTTGGGGGCTCAAAACAGAGCCTTGCCGGGGAGGGGGGAGCCCGCTTCTGACACCCGTCAGACGACGAGCCCCCAAACCACCCAGTTTGGGGTTCTTATTGGGAGTCCACTGCGCTGGAGTGGAATCTCCCTTCTTTGAGGCGCCGAGGTCCGCTCCGCTGAATGGACCTCTGACCAAAATGGCGCCGCGACCAACCGGAAGTGCTTTTAATGGAGATATATGGGTTGGATCCATGTGTTAACTGTAGTCATTGCTTTTGGCAGTGAGTCATCTTAATGAAGAGAATGGGTGAAAGTGCGAGGCTTGTCATGCTTCTGACTCACAAGCTTGTCAAAACCCAAAAACCGTCGGTTGTCATGGTGATAAGATTCAATGTGTTTCGTTTGCCATTGTTCACAGTAAGTAGCACTGCCAGCCCAGGAGTGGGAGAGGAGAAACACAGCCTGCCAATGTGGGTGGGTTGCTTCCCGTTCTGTTTGCAGCTTCGTGCCAGAAAAGAAATTGCATGTGTGATAGGGGCAGCTCCCCACCCCCAAAATATATTACAGAGTTAAAGTCACCTTTGCTTTGTAGGTAAATAGACGAGCCTTTATTTTTCAGGGGTGGGGTGGGGGAGAATGAGAAAGAGAAAGAAATAATCTGTTTGTTAAATTATATGCAAAACTGTTTTGTTTTGTTTTAATAGTGTTGTTTGGCTTTTAAAAAAAAGTAAAAGCAGCCTTAGAACCCTGATCCAGAATGCAATATCATTGCAGATTGCGGCACCTCTCCCATGGGGTCAAGAAGAGTCGGTCACAACTAAACGACTAAACAACAACAACCAACACTTTGAATTGTGCTCAGAAACATACTGGGAGCCAGTGTAGGTCTTTCAAGACCAGTGCTATGTGGTCTCGGCGGCCGCTCCCAATCACTAGTCTAGCTGCTGCATTCTGGATTAGTTGCAGTTTCCGGGTCACCTTCAAAGGTATCCCGACGTAGAGCGCATTGCAGTAATCCAAGCGAGAGATAACTAGAGCATGCACCACTCTGGCGAGACAGTCCACGGGCAGGTAGGCTCTCAGCCTGCGTACCAGATGGAGCTGATAAACAGCTGCCCTGGAAAAAGAATTAACTTGTGCCTCCATGGACAGCTGTGAGTCTAAAATGACTCCCAGCCTGCGCACCTGGTCCTTCAGGGGCACAGTTACCTCATTCAGGACCAGGGAGTCCTCAACACCTGCCCACCTCCTGCCCCCCAAAAACAGCACTTCTGTCTTGTCAGGATTTAACCTCAATCTGTTAGCCGCCATCCATCCTCCAACCGCCTCCAGACACTCACACAGGACCTTCACCGCCTTCACTGGTTCTGATTTGAAAGAGAGGTAGAGCTGGGTATCATCAGCATACTGATGAACACCCAGCCCAAACACCCTGATGAACTATCCCAGGGGCTGCAGGTAGATGTTGAAAAGCATGGGGGAGAGGACAGAACCCTGAGGCACCCCACAAGTGAGAGCCCAGGGGTCTGAACACTAATGCCCCCCCACTTTCTGAACAAGGCCCAGGAAGAAGGAGCGGAACCACTGTATAACAGTGCCCCCAGCTCCCAACCCTGAGAGATCCAGCAGAACTAGGAAACAGCTCTCACCTTTGTCCCTAGCCCATTGGAGATCATCGACCAGTGCCACCAAGGCAGTTTCAGTCCCATGATGAGACCTGAATCCCGACTGGAAGGGATGCAAATTGTCCGCTTCTTCCAGGCGTGCCTGGAGTTGTTCAGCAACCACTTGCTCAATCACTTTGCCCAAGAATGGAAGATTTGAGACTGGGCGATAGTTGGCCATATTGGCCGCATCTAAAGATGGTTTTTTAAGAAGCGGTTTAATAACCACCTCTTTCAGCGGGTCTGGGAAGGCTTCCTCACAGAGAGGAGCGTTCACTACCCCGCGAAGCCCATCGCCCAACCCTTCTCGGCTAGCTTTTATAATCCAGGATGGGCAAGGATCAAGGAGACAGGTGGTTGGTTTCACTTGTCCATAAAAACTATTATCTCTCTTCTGCACACAACCCAATCTCTGTTACTACCCAGAACTCATGTGACTATGCCTCTTTCTCTTTACCAAATGATAGTTCGGTTCCTGATGTGTTTTATAAAGGCTGTGGCACCCCATCTTTTTGTGAGTTGGCCAAGAAATTATAGTATAATGAGTACTTTTCAGGCACTATAACTAATGCCCTATGCTGTGATATTGCGCCTTCGTCACAGCAGCTCAACTTTGAAGGGTAGTTTGGAGAGAACAACATCTTCTTCCTTCTGGATACCACAATTTGCAGCTTCAGTTGAGCTGTAAGTTACCTGCCTGATAACCCAATAATAATTCAATGATGCTGGTCGGAGCCCAAAGGAATAGAGAAGCTAAACTAGAAAGGTGGTGCTTGGGGACTCTTCAACATGATAATATGGTGTATGGTTAATAATAAATTGTTGTGGCAAATAAAATGTGCTCTGTTTCTATATGTGTCAAATTAAGAATATTAGGTGCAGGTGGCGATTAAGGGTAATGGTTTTAGCTGGGTGTTATTATTTTATACATCATACTAGGTATCTCTGATATTTTCCAGTTCTCTAGTTTTTGTGCTGAAAGAAAGTGAAGACTTCAAAATGCATATTCTGGGGGAGTCAGGTTGGGTGCCTCTACTTCCCCTCCCTCCAGCACCAAAACATGAGATCACCTTCCCCCTCCCATCCTCACTAACAGAAGAGATTCAATATTCTCACTGGCAGGAACATCCTAGGATTTGCTGATTGATTTCATGTCCCAATCTTTAAGAGAGGCCAGCCAAACGTGCCTTCTAATTATAGGCCAATCAGTCTGCTTCCAATTATAGAAAAGCTGTATGACCACTTTCTCTGTAACAAATTGACAACTTTTCTAAATTACCATAATATACTATCTGAAGCTCAGGCAACTTTCCGTGAGAACCACTCAACATCAGACCACTGTGCAATGCTGTCCCTCCTAGCTGAGAAGTACACCAGACCTCTACAGGGAAAACTGTTGTGGGGAAAGTGGTGTTGTTCTCAGGTCCTGCTTGCTTGCTATGCCAGGCATCTGGTTGGCCTCTAACAAAATGGTTTTCTTGAACAGATGAACTTATTTAGCAGGCTGATGCAAGTTCTGGACAGATGGAGGCAATAACTGCATCACACAGCAAGTATTTAACCTTTGGAATTTGTTATCAGAAGAAGTAATGGTGGCCAACAACTTGGATGTGTTAAATTGTGCATTACCCTCATTCTCCATGTGTATTGATGGCTTCTAAACTTGATGGTTAAGTTCTATGTCTGCCATTTGGGGATGTTTGGCTCTTAATGTCTGCTGCTGGGAACCAACTGTGGGGAGAGTGGTGTTGTTCTCAGGTCCTGCTTGCTGGCTATGCCAGGCGTATGGTTGGCCACTGTGAAAATGGTTTTCTTGAACAGATGAACTGATTTAGCAGACTGATGCAAGTTCTGGACAGCTGAAATTTACAGGAAATCTTCTTACAGCTGCCAAACTCCTAATTGGCTCCAAGTGGGACTCACCCAGTGTACCTACTGAAGAAGAGTTGTTCCATAATGAACCTGCTGAAAAACTGTGGTTTCATAATTTTCTCTAATTTGACACAATTGCTCATGTGGCTGAGTGAGGGAAGCCAAAAGAGACAACAATTTGAGAGACTATGAAGCCTTTTTATAATTTGTAACCAGGGTTGGGATCCCCTGTCCTGGGAACCAAATGCAGCTCCCTATCTCTCTATCTGGGGTCTCAATAAAACATAAGAGAGGAGACTTTGAGAGACGATGCATCCCCTTTATAATCAACATGGAGTAGGATTGTTGACACTTCATTTTTTTATCTGATTTATTTATTAAAGTTCCATCCCATCATTCCTCCCAAAGGAACTCAGGCTGAATATTCAAATGGTTTGTCATAGTGGAAGACTCCTGAGGGTGCCTACCTGTCATAGGATAAGAAGCCAGTTCTGGTAGAAATCTGCAGGAAGCAGAATTAGGTGTTAGACATAGAATCCTTGAAGGATCAGTATTTTGTTTTGAGCCATATTCATTTATTAACATGTAACCCACCATTCCTCCGACAGAACAAGGACAGGAGACAACACAAAAAAGACACCAATAAATATAAAAGAAAAATGTATATTAATTTTTTCTTTTCTTTTCTTTTTTTAAAAAAGGAACAATCTGAAAAGGTTGAGAAACATTAAGAACTTTGAAAATAGCAATAACTGGCTCCCTGGACCTGAAATGGGTAACTGTGCCTCGGAAAAACCAGGTACACAGCCTGGGAATCATTTCTCACAGCTGTCTGTGGAGGTGCAGGTCAAATCTCTGTCCAGGGCAGCTGTCTACCAGCTCCATCTGGTACACAGGCTGAGATCCTACCTGCCCACAGACTATTTTACCAGAGTGGTGCATGTTCTAGTTATCTCCTGCTTAGACTACTGCAATGCGCTCTATGTGGGGCTACCTTTGAAGGTGACCCGGAAACTACAATTAAACCAGAATGCAGCAGCTAGAATGGTAACCTGGAGTGGCCCCCGGGACCATATAACACCTGTCCTAAAGGAACATCCTCCCATTAGATATCAGTGAGAGAAAGAATGACACATATTTTATGAAACATCTGAAGGGAAGTTTTTTAGGCTTGATTTTTTATTATGTTTTTAGATATGCTGTAGGCCACCCTGAGTGGCTGGGGAAATGCAGGCAGGTGGGCAGGGTATAAATAATGAAATTATTATTGTTCGTATATGTTTATGATAACTGAATTCCTGTTCTAGTTACAGGTAGGTAGCCATGTTGGTCTGCCGTAGTTGAAACAAACAAACAAAATCCTTCCATTAGCACCTTAGAGACCAACTAAGTTGGTTATTGGTATGAGCTTTTGTGTACATGCACACTTCTTCAGTTATCCTGATGTGTGACTCATCATTCTTCACTAAAAATATAGCCTTGTATTAATGGAGTCATGATGAGATTAATGAAGGTAGGGAAATTATTTTGATTGCATAAACAACATGAGTCGCTATCCTATGTAACTAAGACCTTTGAATTCTTTGTTCAGTATCTGCAAGATGATGTTTGTTCTAGCCACTTGAACTTGGTAGGCAACATTCTGAACCAAAGGCAAATTTGGTGGGCGCAGTTCTTTGCCTGGTTCAACTTCAGAGTTCAGTACATGGCCAGCAGTCAGAACCAGGGTGCGGATGCCCTTTCCAGAAAGCCGGAGTATCAAGGAGAAAAACCGGCTCCCGTGTGTCAGCTTATCCTGAAGCAACTGCAGTTAGCAGTGGGCATTGTGGCAGAGACATCCAAGTTCCAATGGAAGACAGCGGAAGATGAGTTTGCGGAAAACAAGCTAGAGGTGCTGCTGAGAGATGCAGACAGTGCAAGGGGTACAAGGGAAAGGATGGCTTGCCATATAAAGGAGAGGCAATCTACATTCCAGAAGGGGAACTGCAAGCCAAGGTCCTACAACAGTGCCATGATAACCTGGACATTTTGGACAGTATAAGACACTACACCAAGTGACAAGGCAATCTGATGGCCAAGAGTGAGAGAGGAGACTAATGCGTATGTAAAAGCCTGTGAGACCTGTCAGTGGGCCAAAAGACCCAGAGAGGTGCCCGCTGGGTTACACTAATGACACCACAAGGTCCATGGGAAGTGATAGCTATGGACTTCATCATCAACCTACCAGAGTCACAGCGGCAGACTGTGATTTGGGTGGTAGTAGAATTGTTAACCAAAAAGGCTCACTTTGTGGCATGTAAGAGGTTGCCCATGGCACAGGAGCGTACAGCTCTTCGTGGAACGTATTCCAGTTGCATGGATTGCCTTTGAGGGTGA
The DNA here is from genome assembly GCA_034641395.1 of Darevskia armeniaca. Classification (NCBI taxonomy): domain Eukaryota; kingdom Metazoa; phylum Chordata; class Lepidosauria; order Squamata; family Lacertidae; genus Darevskia; species Darevskia armeniaca. Next base: position 1,109,497 of record JAWWNF010000115.1, read on the forward strand.
TCTTAGATCACGGACCGCAGTTTACCTCACAATGTCGGGGGAAACTCATGCAGTTGCTCAAAGTGGAGATGTGTCTCACTTTGGCTAGGCACTCAGACGAATGGGGAATCAGAAAGGACCAACGCCAGGTTGCAGCAGTACCTTCGTTGCTATGTAAACTATCAAAAAGATGACTGAGTGTCCCAACTGCCTTTGGGGGAGTTTGTGTATAACAACACCCTGCACGTGTTAACTCAGCAAACTCCCTTCTTTGTCAATCATGGTCGCCATCCACACACCTTTCCTTCACAAGTGAACAGATTGTAGTTGCCAGTGGCAGAGGAATTCATGGAGGAGATGGCAGCCCTGAATAGTTTGTTAAGGGAGAAGCTGGACTTGGATAAGGAGGCATACAAGAGAGGGGCAGGTAAATATAGGCAACAGGGTGAATAAATAAGGGTGGGGGACAAGGTGTGGTTGTCCACAAAGGATTTTCCACAGAAGGGTAGATGCAAGAAGTTGGACCCTCAACCGGTGGTTGAACTTAGTAGGAAATATTCTAATGGCAGTCAAACTCCAATTGCCTCAAAGTGGTGTTCATTCAGTGCACTTTCTGTAGAATGATGGTTCTGTAAGAGTGGTTCCCAGAGGCATTGTGTTTAAATTGAGGTGGGACAGAGTGGAAAGTTGTTTGGTGAATTTTCATGGATGTCCTAAAGGTGATTAAAGTACTTAAAATATATGTTTCTTATTCCTGATAATGGAATGGAAGAGGCAGCTCTCAAAATTTCATACAGTTCCCCAAAATGACCTAATCCAATTTCTACTCCATGCTTTGTGTTCCAATATAAAATTACAGGATGTTTGTGAGAGCAAGCAATCTCTATTGTCATCATTTCCCACCCCCTCACTGAACCAGTTCCTCCTACCTCAAGCTTTCGGGCTACTCTTCTTGGCCTATAAATCCCTGCAAGTCAGCCTCTTCCTCCATCAGTTGCCTGCTTCTTTTAACTGAGTTCTCCTCAGCTTTTGATCTCTCCAGCACTATGAAGATCTTCCTGAGTACTTGTCTCTTCTTGGCCATCCTTTCTGAAGGTGAGTAGGAAGCTGCAATCTTGAATTCCTTTTTTTTAAAATGTGGGAGTGGATATGCAGTGGGCTAGAGAAGGCAAACTGATATTGGCTCTAAAGGTAAAGGTAAAGGGACCCCTGACCATTAGGTCCAGTCATGTCCGACTCTGGGGTTGCGGCGCTCATCTTGCATTAATGGCCGAGGGAGTCGACGTACAGCTTCCGGGTCATGTTGCCAGCATGACAAAGCCGCTTCTGGTGAACCAGAGCAGCGCACGGAAATGCCGTTTACCTTCCCGCCGGAGTGGTACCTTTTTATCTACTTGCACTTTGACGTGCTTTCGATCTGCTAGGTTGGCAGGAGCTGGGACCGAGCAACGGGAGCTCACCCCGTCGCAGGGATTCGAACTGCCGACCTTCCGATCAGCAAGCCCTAGGCTCTGTGGTTTAAGCCACAGCGCCACCTGTGTCCCTTTTGATATTGGCTCTAGGAAGGATGAATGAAGCTATAGATATTGGAATACTGGGAATCTGGACTACAAATTTTGGAAGACAGCCTTATGGAGTGTACTTCTGTTTCATGAGGTTGGCTTTCTTCACATACAGCATGAGTGCTGCATATGAAAGTATGCAATGGGACTGCTGAAATTCCATTGTGCACCTCACGGCCTGAAGATGTGTTGTGGGGGAGGCTGTCCCTGCTTTAGTGTATGCATTCATAATAGTAAAATGGATGAAGACTGTTTGTCTCTCCATCTTTGTGTCTGGAGATGTGAGAGAGAGGGGGGGGAAGTGTGTCAGTGTGCATGCAGCATCCAACCCACCACTACATGTGGATCCTGAGACCAATAAGGTTGCTCATGTCTGGCTTTGAAGATTGTATCCAGGTGGGAATGTAGATTCCATTTCTCAACGGCTGAGGAACTGATATATTCGGCAATGAATATTTCTTCTTCTCTTCTCTTTGCAGTGATAGCTGTGCAATGTAAAGTAAAGAAATCAGGTGAAGACAAGTCAGAAGAAACTTGCATCATCGAAGACGGCAGTTGCTTTTTTCGTCTTACTACCAATTATATAAGTGAGTATAAAGCCTTTCTGTCAGTGTGTGGATCTATCATTTGGACCCTGGGATATCTAGGAGGGAGCCGCAGAATGCTGATCTTACCCAATGTCATTTTTTGTGTGCAGAAAAACAAGTCAAACTTGTCTTGTGAAATGCAACTTTTTAAGGAACTATCCTGGAATATTCACATGATTCAGAAGAAGAATATATACTATACTTATAAGGTGATTCCAGAAGAAATGACTTTCAGGATTAGCTTGCTAAATTCAGTACTTGTAGATTTTTTTTCTTTCCTTATTAGCCCATTTGCCCAATGTATGTATATAAGGGAACATCACAAAAAATTCATTCAGGAGAATAATAATTTGAATTTTTGCTGATGTAGGTATTCTTTCTAATGCTCCCTCACAGATGGCTCTCTACGTTTCGAAACTGAACGGGGATGTACTACAGATTGCACCTCAGAGAACTACAGTTTCACCACAAGAGAAGGTGATTTCATATGGACTTTCAAGGAGTGCTGTCTTGGTTTTAAGTGCCTCGAAAAATTTGCTAAACGTAAGTATATGTGTGTTTGTATATATCCTCGAGCATAAATAGAATTGAGGCTTTAGGGGTTTTCCTTTGTTGCCCTTAGACAACCAATATCAAACAGATGGCATTGGAGATCTTAGATGAAGTCCAAGATAGATTACAGCTTCTCTGTAGCTGGTTAGAGGACACCAAAGGTGGTACCCATGATACCACATAGTAAGGTAAAAGGTAAAGGACCTCTGGATGGTTAAGTTCAGTCAAAATCAACTATGGTGTGCAGTACTAATCTCACTTTTGAGGCTGAGGGAGCTGGCGTTTTTCTGCAGATAGCTTTCTGGATCATGTGGCCATCATCATGAAACCGCTTCTAGCGCAATGGGACTCTGATGGAAGCCAGAGCACATGGAAATACTGTTTCCCTAGTAGTAACTCCACCTCTGGAGCACCAACTACAGGGTGACATCCTGGCTCTTCTAATATGGTGTTGCAGGACCCCTCAACCATGACCTTGGGGAACAGGAGGCTGTAATGCATTTCAGTGATGCTCCCAAAGGAAGTAAAGTGAAAAGGACTTTTCCAATATTTTCAAATTAATGTGTATTTTTGAAAACATGTATTAAAAGGTTTTAAGAATCGAAGTTCTGACTTTGAAAAGGTTCTGCTTGAAGGAAGAGAGAAATTGATTTAAAAATGTATAAAATGTTACAAGAATGGGAAATAAAAGGTGAGCCGGTTAATCTGCAACGATACAATGGGCTAATGATCTAGGACATAATATAAAAATGAATGCATGGGCAATGTTGTGGAAAATTGATATGAAATGTACTGCCTGTTATACTCTCAAAGGAAATTGCATGAAAATAATATATAGATGGTATTTATCACCCAACAAGTTGGCTAAAGGTTGCAAATAATTGTTGGAAGTGCAAACAGGTACATGGAACTTTCTTTTATATGTGGTGGATTTGTAAGAAAGTGAAGGATTTTTGGGAAATGATATATGATGAGATAAAAAGGTGTATAAAGCAGTGTTTCCCAACCTAATCTAGGCAACGGCACACTTGAATCAATGAAAAAATCTCGCGGCACACTGCTCCTCCCCCACCCGGCTGCGCCGGGTCTCCTGACCCAGAGTTACCTCTGGGATCAGCTGTAGCGCGGCGCGCGCGAGGCTTCCGTTCGGGATTCTCGCGTGAGGCTGCTGTTGCTGCTGCTGCAGCAGGCAAGGGAGCAGGGCCGCCCTGGCTTCCGCTTCGCCGCCGGGCTCCAGCAGCGCCACCGCCACGGTCCTGTGCAGCCCTGGGCTGCAGGTCCCTTTTTCCGCGGCACATCAGCCGGTGTCTCGCGGCACACTAGTGTGCCGCGGCACACCGGTTGGGAAACGCTGGTCTAAAGTGTATATACCAAAAAAAAGAAGAAGAAGAAGAAGAACTCCTGGAAATTTACTCCTAGAGATTATAGGGAAGGTAGTTCCAAAAAATATGATAAAGTTGATTATGTATGAAACAACAGTGGGTAGGATTCTCTATGTACAAAATGGAAGGAAGTAGAAGTTACCACCAAGGAAGAATAGATAAGTAAGTTGGTGGACTATGCAGAATTGGCAAAGTTAACAGCCAAAATAAGAGAATCTAACGATGATTGCTTTGTGGAAGAATGGAAGCCAGTTTCAGACTATTTAAGGAAATATTATAGTATGATGAACTCATGAGAAGGATTTGAAATATGAGCAACAGAAGGAATTAAAGAACAAAATATTGATTTGTTGGTATAAGAGATAGAAGGTATTGTGCAACAGAGGGGAAGAAGTAAATTTATTATGCATTTATTATGCATTGATGTATATATATCAATTTTTTGAAAATTTAATAAAATATTAAATAAAATATAATAAAATATTATTACACTGTAGTGAAATAAAGAAAGAAAAAGAAAGAAAGAAAGAAAGAAAGAAAGAAAGAAAGAAAGAAAGAAAGAAAGAAAGAAAGAAAGAAAGAAATGGGCTGAAACTGTATGCTGATTTTAGTGGTTGCTTTTCACAGGGCCAGAACGTCTCTTAAATGGGAAGAAGTGTCCAACCTGTTTTCCTTCTCTCTCAGAAGCCTGTAAGGGCTCAGAGACCATCAAGTGTTATAATGCTGAGAGTCGGTGCATAGAGTTTGTTGTTGCTCATGGTAAGTAGCACTGCCAGCCAATTAGGTGGGAACAGGGAGGTGGGCTGCTCTCTTTTTCTTTTTGTGGCTTTCTGCCAGAAAATGCGCTATGTGTATTGGTAGGGGAAAGTTCTATTTTTCTGAAAACATAACTGAGTTAAATGATCTTTGCTTTGCATGTATATAGATGAGACTCCATATTTCTGGGGTGGGGGTATGAGAGAGGAAGCAAAGTAATCTTTTTGTTTAATCATGTGTAAAACTGCCTTTTAAAAGAAAGTTTTCACTAACCTTTTAGAAGAAGTTAAAGCAGCCATGGAGCCCAGATCTGGAAAGCAATATTGATGAAGATGGGCCCCTGTCCCATAATAAAAAAATTGATATTTCTTTTTCTAAATTTTAAACATCCGTGTCAAATTGATCACATGTATGATTCTGAGATGCTTTCTATACTTGCTCGATGCACTTACCAGTAATAAGAATTAAAATGTTCCTAATCTCTCTCTTCTGCACACAAACTCACCAGTTTACTACCCAGGCACTCATGTGAAAATGTCTCTTTTTCTTTCCTAGATGACAGTGCAATTCCTGACAAGCATTTCTACGGCTGTGCAGCACCAAAGTTTTGTGGATTGGCCAGAAACTCAACACATATTAATGCCCTTTCAGGCACTATAACACGAGCACGATGCAGTGATACTCTGCCTCCCCTAGAGCAGCTCAATTATGAAGGGTAGTTAGGAGAGAACAAAGTCTTCTTTTTGGATTCCACTGTTTGTTGCAGCAGTGGAGGTGGAAGTTGCTTGCCTGGTGATGGGAGAGGAAAAGCTACTGCAATTCACAGAACTCCTGAATCCTCTATTTGGTTTTTAGTGGAGGGTGAATGGGATGCAGGGAATAGAGAAGCTAAAGTAGGAAAGGGGGCTTGGGGGCTCTGTCTCATGATAATATGGTATATGGGTCAAATTTATCCTTGTTCATAATCAAAATAAATTGGTGTGGCAAATAAAAACCGTGTTCTCTGTCTGTATACATCAAATTAAGAATATTTTTAGCTGCAGTGGCAAAGGGCAGTGCTTTTAAAAGGAACAAATGGACAAAGATTAGTTATTTTATTGATTTATAAAATATTTATACCACTCCATATTTCAAAGAAATCGTTGACTTGCTTACAATATCATAAGGGCATCACAAAAGTGCAAACAAATACAGTAAAAAGCTTCCCGTATGGTATAGTGGTTAAGAACAGTAGACTGGTAATCTGGTGATCCGGGTTTGTGGCCCTGCTCCTCCACATGCAGCTGCTGGGTGACCTTGGGCTAGTCACACTTCTCTGAAGTCTCTCAGGCTCACTCACTTCACGGATCATTTGTTCTGGGGTTAGAAGGGAAAAGGAGATTGTTAGCTGCTTTGAGTCTCCTTAGGGTAGTGATAAAGCGGGATATCAAATCCAAACTCCTCTTCTTCTTCTCTTCCCACCCAACTTATCAAGAGGAAAGAGCCCACTGTTTGCATTTGTAGCTCCTTTTTTGGAGATTTGCCTCACCGCACTAGTTACCCAGTGCATACTACTACTGTTTGGCAGAACTCTGGAGAGCCAGCAAGTGATTCAGGAGTCAGGAACATAAGAGGATTTCTGATGGATTGCATCAAAGGCCCCTCTAGTTCAGCATTCTGCTTCCATAGCGCCTAACCCCAGAAAACAAGGCATGAGCCCAATAGCCCTCTCCCACCTGGCATCTCCACTAACTAGTTTAAAGAGCAGTGGAGGCTGGTCACCTTGTGTGGCATAACCCTCCCACTGAAAATGTAAAGCAATTTAAAAAAGGCACTCCAATAAATCCCAAATCTACACACTCTTTCTTGTCCCACACACATTTTATATTTCCATTTCTGGCAGTCCCTTATTCTCTGGCCAACCAGCTCTTTGCAACGCATGAATCTTTAGCCCAACATGGGGTTTGTACCCACATACCAGTCTCGTGCTCTGGCAAGTGAGCTATCCCACTGCTTGAGCATTTCCTCCTGGTCTAGTGCAAAAGTTATTAGAGGAAACACACAAAACTGTAGTATTTTAAGTGCAGAAATCTTTTAATTTCTGTATTGCAATTAGGGAAGCATGAGGGGGGAAAGAAAGCCCCAAATTAATAAATGCAACTCTGTGTGTGTGTGTGTTTGTAAAAAAACACAATAAACAATAAAAACAACTTTATAAAAACAAACATTATAAAAGCAAACATTAAAATACATACATACATACATACATACCCTCCAACATTTCTCCATACAGCAGTTGTGAAAAAGGCAAATTCCACACCTAGGCTCATCAGGAAAGGAACTGAATATAAAAAATGTCAATATCATTGACACAGGTATAGAAATATATTCTGTGACCATACTTGCATTATTGTGTACATTCACCTCAACTCAAAAAGGGTATTGTAGATTTAGAAAAGTTGCAGAAAAGTAGAATCATGATGCTGAAGGTGATGGAATAACACCTACACAAGGAAAGGGTTCAAAATTTGAGACATTTTAGTTTAGAGGAAAGAGTATAAAGAGAGAGGCGAAACCTATTTAAGCTTATGCATGCCACAGAAAAAATGGATATTGAAAACTTTTTCTGCAGTTGGCGGTCCCCTGTCACTCAGACCTTGTGGGGGGCTGGACTATTTTTTTTTCGGGGGGGGGGATGAACGAATTCCTATGCTCCACAAATAACCCAGAGATGCATTTTAAATAAAAGCACACATTCCTCTCATGTAAATACACCAGGCAGGCCCCACAAATAACCCAGAGATGCATTTTTTAAAAAATGACACATTCTACTTATGTAAAAACATGCTGATTTCTGGACCGTCTGCGGGCCAGATTTAGAAAGCGAATGGACCGGCTCCGGCTCCCAGGACTTAGTTTGCCTATCCATGTTCTATTCCTTTGATAATCTAACGGTCTCTATTTAATGTGAGTTAGGTTTTTGTTCTCAAACTGTCGAAGACAAAGGATGTGGTCTTGGAGCAAACAGATTTGGGCTGAAATGCAGGCTAATGGTGTGTATGTATGGAGAGACAGATCTCTAATTTTTGGTCTGCTATAAAAATATTTCAGATTTCGTAAGAAGCTTAGCTTGTGCTAGACATGCACAATATATTCTATGGAACCATTCATTACTACTGAAACGGAGTTGAGATTCTATGGGTCATTGACAAATCCTTGTGAATGACCCATAGTCAGGACCGGAGCCAGGGTTTCTGGCGCCCTAGGCGAGGGGGCGGGGCACCGTATGTCATGCCCGCCGCCGTGATTTTCGCCACCGGGCGGCAGCGGGGGGCGAGGGGCAGGCTGGCCAGCGCGCCCCCTCCATTTTTGCGCCGAGGCCGCCGCGGTTTTCGCCCCAACCTGCTCGCTCCGCCGCTGGTTGGGGCAGCGGGGGGCGGCGGGCAGGCTGGCCAGCGCCCCCTCCATTTTGGTGCCCTAGGCAGTTGCCTAGTTGGCCTAAATGGTAGCGCCGGGCCTGCCCATAGTTTTCACTCTTTTCTAAACCTCAGAACCATGTTCTGTTGGCTCTTTCAATCCACTTCTAACCCATTAAACTCAACTCAGCTCAGCTCCCAATCAAAAGAAAATAAACATAAAAGCAGACCTCATCTCGCATTATTGGCCGAGGGAGCCGGCGTACAGCTTCCAGGTCATGTGGCCAGCATGACTAAGCCGCTTCTGGCGAACCAGAGCAGCGCACGGAAACGCCGTTTACCTTCCCGCTGCAGCAGTACCTATTTATCTACTTGCACTTTGATGTGCTTTCGAACTGCAAGGTTGGCAGGAGCAGGGACCGAGCAACAGGAGCTCACCCTGTCGCAGGGATTTGAACCGCCGACCTTCTGATCGGCAAGCCCTAGGCTTGACCCACAGCGCCACCCGCGTCCAATTCCACCTCTGTAGGGGTACCCAAATTCCACATTTAGCCCTGTAGGAACCGTCAGAATTGAGGTGCTGCCATGTGCTTTATGTGGTTGCATCTTTCAATGAACTGATTCAAAGACTGTGAGTCATGGAGGTGGGGTGTGTGTGTGTGTTTGAATTCAACAGTGCTTAGTTTGTTAATGTTCTTAATATTGTTTTGTGGATTATGAGTGCTGTATGTTTTGTGAATCTTATAATATGACCTTCGTTCTGGTTGTGCTGCTTCATGTTTGTTTTAGTTGCTTTGTTAATAGTGTTTTAGAGAAGGTCGTTGCTTTTGTTATGTTTTGTAGTTGTTTTACTGATCATTGTCAATTATACCAACTGGTTATTGCTCTAATTGTGTTGTTCTATTAGGTTACTGTTATTTATTGTTTGTTTGTAAGCCACTTGGTGACTCATGTGAGTGAAAAGCAGCATAGAAATAAAATAAATGAAATGAAATGTAGTTCAAAGTGTGGCTAGGCAACCCTCAAGTTGCTGCATCTTCTCTTCCAGCATGGCAACCATTTTGCAATTGCACTTTGGCTGATGCAATAGGATGCCATATGTTACAATCAGGAGTTTGAAATACAGTGAAGTACACTGTTGCCAATGAAATTAGGTACTGTACTCAATGTGTACTGGGTCATTTATACGTGACCATCTTTGTATCTCCGAAACAGGAGCCAATTGGCAAATTTATTGTCATTTACATGTTCAGCACCTCAACATTAGTAAAAATTGGCTATTTTCATTTCAGAGGCATTTTGTGTGTTTATATTGTATAAATATATAATACTAACATTACGCAAAGAAAACTCCTCCCTGGTATCTGTGATGCTGCCACTCCCCATCTCTCTCATTCCCAAACACCAAAATCCACTTCTTTCACACTGCCTTTGGCTTTCATAACCATCACTAGTGAAACAAAAGCAAAGGGCATATAGCTGTGTTAGGATATATTCCAGCCCCTGAAGTCCAAAAGCTTTTCTGGTTAGTGACCTCCCCTACCCCTGCACTTAACTTTTACCAACTTATTTTAAAGAGCAAGTGACCACGTTCTTTATGCCAAACCCAAGTGAATTTAAAGGGGCCGAGGACATCTGGAGCTCGAGTCACTGTGCATTTTATTACTGTACCACAAAGGAAACTGTAGAAAGACACCCCTCTCCCCTTTCACAAAATTTCATGCTGCTGACTCTCAGGGAAATCTGGCAAAATTGCCTGGGCTTCTGGAAATCTAATCCAACTTCAGCCCTGAGCTTTGAATTCTAGTGTGACCTGATGGCACTTGTTTTCCCACATCCAGGGTGGTGAAATTGAGGTTGGCACAGCTTAGGAGAGACGTGTCCTTGGAGTTCTTGGGAGGGGGAAGAGATTTAATTTGTTTTCCGCACCGTGCTTTAAATTATGGTAAAGTGCTATTAGAATTCTAGCAATTTGTGACACTGTGCTGAATGTGTTGTTCCTGGGTGTTTGCAAATTGCTCCTATACTTTCATCCAGTTAAGGCTGTTCATGCATCAATTCCCTCTCTAACGCCTTCCTGGCCCTTTAGCTTTCTAGAATGATGAAGTTCAGGCATAGGCAAACACAGCCCTCCAGATGTTTTGGGACTACAATTTCTACCATCCCTGACCACTGGTCCTGTTAGCTAGGGATGATAGGAGTTGTAGTGCCAAAACAACTGGAGGGCGAACTTTTTCAATAACTGGTGAAGACACTCCTGATCACCTGAATAATAATAAATAAATAAATAAATAGGGGGGGATGTGCACCCCACTCCCAAGACCATTCCATTGTAACTATCCAACCTCCCAAAATTTCAACACCTTTTGCAATGGTTTGACCTCTTTCTGTTTCAATAGTACAAATTCTACGAACACCTTCCATATCTCCTCAAAATCATTTCTCCTGTGTATTCCCTGCCTTACCTTAATAGCACCAAACAGAAAAACCCCTCCAATTATTTTACCAGCCACACTGTATCACTATATTTCATCCCTATTCTCTCACTCTTCTTTCTCACACTGTACTTCCCGCCTTATCTGTTGTTTTGATTTCTTATTTCCTGTTGTTTCTCATGGACTGCAGCTTATTCACAAAGTTTGCCAGGCTATATGAAAAGAGAAAATAAAACATAGTAAAATAAGAAAGCCTTTAATCCCAACTCCCCCCCCCCCTTTTTTTTTTATCTCAGATGAAGGTTTTAAAAGTCTCCTTTTAAAATATGGTGTAGTGGTTAAGAGTTGTAGACTTGTAATCTGGTGAACCGGGTTCGCTTCCCTGCTCCTCCACATGCAGCTGCTTGGTGACCTTGGGCTAGTCACACTTCTCTGAAGTCTCTCAGCCCCACTCACCTCACAGAGTGTTTGTTGTGGGGGAGGAAGGGAAAGGAGAATGTTAGGCACTTTGAGACTCCTTCGGGTAGTGATAAAGAGGGATATCAAATCCAAACTCTTCTTCCTTTTCCATTCCACATCCAAGTGGTTGGTCGCCATTACTTATTCTGATACCAAATTCCAAAGATTAAATACTTGCTCTGTGGTGCAGTTATTGCCTCCATCTTCGAGGTACCTCGAAGTCTGACATTATCTCACCAAAGTGGAAAGAAACTCCTTTTGGTGATGCCCTTCCGGGTCAGCCTACCGGGTCTGGCTCACCACTGGACAGCTTCCCACCTGAAGTCTGTCTGGCTTCTCTCTCCCCACCCCCAAGCACACCATCAAGGCAGGGGAAGTCCAGCGACCCAGTTGCTGGCATCACCATTAAATAATAAGCAAATCTGCATCATCTGCTTGATTAATTGCAGAAGCAGAGTGCCGTGGATAATTCCTTTAATGAAACTGTCCTGTAGGATTATAGAACTGAGGCCTAGGATTTTTTAATGGAGATATATGGGTTGGATCCATGTGTTAACTGTAGTCATTGCTTTTGGCAGTGAGTCATCTTAATGAAGAGAATGGGCGAAAGTGCGAGGCTTGTCATGCTTCTGACTCACAAGCTTGTCCAAACCCAAAAACCGTCAGTTGTCATGGTGATAAGATTCAATGTGTTTCATTTGCCATTGTTCACAGTAAGTAGCACTGCCAGCCAAGGAGTGGGAGAGGAGAAATACAGCCTGCCAATATGGGAGGGTTGCTTCCCGTTCTGTTTGCAGCTTCATGCCAGAAAAGAAATTGCATGTGTGATAGGGACAGCTCCCCACCCCCAAAATATATTACAGAGTTAAAGTCACCTTTGCTTTGTAGGTAAATAGACGAGCCTTTATTTTTCAGGGGTGGGGTGGAGGAGAATGAGAAAGAGAAAGAGAAAGAAATAATCAGTTTGTTAAATTATATGCAAAACTGTTTTGTTTTGTTTTGTTTTGTTTTAATAGTGTTGTTTGGCTTTTTAAAAAAAAGTAAAAGCAGCCTTAGAACCCTGATCCAGAATGCAATATCATTGCAGATTGCGGCACCTCTCCCATGGGGTCAAGAAGAGTCGGTCACGACTAAACGACTAAACAACAACAACCAACACTTTGAATTGTGCTCAGAAACATACTGGGAGCCAGTGTAGGTCTTTCAAGACCAGTGTTATGTGGTCTCGGCGGCTGCTCCCAATCACTAGTCTAGCTGCTGCATTCTGGATTAGTTGTAGTTTCCGGGTCACCTTCAAAGGTATCCCCACGTAGAGCGCATTGCAGTAATCCAAGCGAGAGATAACTAGAGCATGCACCACTCTGGCGAGACAGTCCACGGGCAGGTAGGCTCTCAGCCTGCGTACCAGATGGAGCTGATAAACAGCTGCCCTGGACAAAAAATTAACTTATGCCTCCATGGACAGCTGTGAGTCTAAAATGACTCCCAGACTGCGCACCTGGTCCTTCAGGGGCACAGTTACCTCATTCAGGACCAGGGAGTCCTCAACACCTGTCCGCCTCCTGTCCCCCAAAAACAGTACTTCTGTCTTATCAGGATTCACCCTCAATCTGTTAGCCACCATCCATCCTCCAACCGCCTCCAGACACTCACACAGGACCTTCACCGCCTTCACTGGTTCTGATTTGAAAGAGAGGTAGAGCTGGGTATCATCAGCATACTGATGAACACCCAGCCCAAACACCCTGATGAACTATCCCAGGGGCTGCAGGTAGATGTTGAAAAGCATGGGGGAGAGGACAGAACCCTGAGGCACCCCACAAGTGAGAGCCCAGGGGTCTGAACACTAATGCCCCCCCACTTTCTGAACAAGGCCCAGGAAGAAGGAGCGGAACCACTGTATAACAGTGCCCCCAGCTCCCAACCCTGAGAGATCCAGCAGAACTAGGAAACAGCTCTCACCTTTGTCCCTAGCCCATTGGAGATCATCGACCAGTGCCACCAAGGCAGTTTCAGTCCCATGATGAGACCTGAATCCCGACTGGAAGGGATGCAAATTGTCCGCTTCTTCCAGGCGTGCCTGGAGTTGTTCAGCAACCACTTGCTCAATCACTTTGCCCAAGAATGGAAGATTTGAGACTGGGCGATAGTTGGCCATATTGGCCGCATCTAAAGATGGTTTTTTAAGAAGCGGTTTAATAACCACCTCTTTCAGCGGGTCTGGGAAGGCTTCCTCACAGAGAGGAGCGTTCACTACCCCGCGAAGCCCATCGCCCAACCCTTCTCGGCTAGCTGTTATAATCCAGGATGGGCAAGGATCAAGGAGACAGGTGGTTGGTTTCACTTGTCCATAAAAACTATTATCTCTCTTCTGCACACAACCCAATCTCTGTTACTACCCAGCACTCATGTGACTATACCTCTTTCTCTTTACCAGATGATAGTTCGGTTCCTGATGTGTTTTATAAAGAGTGTGGCACCCCATCTTTTTGTGAGTTGGCCAAGAAATTACAGTATGATGAGTACTTTTCAGGCACTATAACTAATACCCTATGCTGTAATATTGCGCCTTCGTCACAGCAGCTCAACTTTGAAGGGTAGTTTGGAGAGAACAACATCTTCTTCCTTCTGGATGCCACAATTTGCAGCTTCAGTTGAGCTGTAAGTTACCTGCCTGATAACCCAATAATAATTCAATGATGCTGGTCGGAGCACAGAGGAATAGAGAAGCTAAACTAGAAAGGTGGTGCTTGGGGACTCTTCAACATGATAATATGGTGTATGGTTAATAATAAATTGTTGTGGCAAATAAAATGTGCTCTGTTTCTATATGTGTCAAATTAAGAATATTAGGTGCAGGTGGAGATTAAGGGCAATGGTTTTAGCTGGGTGTTATATTTTATACATCAAACTAGGTATCTCTGATATTTTCCAGTTCTCTAGTTTTTGTGCTGAAAGAAAGTGAAGACTTCAAAATGCATATTCTGGGGGAGTCAGGTTGGGTGCCTCTACTTCCCCTCCCTCCAGCACCAAAACATGAGATCACCTTCCCCCTCCCATCCTCACTAACAGAAGAGATTCAATATTCTCACTGGCAGGAACATCCTAGGACAGTGATGGCTAACCTTGACACTCCAGATGTTTTGGAACTACAACTCCCATCATCCCTGACCACTGATCCTGTTAGCTAGGGATGATGGGAATTGTAGTTTCAAAACATCTGGGGTGTCAAGGTTAGCCATCACTGTCCTAGGATGTGATTATTGATTTCATGTCCCAATCTTTAAGAGAGGCCAGCCAAACGTGCCTTCTAATTATAGGCCAATCAGTCTGCTTTCAATTATAGAAAAGCTGTATGACCACTTTCTCTGTAACAAACTGACAACTTTTCTAAATTACTATAATATACTATCTGAAGCTCAGGCAACTTTCAGCAAGAACCACTCAACATCAGACCACTGTGCAATGCTGTCCCTCCTAGCTGAGAAGTACACCAGACCTCTACAGGGAAAACTTTTGTGGGGAAAGAGGTGTTGTTCTCAGGTCCTGCTTGCTGGCTATGCCAGGCATATGGTTGGCCACTGTGAAAATGGTTTTCTTGAACAGATGAACTGATTTAGCAGGCTGATGCAAGTTCTGGACAGCTGAAATTTACAGGAAATCTTCTTGCAGCTGCCAAACTCCTAATTGGCTCCAAGTGGGACTCACCCAGTATACCTACTTAAGAAGAGTTGTTCCATAATGAACCTGCTGAAAAACTGTGGTTTCATAATTTTCTCTAATTTGACACAATTGCTCATGTGGCTGAGTGAGGGAAGCCAAAAGAGACAACAGTTTGAGAGACTATGAAGCCTTTTTATAATCTGTAACCAGGGTTGGGATCCCCTGTCCTGGGAGCCAAATGGAGCTCCATATCTCTCTATCTGGGGTCTCAATAAAACATAAGAGAGGAGACTTCATTTTTTATCTGAATGACACTTCATTTTTTATCTGATTTATTTATTAAAGTTCCATCCCATCATTCCTCCCAAAGGAACTCAGGCTGAATATTCAAATGGTTTGTCATAGTGGAAGACTCCTGAGGGTGCCTACCTGTCATAGGATAAGAAGCCAGTTCTGGTAGAAATCTGCAGGAAGCAGAATTAGGTGTTAGACATAGAATCCTTGAAGGATCAGTATTTTGTTTTGAGCCATATTCATTTATTAACATGTAACCCCACCATTCCTCCGACGGAACAAGGACAGGAGACAACACAAAAAAGACACTAGTAAATATAAAAGAAAAATGTATATTAATATTTTCTTTTCTTTTTTTAAAAAAAAGGAACAATCTGAAAAGGTTGAGAAACATTAAGAACTTTGAAAATAGCAATAACTGGCTCCCTGGACCTGAAATGGGTAATTGTGCCCCGGAAAAACCAGGTGCACAGCCTGGGAATCATTTCTCACAGCTGTCTGTGGAGGTGCAGGTCAAATCTCTGTCCAGGGCAGCTGTCTACCAGCTCCATCTGGTACACAGGCTGAGACCCTACCTGCCCGCAGACTATTTTACCAGAGTGGTGCATGTTCTGGTTATCTCCTGCTTAGACTACTGCAATGCGCTCTATGTGGGGCTACCTTTGAAGGTGACCCGGAAACTACAATTAAACCAGAATGCAGCAGCTAGAATGGTAACCTGGAGTGGCCCCCAGTACCATATAACACCTGTCCTAAAGGAACATCCTCCCATTAGATTTCAGGGTGAGAAAGAATGACACATATTTTATGAAACATCTGAAGGGAAGTTTTTAAGGCTTGATGTTTTTATTATGTTTTTAGATATGCTGTAGGCCACCCAGAGTGGCTGGGGAAATGCAGGCAGGTGGGCAGGGTATAAATAATGAAATTATTATTGTTCATATATGTTTATGATAACTGGATTCCTGTTCTAGTTACAGGTAGGTAGCCATGTTGGTCTGCCGTAGTTGAAACAAAAACAAACAAAATCCTTCCATTAGCACCTTAGAGACCAACTAAGTTGGTTATTGGTATGAGCTTTTGTGTACATGCACACTTCTTCAGTTATCCTGATGTGTGACTCAGCATTCTTCACTAAAAATATAGCCTTGTATTAATGGAGTTATGATGAGATTAATGAAGCTAGGGAAATTATTTTGATTGCATAAACAACATGAGTCGCTATGCTATGTAACTAAGACCTTTGAATTCTTTGTTCAGTATCTGCAAGATGATGTTTGTTCTAGCCACTTGAACTTGGTGGGCAACATTCTGAACCAAAGGCAAATTGGGGGGGCGCAGTTCTTTGCCTGGTTCAACTTCAGAGTTCAGTACATGGCCAGCAGTCAGAACCAGGGTGCGGATGCCCTTTCCAGAAAGCCGGAGTATCAAGGAGAAAAACCGGCTCCCGTGTGTCAGCTTATCCTGAAGCAACTGCAGTTAGCAGTGGGCATTGTGGCAGAGACATCCAAGTTCCAATGGAAGACAGCGGAAGATGAGTTTGCGGAGAACAGGCTAGAGGTGCTGCTGAGAGATGCAGACAGTGCGAGGGGTACAAGGGAAAGGATGGCTTGCCATATAAAGGAGAGGCAATCTACATTCCAGAAGGGGAACTGCAAGCCAAGGTCCTACAACAGTGCCATGATAACCTGGACATTTTGGACAGTATAAGACACTACACCAAGTGACGAGGCAATTCTGGTGGCCAAGAGTGAGAGAGGAGACTAAGGCGTATGTAAAAGCCTGTGAGACCTGTCAGCGGGCCAAAAGATGCAGAGAGGTGCCCGCTGGGTTACTGCAACCACTAATGACACCACAAGGTCCATGGGAAGCGATAGCTATGGACTTCATCATCAACCTACCAGAGTCACAGCGGCAGACTGTGATTTGGGTGGTAGTAGAATTGTTAACCAAGAAGGCTCACTTTGTGGCATGTAAGAAGAGGTTGCCCATGGCACAAGAGAGTACAGCTCTTCGTGGAACGTTTTCCAGTTGCATGGATTGCCTTTGAGGGTGATCTTAGATCACGGACCACAGTTTACCTCACAATGTTGGGGAAAACTCATGCAGTTGCTCAAAGTGGAGATGTGTCTCACTTCAGCTAGGCACTCAGACAAATGGGGAATCAGAAAGGACCAACGCCAGGTTGCAGCAGTACCTTCGTTGCTATGTAAACTATCAAAAAGATGACTGAGTGTCCCAACTGCCTTTGGGGGAGTTTGTGTATAACAACACCCTGCACGTGTCAACTCAGCAAACTCCCTTCTTTGTCAATCATGGTCGTCATCCACACACCTTTCCTTCACAAGTGAACAGATTGTAGTTGCCAGTGGCAGAGGAATTCATGGAGGAGATGGCAGCCCTGAATAGTTTGTTAAGGGAGAAGCTGGACTTGGATAAGGAGGCATACAAGAGAGGGGCAGGTAAACATAGGCAACAGGGTGAATAAATAAGGGTGGGGGACAAGGTGTGGTTGTCCACAAAGGATTTTCCACAGAAGGGTAGATGCAAGAAGTTGGACCCTCAACTGGTGGTGCCCTTTGAAGTAATAGAGTACTTGAACTTGGTAGGAAATATTCTAATGGCAGTCAAACTCCAATTGCCTCAAAGTGGTATTCATTCAGTGCACTTTCTGTAGAATGATGGTTCTGTAAGAGTGGTTCCCAGAGGCATTGTGTTTAAATTGAGGTGGGACAGAGTGGAAAGTTGTTTGGTGCATTTTCATGGGTGTCCTAAAGGTGATTAAAGTACTTAAAATATATGTTTCTTATTCCTGATAATGGAATGGAAGAGGCAGCTCTCAAAATTTCATACAGTTCCCCAAAATGACTTAATCCAATTTCTACTCCATGCTTTGTGTTCCAATATAAAATTACAGGATGTTTGTGAGAGCAAGCAATCAGTTGCCTGCATATTTGAACTGAGTTCTCCTCAGCTTTTGATCTCTCCAGCACTATGAAGATCTTCCTGAGTACTTGTCTCTTCTTGGCCATCCTTTCTGAAGGTGAGTAGGAAGCTGCAATCTTGAATTCCTTTTTTTTCAAATGTGGGAGGGGATATGCAGTGGGCTAGAGAAGGCAAACTGATATTGGCTCTAAAGGTAAAGGTAAAGGGACCCCTGACCATTAGGTCCAGTCATGTCCGACTCTGGGGTTGCGGCGCTCATCTTGCATTAATGGCTGATGGAGTCGGCGTACAGCTTCCGGGTCATGTTGCCAGCATGACAAAGCTGCTTCTGGTGAACCAGAGCAGTGCACGGAAATGCCGTTTACCTTCCCGCTGGAGTGGTACCTTTTTATCTACTTGCACTTTGACGTGCTTTCGATCTGCTAGGTTGGCAGGAGCTGGGACCGAGCAACGGGAGCTCACCCCGTCGCAGGGATTCGAACTGCCGACCTTCCGATCAGCAAGCCCTAGGCTCTGTGGTTTAAGCCACAGCGCCACCTGTGTCCCTTTTGATATTGGCTCTAGGAAGGATGAATGAAGCTATAGATATTGGAATACTGGGAATCTGGACTACAAATTTTGGAAGACAGCCTTATGGAGTGTACTTCTGTTTCATGAGGTTGGCTTTCTTCACATACAGCATGAGTGCTGCATATGAAAGTATGCAATGGGACTGCTGTAATTCCATTGTGCACCTCACGGCCTGAAGATGTGTTGTGGGGGAGGATGTCCCTGCTTTAGTGTATGCATTCATAATAGTAAAATGGATGAAGACTGTTTGTCTCTCCATCTTTGTGTCTGGAGATGTGAGAGAGAGGGGGGGAAGTGTGTCAGTGTGCATGCAGCCTCCAACCCACCACTACATGTGGATCCTGAGACCAATAAGGTTGCTCATGTCTGGCTTTGAAGATTGTATCCAGGCGGGAATGTAGATTCCATTTCTCAACGGCTGAGGAACTGATATATTCGGCAATGAATATTTCTTCTTCTCTTCTCTTTGCAGTGATAGCTGTGCAATGTAAAGTAAAGAAATCAGGTGAAGACAAGTCAGAAGAAACTTGCATCATCGAAGACGGCAGTTGCTTTTTTCGTCTTACTACAAATTATATAAGTGAGTATAAAGCCTTTCTGTCAGAGTGTGGATCTATCATTTGGACCCTGGGATATCTAGGAGGGAGCCGCAGAATGCTGATCTCACCCAATGTCATTTTTTGTGTGCAGAAAAACAAGTCAAACTTGTCTTGTGAAATGCAACTTTTTAAGGAACTATCCTGGAATATTCACATGATTCAGAAGAAGAATATATAATGTACTTATAAGGTGATTCCAGAAGAAATGGCTTTCAGGACTAGCTTGCAAAATTCAGTACTTGCAGATTTTTTTCTTTCCTTGTTAGCCCATTTGTCCATTTGAATGTATATAATGGAACATCACAAAAAAATCCATTCAGGAGAATAATGATTTGAATTTTTGCTGATGTAGGTATTCTTTCTAATGCTCTCTCACAGATGGCTCTCTACGTTTCGAAACTGAACGGGGATGTACTACAGATTGCACCTCAGAGAACTACAGTTTCACCACAAGAGAAGGTGATTTCATACGGACTTTCAAGGAGTGCTGTCTTGGTTTTAAGTGCCTCGAAAAATTTGCTAAACGTAAGTATATGTGTGTTTGTATATATCCTCGAGCATAAATAGAATTGAGGCTTTAGGGGTTTTCCTTTGTTGCCCTTAGACAACCAATATCAAACAGATGGCATTGGAGATCTTAGATGAAGTTACAGCTTCCCCGTTGCTGGTTAGAGGACACCAAAGGTGGTACGCATGATACCCCATAGTAAGGTAAAAGGTAAAGGACCTCTGGACGGTTAATTTCAGTCAAAATTGACTATGGTGTGCAGTACTAATCTCACTTTTGAGGCTGAGGGAGCTGGGGTTGTGTGCAAATAGCTTTCTTGATCATGTGGCCAGCATGACGAAACCACTTCTAGCACAACGGGACTCTCTGATGGAAGCCAGAGTGCATGGAAATACTGTTTACCTAGTAATAACTCCACCTCTGGTACACCAGCTACAAGGTGGCATCCTGGCTCTTCTAATATGGTGTTGCAGGACCCTTCAACCATGACCTTGGGGAACAGAAGGCTGTAATGCATTTCAGTAATGCTCCCCAGATCAAAGGAAGTAAAGTGAAAAGGACTTTTCCAATATTTTCAAATTAATGTGCATTTTTGAAAACATGTATTGAAAGCTTTTAAGGATCAAAGTTCTGACTTTGAAAAGGTTCTGCTTGAAGGAAGAGAGAAATTGATTTAAATATGTATAAAATGTTACAAGAATGGGAAATAAAAGATGAGCTAGTTAATCTGCAATGATACAATGGTCTAAAGATCTAGGACATAATATATAAATGGATGCATGGGCAATGTTGTGGAAAACTGATATGAAATGCACTGCCTCTTATACTCTCAAAGAAAATTGCATGAAAATAAGGTATAGATGGTATTTATCACCTAACAAGTTGGCTAAAGGTTGTTGGAAGTGCAAACAGGTACATGGAACTTTCTTTTATATGTGGTGGACTTGTAAGAAAGTGAAGGTTTTTTGGGAAATATATATGATGAGATAAAAAGGTGTCTAAAGTGTTTATATATAAAAAAAACCTCTGGGAAATTTTATTCTCGATATTAGAGGGAAGGTAGTTCCAAAAAATATGATAAAGTTGATTATGTATGAAACAACAGTGGGTAGGATTCTCTATGTACAAAAATGGAAAGGATTAGAAGTTACCACCAAGGAAGAATGGATAAGTAAGGTGATGGACTATGCAGAATGGGCAAAGTTAACAGCCAAAATAAGAGAATCTAATTATGATTGCTTTGTGGAAGAATGGAAGCCAGTTTCAGAATATTTAAGAAAATATTATAGTATGATGAACTCATGAGCAGGATTTGAAATATGAGCAATAGAAGGAATTAAAGAATAAAGTATTGATTTGTTGGTATAAGAGATAGAAGGTATTGTGCAACAGAGGGGAAGAAATAAAAACACCATGGAAAAGAGGGTGGGAAGTCTGAAAAAGACAAATTTATTATGCATTGTATATAAATCAAATTTCTGAAAATTTAATAAAATATTACACTGTAGAGAAAGAAAGAAAGAAAGAAAGAAAGAAAGAAAGAAAGAAAGAAAGAAAGAAAGAAAGAAAGAAAGAAAGAAAGAAAGAAATGGGCTGAAACTGTGTGCTGATTTTAGTGGTTGCTTTTCACAGAGCCAAAACGTCACTTAAATGGGAAGGAGTGTCCAGCCTGTATTCCTGCTCTCTCAGAAGCCTGTAAGGGCTCAGAGACCATCAAGTGTTATAATGCTGAGACTCAGTGCATAGAGTTTGTTGTTGCTCACGGTAAGTAGCACTGCCAGCCAACGAGGCGGAAACAGGGTAGTGGGCTGCTCTCTTGCTCTGTTTGTGGCTTTCTGCCAGAAAATGTACTCTGTGTATTGGTAGGGGGAAGTTCTATTTTTTTCTGATAAGGTAACTGTGTTAAATGATCTTTGCTTTGCATGTTTATAGATGAGACTCCATATTTCTGGGGTGGGGGTATGAGAAAGAAAGCAAAGTAATCTTTTTGTTTAATCATGTGTAAAACTGCCTTTTAAAAGAAAGTTTTCACTAACCTTTTAGAAGAAGTAAAAGCAGCCATGGAGCCCAGATCTGGAAAGCAATATTGATGAAGATGGGCCCCTGTCCCATAATAAAAAAATTGATATTACTTTTTCTAAATTTTAAACATCCGTGTCAAATTTACCACATGTATGATTCTGAGATGCTTTCTATACTTGCTCAATGCACTTAATAAGAATTAAAATGTTCCTAATCTCTCTCTTCTGCACACAAACTCACCCTTTTACTTCCCCAGCACTCATGTGAAAATGTCTCTTTTTCTTTACTAGACGACAGTGCAATTCCTGACAAGCATTTCTGCGGCTGTGCAGCACCAAAATTTTGTGCATTGGCCAGAAACTCAACGCATATTAATGCCCTTTCAGGAACTATATCCCAAGCACGATGCAGTGCAACTCTGCCTTCCTCACAACAGCTCAACTTTGAAGGGTAGTACGAGAGAACAATGTCTTCTTCTTTTTGGAGCCCACTGTTTGTTGCAGCCGTGGAGGTGGAGATTGCTTGCCTGGTGGTGGGACAGGAAGAGCGACTGCAATTCACAGGACTCCTGAGTCCTATATTTGGCTTTTAGTGGAGGGTGAATGGGTGTAGGGGATAGAGAAGCTAAAGTAGGAATGTGGGGCTTGGGGGGCTCTGTCTCATGAAAATATGGTATAGGGGTTAAATTTTTCTTTGTTCATAATAAAAATAAATTGGTGTGCCAAATAAAAACTGTGTTCTGTGTCTGTATTCATCAAATTATGAAAATTTGTTAGCTGCAGTGGCAAAGGGCAGTGCTTTTAAAAGGAACAGATGGACAATGATTAGTTATTTTATTGATTTATAAAATGTTTATACCACTCCATATTTCAAAGAAATTGTTGAGTTGCTTACAATATTATAAGGGCATCACAAAAGTGCAAACAAATACAGTAAAAAGTTTCCCGTATGGTATAGTGGTTAAGAGCAGTAGACTGGTAATCTGGTGAACCGGGTTCGCGCCCCCACTCATCCACATGCAGCTGCTGGGTGACCTTGGGCTAGTCACCCTTCTTTGAAGTCTCTCAGCCTCACTCACCTCATGGAGTGTTTGTTGTCGGGGAAGAAGGGAAAATGAGATTTTTAGCCGCTTTGAGACTCCTTAGGGTAGTGATAAAGCAGGATATCAAATCCAAACTCTTCTTCTTCTCTCCCCACCCAACTTATCAAGAGGAAAGATTGAAGAAAGCTTTGAAATGCAGTCCACTGTTTGCATTTGTAGCTGCTTTTTTGGAGATTTGCCACACTGCTCTAGTTACCCAGCGCATACTACTACTGTTTGGCAGAACTCTGGAGAACCAGCGAGCGATTCAGGAGTCAGGAACATAAGAGGATTTCTGATGGATTACATCAAAGGCCCCTCTAGTCCAGCATTCTGCTCCCATAGCGCCTAACCCCAGAAAACAAGGCATGAGCCCAATAGCCCTCTCCAACCTGGGATCTCCATTAACTAGTTTAAAGAGCAGTGGAGGCTGGTCACCTTGTGTGGCATAACCCTCCCACTGAAAATGTAAAGCAATTTAAAAAAGGCACTCCAAGAAATCCCGAATCTACACACTCTTTCTTGTCCCACACACATTTTATATTTCCATTTCTAGCAGTCCCTTATTCTCTGGCCGACCAGCTCTTTGCAATGCAGGAATCTTTAGCGCAACATGGGGTTTGCACCCACAAACCAGTCTTGTGCTCTGGCAAGTGAGCCATCCCATTACTTGAGCATTTCCTCCTGGTCTAATGCAAAAGTTATTAGAGGAAACAAACAAAACTGCAGTATTTTAAGTGCAGAAATCTTTTAATTTGTGTATTGCAATTAAGGAAGTATGGGGGGGAAGCCCCAAATTAATAAATGCAACTCTGTGTGTGTGTGTGTACAAACACATTAAACAATAAAAACAACTTTATAAAAACAAACATTAAAATACATACATACATACATACATACATGCATACATACCTGTACATACATACCCTCCAACATTTCTCCATACAGCAGTTGTGAAAAAGGCAAATTCCACAGCTGGGCTCATCAGGAAATGAACTGAATATCAAAATGTCAATATCATTGACACCAGTATAGAAATATATGCTGTGACCATACTTGCATTATTGTGTACATTCACCTCAACTCAAAAAGGGTATTGTAGATTTAGAAATGTTGCAGAAAAGGAGAATCATGATGCTGAAGGGGTTGGAATAACACCTACACAAGGAAAGGGTACAAAATTTGAGACATTTTAGTTTAGAGGAAAGAGTGTAAAGAGAGAGGCGAAACCTATTTAATCTTATGCATGCCACAGAAAAAATGGATATTGAAAACTTTTTCTGCAGTTGCCGGTCCACTGTCACCCAGTCCTTGTTGGGGGGCGGACTATTTATTTTTTTTGTAGAGGGGGGGAGAATGAACGAATTCCTATGCCCCACAAATAACCCAGAGATGCATTTTAAATAAAAGGACACATTCTACTTATGTAAAAACATGCTGATTCCCGGACCATCTGCGGTCCGGATTTAGAAGCTGATTAGGCCAGCTCCGACTCCCAGGCCTTAGTTTGTCTACCCATGTTCTATGCCTTTGATTTTCTAACAGTCTCTATTTTATGTGAGTTAGGTTTTTGTTCTCAAGCTGCCGAAGACAAAGGATGTGGTCTTGGAGCAAACAGATTTGGACTGAAATGCAGGCTAATGGCGTGCATGTATGGAGAGACAGCGACCATTCCTTACTGCTGAAATGGAGTTTGTTAATATTGTTTTGTGGATTATGAGTTCTTTATTGCTTTGTGAATCTTATAATATGACCTTTGTTCTGGTTGTGCTGCTGCATGGTTTTTTTAAGTTGTTTTGTCAATAGTGTTTTAGAGAAGGTCGCTGCTTTTGTTATGTTTTGTAGTTGTTTTACTGATCATTGTCAATTATACCAACTGATTATTGCTCTAATTGTGATGTTCTATTAGGTTGTTGTTGTTGTTCAGTCATTCAGTCGTGTCTGACTCTTCGTGACCCCATGGACCAGAGCACGCCAGGCACGCCTATCCTTCACTGCCTCTCGCAGTTTGGCCAAACTCATGTTAGTAGCTTCGAGAACACTGTCCAACCATCTCATCCTCTGCCGTCCCCTTCTCCTTGTGCCCTCAACCTTTCCCAACATCAGGGTATTTTCTAGGGAGTCTTCTCTTCTCATGAGGTGGCCAAAGTACTGGAGCCTCAACTTCATGATCTGTCCTTCTAGTGAGCACGCAGGGCTGATTTCTTTAAGAATGGATAGGTTTGATCTTCTTGCAGTTCATGGGACTCTCAAGAGTCTCCTCCAGCACCATAATTCAAAAGCATCAATTCTTCGGTGATCAGCCTTCTTTATGGTCCTATTAGGTTACTGTTGTTTATTGTTTGTTTGTAAGCCACTTGGTGACTCATGTGAGTGAAAAGCAGCATAGAAATAAAATAAATGAAATGTAGCTCAAAGTGTGGCTAGGCGGAGACTTCCGGCGAGCTGCGGCCATTGAAGGAGTGCGGAAAATCTCAACTTGGGGTTTCCGAGTGTCTCAGGAGATTAGGGGGTTATGCAAAGACTTTGCGAACCCGGCGCTTCAGGGGGGGGTACCCTGGAGCACAGATACCCAGCGGCGTACCAAATAGCGATCCTCACTGGGAGTAGAGCTCTATCGGGCTCGGAAAGGGGGGAGCGACGGACGCGAAAGGGGAATATCACTTACTCCTGAGGTCACGAAGTCTCGAACTCCTCTTGAAAGCGGCTTGCCTCCAAGAAAATATAGGAGTGCGGTAAGAAAGTTCAATTGGGGTGCAATTTGATCTTTCAAACCGAAGATAGATGGAAGAGCAGAAAGGGAATCATTCTCTGCTCCGGTGTTAAAATGGCGCGGACTATCGCATTACAAGCTGAAAGAGCGATGAAGTGCCTGTGAGTGTTAGGTTGGAAGAGACCATATAGCGAAGTGGGGGATTGCTGGTATAAATTGAACAGAAATTTTATAAGACTGTCAATTAGGAGGCTTGGGAAAAGTGAAGAACAGACAGTGTGTTTGGGTACTGTATTTAAGGAAATCTTCGTCACAAGGAAAGCTAAAAGGACAATGAGAGGGTGAAGGGAAGTTTTACTCTCCCCCCTCACTACAAACTTATATGGTGAGCGTCCCTCAAAAGCACCTCAAACTGGGGGGAAATAAGAGGAACAGAAACAACAAAAATTAAAAACAAAATCGCGGACCTCTCAAATTGAAGCTGATAAAGAAGGAAAGTACCGGAGAAAGTTGCGGAAGGACATACTGCAGTGGATGTGGGAGCTTGGAGGAAGGTGATACTGGAGAGGATAACAACCTCCCGGGGTTTATTTTGTTGCTTTATTGTGTTTTTTATTATTTTAAAGGGGGGTTTTGTTTTCACAGGTTACCTGACACCGAGCTTACAGCCAACGCAGAACGGAGTTAAAAACTGAGACAAAAATTAGAACATTGTGGCAACAGCTCAGTGGGAAAGAAGAGTTACATAGACATACAATGTCAATGTTAAGAAACTGCAACTAATAAGCAGGAACGAGACCAGAGACTGATAGAAAGACAGCTGGAAGATAGTGAAAAGAGCTCTTTGGACTGTGGGCGTACTAAGAGGGAAGAAGGACTCTTATGATAAGGGGACTGATTGATTGTTTCATGACTGGATTTGACTGTCAAAAATTGTACCTTTTTGTATAATATATAAGATTTTTATAAGAGTGTAAAATTAAGTAGATCTAAGTTAGATTGGCTAGAGCTCCCTCCAGTGGTGGTAAAATCAGGAAGTATATATTTAAAAGGCAAAATGAGGGGGGGGGAAGCAGCTGTGACTCCAAAGGATGAAAGGAGGCCATCAAAACAGGAAGAAGGGAAAGAATGGGAAGGCCTCTTAACAGAAATTAAAAAAGAAATCAGACAAAGTGAACAAAATATAGAAAAAAATCTGGAAGGAAAACTAGGTGACTTAAAAGAGGCTATTGATAAGAAATTTGACGAAGTAGTAGGAGAATTAAAAGAGCAAGTGAAAGATTTAGCAGAGAAATCGAAAACAGTGGAGGAGTCGGTAAAGAAAGTGCAGAAAGAAATTCGACAGTCAAAAAAAGAAACAGAGAAAGTGAAAGAGGAGGTGACAGATCTAAGTAAAATTCAAGAGTCTATACTAGATAATTTAGCCCTTTTGGAACTACGGCAAAGACAAATGAACTTAAAGTTTAGAGGCATCCCAGAAGAAGTTAATGAAAATATAAGAGGGAGACTGGCAGGAGAACTGGCAAGATGGTTAGACTTGAGACAAGAAGATATTGAATACTCTATAGTAAATGCATTCAGAATAAAAGTAAAGTCAGCCAAAGCTAAAGCCAGGAAGTTACCAGGGGATTGTTTGGTAATGTTTAACTCCATGGATATTAGAAACGTAATATTAAAACAGAATCACGTGCAGAAATTAATAATTGGAGGGAGAGAAATTACCATTTACAAAGAAATCCCTAACAGATTTTTACAGAAGAGAGACCCCTATAGAGAACTCGCAGGGACGCTAAACAAAAAGAAAATTCAGTTCAGATGGGAATTCCCGGAAGGGATGTCGTTTTACTTTAAAGGGAAAAAGTTCAGAATAATGAGTGCCCCAGAAATAAAAAAGTTTACCCGAAGGTATCAAAAAGAACTCGATCTGGAAATAAATAAGAAGAAAGATGTGAAAGATGGAAAAGATGATATACCAGAGGGGGCGATTGGGGGAGAAGTACAGGATGAGGATGAAGAAGAGGAAGAAAAGAGTGAGGGGGGAGAAGAAATGGAAGAAGAAGGAGAAAAAAGAATAAGTGATTTAGAATCTTAAAACGGTTGAACCTCTTATTTTCTTTTACTGAAAATTGAAAACTGGTTAAATAGAAATAATAACAATTTAAAAAAAATAGAAACATATATATATATATTATAACAAATGTTGAAAATTCAATCTTGGAACGTGAATGGCTTGAATAAAAAATGTAAAAGAAATAAAATAGAACATATTCTTCAAAAAAAAGAACTTAGATGTCATCTGCTTGCAGGAAACGCATATTGCGGAAAGACATAAAAGAATTTTGACAAACAAAAGATTAGGTATAGAATTTGTAACAACACATCAGAAAAAGAAGAGAGGGGTGGTAATTTATATAAAAGAAAAATACGATCCTAAACTTTTATACAAAGATGAAGAGGGTAGAGTTGTGATAGTGCAAATGATACATGAAGGAGAAAAACTGATCGTTGCAGGAGTATATGCTCCGAATAGTAAAAAGCGGCCTTTTACAAAAAATTAGAAGAGGTACTATTGGATTTTGTAGACCAAAGACTAATTGTTATGGGAGATATGAACGGGGTAGTGAGTCCTGAAATAGACAGAACAGCAAGAAGAGGAGAGGGTGCAGGGGGGAAATTGCCAAAATCTTTCTTCGCGTTAGTGGAAAGTTGTGGTCTAAGAGACCTATGGAGATGTAAACATGGATTTGAGAAGCAATATACATTCTTCTCTGAGCCAAATCAAAGCTCAGGAAGAATTGACTATATTTGGGCGACGCAAAAATTGTTAACAAGAACAACAAAGGTAGAAATTTGTCCAAGGGCACTTTCAGACCACAACCCTATATATTGTGAACTTAAAGGAGAAAGAACATCAAAAAGATGGAGAATGAATGAGAGTTTATTTAACGATCAGAAAATATTGGATAAGACAAGGAAGACCCTAGAAGAATATTTTAAGTTAAATGTAAATAAAGGTACAGATCTTAAAGTGGTCTGGGACGCCAGTAAGGCAGTCCTTAGGGGATTTCTGATGATGCAGAATAACATTTAAAAAAAAAGAAAGGGAAAGTAAAAAGGAAGACATATTAAAAATACTTTTGGAGAAAGAAGGACAATTAAACCTGGAACCTGGAAATAAAGAGATAAAGCAAAGCATAAAACTTTTGCAAACCCAATTTTCTATGATAATAAATAGCGAGGTGGAATGGAAAATAAAGTGGAGTAAACATAGAAACTTTGAGCATGCCAATAAAGTTGGCAAACTTTTAGCATGGCAACTTAAGAAAAGACAAGACCAAAAAGTAATTCACAGAATAAATTACAAAGGCAAAATAACAGAGAAACCGGTAGAGATAGAATCCGCCTTTGAGGAGTTTTATAAGAATCTATACCAGAAGGGAGAAGAAGACGAAAAAAAGATAGAGAAATATTTGAAAGAAAATGTAGCCCTAAAATTTTTGAAAGAAGATCAAGAAATCTTAAATGCCGCAATAACAACTGAGGAATTAAGAGGAGCCATCAAGGAATTAAAACAAGGTAAAGCACCGGGCCCAGATGGGCTTACGGCAAGATATTATAAAGATATGGCAGAACAGTTGATACCAATTTTAAAGGAGGTAATGAATAACATATTAGAAAGCGGAAAAATTCCAGAAACATGGAAGGAAGCAACGATAACGTTAATACCTAAGCCAGATGCGGATCAATTGGATGTTAAAAATTATAGACCAATCTCATTGTTGAATCAGGATTATAAATTATTTACTGGTATATTGGCAAACAGGTTAAAAAACATTCTGAATAAGAAAATACATAAGGATCAATCAGGCTTCCTTCCAGGCAGACAAATGAGAAATAATATAAGAATAATAGTAGACTTAATTGAATTATTGGATATAAAAATAGGGAAAAAAGCCGCTTTCTTGTTTGTCGACGCCGAGAAAGCGTTTGACAATTTGTCATGGAAATTTTTAGAAAAAACACTGGAAGTGGTAGAGATAGGGGAGAACTTTAAAAGAGGTATCAAAGCAATTTATGACGATCAAATAGCCCAACTATTAATTAACAACAAATTGACACAAAAATTCGGAATAACAAAAGGGACCAGACAAGGTTGCCCCCTATCCCCCCTCTTATTTATCTTAGTGTTGGAAATTATATTGATCAAAATAAGAGAAGACCCTGAAATTAAAGGTATTAAAATTGGAAAGAAAGAGTACAAAACGAAAGCATTTGCGGATGATGTAGTAATAGTAGTAAGAGATCCGAGAACTAGCATAGGAGCAATTTTCAAACAAGTACAAGAATTTGGTGAGCTAGCAGGCTTCAGAATTAATGAAAAAAAGTCAAAAATGATGGTAAAAAATTTAGATAAAAAAGAAAAGGAAGAACTACAGGAGAAATACAAAATAGAAATAGTGAATCAAATTAAATACTTGGGAATAAAACTTAGTACCAAAAATATAAATCTATTTAATGATAATTATGTCACTTTATGGAGGGAAATAAAAAAAGATTTGGAAATTTGGGAGAAAATGAAATTATCATTTTGGGGCCGCATAGCCGCCATAAAAATGAGTATCATACCAAGAGTGCTTTTCCTATTTCAAATGTTGCCCGTGGTTAAAGGAATTACCCAGCTAAAAGAATGGCAAAAAATATTATCAAAATTTGTGTGGCAGGGAAAGCCCCCGAGGATTAAACATAAATTGTTAATTGATAAAAAAGAGAGGGGAGGACTGAGTATGCCGGACATAAAAATATATTACGAAGCGGCCTGTCTGGTTTGGGTCAAAGAGTGGATTACTCTGAAGGACACTGATATTCTAGATCTAGAGGGTTTCAATAATTTTTTTGGGTGGCATGCGTATCTTTGGCAGGACAAAGCCAAAATACACAAAGAATTTCTATCGCATGTGTTCAGAAAGCCACTTTATGAAGTGTGGCAAAGGTACAAGGACATAATAGAAAGGAAAACACCAAGGTGGCTCTCACCAACAGAAATGCTTGCTAGCAGAGAGGTGAATATGCAAACAAACTGGATCATATATGAAGATCTATTAATAGAACCAGAAAACGGGTGGAGAATAAAATCTTACGAAGAAATGACAGGAAAATTCACGAGCTGGTTACAGTATCGACAGGTCTATGATATCTTTAACAAAGAAAAGAAGAGGGAAGGATTTGATAAAGAAAAATCTAAATTTCAATCAGAAATAATAGAGAAAAACTTCAAGACGTTTTCCAAAATGTATGATATACTGTTAGAATGGGTGACACAAGACGAAGAAGTGAAAGAGGTCATGATTAAATGGGCGATTGATTTCGGCTATAACATCCAATTAGATAAATGGTCAAAACTTTGGAGGCAGGACATAAAATTTTCGGCATGTATAACCCTAAAGGAGAACATCATGAAAATGATGTATCGGTGGTACATCACACCGGCGAAATTATCAAAAATGTACAGGATTAAAAGCAATAAATGTTGGAAATGTCAAATAGAAAAAGGTGACCTCTTTCACATGTGGTGGGCCTGCAAGAAGTCGAAATTGTTTTGGGAATCAATATATAATGAACTTAAAAAGATGCTAAAGTATACGTTTCCCAAAACACCAGAAGCCTTCTTGCTAGGCCTAGTAGATGATGAAATCAAAAAAGAAGATAGGAAACTATTCTTATACACCACAACGGTGGCAAGAATTGTGTGGGCCCAGAAATGGAAAACGGAAGATGTACCCAATGTAGAAGATTGGAGACTAAAATTAACAGAATACGTAGAATTAGCAAAATTGTCAGGAAGAATTAGGAACCAAAAAGACCAGAAACTTCGTGAAGATTGGAGTAAATTTATTGAATATGTAAAACAATACTCATGTATAAATACACACACAGGAATAGAAAATATGCTTGTAATGTAATATTACTAACAAAAAGATGGTATAAAATTTAAGACAGAAGTGATCGAAGACAAAGACAAAAAAGCGAACGAATGAGGAGAAATATGAAAACCGGAAAAGAAAATGAAGGAAGTCCAAATACTCGGCAGAGTATATGAAGAGATGTAAACTTGTATATAACTTATTTCTGTTATTTTATTTTTATGGAAAAAAAAACAATGTAATAATCAATAAAAAGACTTTGCAAAAAAAACAAAACAAAAAAAAACCAAAGTGTGGCTAGGCAGCCCTCAGGTTGCTGCATCCTCTCTTCCAGCATGGCAACCATTTTGCAATTGCACTTTGGCTAACGCAATAGGATGCTGTATGTCACAATCAGGAGTTTGAAATACGGCAGCAGCAAGGACCCTGATAGCAAAAGGTTGTAAAGAATCGGAACCCCCGACATAGAATGGCAGAGCAAACTACAGGAATTCGCCGAAATGGCACAATTATCTAGCAGTCTGAGAGGTGAATCGAAGCAAAAATTTCAGAATAAATGGGCTAGATATCAACTATATGTCCGGAAATACAGCAAGAACCGGTTAGCCACACTAGTCTTTGAGTAACCTTGGCGGCAGAAAGAGTAAGATAATGTATAATATGGGTACTGGTTGATATCAGAGCGTATCAGAGATACATAAGGAGATAGTAAAATGTGTTAAAATACACTCATGGGTACGATTGGACTATACAGTTGGGTTTGATAGGAAGTCTAAATAGGTTTTTGGTTTCTTTTTTTTCTTTTTTTTCTTATATAACTGAAGTAAAGTTGTTGGTTCTTTTTTATTTCTTTTTTCCTTTTTCTTTTTTATTTCTTTTTTTAAATTTAATTTTATATCTTATTATCATTGTGTCGATGTTACTTCTGTAATGCATTGTTTTTCATCCCTAATTTTTATTGATTTGTAAATACATTTAGAAAAAATGTACAATGTATTCTTTTAGATGATTGTTTACCATAATATTGTAACATAAGATGAATGAATAATAAACTTTTTTTATTATAAAAGAAGAAGAAGATGTAAATAGGTGAATAAACAATATTTCTTAAAGCCACAACATTCTCTGGTATGCCTCAGTTCTTCAAAGGACCACAAACCTTCTGTGGGTGCCTGGAACCCCCTGGGCTCTTGCCACCGCTTGGCAGAAAGAGGGGCAGGCACCTGACTTTTGTAACAATACCTATTTCTTCCCTCTGCAAAGACTGCCCTTCACCACCATCCTCAACTCCACCAAATACACTTTATTTGACAAATTCTTCATGTGCCCCCTCCATGAGAGGTCCAGAGGGCTGCTACATAAGAAAAGGAGCTTAGTCTTTATTTGACAAATACAGACACAGAACACAGTTTTTATTTGCAACACAAATTTATTGTGATCATGATCAAGAGAGGTTTTAACCATATGCTAAAATATCATGAGGAAGAGTCCCCAAGCCCCACTTTCCTCCTTTAGCTTATCTATTCCTGCATCCCATTCCTCATACATTAAATGCTAAATAGGGGGCCTGCAGTCCTGTGAGCCCCACTTTCTTTGCACTCCCAATATCAGGTAAGCAACTTCCTCCTTCACTGCGGCTGCAAATCATGGAGGCCAAAGGGGAAGACTTTGCTATCTTCTAATTACTCATCATTGTTGGACTGCTTTGGTGGTGCTGCAGTATGACAGCATTGTGCTTGGTTGATTTTGTCAAAAAAGTTATCGCCAATCCTTGATGTCCTTGCCAGCGTACAAAAATCCTGTGTTGCACAGCCTTTGAAAACCTTATCAGAATGATTAAGGCCATCTAATAAAGAGAAAAAAGCATAGTCATACAAGTCCTTGGGTAGTACCAGGGTCACAGGGTGCAGGACACAGAAAATGGGAATATTTTAATCATTACAAACTGTATTGTGAATATAGAAACATGTTAAAATCGCATCCTAATATCATACTGATGTTTAAAATCTGAGAGAGAGAGAGAGAGAGAGAGAGAGAGAGAGAGAGAGAGAGAGAGAGAGGAATGTAAACTTTGTTCTTATGTAGCAGAGGCCCAACCCACATGGATATGGAATTCAAAATCCATGGCTGCTTAAGTTTTATTTTTTTAAGGCTCATTAAAATGCTCTCTCTTTCTCTCTGTATATAAATATTTTTATATATGTAATTTAACAAACAGATTATTTGTTTCTTTCTCATACACACATACACACCAGAGACAGAAGCACATACAGTGGTACCTCGGGTTACAGACGTTTCGGGTTACAAACTCCGCTAACCAGGAAGTGGTTGCTCCAGGTCAAGAACTTTGCCCCAGGATAAGAACGGAGATTGCGTGCCAGCAGCGCAGTGGCAGCAGGATGGCCCATTAGCAAAAGCGCACCTCAGGTTAAGAACGGTTTCAGGTTAAGAATGGACCTCCGGAACGAATCAAGTTCTTAACCCTAGGTACCACTGTAGTCTCATCCATATAGATAAAGATGGTCAAGGGCCCCTGGACAGTTAAATCCAGTCAAAGGCGACTATGGGGTTGTGGCGCTCATCTCACTTTCAGCCTGAGGAATGCAGCATTTGTCTAAAGACAGCTTTCTGGGTCATGTGGCCAGCATGACTAAACCGCTTCTGGTGCAACAGGACACCATGATGGAAGCCAGAGCACACAGAAACGCCATTTACCTTCCCACCGCAGCAGTACTTATTTATCTACTTGCAGTGGCAAACTTTCGAACTGCTAGGTTGGCAGGAGCTGGGATAGAGCAATGGGAGCTCACCTTGTCACACCGACCTCCCAATCAGCAAGCCCAAGAGGCACAATGCTTTAGACCACAGCGCCACCCGCTCACATTATATACAAAGCAAAGGCTATTAGAACGCTAATATTTTTTGGGGAAAGAGAACTCCCCTTCCCGTACACATTCTATGTATTCTCTTGCAGGAAGCCACAAACTGAATGAGAGAGCAACACACATACACACCCTAGCAGGCTGTGTCCACCTCCCACCTCTGACTCAATGGTTGACCACAGTACTTACAGTTAGGCATGACAAACTCGATGCACAGATTCTCTTCACCTCGACACCGGACGGTCTCTGAGTCCTGACAATCTTCAAAGCTGGAAGAAGAGCAGCCTGGGCACACCAAACCATTGTGGGGTGGATACCGCTCTGCCAAAAGCAACCGTTAGAGTCAATACATTAATCCAGACTAGATTTGTTTATTTTAATTCCTAGGCTTCAGTTATCTAATCCTAGTTTGCAGTGTTTCCATCGCATTCTGCTTCTAGAGTCAATCGCTGATGCAATGCAGTTGAAGTGTCTGGCAACAAGCTTATGAAGAAAAGGGAGCAATTTTAGTTGCTGCTGTCCTGAGATAGACTGAAGAGACTCTACCCACACTAAGGGTGAATTTCAGTATTGAGGGGAGAGCTGGACTTACTGCAGGTGGTGACAAAGAAACATCTTGGCATCAACAACTTGACAAGATTCTTGCTAGCAGCCAGACTGCTGGGCCTCACCTGCCTTGATGGGGAGAGATAAGTTAAGCAGGTGGCAGGCTGTCCAGCCAGCCCTTATAGGATGACCCTGAAGGGGTGACACCACTTAGACCACAAACACCACCACTTTGACCACATACACACTTCGGCATTTTCTGTTTGGGGCACCGTTGGAGGCAGCATCCCCTGAAAGTGTTCAATAGGTGGTCAAAGGAGTGGGAAGTTGAGATTTCCCAGGTTGTAAGGCTAGGTGAGAAAAGGAAAGCTCCCAGAAGAGATCTGGGGATGGTCTGTCATTTGGAAAGAGAGATTAAGAGCTACCGGTACTTTTGCACTTATTTTCTCTCACCCAGGGTCAGCACGGCTATCAGGGAACAAGGAGGACATGCATTCTTATCTCTCTTTCTAATCCCTCAATTTATCCAGGGCCTTTTATTCAAATCCTCAGGGGCCATCTGAAGCTCTGCGCCAATCAATGGTTAACATAGGCTACCTGCTTTCTCTTCGAGAAACAGGTGGTGAGGGTGATTCTATGCAAACCAAGAAAGAAAAACCTTAGCCTAGATAAGTATCTTTAGTTAATTCTATGGGTACCCAAGGCTAAAATCTGAAACTGGAATGACATTCTTTCTCAGGGGTATGTAGATTCAAAAGCCTGCAGATATTTACCGAGTGCGGTTTGGTTATTGCAGTAATTATCCTGGCAGCAGTGGACTCTACGGCGGAAAAAATTATCTTTTAGTGTAGTAAAGCTGTAATCCCCTGGGGTACAACTTGTAGTGCATCCCCATAGAGATCTGAGTTTTGTATCATCATCAGCAGCATAATCATAATCATCATCATCATCATCTGTGAGAGAGACAAAGAAAGAAATAGGTACAATTCAAAACCATTTTTTTTTCAAACCAACCCTCTAATGGTTGAAATTTATATGATGCTTCCTAATATACATATTTATGCAACAATGAAAAGTGTGTGTGTAGTTTCTCTGGCTATGTTCTAAACAAGAGGATGAACAAGCAAGTGGTTGGTCC
This sequence comes from Darevskia armeniaca, assembly GCA_034641395.1. Taxonomy (NCBI): domain Eukaryota; kingdom Metazoa; phylum Chordata; class Lepidosauria; order Squamata; family Lacertidae; genus Darevskia; species Darevskia armeniaca. Next base: position 1,145,487 of record JAWWNF010000115.1, read on the forward strand.
TGTGCTTGGAGAAGTCAGATAAATGTTGCTGAGTAGCAACATCTTTACCCAAAAGAAAAGTGATGCCCAACCTGCTGATAACATAAGGAGGGAGCTGTAGCCCAAGATAGGAAAAGAGGTGGTAAGGGAACACCTAGCTTTTTAAAAGCAATTCAAATCTCCAGCACCCGATGAGCTGCACCCAAGGGTACTAAAGGAGTTTGGGGGTGTAATAAAACTTCAATTAAGAATCACCTAGTATATTACACCACTATTGCTTAAAACAGGCAATATATTCATGGGAGGAAAGGTTTGGCTATGGACTCTCTACCCCAGTTTTCAAACTATGGCATGACAGAGTTAATCCATTCAAATCATGATGCCCCAGAAACTTTACATTCCTGTTTTATGGTTACACTACAATATTATTTGTTGTTACAACATTGTTACAACATTTATTGCTAAGATACAGAAAAGAAAGTTGGTTTGTCCTCTCTCTCTATTGTTCCCACTTCTGAAGAGCCCCAGCAGGTTGTATTATTTCCTGCTCTCTCCTTTTCCCTCTACAGTTTTCATTCCCTTGATCTCACCTCAATCTGGCTCTCACAAAATGAAAATTGTTTTGCAAGTAAGCTTTTGTGGGGAGATAGACAGGCAGATAGATGATAGATAATGTATGTTATTTTAAAAAGAGATCTCTTGTGGCTTCAGTTGATGTCAGAGTGTACCTGTCAGAGTTTGAGGGTGTGAGCTGTCACCATATTGCAGGCCTGCTTGGCAATATGGTTGATTTGTCTATGTTTTTAGAGGTTCTTGTTTTTGTATGTAAGCCACCATGAGTCTCGTCAGGGGAAAAGGTGGAGTGCAAATAAATATATAATGGTAATAATAATTTTCAGCTACTCCATGTAGACTTCTAAATGTTGTGGAATGTGACTTTAAAGAAGAAAGTATGAACAAGGAAATACAGGTGTGCTGTGGCAGAACACACTATGCATGAAAGGTCTCTACACTGAAACAAGGCTGTGTTTCTTGACATTTTGGCGAGAGCACATTTTGTGGTCATTTTGCATTCATACATGCACATCATCCCCAGATAATCCAGGGCCCACACACTCAGCTTTGATTGGACTACAGTGGTACCTCTGGCTACGGACTTAATTTGTTCCGGAGGTCCGTTCTTAAGCTGAAACCGTTCTTATCCCGAGGCATGCTTTCACTAATGGGGTGTCCCCCTGCCCACACGCCTCTAACATGCGATTGCCGTTCTCATCCTGGAGCAAAATTCGCAACCAGTACCAACTACTTCTGGGTTAGCGGAGTTCGTAATCTGAAACATTCGTAATCAGAAGCGTTCGTAACCAGAGATACCATTGTAAAAGGCTTTACACTCACCTAAATCATATGCAGTAAAATTAGAAACGCAGCTGTCCTGTTCATTATTACAGACACGTGGCACTCCCATTCCATCGAAAAAAAACCAGTAACATTTCAGATTTGAAACACCTGGGAGGAGAGATTAGGAAACACTCAGTGCCAGCAACATGTGTTTCTTACTCCTTGAGAAATTATATCTATGTACATTCAGAGAGAGAAATCTCACCTCAATATCAGCTCTTGGATTCAAACCACTATTACCAGACATGAGGAATCTTACTTATCTCAAGATCCACTTCCAATGGTGGGTTGGAGGCTGCATGTGGGCTACACACACACACACACACACACACACACACACACACACACACCCCATTTCGTCTCTCTCTCATACACACAAATAAACACAGACAGATACACAGGCTTATTCCCATTCGCACACATTTCCCCCCACCTCAACACATGGCGATGAGAAGATTCAAACCTCCCTCTCACAGTCCCTTGACATCCCATCATATCTTCCCCCTCCTTACTGCCTAATTAGCGGTGTTGTTCTCAGTTCTTGCCATCAGCAGTCATTTGGGCAGTGACAGTTATGATGGGATTCAATGTCCTATCACACACTTCCATGCACAGCCACATTACTGGTGCTGGTAAGTGTGCTACCAACAGCCCAGCAAATAGCTCTTAGCTGGATGGGGAGGGCCTGGAGGTTATGGGGGGAAAGGTGCACCAGGAGAGGCTTCCCCATCCACCTTCCTTCCCAAACACTGCCAATTACCAACCCAGGGATGGCAGGTAGGCAACCTGTTACAGGCTGCATGAAGTCTTCATGAAAAGTGTACCAATCCCAAACAGGGTAGCCAGAACAGCACAGGAAGCACAACTGTTTACCCTGAAGTCAAGCACCACCTGAGATACCTGTGTTTTATTCCACCCACTCCCCCTTTCTCCATTTGATGTCACCCATCACTGCTTCAGGAATAAAAAATCTGAAAGAAACTGGGAGTCTCATTGTTGAGCTGACCTCAAGAAACAGAAAAAGCCTCTACTAGTGTAACAGCCACATTTACAAAATTTGCTACACCATCTGAAAGTGAGGTTTGTATGAGGTGCATGTCCATGATGCATGTTGGACACATTTGTGCCCCATTCTATACTCCTTATACTCCACTCTTCTATTCACACTTGTTTTACTCTGAATGACAAGAAATAATGACTCACTGCCTTGTGGTTGAGTTCAGTTGTATGCAATTTGGAGCAGATCCTTTATTCCGTTGGGACACTGATTCCTTACTGCTGAAACTGAGTTGAGATTCTATGGGACATTCATAAATCCTTGGGAATGACGCATAGTCTTCACTCTTTTCTAACCCTCAGAACCATGTTCTCTTGGCTCCTTTAATACACTTCTAACCGATTAAACTCAACTCAGCTCCCGATTGAAAGAAAATAAACATAAAAGCAGACCTCATTTCCAGACTTCAAAATGAGACTTAGAACATGTAACTGAAGTTTGCATGGTCAGGCGGAGTCCCCCCAAACCCCGCGCAGATCCTGAGGGAAATAACAACACGTGACAATGTTCTATGGAATTAAATTGGCCACAACTTTATTCAGATGTAGGGAGACCTTGGCTCAGGCATTGGGTGTTTATCCTTCCCCAGTCCCCCAGCCGGGGTTCTGTGTAATTTTCAGGGTTATCCAGCATGTGTGAGGAGTGGGCTAGCTCGGAGAACATATGTTCAAGCAGATAGCCCACCCACCTGTTCGCCGCCGCTGGAGGAGCAGGGCAATGACGACCTCTGGGCGTATGGTCAATGCCTCCCCCTAAGCCCCCTTTAACAGGAACCCTGGTATCGCCGCCGCAATGGGGGCGGGGGTCACCGCCCCACACCCCCTTCCATTTTAGGTAGATGACTAAAGGATTCCGCCCAAGGCCTGCAACCACCAAAGTTGTGACGAATTGCTACGGGAAAGGCAAAACCTGCCAATGCAGGGAAAGTCCTTTCCGGCCTTTTAACAGCGACCTTGTCATAGCAGCGTCTGCGTGCCTGTGTGGCTGTGGAAAATAAAGGTTAATCTGCATAATAAGCATTAATTGAGGGAGTGGAGGGTGGGGAAGCTCTGGATCCAACGGCCGCTTCCCAGGTAATGACTAACTCCTGTACTGTCTGTTCCCTCCCTCTACCTGGCCAATCCCCCTGGCAACACCTCCCCAGCCGGGATTGGGCGGCTGCTGGAATAGGTGGACCACAGGTATCCAGCCTGGGAAGGCGGTGCCAGATCCAACTGCCAGGAGCTGCAACGTGATCTCAGAGGGCTGCTCGCGACCATGCAAAATGTGCACCCCATTTGATGTGGGGAACTTCAAAATGAGACCTGTAAAATGAGAACTTCAAAATGAGACTTCAAAATGAGACCTGTAACTTAGAACATGTAACTGAAGTTTGCTGGTCTTCTCCCCTCTCCAAAATTTAGAGTCCAGGTTCTCAGATCCTCCCATTCTTATCCATATTTTCAGCTCCTTTTCTCTTCAAAAAACCTATTTCAGTCTTCCCAAACTGAACCCTGCTAACCATCATCCAGATAAGATTAACAGAAACCTTCCTACTCACCAGAAGAAACTAGGACAGATAGCAAGCACATACTCAGGAAGGCCTTCATAATGCCAGAGCGATCAAAAGCCAAGGAGCACTTGGAACAAACCACCAGGTGATCTGTGGAAGAAGAAGCTGACCTGGGAAAATTTATAGGCCAAGGAAAGGGGTCTGAGAGTTCCAGCTGGGAAGGAGTGGTGGGATATTATGGAAACAGAGAGTGCATGCTGTCCCAGAAATCCTGTTTTTTAAAATTGGAACACAAAGCTCCTTTTTGATATTGGATGCAATCTTTTTTAGGACTTCTGTGGCAGTCAGCCGGATACCTCTTCCAGTCCAACTGCACCCTCATTGTTACGCAACTGGAACTTTAAAGAAGTTCTTCCAGCAGTGGTGGAGCTTCATGCTCCGGCACCAGGGGTGGAGAGCAGGTAGGGGCAGGGCTGGCGCACGTCCTGGAGGTGGGGCGCGCCACCTGTAGGGGCAGGGCACCCAGCGCAGGCAGGGGGGCAGCCGTGATGGCACCCCACTGGGACTGTTCTGCCAGGGCGGTACGCTCCCCCACACTCCTCTTCCTCCGCCAGTGCCTTCCAGTCTGTCTCCAGCTCTGTTTTTATCACAATGCCTGTGGAGCAAACATATTCCCAACAAAGGCAAAAAGTAATCAACAATTGGCATGTCAAACAAATGTCTCTTTATCTTCACAGTAATCAGGAGAACCTGGAACCTGCTTTTATCCATAGTACCACTCGTTTGCATTGTCAGTTTTGTAGCTTTTCAGTATCTTTTTTTTTAATGTAGTCATATGATGGCTAACCTTCCCTCCAGTATGAGACCCAGTAAGCCTCGTAATACCAGTTGCTGCAGATCACACGTGGAAGACATGACACCCAAAAGGAGACGAACACAGCGCCATTTGCTTTCTGGGCCTACGGCTCAATTTAAAAGTGAGGAGTCCCAGAGATTTGTGGGAGACCATGTGTGTGTCAGACACTTACTCTCCTAACTGGGGTGGCTGCCTGAGGCTCAGAAGAGAGAAAAATAAAAGCTTCAGGTCTCAGTGGTTGGGCTGATTGGGCTGCTCTTACTCAGGACTTGCTCTACAACAGGGATGTCTAACCGGTCGACCACGATCGACAAGTTGATCCCCGAATGATCGCAGTCGATTGCAGGAACTCTATTGATTGTTGGAAGAGAAAAACAATGTATTGAAAGTCCCTGCCCCCCACCGGCCTCACTCTGTTACTCTGCTGCGTCAAATGGGCGAAATTCAATTGGCTTCGGCCGACGCGTCTGGATATGGAAATAGTTGTTACCCTAAATTTTGCCCACTTGCACTTCCTCTGATGCAATAGGATGCCATATGTCACAATCAGGAGTTTGAAATAGTGAAGTACACTGTTGTCAAATGAAACTATGTACTCAATGCATACTGGGTCATTTATACATGAGCATCTTTGTATCTCCGAAACAGGAGCCAATTGGCAAATTTATTGTCATTTTCGTGTTCAGTACCTCAAAATTGGTAAAAAAAAAAAAATATGGCTGTTTTCATTTCAGAGACATTTTTTGTGTTGTGCAAGTACCTCGGGTTACAAACGCTTCGGGTTACAAACGCTTCAGGTTACAGACTCCGCTAACCCGGAAGTAGTACCTCAGGTTAAGAATTTTACTTCAGGATGAGAACAGAAATAGTGCCCAGTGCCTTCTTCCATGTATTGCCCAAATGGAGACGACAGTTGATTGAGCCACAGGCTTTTCTGCATGGAGGAGGAAGGAAAGGCGCTCTCCTTTTATCCAGCCTCGTCCCAAATGCAGAACATCAGCACCCTTGCACCCCACTTTCCTTTGCTACCGAGGGCACCCTCTCCCTGCTGCATGAGTGAGCCCCTGCAGCACCCAGCGAGAGCCACCCAGCCAAGGGCAGCTTCCTTAACAGAGCAAAGCAAGAGAGGTGCAAGCTCTGGTGCTCACAGGACAGCAAAAGTGGATTGCTCTAGAGGTCATGAAATGGCAAAAGCAGAGATGGAACTCTTTTCCTCCCACAGCTGCCTCGCAAGCTTATGGGACGTCGAGAGCCCAACTGTGAGGGAGGAACAAAGGCTGTCTGGCCATAGTGCGATCAATCAAAATCCATCCAGTGACCAACCGGTCAATCGCGATCGATGTGTTGGACATGTCTGCCATATGTCATGTGTCTGTATGCCTCACATACTCAGTAAATCACACAGTTCAAGTTGGAATTAACTCTTTATTAGCAAAAACATGATCTTCACAGTCTTGGCTGTGTGTCAGACCAATGAGCACAGCAACTCATTCCCTGTGGGTCATACTCCATGAAATCAGTTGCTGAGACTAAAGATCCCTGATTCCCCACACCTGTCTATGTCTCCTGCTCTCCAGGTTTTTCCCCAAGCAATCAGAGACTTCCACCCTTTTCATCCCTCTGCTGGTTCTTGTGGGGAGGAGGAAGGGGGACTTGTCACAATAGGAGGGGGAGAAACCCATGACTCTTCAACAGTCGGGCTCATCTTTGCCTTTTGACCTCCCTCCTCCCACTTGCCAGCTTCAGCTTCTGATTCTAGACTTCTTTCTGCCATAGAATCTCCCAGCTCACTGAGAAGCTATGGTACCCTTTAAGCTTCTGACAGCTCCTCTTCCCAGTCTTCTCCCTCTGACTTATGTGGGAATTCAGGGGCTGCATTTGACCCCCAGGACACAAGTTATTCACCCCTGGTACAAATTACAAAAGGGCACCATAGTCTCTCAAATTATTATCTCTTTTAGCTTCGCTTACTCAGCCTAATGAGCAGCTTGGTTATTTTAGACAAAATTATGAAACCACATTTTTTTCAGCAAGTACTTTATGAATCCACTCTTCTTCAGCAGGTACACTGGGTGAGTAAGACTTTGAGGCAATTAAAATTTGGCTAATGTTAGATTCCCCACGAGCTTCAGTTGGCCAGAGCTTACATCAGTCTGCTGAACCAGGCTTTCTGTTGCAAAACCCTGTTGTCGCAATGGCCAACCAGATGCCTGTGCAAAGCCTAAAAGCAGGACTTGACAGCAACACCACTCTCCCCACTTGTGATTCCCAGCAACAGACATTCAGACAGTAGCATAGCATTGAGGACCAGGGGGGTTGTGGCCCCGGGTGCAAATTTCTGAGGGAGTGCATCAAACGCACCCCCACGACAGGTTCCCTTATCGAGGCCACAGGTGCTGGGAGGCAAGCCACGCCTGGGCTGGGCCCTCAGGACTGGGACGGCGGTGTCACCTCCTTCTCCTTGTGACCAGTAAAGGGATGTCTGCACATGGCCCAACCCTGTGCTGGTTGAGGTGGGGGAGTGGGAAGAAGAGGAAGGTCAGACAGCACTACCAGAACCATGTGCATTGCCCAGAGTGCCTCACTGCTAGGACAGGAGGGCAAGGCGGCACAGAGGCGCTCATGGCTTCATGTTTCTCTGCCTCATCTCTGTTCACTGGTGACTCCCTTGATAAGATGCAGACCAGCAAAGTGACTGACTGCTGCCCAGTCCACCAGTGGGGTGCAACAACTGCCATGCCATGGGCACCAGTAACCCATGCTACACCCCTGCATTCAGAGGACTACTGCCTCCAACAGTTGGGATCCAGCATAACCATCTGGGTCAGTAGCCACTGATAACCTTATCCTCCTTTTCTTTTTTGATAATCCTCAATCAAACAAATCCAAGTTGGTGGCGATCTTTACTTCCCATGAGAGCCAATTCCAGAGTTTTTGTTGTTGTTGTTTAGTCGTGTCTGACTCTTCATGACCCCATGGACCAGAGCATGCCAGGCACTCCTGTCTTCCACTGCCTCCCGCAGTATGGTCAGACTCATGTTGGTAGCTTTAAGAACACAGTCCAACCATCTTGTCCTCTGTCATCCCCTTCTCCTTGTGCCCTCCATCTTTCCCAACATCAGGGTCTTTTCCAGGGAGTCTTCTCTTCTCATGAGGTGGCCAAAGTATTGGAGCCTCAGCTTCAGGATCTGTCCTTCCAGTGAGCACTATAGGTTTGATCTTCTTGCATTCCACGGGATTCTCAAGAGTCTCCTCTAGCACCATAATTCAAAAGCATCAATTCTTCGTCGATCAGCCTTCTTTATGGTCCAGCTCTCACTTCCGTACATTACTACTGGGAAAACCATAGCTTTAACTATACGGACCTTTGTTGGCAAGGTGATGTCTCTGCTTTTTAAGATGCTGTCTAGGTTTGTCATTGTTCCAGAGTTTAACTATGTGTTATTTGAAGCTGTTCTTTCTTCCATCTGTCTGGAATCGTCCAACATTCAGTTTCATTGGCTGCCCGCAAGTTCTAGTGTTATGAGAGAGGAATAAAAACTTTTCTATATCCATTTATTACATGCCATCAATAATTTTGTACATCTCTTCATGCCTCTTAGTTGCCTTTTTGCTGAACTGAAAAGCCCCATATTTTGTAACCTTTCCTCACTAGGGACTTGCTCTTTGGCTTCTCCTTTTCTAAAGCTTTTACAACTACACAATATCCTTTAAAGTGAGAAGACTGTACACAATATTTCTAATATGGCATCATGATATTGGAAGATTTATTCAAAGGTAGCCGAGTTATTTACAAATAAGAATAAGAATTCACACCAATGCAGTGGTGAAAGTTTCTCTCCCTCTCTCGTAATACTAGAACTCAGGAACATCCAATGAAGTTGACTATAGAAAAGGGATGTGAGCTAGAAAAAAATACTGGGGGTGCCCAGACAAAATCAGTGATATTGGGGGGGATGTTTTAATCCAAGACTGATACAGGCAAAACAAGACCCTTTCGGGGAATTAATGCTGTGGATAGGCTCAGGTTGTAAAGATAAACCATCCATCATAAAGTGGTTTGTCTGCTGTGCCTCATTCCCAAAGGTAACAGAGAGCCAGTGTGGTGTAGTGGTTAAGAGAGGTAGACTCGTAATCTGGGGGACCAGGTTTGCTTCCCCGCTCCTCCACATGCAGCTGCTGGGTGACCTTGGGCTAGTCACACTTCTTTGAAGTCTCTCAGCCCCACTCACCTCACAGTGTTTGTTGTGGGGAAGGAAGGGAAAGGAGAATGTTAGCCGCCTTGAGACACCTTCGGGTAGTGATAAAGCGGGATATCAAATCCAAGCTCTTCCTCTAACACATACCCTGATTAAACACCTGGAACCCCTAAACTCTCACACTGCTCAGAGATTGGGGTGGTGTGCAACAATATAATAATAATATTACAGCAGTGTGCACCTGTGTAAGAGACAATGTCACAATGAGTATGGACTGCCTGTTTTCCTAGGACTCCAAGGCGTTTAAGGCACGTGGTTGAAATCCCTTGCTGGAACTTTATCAGATGTTCCCCTGTTGCATCACATTACCAGCAACAGTAGAATGGATTGTACCTTAGCTGTGTCACCTGATCTATTTTGACAATGCTTACCTGAGGCCACGTCAACCTGGGCCTCAACACCCACTCCAGCCTCATCCTTCACATTGACCCTCATCCTCCACTGTTTATCTGAGACAGTCTCTGGGTTCTCCCTCTCTTGACTTTTGGGGAGAATTAAATTCAAAGAAAGTGGGGATAACTTGACAGCCATGCAACCCTATCACTTACACCTTAACACTCACTCAAGTGTAAGTTAATTATTATTTATTAGTTCCATGGGCAATAACTCTTCTCAATAACTACTAGTCCTGGGCTAGTATGCCTCTGACTCTAGGTACCAGTTTCTAGGAAACGACAGCCGGACAGGTGTGCCAACTGGGGAGGGTGAGGTACCTCCACCCCAGTTCTTAAAAAGGGGGGTGAGACCCTTTAATATTGAGTGGAAACATCACATATGAAGTCCACTAGTCCCACTTTGTCAGCCCCCTCAATAGCGGGGGCAAGCCAGCGCCTCGGCAGCCAGAGATGGCTATTGTACTACCTGTGAACATCCCAGGAGCATCTGCTTTGCCATTGTAGGAAACAGGATGTGGGACTAAATACAACTCTGGTGCGATCCACTGGGATTCTTCTTGGACCATAAAATAATATGAAGAGCCCTGTTAGACAAGACAAAGGGTCCATATAGTCCTACATTCTGTTTTCACAATGGTGAAACAGATGTCTATGGGAAGCTTCTCCATGGGACAACTGTGGTACCCTGCTTGTGGAAGGCTGTCCCCAGCGACGTCTGCCTGGAGCCTTCACCTATATTTTTTTCTGCACCAGGAAAGACAGACTTTTGGGCCAGGCCTTTTGTGAGAGATGATATGTTTGCTTCTAGTGCTGTTATGTGAGTTGCTTTGTTTTTCATGGGGTAATGTTTTTATATTAATGTTTTTAAAATGCAACTCACTTGGAGACATTCAGGTAACAAGCAACTAACCTGTCTAAATGAAAAGGTAAAGGTAAAGGACCCCTGGACAGTTAAGTCCAGTCAAAGGTGACTACAGGGTTGTGACACTCATCTCACTTTCAGGCGGAGGAAGTCAGTGTTTGTCCAAAGACAGCTTTGTCCAAAGACTGTGATGGAAGCGAGAGCGACATTACAACAAGAAAACTCCCTGGATATCTATGATGCTGCCACTTTCCCTTTCTCATTGTCCAAATGCCAAAGTACACTTCTTTCACACTGTCTTTGGCTTTCATCATCATCAAAAGTGTAAGAAAGGCAAAGGACATGGAACTGTGTTTGTGTATATCCAGCCCCTGAATAAGCTAGTCCCTTAAATCCTCAAGCTCCTTTAAACAGAGACTTCCCCCACCCCTGCACTTAACAGTTACCAAGTTATTTTGAAGAGCAAGTGACAAGTTCTTTAACCCAAACACAAGTGCATTTAATGGAAGTAAGGAAATTTAGAACTCGAGTCACTGTGCATTCCACAAAGGAAACTGTGGACAGACACCTGTCACTCCTCGCAATAACTTTCTTTCTTTCTTTCTAAATTAATCTTTATTGGTTTAAAATCAAAGCATACACACAAAACAAAAGCTTGAAAAAAAAAAAGATGAAACAAAAGAAGCAAGATACATCTCTTACAAACAAAAACAGTAGAACAAGACATCACAAATTCACAAAAATGTTCTGACCATCAACTTCCGACTTCCTTGATATGGGTTCTTTGTTTTCTTAATTACTTGCCTCTATTTTTCAATAAACTTTGACTTTCTTAAATCTTGTTTGAGTTCTTTATACCTTAATCAATTCAGAGAGTTATTCGAAGCATTCTAAAGTTTTTATATGGAAAATATTGTCTATAGATTTCCCATTCTGTTCCGAACTTTTGGGTTGATCGATTTTCTGTCATATATGCTAGTTCCATGTATTCAACTATATTTACTTGCCACTCCTCTTTTGATGGAGTTTTATCTCCTTTCCATCCCTTGGCAATCAGCATCCTTGCTGCCGTTGCTGCATACAAAAAGATCCTTCTTTTCTCCCTGGGGATGTCTGATGCCATTATGCTCAATAGGAAGGATTTAGGTTATTTATTAAACGTTATTTTGAACAGGTTTTTTTTTTTTAATTCATTGTATAAAAGTTCCCAAAAGCTCTTAATTTTTTTTTGCAACCTCACCACATGTGGTACATCTTGCCCTCTAACTCTCTACACCTCCACTGTGGACAGAAACCTGTCTCCCCCTCGCAATAAGTTTCATGCCACTGAAATCTGGCAAAATCCACTGAGCTTCCATAAACCTAATGCAATTTCAGTGCTGAGCTTTGAAATCTAGCGTAACCTGTTGGGATTCATTTCCCCAGGGTGGTGAAACTGAGGCTGGCACAGATTAGGAGGGACGTGTCCTTGGAATTCTTGGGAGAGGGAAGAGATTTAATTTGTTTTCAACTCTGTACTTTAAATTATGGTATAGTGCAATTAGAATTCTAGCAATTTGTGGCACTGTGCTGAACCTGTTGTTCCTGGGTGCTGGCAAAGTGCTCCTTGTCGTGGCCTATACTTTCCTCCAACTAAGCCTCTTCATGCTTCCCTGTTTGGCCCACTGCTCTTCTGGACCCTTCAGCTTTCTACAATGATTAAGACACTCCTGATCACCTGCCTCCTCTTGGTCCAGCTTCCTCCTGGAAAGAGCCTTGGAAGAATAGACATGTTATGGGTATCAAAGTCCATAGTATCTGGTTTTAAGAACACTGAAATACAACTGAGAACTTTATCAGATCATAATCTGATATTTACTATTATGAAAGGCCAACCAAATACCACTTTTAGATGGAAGCTGAATGACAGCTTGTTAGAAAAACTGGGATAATGCAAAAGGGATTTCAATGTTTGACTGAATTCTTTGAGTTAAATATAGAGAAATGTACAGATTCAAATACAGTATGAGATGGTGGGAAGGTGATTGATAGAGGCTCCTTCATACAGCAAAGTGCTTATCAAAAAAGGTGAAAGATCAAAAGACATATTAAAAGAAATAGCAAACAGTGAAAAGTCTTTGATTGACAAGCCCGATGATAATAAAATGTTACAAACTATTAAACTATCATTGTTATTAAACCAAGAGATGGAGCAAAAGTTAACATGTTTGAAGCAGAAGCACTTCAAATTTGACACTTCTCAAATGATGTAAACTCCTGTCCAAGACAGCAGGCATCTTTCTAGTTCTGGAAATGTTTCAGGCAGAGAGATGAGACTGTTCATAATATACTTTTCTATTTGCTTTTAAGAAGATGGAAACTTGGTTGTGATGCATTCAGTGCAAAGATGGATCTAGGGGAGCACAACCGGTGTGGTTGCACCAGGTGTGGAGCTTCTGGGGTGTTGCAGCAGATGCTGCAACTACGACATGCAACAAAAGGTGAGAGATAGGGGGGGCAGATTTTGGTGCACAGGGTGCCACTGAAATTTGAGGTGCCAAGGTTAACTGCTGTCAGGTTTCAAGGCCTACCATATGATTACTCCTCTCTCCTTCCAAATTCGCTTCCCCATATGTCTGCTTCTTCTGTTTGTCATTCTCATATTCTGCATCTGCCCCTTCATCGAAATACTGTGCATGATTACCCAAAACAACAGCTCCTTGTTTGTGATATTCAGTTGGGTAGTCTAATTCTGATTCCCATACAGTTTGAAGGCCTCTAGCATCCCCCGCTTCATGATCTACTAGATTGCTGTATATTAGGGAACCGGCTCCCTCAGGTCGTATGACTGTTGCAAAAGGATTCAAACAAGGTAAGTGTACGTAACTCCTCTCCCCTCTGCTCCAAAGAAAGTGCAAAAGAATGTGCCTGAGCTACTTGAAACCAGGTAGCATGAATGCCTTTTAATTTACCTTGCAGTTCCTCTTTGCAGATTGCTTTCCCTCTGGGAAGCACGTCATGATGTGTGTAAATGCCTACAGTTTCCCTCCAGATGTCCACCAGATCCCATTCAGTTAATATTTCTGCCAAGTTTGAGTTGGAGATTTTGTTCACAGATTGGTTCACAGTTATTGATGTCTGCACCTATTTTAGTTTGTCTTCTTTTAAAATTGTTCTAATTCTGTTAGCATCTTCCAGAGAAAGTCTTGCTGTGCTGAGTTGGGTCCATATACAGGTAGACAGGTGGTGGTGATTGGATGACTGTCTGATACCACAAACAAAGAGGTATCTGCCTGTTGGGACTGCCAAACTTCCACCAACACTCAGAGGGCAGTGCTTGCTTATCAGGAAAGCAACTCCTCAAATTTTCCCAGAGCCAGGAATGTGTAGTTGCTCGCCTATCCTGCATCTTTTGAGTGTTTTGGTTCTTGCATTGATGTTCTCTTGCAGGAGAACAATATCTGGATTAGGGCTTTTTTCAGCTGGAACTCACCATAACTCTCAGGTGGGTGCTATTGCCATTCTAAGAGAATGAGGGAGGTGTTCATAGTGCATTCCTGCACCTGTTTCACCAGAAAAATAGCATTGGTCTGGGTGTTCCCTCTGCAGGGCTGCCTTCACTTGGGCTCTCTGGATTGCTGATCCTAGCCCTCTAACATTGAAAGAGAGAAGCTTTATAGTTTTGCTTTGTGGAATTGTAGTAATGTTGGTAGATATGTGAATTAATTAATGGTAAGCTCTATTAAGGGGGACCCAGATGTGGGTTACAATGGTGCTGTGGGTTAAACCACAGAGCCTAGGGCTTGCTGATCAGGAGGTCAGCGGTTCAAATCCCTGTGACGGGGTGAGCTCCCGTTGCTCGGTCCCAGCTCCTGCCCACCTAGCAGTTCGAAAGCACGTCAAGGTGCAAGTAGATAAATAGGTACCACTCCGGCGGGAAGGTAAACGGCGTTTCCGTGCGCTGCTCTGGTTCGCCAGAAGCGGCTTAGTCATGCTGGCCACATGACCCGGAAGCTGTACGCCGGCTCTCGGCCAATAAAGCGAGATGAGCAGCGCAACCCCAGAGTCGGACACGACTGGACCTAATGGTCAGGGGTCCCTTTACCTTTACCTTTTAAGCTCTATTAAAGAGGGCATTTTTCAAGAAACTCATTTTCTCATTTTTACCCATGCCCTCTCCTCTCACCTCCTCCAATTTTCTGTTATGCTTGATATAGTCCAGATTCTTACAACCTCACAACCTGGGTTCTGCCTTTGTGCTGGATTATCAACTTAAAAAGAAAGTCTCTGTGAAATGCTATGCCAGCTTATTTTAGTGTCAATGTTTAAGGCCCTTTGCTGCCTCAGTGTGGCTAGGCTGATATGCCTCAGCAAACCACTCACATTCTTTTTCTTTTTTTTAAATATTAAAATAAGCTTCATTTGATAATCACATATACATTTACATCAACTTCACATTCCGCACTTGCAAGTGCCTCCTTACATACATAACATACATTATTACACACATTATTACATACATAACAATCATACCAGTCATCCGCACAATCCATGAAAAAAAAAGATAAAAATAGAAGAAAGAGAGAAGAAAAAGGAAGGAAAAAAAGATAATAGAAAAGAAGAAAGAAAAACAAAGAGGAAAAAATTATGAATAAAAGATAACTTCTTACTGATTGTGCATCGGTTCTTATTCTTATTGTAAAATTTTGCTATTTCTATTATCTTCCATGTTTTCTCATACATGTTTGTATTTCCTTATTTCTTATCATTTCTCATATACATTTATACTTTCTTATTTTTGTTTCTTGCCATTACTATCAATTTATTTATTTGTTTATTTATTCTTTTGATCTTAACTGATCTTAAACCACTCACATTCTGTAATAAATAAAGTTGTGGCCAAAATTATGTCAATAGCCTTAAACTAAATTCGGTGTCAATTGTGTCTTTATTTGGGGAGGTCTTGGGGGTCTTAACACGCAAAGTATAGGCCACGACAAGGAGCACTTTGCCAGCAGCAAGGAACAACAGGTTCAGCACAGTGTCACAAATTGCTAGAATTCTAATTGCACTATATCATAATTTAAAGTACAGAGTTGAAAACAAATTAAATCTCTTCCCCCTCCATACCACTCCAAGGACACGTCCCTCCTAATCTGTGCCAGCCTCAGTTTCACCACCCTCGGGGAAATGAGTCCCAACAGGCCACTCTAGATTTCAAAGCTCAGCACTGAAATTGGATTAGGTTTATGGAAGCCTAAGCAAAGCCCCACTGCACCTCCGCTCTCCTTGGGGCTTCATCCGCCCTCATTGAAGTCTACTTCAAGTTCCCGGGAGGGTCTCCTCCCAAGCCACAAGGACTCTCCTGCTTTATCCCACCATTTCCTGCCATTCTATTTATTTATTTACTTATTTCCCGGCACTGTGAGCATATGCAGTCACGCTTGTCAATCATGCATAAGGGGGGGGGGGGAGAGACACTTGTATAAAATGCCACAATAATTCTTCCCCTGCTCCCTTCTCCTTTTGCCATCGTGCCCCCATCTACTATTAGCCTACTGCTACCATAACTACTTCTTCTACTAAATTATTAGTATATAATATTTTTGTTTCGTTCTCCTCTCTCCCTTTCTGCAGATAAAAAGAAAAAATCAATTAATTTATAAATTTCACAAATCCAAATTGTATCACAGATAAGGACACATGAAAAGACAAGAAAGCTAAAATGAAAAAGGAGTCAGCAAATGATCTTCCGATTTGGATTTTGTTTAATTTTTTACTTACCTGTAGGATTGCAGTAAGATAATCCTGTGGCAAACCTCATCCCCAAACAAGGAGCTGTTGATTTGGGTAATCATGCACAGTATTTCGAATTTGGAAGGAGAGACGAGTTGCTTGTCGAGGTCCCCAAACCACCCCTCAAATGAAACACACTTCAAACAGAAATTTAAGTTTAAGGTTTTTGGCATAATTTTGGCCACAACTTTATTAAAATACAAAATATGTGAGTGGTTGCTTAGGCATTGGTTCAGACTATCTGTCCCTCTGGGGACAGAACTGACATTCGTCAGTAAAGGAAAACACTTTGGGGAGAGAATGGGAGCCGGGGGTCTGACCCTCGCCTCTCCCCAAATGCTCCCAGGGGCTCTTGCGTGGCCCTGGCCCACGACTGGGGGATACGGACAAAAGCATGGCGAGCCCCTGGATTCCTTTAATGGAATTCCCCGCTCAGCAGCAGCATTGGAGGGGCAGCCATAGCCAGTCCTGACCCCTCCACCAACCAAATTAATGACCAATGCCTAACCACCAACCTTACAAGTTGTGACTAATTGCTATGCAGTACGCGAAAACCAGATGGCACCAGCCAATCAGCCAAATGGAAAAATTCCTACCAGGCCCCTGCCCCAAAAGCAGACGACCCCATAAAAGGCATAGCAAGGTCATACACAGAGGCCTAATAATAGGGGGGCGGGAGATCCGATGCACGCAGCAAAGAGGAATATCACGCTGCGAGCCAAGCAGTATATAGTCGCTGGGCTGTCCATCAACAAATTGCAATATAGAAATCTCCCCAATGACACCCAGAACCCAATCACAGCAGTGGCCATCTATACGATCCCTACCAACAACAGAGGGGTGACTTGCTGGCCCCCACCGCAACACGTGCTCTCCATGAAGGAGAACCCGCTTAATCATAATGTTGGCCTTAAAACGTGACAGTGGTTAACCTTGGTACCTCAAGTTTCAGTGGCACCCTGTGCACCAAAATCTGCCCCACCCCCAATCTCTCACCTTTTGCTGGATGTCATAGTTGCAGCATCTGCTGCAGCGCCCCAGAAGCTCCACACCTGATGCAACAGCCCCGGTCGCGCTCCCCTAGATTCACTTTGCACTGAATGTATCACAACCAAGGTTCCATCTTAAAAGCACATAGAAACATATATTATGAACAGTCTCATCTCTCTACCTGAAACATTCCCAGAACTAGAAAGATGCCTGCTGTCTTGGACAGGAGTTGATATCTTTATAGAAGTGTCAGATTTGAAGTGCTTCTGCTTCAAACATTTTAACTTTTGTTCCATCTCTTGGTTTAATAATAATGATAGTTTAATATTATCACCGAGCTTGTGAATCAAAGACTTTTCACAATTGGCTATTTCTTTTAATATGTCTTTTGATCTTTCACCTTTTTTCATAAGCACTTTGCTGTATGAAGGAGCCTCTAATAATCACCTTCCCAGCATCCCATACTGTATTTGAATCTGTACATTTCTCTATATTTAACTCAAAGAAGTCAGTCAAACATTGAAATCCCTTTTGCATTATCCCAGTCTTTCTAACAAGCTGTCATTCAGCTTTCATTTAAAGTGGCATTTTGTTGGCATTTCATAATAATAAATATCAGATTATGATCTGATAAAGTTCTCAGTTGTATTTCAGTGTTCTTAAAACCAGATACTATGGACTTTGATACCCACAACATGTCTATTCTTCCAAGGCTCTTTCCTGGAGGAAGCTGGACCAAGAGGAGGCAGGTGATCAGGAGTGTCTTAATCATTCTAGAAAGCTGAAGGGTCCAGAAGAGCAGTGGGCCAAACAGGGAAGCATGAAGAGGCTTAGTTGGAGGAAAGTAGAGGCCACGACAAGGAGCACTTTGCCAGCACCCAGGAACAACAGGTTCAGCACAGTGCCACAAATTGCTAGAATTCTAATTGCACTATACCATAATTTAAAGCACAATGTTGCAAACAAATTAAATCCCCCTCCATACCACTCCAAGGACACGTCCCTCCTAATCTGTGCCAGCCTCAGTTTCACCACCCTCGGGGAAATGAGTCCCAACAAGCTACTCTAGATTTCAAAGCTCAGCACTGAAATTGGATTAGGTTTATGGAACCTCAAGCAATTTTGCCAGATTTCCCTGAGAGTCAGTGGCATGGAAATTATTGTGAGGGGGAGACAGGTGTCTGTCCACAGTGGAGGTGTAGTTTGGAGGACGTGTGGAAAAGCTGCAGCAGCTGTTGCAATACCATGTGCGTCACCTGCTAGGAAGGGAGGCTGAGCAGTCTAAACAAAACCCCACTGCACCTCCGCTCTTCTTGGGGCTTCATCCGGCCTCATTGAAGTCTACTTCAACTTCCCGGGAGGGTCTCCTCCCAAGCCACAAGGACTCTCCTGCTTTCTCCCACCATTTCCTGCCATTCTATTTATTTATTTATTTACTTATTTCCCAGCACTGTGAGCATATGCAGTCACGCTTGTCAATCATGCATAAGGGGGGGGGGGAGAGAGAGACACTTGTATAAAATGCCACAATAATTCTTCCCTTGCCCCCTTCTCCTTTTACCATCGTGTCCCCATCTACTATTAGCCTACTGCTGCCATAACTTCTTCTTCTACTAAATTATTAGTATATAATATTTTTGTTTCGTTCTCCTCTCTCCCTTTCTCCTTATCTGTATTGTAGCATAAACAAAGATGTTCAAGTCAATTATGCTTTCATTCCATCATGGGACTGATACTACCTTGGTCATGCAGGTCGATGATCTCCAACAGGCTAGGGACAGAGGTGTAAGCTATTTCCTGGTTCTGCTAGATCTCTTAGAGCAGTGATGGCCAAACTTGGCCCTCCAGCTGTTTTGCGACTACAGTTCCCATCTTCCCTGACCACTGGTCCTGTTAGCTAGGGATGGTGGGAGTTGTAGTCCCAAAACAGCTGGAGGGCCTAGTTTGGCCATCACTGTCTTAGAGGCTTGTCATACCATTGTCCAGGTATCCCATCTTCCCTGACCACTGGTCCTGCTAGCTAGGGATCATGGGAGTTGTAGGCCAAAAACATCTGGAGGGCCAAGACTGAGGAAGCCTGCCATTGACTTTGGTATCCTGCTGGACTGTCTAGAGGAGTTGGGAGCTGGGAGCACTGTTATGCAGTGGTTCCTCTTCTTCCTCCTGGGCGGTGTCCAGAATGTGTAGTTGGGGGATAAGTGTTTGGACCACTGAGTGCTCACTTGTGAGGTGTATAAGTACTCCATCCTCTCCCCCCATCTATATGAAGCCAGTGTGAGAGATCAACAGGGTACTTTTTGAGAATTATATCCAGCTCTACCTCTCCTTTAAATTGGAATTAGTGAATGTGATCAATGTCCTGTGTGAGTGTCTGGAGGTGGTTGGAGGATGGGTGGCAGTTAACAGATTGAAGCTGAATCCCAACCAGACAGAGGTACTGTTTCTGAGGGACAGTTGTTGGGTGGGTGTCGGGGACTCTGTGGTCTTGAAGGACCAGGTGCACAGTGTGTGAGTCATTTTGGACTCACTGCTTGCTGTCCATGGCGGCACAGGTCAAGTCTGTGTCCAGGGCAGCTGTCTACCATCTCCTTCTGGTAGGCCAGCTGAGACCCTACCCATCTGCACACTGTGCAGGGTGGTTATCTCCCACTTGGATTACTGCAACCAGGGGCATCTCAAGGGGGTTGTGGTAGGTGCCGTCCGCCCCGGGTGTCACCACTGAGGGGGGTGACAAAATGCTGGGCGACACTCACCATGGGGCCTCCAGTGTGCCCGGGCCACACATCTCTCCTGAAAGAGACGCAGTGGCCTGGGCACGTGCAGGCTCTGCTCTGCCCAAATGGTCCGTCTGCTGCCTCCTCCCCCCCAGCAGTAGGAGCAATCCTGCCACCGCCACCTCTTCATGGCCAGGTGGGGAAGCAAAGCCTCACCTCTCCCCCCCCCTTCGCTCTGCAGGTTGGAGAAGGGGAAGAATGGGAGGCTTTGGCTGAAAGAGGGAGAACAGAAGGAGGAGGAGGTGGTGGCAGCAGGATCGCTCCTGCTGCTGCCTTGGCAAGCGAGAGGGTTGCGAGGTGGTTTTGCAGCCACGCCACTGCCGAAGTGCCGAAGCTGTTTAAGAAGTTGGAGCAGCAGAGTAAGCAGCTCTGCATTTACAGTCTATGTACATCAGAGCGTCTAAGATTCATGTCCGCTTGAGTCGGTTCCAAAATCCGGGAGTGGCTTTTGCCTACTCCTCCCCCAGCATAGAAGTTTGGGGATACCAAAACGTCTCCGCCTTTCCTTACGTTTTTTCCCTCTACGCAGCTGGCGTGACGGAAGTAGCCAACTGCTTTGCTCCGCAACCCCCTCAGGTCGATCCAGGGCTCTATCAGCATCTCTGACCCTCAGCTGTACCGCACTGCCTGACAGTTCCTGTTCGCCACCACTGGGGCTGTCCTTGCTATCTCCGCTGGACTCTGAACTGCTTCTCAAGAGAGGCTGCGCTTCCCTCCATCCCTCCTTCCCTGTCTCAAGTGCCTTGCATGAGGTCAGGTCCCTGACAATCCCATTGTCTCCCGCTGTTGCCAGAAGCAGCCCTAGATGTGCCTCTTTAAGTGCTGTGGGAGCTGGGGGATCCTCTGGGCACCGCGGGACAAATGCAACCAGAAATTGTGTTTCACTGCCCAACCCAGGTTCCAGGTGCTATGTAGCGCCTTGCTTTCCTACCCCGGTTTCAATCACTGCGGGTGACCCCTTTGCTTCTTCAGTCTGCTGTCTAGTTGCTAACTGTGCATGGGCAATTTCAAGCCCACCCCCCTCACTGGCTCAGCTTTCTTAGGGATCTTTATCTTTCAGTGAGATTTGGACTATATAAGCCCTGGATTCCTTAACATAGTGAACTGTCCTCTAACATCCCCTCAGACAGAGGACTGTCTCCTATGAAGTAGCGCATGTGGCTCCCTAACAAAAATGCAAGATCATATTTCTGGCTCCAGTGGCCTTGAGTATCATGGAATGAAGAACTTTGTACAACTAGACACTTTGTACAGCGAATGGGATCATCTGCTAATGTATTTTAAGGGTGCAAGTAGGAAATTGCCCTCCCTCTCCTCACATAAGAAATCTAGCAAGTCAGGCCAATGTGTTCAGCTGTGGTCCTTTTCCATTCCAACGGGTGCCCCCAAGATTTGAGGCTGCTGTTCCTCAACATTTCACAGTTGGGGCAGATAAACTTGAACCCCAAGGAGATTCCAAGTGTGGCACATGCCTTGTACAAGGTATTAAAATCTTGACATCTTGGTATTATTATTATTTATTGAATTTATATCTCCTCAAGGGGCCCAGGTCAGCAAAGAGGTATAAATTTTTAAAACAAAAACAAAAAAAGAAACAGATTAAAACATTCGAAAAACAATTGCAATTCAAAACATACTTCCATCCAATGATACTGAGTGATGGCCCCACTCAGGATTGAACTTAAGCATTTTCCAATTAAGCTCTTTGTCAGTCAAATCAGCAAAGTACTTCATTCCTATTGTGTAGCTGTGTTTCTCTTGTGCAGCTTTGGGTTATGTTGTTCAACCTCTTTTCAGTTGCTCTCCCACATGCTTCTCTGGTGTTTGTCTTCCTCTGGGGTCTATTCTTTAGAATGTGTGATTGTCCATGGACACCCCCCCCAAACTTCATCTGAGGCTGGAGCCATTGTTGCAGAGCAAGTCCTGAGTAAGAGCAGCCCCATCAGCCCTACCACAGAGATCTGAAACTTTTATTTTTCTCTCTTCTGAGCCTCAGGAAGCCACTCCTGTTAGGAGAGTAAGTGTCTGACACACAAACACATGGTCTCCCACAGATCTCTGGGTCTCCTAACTTTCAAATTGAGCCGTAGGTCCAGAAAGCAAGTGGCACTGTGTTTGCGTCCTTTTGGGCGTCATGTCTTCCACTTGTGATCTGCAGCAACTGGTATTAAGAGGCTTACTGGCTCTCATACTGGAAGGAAAGTAGTCACCATGACTACATTTAAAAAGATACTGAAAAGCTACAAAACTGACAATGCAAACTTGAGTGCCTCCATGGATACAAGCAGGTTCCAAGTTAACCTGATTGCTGTGAGGATAAAGAGACGTTTGTGTGACATGCCAATTGTTGATTACAGTGGACGCTCGGGTTGTGAACGTGATCCATGTGGGAGGCACGCTGCAACCCGCAGCGTTTGTAACCCGTGTCTGCGCACATGCGGGTTGCAATTCGGCGCTTCTGCGCATGCGCAAAGCGCGATTTAGTGCTTCGGCACATCCACATGCGCCGAACCCGGAAGTAACCTGTTCCGGTACTTCCAGGTTCGGCATGGAGCGCAACCCGAAAAGATGCAACCTGAAGCGGCTGAAACCCAAGGTATGACTGTACTTTTTGCCTTGTTCGAAATATATTTGCTCCACAGGCATTGTGATAAAACAGAGCTGGAGACAGACTGGAAGGAATTCACTTCTTTAAAGTTCCAGTTGCCTAACAATGAGGGTGCGGTTGGACTGGAAGAGGCATCTGGCTGGCTGCCACAGAAGTCCTAAAAATGATTGCATCCAATATCAAAAAGGAGCTTTGTGTTCCACTTTTAAAAAACAGGATTTCTGGGACAGCATGCACTCTCTATTTCCAACATAACCCCCAAACTCCTTCTCAGCTGGAACTCTCAGGCCCCTTTGCTTGGCCTATAAATTTTCCCAGGTCAGCTTCTTCTTCCACAGCTCACCTGGTAGTTTGTTCCAAGTGCTCCTTGGCTTTTGATCGCTCTGGCATTATGAAGGCCTTCCTGAGTATGTGCTTGCTATCTGTCCTAGTTTCTTCTGGTGAGTAGGAAGGTTTCTCTTAATCATATCTGGGTGGGGGTTAGCAGGGGTCAGATTGGGAAGACTGAAATAGGTTTTTTTGAAGAGAAAAGGAGCTGGAAATATGGATAAACATGGGAGGATCTGAGAATCTGGATTCTAAATTTTGGAGAGGGGAGAAGACCACCAAACTTCAGTTACATGTTCTAAGTTACAGGTCTCATTTTGAAGTCTGGAAAGGAGGTCTGCTTTTATGTTTGTATGTCTATTTACTATCTATCGGGAGCTGAGTTGAGTTTAATGGGTTAGAAGTGTATTAAAGGAGCCAAGAGAACATGGTTCTGAGGGTTAGAATAGAGTGAAGACTATGCGTCATTCCCAAGGATTTGTGAATGACCCATAGAATCTCAAATCAGTTTCAGCAGTAAGGAATCAGTGTCCCAATGGAATAAAGGGACTGCTCCAAATTGCATACAACTGAACTCAACCACAAGGCAGTGAGTCATTATTTCTTGTCATTCAGAATAAAACAAGTGTGAATAGAAGTATAGAATCGGGCACAAATGTGTCCAACATGCATCATGGACATGCACCTCACACATACCTCACATTCAGATGATGCAGCAAATTTTGTAAAGGTGGCTGTTACACTAGTAGAGGCTTTTTCTGTTTCTTGACGTCAGCTCAACAATGAGACTCCCAGTTTCTTTCAGATTTTTTATTCCTGAAGCAGTGATGGGTGACATCAAATGGAGAAAGGGGGAGTGGGTGGAATAAAACACAGGTATCTCAGGTGGTACTTGACTTCAGGGCAAACAGTTGTGCTTCCTGTGCTGTTCTGACTACCCTGTTTGGGATTGATACACTTTTCATGAAGACCTCATCCAGCCTGTAACAGGTTGCCTACCTGCCATCCCTGTGTTGGTAATTGGCAGTGTTTGGGAAGGAAGGTGGATGGGGAAGCCTCTCCTGGTACACCTTTCCCCCCATAACCTCCAGGCCCTCCCCATCCAGCCAACAGCTATTTGCTGGGCTGTTGGTAGCACACTTACTAGCACCAATAATGTAGCTGTGTATGGAAGTGTGTGATAGGACATGAAATCCAATAATAATAATAATTTATTATTTGTACCCCGCCCATCTGGCCGGGTCCCCCCAGCCATTCTGGGCAGCCTCCAACAGACATTAAAATACATTAAAATATCACAGGTTAAAAACTTCCCTAAACAGGGCTGCCTTGAGGTATTCTCTGAATGTCAGATAGTTGTTTATCTCTTTGACCTCTGCTGGGTCAAAGACCCACAGGGCAGGCACCACTACCGAGAAGGCCCTCTGCCTGGTTCCCTGTAGCTTTGCTTCTCGCAGTGAGGGAACCGCCAGAAGGCCCTTGGCGCTGGATCTCAGTGTCCTGGCTGAACGATGGGGGTGGAGACGCTCCTTCAGGTATACAGGACAGAGGCCGTTTAGGGCTTTAAAGGTCAGCACCAACACTTTGAATTGTGCTCGGAAACGTACTGGGAGCCAATGTAATTCTCTCAGGACCGGTGTTATGTGGTCCCGGCGGCCACTCCCAGTCACCAGTCTAGCTGCCGCATTCTGGATTAATTGCAGTTTCCGGGTCACCTTCAAAGGTAGCCCCACGTAGAGCGCATTGCAGTAGTCCAAGCGGGAGATAACTAGAGCATGCACCACTCTGGCGAGACAGTCTGCGGGCAGGTAGGGTCTTAGCCTGCGCACCAGATGGAGCTGGTAGACAGCTGCCCTGGATACAGAATTGACCTGCGCCTCCATGGACAGCTGTGAGTCCAAAATGACTCCCAGGCTGCGCACCTGGTCCTTCAGGGGCACAGTTACCCCATTCAGGACCAGGGAATCCCCCACACCCGCTCGCACCCTGTCCCCTAAAAACAGTACTTCTGTCTTGTCAGGATTCAACCTCAATCTGTTAGCCCCCATCCATCCTCCAACCGCCTCCAGGCACTCACACAGGACCTTCACCGCCTTCACTGGTTCTGATTTGAAAGAGAGGTAGATCTGGGTATCATCCGCATACTGATGAACACCCAGTCCAAACCCCCTGATGATCTCTCCCAGCGGCTGCATATAGATGTTAAAAAGCATGGGGGAGAGGACAGAACCCTGAGGTACCCCGCAAGTGAGAGCCCAGGGGTCTGAACACTCATCCCCCACCACCACTTTCTGAACACGGCCCAGGAGGAAGGAACGGAACCACTGTATAACAGTGCCCCCAGCTCCCAACCCCTCTAGGCGGTCCAGAA
Source organism: Darevskia armeniaca (assembly GCA_034641395.1). NCBI lineage: Eukaryota > Metazoa > Chordata > Lepidosauria > Squamata > Lacertidae > Darevskia > Darevskia armeniaca. The sequence goes on from JAWWNF010000115.1 coordinate 1,170,630, forward strand.
TGATGTTATGGTCGATGGTGTCAAAAGCCGCTGAGAGATCCAGCAGAACTAGGAAACAGCTCTCACCTTTGTCCCTAGCCCGCCGGAGATCATCGACCGGTGCGACCAAGGCAGTTTCAGTCCCATGATGAGGTCTGAATCCCGATTGGAAGGGATCCAAATGGTCCGCTTCTTCCAGGTGTGCCTGGAGGTGTTCAGCAACTCCACCTGCAATAATAAATGTCACTGCCCAAATGACTAGTGATGGCAAGAACTGAGAACAACACCGCTAATTAGGCAGTAAGGAGGGGGAAGATATGATGGGATGTCAAGGGATTGTGAGAGGGAGGTTTGAATCTTCTCATCTTCATGTGTTGAGGTGGGGGGAAATGTGTTTGAATGGGAATAAGCCTGTGCATCTGTCTGTGTTTATTTGTGTGTGTGTGTGTGTGTGTGTACACACACAAGATGAGATGGTGTGTGTGTGTGTGTGTGTGTGTACATACACATGCAGCCTCCGACCCACCATTGGAAGTGGATCTTGAGATAAGTAAGATTCCTCATGTCTGGTAATAGTGGTTTGAATCCAAGAGCTGAAATCGAGGTCAGATTTCTCTCTGTGAATGTACATGTCATTTCTGAAGGACTGAGAAACTCATGTTTCCTACTCTCTCCTCCCAGGTGTTTCAAGTCTGACATGTTACTATATTTTTGACATTGAAGGTTACCGGTATATTGATCAACTCTGTGGTGATGAACAGGACACCTGCTTTTTTTATTTTATTGAAGATGGTTTAGGTGAGTGTGGAGCCCTTTTTGTCCAATCAAAACTGAGTGGTTGGGCCCTGGATTATCTGGAGATGATGTTTATGTGTGAATGCAAAAAGACTCTCGCCAAAATGTGTAGAGCCCTTTCATGCATAGTGTATGCTGCCACAACACACCTGTGTTTTCTTCCTCCTGCTTTCTACTTTAAAGTCACATTCCACAACATTTACATGGAGTAGCAGAAAATTATTATTACCATTATATATTTATTTACACACCGCCTTCCCTCCGATGAGATTCATGGCGGCTCCCAGATAAAAACAAGAACCCCTAAAAACATAGACAAACCAATCATTAAAATACTGCCACATGCCACCCCAATATCCATGTGGTGTGAGATTCCAGGGTTGTGTTTCCATTGGGAAAACTGAGGCACAGCAGAGAATAGTGTCTTTAAGAAATATGGTTTATTAACACATATTTACACCTCGAATTCTGAAATAGAGGGGGTGCAGAACATTATGCCCCAAGAGCGTCTCACATTGCAAGCTTGGATCCAAAGCAGCAGTCAGTTATGGCTCCCAATCTCTGGGTTGCAACCACTCCATGCAGCAGCCAAGATGGCTCTGACTTCCAGCCCCCTCATGGCGTATTGGCCTGCCTAGCAGCTCATGGAGGACTGAGCTTTGTTCTCCTTCTTCTTCCCAGCACACCTGTTGCCCAAAACTCAAGCCTCCTGCAAAACGACACTTTCTGCTGTCACCTCGCACCCCTCCCTCTTCCCATGGCAACCATTGACCTGAGACCCTCCCCTTAATGTGATAATGATCAGCAAACAGGACCTTTGTCTGTTAAGGAGTTTGCTCTTAACTAGCCTGACCAGGCTGTTTTGCATAAGCCAGCCTAGGGATTCCTTGTCTGCAGGGGCAGAGCAAGGGGCGGGGGGGCGGTGCGCCCCGGGTTCCACCCTGGGGAGGGATGACACTCTGGGGCCCCACCCCCCACAATCGGCAACGCAAGCGGAGCAAAACCTTGCTCTGTGCAAGAAGGCAGCTGGCTTGCTTTATCGGTCGCTCTCTCAGCCAGCCGGCGCCCCGCCCGTTTTCCCCTGGGGGGGGTGACAGAGAGTGTCACCCCCACCAGAGGAAAGCGGACGGGGGCACCGGCTGAATGAGAGAGTGACCGATAAAGCAAGCCAGCCGCCATCCCACACATAGCAAGGTTTGGGGCTCGGCTTGCGTCGTCCGATCGCGGAGGTGGGGCCGGCTCCCTCTCTCAGTCACTCTCTGTCACCCCCCCCCCCCAGGGGAAAGCGGGCGGGGCGCCGGCTGGCTGAGAGAGGAGCCGGCGTTCCCTCGGCGGGAGCTGCAACACCGAGCAGGATGCATCCCGCCCGGCGCTGCTGCTCCCGCGGGGACGGAGTGATCCGCCGGCTCCTGAGGCTGCTCATCCGTCCTGCTTTAAAGCAGCACGGACAGGCAGCTCCAGGAGCAGGCGGCGCTCCCTCGACGGGAGCTGCAGCACCGGGTAGGATGCACGGCGTCGGCGCATGCGCCGTGCATCCCGCCCGGCGCTGCTGCTCCCGTGGGGACCGGGCATGCGCAGTCTATCCTGACGCATGCGTTGTGACGACACAATGCATGCGTCAGGATGCCCTGCCGCCCCGGGTGCCCAAGAGGCTTCCTACGCCTCTGCTTGTCTGACACAGTTCTTCAGATTGTATTTTCCATTCATATCCCAAATAATATTCTGGCATTCATTAATTTCTTGGGTTTAGGGGGGTCTCCCCCCAAAACGTATAACAATACAATTAAACATTGATAGAAATAAAACTAAATACATATATAAGATCTGTTTAAAACATACCAATAATTACAATACAAACAGCATGGCACCTCAGAACTGGGAATCTGGTAGCACTAATCTATGAAAATGTATTTTACTCAAGCCTCACATTTGTGCTTTGTCAATATGATAAAGGGTATACATTCCTTTAAAAAAACCTTTTATTTATGCAATTTCAACAGCTTTTATACACACATCGTACAGCATCCATAGCTTATCTCTTTTTCTAAGACTTCTCTACGGAAATCTTGATCTGCTGCATATTCTGATATTTCACCCATTATCATTTCAAGTTTTCCTCTTTTGATGTTATCTGCTGCTCATATGTTAACTCCTACTTTCCTACTTGTAGGTTAAATTGTATATTATACCCTCTAAGATAATCTCTAAAACACCTCCACTCTTCTCTTATCTTTAACACATCATTAGTCCTTAGTTTTGTGGTCATGGTTACTAATTCTATGTATTCTATCAATTTGTTCTGCCAAGTTTCCTTTGTGGGCATCTCTTCTTCTTTCAATTTTTTTTGCATATACTATTCTAGCTGCAGCAGTTGCATATATAAAAATATTGAGTGCCTTTTTTTTGAATGTCATCATCTATTATCCCTAATAGAAAGGCCTCTGGTTTTGGGGGGGAAATGTGAGTTTTAGAATATTTTTTAATTCTGTGTGAACCATTTCTCAACACTGTCTAGCATATTTATACGACCACTACATATGAATCAGGGTTCTCTCCAACTCACAGCACTTCAAACATAAATTAGACCCTTTTAAAATATATTTTCACTAATTTGCTGGGTGTAAAGTACCAACAGTATTACAGTACATCATCTTTTGTAGGTTTTCCTCAATAAGCTAACAGGCAGAGAAATTCATGCTCCGCCCCCCCCCACACACACACACAGTTTTTCCCATGCAGACAATTCTATGTTGTAACCAATATCTATGGCCCACTTTGTCACTGTCACATTTACCATCTCATCTTAGGTCTCACACTCCAGTAGCAGTTTATAAATTTTCAAGATTAATTTATCATCCTTTTCCATTACATTTTTCATTTTGTGAGAGCCAGATTGAGGCGAGATCAAGGGAATGAGAAGAATAGAGGGGAAAGTAAAGAGCAGGGAATAATACAACCTGCTGGGGCTCTTCAGGAAGTAGGAACAATATAGAGAGAGGACAAACCAAGTTTCCTTTCTGTATCTTACCATTAAATATTGTAACAATGTTGTAACAACAAATAGTATTGTAGTTTAACCATAAAACAGGAATTTAAAGTTTCTGGGGCATCTTGATTTGAATGAATTAACTCTGTCATGCCATAGTTTGACAATTGGATTAGAAAGTCCGTAGCCACAGGGCCCCAAACCTTTCCTCCCATGAATCACTTGCCTGTTTTAAGCAGTAATGGTGTAATATACTAGGTGATTATTTATTTTTGTTGCATCCACAAACTCTTTTAGTACCCTTGGGTGCAGCTCATCGGGTGCTGGAGATTGGAATTGCTTTAAAATAGCTAGGTGTTCCCTTACCACCTCTTTTCCTATCTTGGGCTACAGCTCCCTCTTTACATCATTTATTGTGTTACCAGCAGGTTGGGCATCACTTTTCTTTTGGGTAAAGATGTTGTCACTCAGCAACATTTATCTGACTTCTCTGTTGCATCAATATGTATATCAGGAAGCATCATATAGATTTCAATCATTAGGGGGTTGGTTTGAAAAAAAATGGTTTTGAATTGTACCTATTTCTTTCTTTGTCTCTCACACAGGTGATATATCAAAACTAACAGCACGGAGGGGATGCACTAAAACATGTACCCCAAAGGATTACAGCTTTACTACACTAAAAGATAAATATTTCCGCAGTAGAACCCATTGCTGTCAGAGTGATTACTGCAATAACCAAACAGTACCCGGTAAATATCTGCATGCTTTTGAATCTACATACCCCTGAGAATGAACGTCATATCAGTTTCAGGTTTCATCCTTGGGTACCCATAGAATAGACTAATGATACTGTTCTAGACCAAGATTCTTTCTCCTAGTTTGCATGGGAGATGGTTAGAATCACCCTCACCACCTGTTTCTCAAAGAGAAAACAGGTAGCCTATGTTAACCACTGATTGATCGAGAGCTTCAGATGGCCCCTGAGAATGTGGAGAAAACACCCAGGATAAATTTGGGAATGAGAGAGAGAGAGAGAGGAGAGAGAGGGGGGGGAGAAGAACACATGTCCTCCTTGTTCCCTGATAGCCATGCTGACCCTGGGTGTCAGAAGACCTGGGCTGTCTTCTTAATTAGGTCGCACGAAAGAAGAGACCAATCCATCAAGCTTTTCAAGGCTTTAATCTAAACTAATTGCTTTACAAGCGGAGCAGGTCGTAAAACCTCCTCATCCGTCATCATCAGATTCCGAAACTGCTTTTCGTCTATTCTCCCGCCAGGAAACCCATCGAGGAAAGCGGAAGCACTTTGTTCTCCGCTTTTTCCTTTCCCCCTCTCCGTAACGAGGTCTCTGCCTGTTTGGCTGGAGCCTCTCCAGCAACCCCCCTTCGGGGACTGGTTGCTCGGGGACTGCTCTCGGTAGCTGCTTAACACAGGACTGGAGGAAGGATGCAGCCCCCTGACACTGGGTGTTATCCTGTTGTGCAGATCTGAGGAGGAAGTGAGGGGAACCATCTGTTGGTACTAATGGTCATCCAGAAAACTACAAAGCAGCACTGTTGGGGGATTGGGTTGAGGGTGCCCTCTGCCAAGGGTTTTTGCGGGGGGGTTCATCTTGTGTGGGTTGAATTGCCTGAGTGCACTCCTTGGTGGGAAGGAGGAGAACCAGGTAGCAGATGTGTGCAGCTCCACCTCTCCTTGGGTGGGAGATGGCAATCTGTAGAGTGTCAGTTTGCTGTTGGGAACAGTAGATCTCTGTGAGTCTTGAGTGGTAATTAGAATGGCTATTTCAATCAATGATGAGTTTCAATGTCTCCTTGGTAGTAGTAGTAATTGTACCCCACCCATCTGACTGGGTTGTCCCAACCAAACTTGGTGGCTTCCAGCTTATACAAAAACATAATAAAGCATGAAATGTTAAAAACTTCCCAATACAGAGCTGCCTTCAGATGTCTTCTAAAAATTGTATAGTTACTTATCTCCTTGACATCTGATGGGAGAGCATTCCACAGGGTGAGCACCACTACCAAGAAGGCTCTGCCTGGTTCCCTGCAACCTCACTTCTCGTAGTGAAGGAGCCACCAGAAAGCCCTCGTAACTGAACCTCAGTGTCTGGGCTGAATGATGGGGGTGGAGATGCTCCTTCAGGTATACTGGGTTGTGGCTGCTTAGGGTTTTAAAGGTCAGCACCAACACTTTGAATTGTGCCCAGAAATGTACTGGGAGCCAGTGTAGTTCCTTTAGGACCAGTGTTGTATGGTTCCGGCGGCTGCTCCCAGTCACCAACCTGGCAGACCCACATACAGTTGTACCTTGGTTTGCAACCATAATCTGTTCCGGAGGTCCGGTTGCAGACCAAAACAGGTTGTAATCCAAGGCGCACCTTCGCCAATGGGGCCTCACCCCCAAAAAAATTGGTTGTAATTTAAAAAATGTGTTGTAATCCAAAAAAGGGACACACACTTCCGGATTTGATGTGGTTGTCATCCAAAACGGTTGTAATCCAAAGCGGTTGCAAACCAAGGTACCACTGTAGTGTGTTGCAGTAGTCCAAGTGGGAGATAACCACCCCTCTGGCAGGAAGGTTTTCAGCCAGCATACCAGATGGATCCAATAGCAAACAGACAATCACAGAAATAATTACCAAACCCAAAACAAACAAAAAACTGTGAAAAACAGCAATGAAAGATATAGAATATATTGTAACAAAAGTGTAAAAGAAGATAACAGAAGATAACAATTGTCAATTCAATGGCATTAGCCTGTTGCATATATTCCAAGGATTATCAATACTAAAGTGCAAAAGTTCACTTAGGAATCCTATATATTTTTCTGGTAAGTATACAGTGAATACTCATGGATATGATGTTTAAAACAAAGTTCCTCAGTTGTCTTCATCTGTCCGTCGGGTTGTTAGCTGGAAGTCTTCCTGTTTCACTGGTTGGACCCCAGTTTTTTCAAGGGAACGAACTCTATCAATAGAAGTAAAGAACAAGAAATTTAAACCATAGCTAAAAAGCTCCAACATCACTTTCAAAGTCGGCAAAAGTTTCTTGTTCTTTACTTCTATTGATAGAGTTCATTCCCTTGAAGAAACTGAGGTCCAACCAGTGAAACGGGAAGACCTCCAGCTAGCAACCCGACAGACAGCCAAGGACAACTGAGGAACTTTGTTTTAAACATCATACCCATGAGTATTCACTGTATACTTACCAGAAAAATATATAGGATTCCTAAGTGAACTTTTGCACTTTAGTATTGATAATCCTTGGGGAGAGAGGGGGGAATAAGGGGGGGAGGGATATTCATACTTGAAGTCCCAAAACAGTAAAGAAAGTGCATATTATTTGCTCCTTGTTTATCAAATTTTTATATTGCCTCCATCCCAGGGAGCTTCACAACAGAAAAATATAAAATGAGAAAACAAAATATATTTCTCTCTGTGCAAAAGTAGCTCTTAATCTCTCTCCCCAAATGACAGACCATCCTCAGTTCTCTTCTGGGAGCTTTCCTTTTCTCACCTAGCCTTACGACCTGGGAAATCTCAACTTTCTACTCCTTTGACCACCTATTGAACACTTTCAGGGGATGCTGCCCCTGACAGTGCCCCAAACAGAAAATGCCAAAGTGTGTTTGTGGTCAAAGTGGTGGTGTTTGTGGTCAAAGTGGTGTCACCCCTTCAGGGTCATCCTATAAGGGCTGGCTGGACAGCCTGCCACCTGCTTAACTTATCTCTCCCCATCAAGGCAGGTGAGGCAAGAATCTTGCCAAGATGTTGATGCCAAGATGTTTCTTTGTCACCACTTGCATTAAGTCTAGCTCTCCCCTCAATGGCGAAATTCACCCTTAGTGTGGGTAGAGTCTCTTCAGTCTATCTCAGGACAGCAACTCCCTTTTCTTCATAAGCTGGTTTCTAGACACTTCAACTGCAAGACACTTGCACCAGTGAATGATTCTAGAAGCAGAATGCGTTGGAAACACTGCAAGCTTCTCATAGGATTAGACAACTGAAGCCTAGGATTTAAAATAGAGACATCTGGTCTGGATTCATGTGTTGACTCTAACGGTTGCTTTTGGCAGAGTCGTATCCGCCCTACAATGGTCTGGAGTGCCCAGGCTGCTCTGCTTCCAGCTTTGAAGGTTGTCAGGACTCAGAGACCGTCAGGTGTCGAGGTGAAGAGAATCAGTGTGTACAGTTTGTGACAGCTAAGTGTAAGTACTGTGGTTAACCATTGAGTCAGAGGTGGGAGGTGGACACAGCTTGCTAGGGTGGGTAGGTGGGCTGCTCTTTCATTCATTCTGTAGCTTCCTGCCAGAGAATACATAGTATGTGTACAGGAAGGGGAGTTTTCTTTCCCAAAAAGATATTAGCGTTCCAATAGCCTTAGCTTTGTATATAATGTGAGCAGGTGGCACTGTGGTCTAAACCATTGAGTCTCTTGGGCTTTCTGATTGGAAGGTTGGTGGTTTGCATCCATGCAAGGGGGTGAGCTCTGTTCCAGCTCCTGTCAACCTAACAGTTTGAAAGCATGCCAGTGCAAGTAGATAAATACTGTATTTTTCCATGTATAACATGCCCCCATGTATAAGACGACCCCTATTTTTTTAGACCGCAACAAAAAAGGGGGTGATTGCCCAGAGTTGTTGAGCTGCAGTGGGAAGGTAAATGGCTTTTCTGTGTGCTCTGGCTTCCATCATGGTGTCCTGTTGCAACCATAGCTGTTTAGTCATGCTGTGGACAAATGATGGCTCCCTTTGTGGTGGTGGGCCAAAGGGCCACAATAAATGTAATAATGTGTATCCCTGTAAATCCTTGAGTGTGCTTCTAATAGAGAAGTTATGGTAGCCTGTTAGTTTATGAAACTGATGATTTTGCAAGTTGCCATCCCACCATTGGGGCATAAATACAGCTAATATGTGAATTAAAAAGATACAGCTCAAAGCTAGAACATAAGTTGCTACATGGTACAAATGGCTACACATAACACAGGTTCCCAACATGCACACTAACACAATTTAACAGAACACGGTGGAAGTCAGAACTTAATCAGCAGAAATGGTCAGTGCTTACTGCATATGTGTATTAAACATAAAATGAGGTAATGATGTATATGATTGGTGGAAATTGAAAGGCTTTGTTTGAAATTTTTAAATACCACTGCCTGGACCACCGGGCAGGGTTGCAGTTTTGAAGAACGATCCGACTGTGACCTATTGCGTTGCAATAAACAACGTTGGACTCCAAACTCCTCTCGTTTCTGAGTTTTATTGGCGTAAACTCAGGAGATAAGCCATTTTCTGGCTTACAACATTTGGTGCTGTGACTCAGATGTACCAGGGCTTGAACCAGGACAATTTGGGGACATTTTTTTCTTTTCTTTTCTACTACTTCAGCCGAAGTTGAGAGGATTTTCTTCAAAGTGCGTGCCATGGGAAATTCCTGGGGCATCAGTGGAGCAGTGGAAAACAAAAATGGGACCCAACCTGTGCTTCAACAAACTCCAAAGAGGAAGAGGAGACCCAGGTACAACCAAGCCAGGAATAGAGGTATGAAACTTGCTGTTTATATAGGGGTAAAAACCTCCTCTTTTGAAGGGAAGCAGGGTCTGATCAATCCTGAAAAGGTCACTAGGGGCAGTAGGGTGCTACAAGTGGACCAAATAGAGAACCAAGAGGGGGAATTGTGAGGGTCGATGGGCTACTTTGGTTAGCTAATGTGGGGTATTGGACTCTTTGTTGCTGTGTAACAATCTTACAGTTCTCTGTGTGCAAAACTGTGTGTGTGTGTGTGTGTGTGTGTGTGTGTGTGTGTGTGTGTGTGTGTGTATTGTGCAGTACACTGCTCTGTGCCTGAGCCAGCTGTGGATGCCCCACTGGGAGAGCAATGGGGCTGGGGGTTCTCTCTCTCTCTCTCTGCCTTGGCACAGCTGTCTGTTTTGCATTGGGGCGCTGGACTTTGGGGGCCCCAGTAGTCACAGGAGGACTGTCAGGGGGCTCTGGGCTCCAGGCTCCTGGCTCCAGCGAGGGCTGGAAAGGGGAGAGAAACTTTATTTTTATTGAGCTCTTCCCTGCTATCCTTTTTCGGGTGTTATCTCCTGGAAAGGGAGAAGAGAAGTCTTTTTTTGTTTTTCTTTCACCCTCTTTGGTTTCCAGCTTCTGACGCTGCTGGGTGTCCCTGACGGTCATAAGGGGCCCGTCACAGGGCTCCACACTCCGGGCTCACCTGGCAGGGAGAGACTGGGCTGCTGCCAGAACCCCCTGCCAGCAAAGAGATAGTCACCTTTGACTGGACTTAACCGTCCAGGGGTCCTTTACCTTCCTTACCTATTTGGATGAGACTGTGTGCTTCTGTCTCTGGTGTGTACATGTGTATGAAAGAGACAAAAAATCTGTTTGTTAAATTACATGTAAATATATATATATATATATATAGAGAGAGAGAGAGAGAGAGAGAGAGAGAGAGAGAGCATTTTAATGAGCCTTAAAGAAAAAGGTAGACCAGCCATGGATTTTGAATTCCATATCTATGTGGGTTGGGCCCCTGCTACATAAGAACAAGGCTTACTTTTCTTTTTCTGGATTGTAAACATCAGTGAGATATTAGGGTGTTGATTTTAACATGTTTCTATATGCACAATACAGTTTATAATAATTAAAATGTTCCCATTCTCTGTCTTCTGCACCCTGTGACCCTGGTACTACCCAAGGACTTTTATGACTATGCTTTTTTCTCTTTATTAGATGGCCGTAAACTTACAGAGAAGGCTTACAAAGGCTGCGCAACACAGGATTTTTGTACGCTGGTAACGACAATGACGTATGATAGGTTTTTGGGCAAGATCAAGCAAGCACGATGCCATGATAACCCAGCACCATCAAAGTAGTCCAACCTTGATGAGTAATTAGAAGATAGCAAAGTCTTCTCCTTTGGCATCCATGATTTGCAGCCGCAGTGAAGGAGGAAGTTGCTTACCTGATGTTGGGAATGCAGAGAAAGTGGGGCTCACAGGACTGCAGGGTCCCCTATTTAGCATTTAGTGTAGGGTGAATGGGATGCAGGGATAGATAAGCTAAAGGAGAAAAGTGGGGCTTGGGGACTCTTCCTCATGATAATATAGCATATGGTTAAAACTTCTCTTTATTGTCTTTATCATGATCACAATAAATTGGTGTGGCAAATAAAAACTGTGTTCTGTGTCTGTATCTGTCAAGTAAAGAATAAGCTCCTTTTCTCATGTTGCAGTCCTCTAGACCTCTCATGGAGGGGGCACATGAAGAATTTCCCATCTCTTCAATTCGTGCATCCAAGTTGTTTATAAAGACTTTGAACACCACCACCGAAGAAATACAAGTGAATAGTAAAGAGAACCCACACAAGTGATGCTGACACAAGACCTCACACATACACTTAGTAGAATTGCCACCCGACCCCACCCCACCCACCATTCCTCACCCCACCTCTTTCTCCCTTTTTTCTCTAATGTAACACTAATGTCTCAACAAATGAAAGTGATCTATTAAAAATCTAAAAATCTTTTTCTAAAAATAGAAAAAGAGACACTGCACATACTTTTGTAAACCAGGAAATCTTTAATAAAAATATATTTAAAAACAAACAAACAATGAGCCCAGGACAGAACCCTGGGGCACCCTTCTTGTCACTTTTTATGTGATGACAAGGAAGCATTTGTGAGTACTCTTTGGGTTCAGTCAGTCAAGCAGCTACAAATCCGCCTAACATCTACTTCATCCAATCTACATTGTACCAGCTTCCTTGCAAGAAGATCTAGGGGGGTTTTGTCAGAAGCCTTACTGAAATCAAGATACAATAAGTCCACAGCATTCCCTTGATCCACCAAGCTTGTTACTCTATCAAAAAAATAAAATAAAATAAAAGATTATCTGTTCTAGGACCTTTCCTTGTATCCATGTCAATCTCACTGATCAGTAAGGTAGTAATCTGAGTCTTCTTTTCTCCCCCTTTTGAGGATGGGGACAACATTTGCCTGCCGCCAGTCTGCAGGGACCTCACCAGTTTCCAAAAAGTCTCAAAGATTATATAGACAGAGGCTCTGAGATTACATCTGCAAACTCCTTTAGTACCTTGGATGCAGGCTTCCGGTCAGCGCGCCGGCGAGGATGGTCGGGGGGACATGTCGCTCCTGACATTCCCCCGTCCGACCGGGAAAAGGGGAGTCCGCGACAGCGCCGCGGCCCCCAAAACCCCCGGGAAGGGCGTCCCGGGGTCTAAGGACCCGCAAGGGCTCGGACGCCGGTCCTGCCCTCAGGGAGCAAGGCTCCCGAAGCGGGCGGGCGGCGGAGCCCCAGGGTCCGCTTAACCCCCATTGGACGCAGCTGCCAGACCGTCCCCGCGGAGCACGCTGATTCTTCTAAATTTGCAGACTTCGGAACCGTGAGTTAAAAGGGAAGGGAATTTGGACCTAATTCGGACAGGTGTGGGAAGAAAATACGGAGGTCCCTTCCCCGCCACTGCCACAAATATGGAAGTCGATCCCAGCAGTTGGGAGGAAATACAAACAGGAGACATTGTTGCGGAAGCGAAAGTAATGATTCTAACGGAGGGAAACTTTTGTTACAAGTTTTGAAAGAGCCCCTTCTCCCAAACCCGGAGAGAAACCTGGCTAAAGAAAATCTAAAGAAAGTTGGAAAATAGCTTTTGTGGAATTTGTGACTTTTTGAAAAAGCTACCCTGGAGTATGGACGTGCTGAGAGAAATTAATGAGAGACTGGATGCGTTTAGAGACCTAATCATCAAGCATTTCCGGAGGGGCAGCCATTCACAGGAGTGCATTCCTAAGTGTCAAGTGAAGGACAGAGAACAGAATGAGAGACACAACAAGCAGAAACCTCTGACCGTGGGAAGAAGAAGGATAAAGAGAAAAAGACCCAGGAAACCGTTTCAACCGCAAAGGACATTGCCACATAAAAATGACAAGAGATATGGAACTGCAGTTACATTTGGAAGGAAAGACTGGATGTGGAGCAGGAAATTGCGGGAGAAAGCAGATGAAGTGAGGATACATCCCAGAACTGACAGCTCCTGGGTCTGGACTGATGAAAGACGTGGACAGGGGTGATTGAGTAAAAACTCTTTTTTTTTTTAATGTTCTCAGCCCGGTGGATTATTTAGGCATGTTCAAGGATTTGGCACAGGTGACGTACAATATGAATTGGAAAATAATTGTGATATATAATATGAAGTGGAATTTTAACAATGTAAGGAGAATACCAAGTCAGAGATTTTTTTCTGAAGAAGGGGAGAGGGGGAAGATAACTATTAGAAAATAAGCAGAAGGGTACAATGGCTGAAGCAGAAATAGAAGTGAATAGATAAGATGAATTGAATATAAGGATTAGATGTAGATATTAGATAAATAAGATAAATAAAGATGTGTTAATTGATGAGGGAAAACCTGAGTAATAAGATATATTGATGTAACCAATGTAAGGGATCGGGGAAGCCCAAACCAGACCAACATTAGAATTTTTAAAGCTTGACCCAGGGATTGGGACAATACCAGTTAGATAAGAAAGGCTGTATGGTTAAACAAAAATGAATTGTATACCTCTGTGAGAGGGGGGGAATGAATTGTATGGCTCCTTCTAGTGAGAGGGGGGGGAGCCCAAGAAAGTTTAACCAATGCATGTCCTTGAATGTATGTTTTTGAAACAATTTGCAAAAAACCTTAATAAATATTATTTAAAAAAAAATAGTACCTTGGATGCAGCTCTTCAGGCACTGGAGATTTGATTTGATTTTAAGTAGCTATGTGTTCCCTTACCCCCTCTTTTCCTATCTTGGGTAGTAACTCCCACCTTACATCATTTATTCTGTTACAGTGGTACCGCAGGTTACATACACTTCAGGTTAAGAACTCCGCTAACCCAGAAATAATGCTTCAGGTTAAGAACTTTGCTTCAGGATAAGAACAGAAATTGTGCCCTGGCGGCGCAACGGCAGCGGGAGGCCCGATTACCTAAAGTGGTGCTTCAGGTTAAGAACAGTTTCAGGTTGAGAATGGACCTCCGGAACGAATTAAGTACTTAACCAGATACCACTGTACTCCCATTTCTTAATAACCCAGGTGTCTATCCATTACAAAATAGAGAATATTGGAAATTAAAATTATATTTAAAAAATAACCTAGCATTTTCTATCTGGGTATTCACTCCCCCACCTTTTTCAATATAAGTCCAGGAAGGGTGTCTCTGTCCAGAAGCCCACACAGGAAAAAATGGGCATTAGCAGCTTTCCCACTGGTATCTCAAGTGGGGTCAATGCACTTGGTCCATGTCAAGAGCGACTCCCCAGCTCTGGGTCGAACCGACACTATTTATCAACCAGCAGATGGGCTGCATGATACCAGATTCATACCTAATGCCTTGACAAAATCCTACTTACATCTGTAATCAATAAAGTTGTGGCCTATTTCAAACTAATACGTAATTCCTGAGGGATATTTTTTATGTTTTCTGGCCCTTACTGCGGCACAGGAAGATAGTTCTGCATAAAACATAGGTAAAGTTTATTTCATATGGTTGTGATGTTCAAAGAAGAGCAGTTCAAATTGTAAATAGATGCAAATAACAGTTACTGAGGTCATGTCCAGATGTATATAATTTAAGCATGAAGCCCATCTGAGAATGACAGGAACCCCAATTTAGTAAGATGTGCAATTTTCTCTTAAGCTGACATGTAAGAGAATTTTTCCATTTCCCATTTAAAGACTCAACAGGGTATTTTGGGGAGAAACACCTGGAGGATGTGCACCATTTGGATCCCTTCCAGTCGGGATTCAGGTCTCATCATGGGACTGAAACTGCCTTGGTCATTCTAGTTGATTATCTCTGGTGGGCTAGGGACAAAGGTGAAAGCTGTTTCCTAGTTCTGTTGGATCTCTCAGCGGCCTTTGATACCATCAACCATAACATCCTTCTGGACCGGCCAGAGTGGGGGCTGGGAGTTGGGGGCACTGTTATACAGTGGTTCCACGACTTCCTCCTAGGCCATGTCCAGAAAGTGGTATTGGGGGATGACTGTTCAGAACCCTGGGATCTCTCTTTTGGGGTGCCTCAGGGTTCTGTCCTCTCCCCCATGCTTTTCAGCATGAAGCCGCTGGGAGAAATCATCAGGGGGTTTGGGCTGGGTGTTCAACAGTATGCAGATGATACCCAGCTCTACCTCTCTTTTAAATCAGAACCAGTGAAGGTGGTGAAATTCCTGTATGAGTGCCTGTAGGTGGTTGGAGGATGGATGGCAGCTAATGGATTGAGGTAGAACAAGACAGAAGTACTGTTTTGGGGGGACAGGGGGTGGGTGGGTGTGGAGCTTTCCCTGGTCCTGAATGGGGTAACTGTGCCCCTGAAGGACCAGGTGCACAGCCTAGGAGTTATTTTGGACTCACAGCTCTCCATGGAGGCGCAGATATATTCTGTGTCCAGGGCAGCTGTTTACCAGCTCCATCTGGTATGCAGACTGAGACCCTACCTGCCTGCAGACTGTCTCACCAGAGTGGTGCATGTTCTGGTTATCTCCCACTTGGACTACTGCAATGTGTTCTATGTGGGGCTACCTTTGAAGGTGACCAGGAAACTACAACAAATCCAGAATGCGGCAGCTAGACTGGTGACTGGGAGTGGCCGCCAGGACTATATAACACCCTTCCTAAAGGATCTCCACTGGCTCCCAGTACATTACCAAGCACAATTCAAAGTGCTGCCCTTTAAAGCCCTAAATGGCCTCAGCCCTGTATGGCTAAGGGAGCATCTCCACCTCCATCATTCAGCCCAGACACTGAGGTCCAGCTCCAAGGGCCTTCCAGTGGTTCCCTCACTGCAAGAAGTAAAGTTACAGGGAACCAGGCAGAGGGCCTTCTCGGTAGTGCCGTTCTCTCTGTGGAACATCCTCCCATCAGATGTCAGGGAGATAAAGAATTATGCTACTTTTAGGAAACATCTGAAGGCAGCCCTATTTGGGGAAGTTTTTAAGGCTTGATGTTTTTATTATGTTTTTAGATATTCTGTAAGCCACCCAGAGTGGCTGGGGAAACGCAGCCAGATGGGTGGGGTGTAAAAAAATAAAATTATTACTGTTGTTATTATATGTTTAAGATAACTGAATTCCTGGTGTGTGACTCAGCATTCTTCAGTAAAAATATAGCCTTGTATTACTAGTGGAGTTATGATGAGATTAATGAAGCTAGGGATTTTTATTTATTTATTTATTTTTGATGGCCATAAACAACACGAGTGGCTATCCTGTATAACTGAAACCTTTGAATTATTTGCAAGTCATCTCAAAAATGTTCACTCTAGCCACTTGAACTTGGTAGGAAATATTCTAATAGCAACCAAGCTTCATTTGCCTCGAAGTGGTGTGTTCATCCAGTGCACTTTCTGTAGAAGAGTGGTTCCATTATTTTAGCTAAACTGATGAAACTGGTTTGACTGACGGAGGGATTCTAAAGGAGAGAGAACTCTGAGAGACTATGCAACCCATTTATCATCTCTGTGAATTAGATGATGGACATTTTAATGATTATCTATTTTATTTATCAAATTTCTCTCCCACCATTCCTGCCAAAAGACTCCACACTGGATGTTCACTTTGACTGTCTGTCACTTCCACAGCACTACGTGCGCCAAAGCCCAGTCCTTCCTCCCCTGTACGTCTGTTGCATTTTAACCATTTCCTCCCTGCTAGTTCAGGGGAGAGCGAGTGGACTTCTCCACTCTCAAACAAAGAGGCCTCTAAACACTCCCTCCCTTCAGGTGGCATAGCAACCCCCTCAAGGCCGTCTATTTCAGGAGACTTCAAACTACAGCGCACAGGCCAGATCCGGCCCACTAGGCTCATAAATTTGGCCCGCGGATCCTGCCGACCACTCGGTCAGTCCGAGGCATTTCCTTGAAAAGAAGCCGTGGACACCTCGCCATGCAGGGAGGACTGACTGAGCTTCCAATTGGCCGCAAGAAGCTCCTGCAGCCAATCGGAAGCCGTGGATGCAGGGGAGCCACGAGCAGGGAGAAGAAGGCACGAGGAAGGGGCTGTCCCCTCCCCTCCAACAACACCCCGCTGCCACCAGCCCGGCATGCCTGCAGAGTTTGGAATGTGCAGTCCGGGGAGGTGCTGCCCGGGGCCACCGGGTGGATAACTCCAATCTCTGAACTATGGCGTAGTCAAGGAGCCCTGCGGTGGCTGGGTGAGTGAGTGGGGAAGGGGGCGACTTCTCCTCCTCCTCTTCACCGCGCCGCATTTTTTTTCCTGGCTGAGCCGAGAGAGGCCGCAGGGAGCTTGGGAAGGCTGCGTGTCCCCAAGTGTGCCCCGCTTCCTCCCGGGTGCTCAGAGAGAGGCAGCGGGGCGCAGGAGCTGGGACTTGGTGCAGCGCACCCGTGGGCTCCACCGCGCCTCCTTCTGCGGCCATTGGGTGTGTTATGGGGGGCTCAGGAGCAGGTGCGGAGCAAGGGGGTGCGTTGGGGGTGGGCCGCCACGGGTGCCACCCTGGAGGGGGTGACACTCGGCACCCCCCCCCCCGCGACTCCCAAGCCGAGCCCCGCTGCCCGTTAAAATGCCTCGCTCAGCGGCCCGTAAAGTTGCCACGTGTGAGCAGCAGCACGTACGGACTGTGCATGTGCAGCATTCCATACGGCATTCCATATGAATTCTGCATATAAGACAACACAATACATTTCTGAATGTATTTCCACCCACCCCAAAAGTTCTCTTCTTGAACAGCACCACCACAAGTGGCGGCATGGCTCCCTCCAACTAAAAGCTCTGCAACACATTGGTTCTATTCAGGAGAAATATGAGCAATTGCTCTGAAACTCTATGACATTTATGTGTTACCTCAATGTCCAAGGGACTATGGGAAGTTACTGGTCCTTGATGGACAAAGCAATATACTGAATATGAACCAGTACTGCTGCCTTTCCTATAACTTGGTGTGAGCTCTAATTTGGTTCACAGAAGCATTAAAATAAATAAATAATTTATTCAAGGTATGGCACAGGTGACTGCTGAAGAAGCCAAGCTAGATAGAGCTCAAGGGAATTGGACAGGGATAGGGACACCATGGTATGCACTGAATATTGGACAATGGAGCCAAATTTATTACTGGAAGTTATTAAAATCACTATTAGAATGTGGAACATTGCTTCTCCTTGTTCCAATTGCATCGGATTGTTGGGAAGCAGACAGGATACTATGAGTCATCTGATCTGTTTGGTGAGACTGTATTGAATTGAACCAAGCTTGTCATTTATGCCTCCTTCAAATCTCATCTTCAGTGCAACCTTATCCATATGTCACATCTCTCTAAGGCAGGATTTGGAGAATGTGGTTGGCTTGTAATTGCAGATAAAATGGAGAATACACTATTCCAGGGACGTCCGACTCCAAATCCCAAGAGACTGTGATCTACTCCCAGAATGATAACCTTGCAGTGAAGTGATCTACCTATTTGGGGGGGGGACACACCCAAAGTTGTTGAGCTTTTTAAAGGAGAGAAGGCAAAAGTCGCTCACCAAACAATCACTCAGCGAAAAATAAACTGCACAGCGATAACTCCGTCTTTCGTTTTTGCAACTGTGTGCAAATGAAGAATGGAGCGAGGGGGCGGGGCAGGATGTTCTCCCCCCTCCCCACACACACACACAGAGGAAAATGAGCCCACGATCAACCGTGATAGACCGCTAGCACCCAGGGGTCGACCTGTCGATCGCGGTTGACCGGTTGGACATCCCTGCTCTATTCCAACAGTTTTTAACATGGGACCCTCCCATTTGTGATATTCAGTTGGGTAGTCTAATTCTGATTCCCATACAGTTTGAAGGACTCTAGCATCCCCCGCTTCATGATCTACTAGATTGCTGCATATTAGGGAACCGGCTACCTCAGGTCATATGCTAGACTGTTGCAAAAGGATTCAAACAAGGTAAGTGTACGTAACTCCTCTCCCCTCTGCTCCAAAGAAAGTGCAAAAGAATGTGCCTGAGCTACTTGAAACCAGGTGGTATGAATGCCTTTTAATTTACCTTGGAGTTCCTCTTTGCAGATTGCTTTCCCTCTGCGAAGCACGTCATGATGTGTGTAAATGCCTACAGTTTCCCTCCAGATGTCTACCAGGTCCCATTCAGTTAATACCGGTATTTCTGCCAAGTTTGAGTTGGAGATTTGGTTCACAGATTGGTTCACAGTTATTGATGTCTGCACCTATTTTAGTTTGTCTTCTTTTAAAACTGTTCTAATTCTGTTAGCATCTTCCAAAGAAAGTCTTGTTGTGCTGAGTTGGGTCCATATAGACAGGTGGTGGTGATTGGATGACTGTCTATGACACCACAAACAAAGAGGTATCTGCCTGTTGGGACTGCCAAACTTCCACCAACACTCAGAGGGCAGTGCTTGCTTATCAGGGAAGCAACTCCTCAAATTTTCCCAGAGCCAGGAATGTGTAGTTGCTCGCCTATCCTGCATCTTTTGAGTGTTTTGGTTCTTGCATTGATGTTCTCTTGCAGGAGAACAATATCTAGATTAGGGCTTTTTTCCAGCTGGATGTTCCCTCTGCAGGGCTGCCTTCACTTGGGCTCTCTGGATTGCTGATCCTAGCCCTCTAACGTTGAAAGAGAGAAGCTTTATAGTTTTGCTTTGTGGAATTGTAGTAATGTTGGTAGATATGTGAATTAATTAATGGTAAGCTCTATTAAGGGGGACCCAGATGTGGGTTACAATGGTGCTATGGGTTAAACCACAGAGCCTAGGGCTTGCTGATCAGGAGGTCAGCGGTTCAAATCCCTGTGACGGGGTGAGCTCCCGTTGCTCGGTCCCAGTTCCTGCCCACCTAGCAGTTCGAAAGCACGTCAAAGTGCAAGTAGATAAATAGGTACCACTCCGGCGGGAAGGTAAACGGCGTTTCCGTGCGCTGCTCTGGTTCGCCAGAAGCGGCTTAGTCATGCTGGCCACATGACCCGGAAGCTGTACGCCGGCTCTCGGCCAATAAAGCGAGATGAGCAGCGCAACCCCAGAGTCGGACACGACTGGACCTAATGGTCAGGGGTCCCTTTACCTTTACCTTTTAAGCTCTATTAAAGAGGGCATTTTTCAAGAAACTCATTTTTTTCTGCTGGACTGAAAATCAAGTACCATAAACTGAAAACTATGTACACAAATCCTAGGATGGCCTCCCCTGCTTGCCAGCAGGAACATGGAAGGGGGGGGCAGGTGTGGTCTTGTTTCTTATATCCATGCCCTTTCCTCTCACCTCCTCCAATTTTCTGTTACGCTTGATATAGTCCAGATTCTTACAACCTCACAACCTGGGTTCTGCCTTTGTGCTGGATTATCAACTTAAACAAAAAGTCTCTGTGAAATGCTATGCCAGCTTTTTTTAGTGTCAATGTTTGAGTCCCGTTGCTGCCTCAGTATGGCTAGGCTGATATGCCTAAGCAAACCAATCACATTCTGCAATAAATAAAGTTGTGGCCAAAATTATGTCAATGGCCTTAAACTAAATTCTGTGTCAATTGTGTCTTTATTTGGGGAGGTCTTGGGGGTCTTAACACTCAAAGTATAGGCCACGACAAGGAGCACTTTGCCAGCACCAAGGAACAACAGGTTCAGCACAGTATCACAAATTGCTATAATTCTAATTGCACTATACCATGATTTAAAGCACAATGTTGAAAACAAATTAAATCTCTTCCCCCTCCATACCACTCCAAGGACACGTCCCTCCTAATCTGTGCCAGCCTCAGTTTCACCACCCTCGGGAAATGAGTCCCAACAGGCTACTCTAGATTTCAAAGCTCAGCACTGAAATTGGATTAGGTTTATGGAACCTCAAGCAATTTTGCCAGATTTCCCTGAGAGTCAGTGGCATGGAAATTATTGTGAGGGGGAGACAGGTGTCTGTCCACAGTGGAGGTGTAGTTTGGAGGACGTGTGGAAAAGCTGCAGCAGCTGTTGCAATACCATGTGCGTCACCTGCTAGGAAGGGAGGCTGAGCAGCCTAAACAAAGCCCCACTGCACCTCCGCTCTCCTTGGGGCTTCATCTGCCCTCATTGAAGTCTACTTCAAGTTCCCGGGAGGGTCTCCTCCCAAGCCACAAGGACTCTCCTGCTTTCTCCCACCATTTCCTGCCATTCTATTTATTTATTTACTTACTTATTTCCCGGCACTGTGAGCATATGCAGTCACGCTTGTTAATCATGCATAAGGGGGGGGGGAGAGAGAGAGAGAGAGAGAGACACTTGTATAAAATGCCACAATAATTCTTCCCCTGCCCCCTTCTCCTTTTGCCATCGTGCCCCCATCTACTATTAGCCTACTGCTGCCGTAACTTCTTCTTCTACTAAATTATTAGTATATAATATTTTTGTTTCGTTCTCCTCTCTCCCTTTCTGCAGATTAAAAAAAAACCCATTAATTTTTAAATTTCACAAATCCAAATTGTATCACAGATCAGGACACAAGAAAAGACAAGAAAGCTAAAATGAAAAAGGAGTCAGCAAATGATCTTCCGATTTGAATTTTGTTTAATTTTTTACTTACCTGTAGGATTGCAGTAAGATAATCCTGTGGAAAACCTCAACCCCCAACAAGGAGCTGTTGATTTGGGTAATCATGCACAGTATTTAGAATTTGGAAGGAGAGACGAGTAATCATAATGTAGGCCTTAAAACTTGACCGTGGTTAACCTTGGCACCTCAAGTTTCAGTGGCACCCTGTGCACCAAAATCTGCCCCGCCCCCAATCTCTCACCTTTTGCTGGATGTCATAGTTGCAGCATCTGCTGCAGTGCCCCAGAAGCTCCACACCTGATGCAACTGCCCCGGTCGCGCTCCCCTAGATTCACTTTGCACTGAATGTATCACAACCAAGTTTCCATCTTAAAAGCACATAGAAACATATATTATGAACAGTCTCATCTCTCTACCTGAAACATTCCCAGAACTAGAAAGATGCCTGCTGTCTTGGACAGGAGTTGATATCTTTATAGAAGTGTCAAATTTGAAGTGCTTCTGCTTCAAACATTTTAACTTTTGTTCCATCTCTTGGTTTAATAACAATGATAGTTTAATATTATCACCGAGCTTGTGAATCAAAGACTTTTCACAATTTGCTATTTCTTTTAATATGTCTTTTGATCTTTCACCTTTTTTGATAAGCACTTTGCTGTATGAAGGAGCCTCTAATAATCACCTTCCCAGCATCCCATACTGTATTTGAATCTGTACATTTCTCTATATTTAACTCAAAGAAGTCAGTCAAACATTGAAATCCCTTTTGCATTATCCCAGTCTTTCTAACAAGCTGTCATTCAGCTTCCTTCTAAAAGTGGCATTTTGTTGGCCTTTCATAATAATAAATATCAGATTATGATCTGATAAAGTTCTCAGATGTATTTCAGTGTTCTTAAAACCAGATACTATGGACTTTGATACCCACAACATGTCTATTCTTCCAAGGCTTTTTCCTGGAGGAAGCTGGACCAAGAGGAGCCAGGTGATCAGGAGTGTCTTAATCATTCTAGAAAGCTGAAGGGTCCAGAAGAGCAGTGGGCCAAACAGGGAAGCATGAAGAGGCTTAGTTGGAGGAAAGTAGAGGCCACAACAAGGAGCACTTTGCCAGCACCCAGGAACAACAGGTTCAGCACAGTGTCACAAATTGCTAGAATTCTAATTGCACTATACCATAATTTAAAGCACAATGTTGCAAACAAATTAAATCTCTTCCCCCTCCCAAGAACTCCAAGGACACGTCCCTCCTTATCTGTGCCAGCCTCAGCTTCACCACCCTGGACAACATTGCAGTTGTCACACACTCAACTGATGTGGATATTATGCTGTTGAATGCCTACCTGAAGCAATTACCTTTTTCGGGGGGAGGGGGGACAATTCAACCTGTATACTACCTTTCAATTCCAGTCCTGAATGAAAGGAATTCCAGGAACAGTAGCTTCTGCAGAGAGGTCATTTAGTAAACTTAAGTGAATTAATAATTATTTAAGGCCTACAATGTCTCAGGAACATCTTATGGATTTGGAAAGGCTACGTATTAAATCAAACATTGCCAGAACAATTAGTTTTCATGCTGTGATTTGAAAGTTTTCACAAAAATGGTCAGAAACAATCCTTTTCTACATAAATAGTATGTTTATCCATCTATCTGTCATCTTTCTATCTATCGTTACTAATGCTAATGTTTTGTGACGATCTGCTCTGCATTTCAGTATATAAGGATGTTTTGATGTGAATTCCAGTGCTGAGCTTTGAAATCTAGAGTAGGCCAAACAGGGAAGCATGAAGAGGCTTAGCTGGAGGAAAGTATAGGCCACGACAAGGAGCACTTTGCCAGCACCCAGGAACAACAGGTTCAGCACATTGTCACAAATTGCTAGAATTCTAATTGCACTATACCATGATTTAAAGCACAATGTTGAAAACAAATTAAATCTCTTCCCCCTCCATACCACTCCAAGGACACGTCCCTCCTAATCTGTGCCAGCCTCAGTTTCACCACCCTCGGGAAATGAGTCCCAACAGGCTACTCTAGATTTCAAAGCTCAGCACTGAAATTGGATTAGGTTTATGGAATCTCAATTAATTTTGCCAGATTTCCCTGAGAGTCAGTTGCATGGAAATTATTGTGAGGGGGAGACAGGTGGCTGTCCACAGTGGAGGTGTAGTTTGGAGGACGTGTGGAAAAGCTGCAGCAGCTGTTGCAATACCATGTGCGTCACCTGCTAGGAAGGGAGGCTGAGCAGTCTAAACAAAACCCCACTGCACCTCCGCTCTTCTTGGGGCTTCATCCGCCCTCATTGAAGTCTACTTCAAGTTCCCGGGAGGGTCTCCTCCCAAGCCACAAGGACTCTCCTGCTTTCTCCCACGATTTCCTGCCATTCTATTTATTTATTTATTTACTTATTTCCCGGCACTGTGATCATATGCAGTCATGCTTGTCAATCATGCATGGGGGGGGGGGGGAGAGACACTTGTATAAAATGCCACAATAATTCTTCCCTTGCCCCCTTCTCCTTTTGCCATCGTGCCCCCATCTACTATTAGCCTACTGCTGCCGTAACTTCTTCTTCTACTAAATTATTAGTATATAATATTTTTGTTTCGTTCTCCTCTCTCCCTTTCTCCTTATCTGTATTGTAGCATAAACAAAGATGTTCAAATCAAATATGCTTTCATTCCATCATGGGACTGATACTACCTTGGTCATGCAGGTCGATGATCTCCAACAGGCTAGGGACAGAGGTGAAAGCTATTTCCTGGTTCTGCTAGATCTCTTAGAGCAGTGATGGCCAAACTTGGCCCTCCAGCTGTTTTGGGACTACAGTTCCCATCTTCCCTGACCACTGGTCTTGTTAGCTAGGGATGGTGGGAGTTGTAGTCCCAAAACAGCTGGAGGGCCAAGTTTGGCCATCACTGTCTTAGAGGCTTGTCATACCATTGACCAGGTATCCCATCTTCCCTGACCACTGGTCCTGCTAGCTAGGGATCATGGGAGTTGTAGGCCAAAAACATCTGGAGGGCCAAGACTGAGGAAGCCTGCCATTGACTTTGGTATCCTGCTGGACTGTCTAGAGGAGTTGGGAGCTGGGAGCACTGTTATGCAGTGGTTCCTCTTCTTCTTCCTGGGCGGTGTCCAGAATGTGCAGTTGGGGGATAAGTGTTTGGACCACTGAGTGCTCACTTGTGAGGTGTATAAGTACTCCATCCTCTCCCCCCATCTATATGAAGCCAGTGTGAGAGATCAACAGGGTACTTTTTGAGAATTATATCCAGCTCTACCTCTCCTTTAAATTGGAATTAGTGAATGTGATGAATGTCCTGTGTGAGTGTCTGGAGGTGGTTGGAGGATGGGTGGCAGTTAACAGATTGAGGCTGAATCCCAACAAGACAGAGGTACTGTTTCTGAGGGACAAGTGTTGGGTGGGTGTCGGGGACTCTGTGGTCTTGAAGGACCAGGTGCACAGTGTGTGAGTCATTTTGGACTCACTGCTTGCTGTCCATGGCGGCACAGGTCAAGTCTGTGTCCAGAGCAGCTGTCTACCATCTCCTTCTGGTAGGCCAGCTGAGACCCTACCCATCTGCACACTGTCTTGCCAGGGTGGTTATCTCCCACTTGGATTACTGCAACCAGGGGCATCTCAAGGGGGTTGTGGTAGGTGCCGTCTGCCCCGGGTGTCACCACTGAGGGGGGTGACAAAATGCTGGGCGACACTCACCATGGGGCCTCCAGTGTGCCCGGGCCACACATCTCTCCTGAAAGAGACGCAGTGGCCTGGGCACGTGCAGGCTCTGCTCTGCCCAAATGGTCCGTCTGCTGCCTCCTTCCCCCCCCCCAGCAGTAGGAGCAATCCTGCCACCGCCACCTCTTCATGGCCAGGTGGGGAAGCAAAGCCTCACCTCTCCCCCCCCCCTCGCTCTGCAGGTTGGAGAAGGGGAAGAATGGGAGGCTTTGGCTGAAAGAGGGAGAACAGAAGGAGGAGGAGGTGGTGGCAGCAGGATCGCTCCTGCTGCTGCCTTGGCAAGCGAGAGGGTTGCGAGGTGGTTTTGCAGCCACGCCACTGCCGAAGTGCCGAAGCTGTTTAAGAAGTTGGAGCAGCAGAGTGAGCAGCTCTGCATTTACAGTCTATGTACATCAGAGCGTCTAAGATTCATGTCCGCTTGAGTCGGTTCCAAAATCCGGGAGTGGCTTTTGCCTACTCCTCCCCCAGCATAGAAGTTTGGGGGTACCAAAATGTCTCCGCCTTTCCTTACGCTTTTTCCCTCTACGCAGCTGGAGCGACGGAAGTAGCTGACTGCTTTGCTCTGCAACCCCCTCAGGTCGATCCAGGGCTCTATCAGCATCTCTGACCCTCAACTCTACCACCCTGCCTGACAGTTCCTGTTCGCCACAACTGGGGCTGTCCTTGCTATCTCCGCTGGACTCTGAACTGCTTCTCAAGAGAGGCTGCGCTTCCCTCCATCCCTCCTTCCCTGTCTCAAGTGCCTTGTGTGAGGTCAGGTCCCTGACAATCCCATTGTCTCCCGCTGTTGCCAGGAGCAGCCCTAGATGTGCCTCTTTAAGTGCTGTGGGAGCTGGAGGATCCTCCGGGCACCGCGGGACAAATGCAACCAGAAATTGTGTTTCACTGCCCAACCCAGGTTCCAGGTGCTATGTAGCGCCTTGCTTTCCTACCCCGGTTTCAATCACTGCGGGTGACCCCTTTGCCTCTTCAGTCTGCTGTCTAGTTGCTAACTGTGCATGGGCAATTTCAAGCCCACCCCCCTCACTGGCTCAGCTTTCTTAGGGAACTTTATCTTTAAGTGAGACTTGGACTATATAAGCCCTGGATTCCTTAACATAGTGAACTGTCCTCTAACATCCCCTCAGACAGAGGACTGTCTCCTATGAAGTAGCGCATGTGGCTCCCTAACAAAAATGCAAGATCATATTTCTGGCTCCAGTGGCCTTGAGTATCATGGAATAAAGAACTTTGTACAACTAGCCACTTTGTACAGCGAATGGGATCATCTGCTAATGTGTTTTAAGGGTGCAAGTAGGAAATTGCATGTTTGAGCTTTTCCTCGTAAAAGCCCTCCCTCCCCTCACATAAGAAATCTAGCAAGTCAGGCCAATGTGTTCAGCTGTGGTCCTTTTCCATTCCAACGGGTGCCCCCAAGATTTGAGGCTGCTGTTCCTCAACATTTCACAGTTGGGGCAGATAAACTTGAACCCCAAGGAGATTCCAAGTGTGGCACATGCCTTGTACAAGGTATTAAAATCTTGACATCTTGGTATTATTATTATTTATTGAATTTATATCTCCTCAAGGGGCCCAGGTCAGCAAAGAGGTATAAATTTTTAAAACAAAAACAAAAAAAGAAACAGATTAAAACATTCGAAAAACAATTGCAATTCAAAACATACTTCCATCCAATGATACTGAGTGATGGCCCCACTCAGGATTGAACTTAAGCATTTTCCAATTAAGCTCTTTGTCAGTCAAATCAGCAAAGTACTTCATTCCTATTGTGTAGCTGTGTTTCTCTTGTGCAGCTTTGGGTTATGTTGTTCAACCTCTTTTCAGTTGCTCTCCCACATGCTTCTCTGGTGTTTGTCTTCCTCTGGGGTCTATTCTTTAGAATGTGTGATTGTCCATGGACACCCCCCCCCCAAACGTCATCTGAGGCTGGAGCCATTGTTGCAGAGCAAGTCCTGAGTAAGAGCAGCCCCATCAGCCCTACCACAGAGATTTGAAACTTTTATTTTTCTCTCTTCTGAGCCTCAGGAAGCCACTCCTGTTAGGAGAGTAAGTGTCTGACACACACACACATGGTCTCCCACAGATCTCTGGGTCTCCTAACTTTCAAATTGAGCCGCAGGTCCAGAAAGCAAGTGGCACTGTGTTTGCGTCCTTTTGGCGTCATGTCTTCCACGTGTGATCTGCAGCAACTGGTATTAAGAGGCTTACTGGCTCTCATACTGGAAGGAAAGTAGCCACCATGACTACATTTAAAACGATACTGAAAAGCTACAAAACTGACAATGCAAACTTGAGTGGTTCCATGGATACAAGAAGGTTCCAAGTTCACCTGATTGTTGTGAGGATAAAGAGACATGTGTGTGACATGCCAATTGTTGATAACAGTGGACGCTCGGGTTGCGAACGTGATCCGTGTGAGAGGCACGTTCGCAACCCACAGCGTTTGTAAACCACGTCTGCGCACATGAGGGTTGCAATTCGGCGCTTCTGCGCATGCGCAAAGCGCGATTTAGTGCTTCGGCGCATGCACATGCGCCGAACCCGGAAGTAACCTGTTCCATTACTTCCAGGTTCGGCGTGGAACGCAACCCGAAAAGATGCAACCTGAAGCGGCTGAACCCCGAGGTATGACTGTACTTTGTGCCTTGTTGCAAATATATTTGCTCCACAGGCATTGTGATAAAACAGAGCTGGAGACAGACTGGAAGGAATTCACTTCTTTAAAGTTCCAGTTGCCTAACAATGAGGGTGTAGTTGGATTGGAAGAGGTATCTGGCTGACTTCCACAGAAGTCCTAAAAATGATTGCATCCAATATCAAAAAGGAGCTTTGTGTTCCAATTTTAAAAAACAGGATTTCTGGGACAGCATGCACTCTCTATTTCCATAATATCCCACCACTCCTTCCCAGCTGGAACCCTCAGGCCCCTTTCCTTGGCCTATATATTTTCCCAGGTCAGCTTCTTCTTCCACAGCTCACCTGGTAGTTTGTTCCAAGTGCTCCTTGGCTTTTGATCGCTCTGGCATTATGAAGGCCTTCCTGAGTATGTGCTTCCTATCTGTCCTAGTTTCTTCTGGTGAGTAAGAAGGTTTCTCTTAATCATATCTGGGTGGGGGTTAGCAGGGTTCAGATTGGGAAGACTGAAATAGGTTTTTTGAAGAGAAAAGGAGCTGAAAATATGGATAAACATGGGAGGATCTGAGAATCTGGATTCTAAATTTTGGAGAGGGGAGAAGACCACCAAACTTCAGTTCCATGTTCTAAGTTACAGGTCTCATTTTGAAGTCTGGAAAGGAGGTCTGCTTTTATGTCTGTATGTCTATTTACTTTCTATCGGGAGCTGAGTTGAGTTTAATGGGATAGAAGTGTATTAAAGGAGCCAAGAGAACATGGTTCTGAGGGTTAGAAAAGAGTGAAGACTATGGGTCATACCCAAGGATTTGTGAATGACCCATAGAATCTCAAATCAGTTTTTTAGCAGTAAGGAATCAGTGTCCCAATGGAATAAAGGGACTGCACCAAATTGCATACAACTGAACTCAACCACAAGGCAGTGAGTCATTGTTTCTTGTCATTCAGAGTAAGACAAGTGTGAATAGAAGAGTGGAGTATTAGGAGTATAGAATCGGGCACAAATGTGTCCAACATGCATCATGGACATGCACCTCACACATACCTCACATTCAGATGATGCAGCAAATTTTGTAAAGGTGGCTGTTACACTAGTAGAGGCTTTTTCTGTTTCTTGACGTCAGCTCAACAATGAGACTCCCAGTTTCTTTCAGATTTTTTATTCCTGAAGCAGTGATGGGTGACATCAAATGGAGAAAGGGGGAGTGGGTGGAATCAAACACAGGTATCTCAGGTGGTGCTTGACTTCAGGGTAAACAGCTGTGCTTCCTGTGCTGTTCTGGCTACCCTGTTTGGGATTGGTACACTTTTCATGAAACCTCGTGCAGCCTGTAACAGGTTGCGTACCTGCCATCCCTGTGTTGGTAATTGGCAGTGTTTGGGAAGGTAGGTGGATGGGGAAGCCTCTCCTGGTACACCTTTCTTCCCATAACCTCCAGACCCTCCCCATCCAGCCAACAGCTATTTGCTGGGCTGTTGGTAGCATACTTACCAGCACCAGTAATGTATCTGTGCATGGAAGTGTGTTATAGGACATGAAATCCAATAATAATAATAATAATAATAATAATAATAATAATAATAATAATATTTTATTTGTACCCCGCCCATCTGGCTGGGTCCCCCCAGCCACTCTGGGCGGCCTCCAACAGATATTAAAATACATTAAAATATCACAGGTTAAAAACTTCCCTAAAC